>JANAVB010000398.1:1110000-1710000 GCA_029216955.1 Iris pallida | reverse complement strand
TAGTCATACAAAATGCGAGGACTAGCAAGAGTTAAGTCATACATGATCAACCCTAGGATTTGTTAATCATGTTACAGCCCGTAGGCAGACAGTAAGTAATTGCATCGAGCTAACAGGTGTTCGTCGGCTAAATGCCTCAAAAGAATAATTTTACAATGTAGTGAGTGAAACAAAATGGAAAACCCACTCGTAGCCCGGGTTCCTTCTAGTCGCCACCATTGGGCTGGAAGTTCGGTAGATCCTCGGGTGCTGCTCCGAAATCTGGCCACACAAAACCAGCTGGGTCAAACCCCAGAAAGAGCAAGTGCCACAAAGGAGGCCACAAAATAAGAACAGAAGCCAGCATATCAGAACAAAGAAAAGTACAATTAATAAAGAGTACAACAGGACAATAAACGACTAGGGACGTGGAACCATTCGGGGAGCCAAGTTACAACCCGTAAACCAAACAAGGAACGGGATTGTAACCCTTCGCCTGAATAGCACGTTGTCTCTACCCATTTATTGTTAAATATAAGTAAAACAATCATGTTCAGGTGTACCAGGTGCTGGGACTAGACGAGACTTAGACAAGGCTGGACACCATCCATTCACAAGCGGCCAAACAAATACTATGGCTTACTACTTAACTAACTAGGGTTATCACAAGTCTAATTACTAACAAGATACAAATGAGAAATTCCCAGTCCCAAACCCTGCAGACTATCCAGTTATCCTTCCGCGGGTCGAGAGTATGGTTGGGTACATCGCCCAGGTGACGATATACCCTTAGGTGACTTAGAGGGTGCAACACATGACAATGCGCTGGAAATGTATCCTACTCGTCGGCAGGCTACAAGTCCATTTAAAGTGCCCAGATAACGAGATCGCCTGTGACTGAAAATTCTCCATGAACTATAGTTTGATCTAGTAATTAGCCTAATCCATATTCAGTGTGAATCTCTGATCGTGGTAACCAGGGAGTCACGTCCTAGACATGATGCAAGACAAGACAAGACAAGACAAGACAAGTGGATTGTACAAAGCAGCAAGAATGAACAACCACGGAGTCAGAGTTGATTATACGAGTCGAGCTAGCCATCGCAACAGCATCAAGTCAAGTCAAGTTATAAGTTACAAGTTACAGGTTACAAGTCAGGAGTGCGCCGCCACGGGCCACTATCAAGTTATCCAGTTACAAAGATTAATCATGGATCACATGTCACAAGTTAAGAGCGCACCCCATCGGGTCACTATCAAGAAGATCAGAAAGTACGAGAATCATAAATCACAGAAATCATGAAAAACTGTACTAGTCATAAGCAAAGCACCAAAAACCGTACCAGGTCGTGTTGAGTCGAGACAGTCGTGTTGCGTGGAACAAGATCTCAAAACTCCAATCCACAAAAGAGAAGCCAAGCTCAAGAAAATAAAACCAAATCACCATGGACAAACAGGTTGCGCAGGGGATTAGATTGCGCTGGGAGAATGGACTACACAGGGGATGAACTGCGCTGAGGTTGGGTTGCGCTAGGTCGGGTTGTGCTAGGAGTGAGCTGTGCAGGAGGTGAGCTGCGCTGGATGTGAGCTGCGCAGGAGCGAACTGCGCTAGGGAGTCGGGTTGCGCATAGGTCAAGCGCGCTGGGGAGCGAGCTGTGCAGCGGTCAAGCACGCTGAGGGAAGGAAGGCGCTGGAGCTAAAGAGCGCCAGCGCAAGTCAGCCCTGCATAAAGCGCTGGCCGAGAAGGGTGTGCAGTTCGGCCATGCGCTAAAGAGCGCTGGCCGAGGATCATCTTCTCCAATCAGACCGAGAGGAAATCCCCAAGAACTCCAAATTTCAAATCTTCATATCTTAGCCAAAACAAAACCAAATTTGGATTTTCAAAGTTCTAACTTATGTAAAATTGAATTCTCTTCCACATGGAAGCCTCAAAACAAGGAAAAATCTAAGTTTAATAGATCAAAACCAAGAAAATTCAAAAATGGTTAAAACTTAGATCTAGAAAAATGGAAGCTCCAAATCATAAAATGCTAAGTTCTAATGTTATTCACCATGGCCTAATCTAGCTAATAGACAAATAAAATAGGGTGCTTATTTGGTGGCAAGGTGCACTTGCCTACGGTGTTGGGTGTTGTGTGGAGGAAGGAAGAAGAAGATGAAGAAATTAATGGAAGTTATGAGGAGAGAGAAAGTTAGGTGGAGTTTTAATGAGGGATGGTGTGTTGTGTTGAGGGTGGAGATTAACTAGGGTGGTCCAATGCATACTAAACCAAACCAAACCAATTTCTTCTTCATAAAATAAAACCACGCCGGGTCCAAAAACCTATTTTACGAGAAAACCAAAAATCCGCAAGTTAAGCCAAAACACAATTTACAGGCCAGAATCTGAGAAAATAAAATACAGGTTCGAAATACATATACGCCTAATTAAAATACGTATTCCGAAATACGGATGTTATAGTTCCCGATGCGTCACTGAATATCTGAAAGCCTTCTGGACCGTCTGAAAGTGCAAGGATTAGAGCTGAGACGAGCCGTTGCTTCAACTCTTGAAAGCTGGATTCACAGTCGTCACTCCATTCAAATACTACTCCCTTCTGGGTGAGGCTAGTCAGAGGCGACGCTAGTTTTGAAAAGTTTCACAGAAATCTTCGGTAGTAGCTCGCTAAGCCCAGTAAACTCCGAATATCGCTAGCCGAGGAGGTCGTTTCCAATCTACCACCGCTTCAATCTTCTTTGGGTCCACCGCGACACCTTCGGCAGAGATTACATGTCCAAGAAATATCATGCTACTCATCCAGAACTCGCACTTACTCTGCTTGGCATATAACTTATTTTTATGCAGAATCTGCAGTACCGTCTTCAAGTGTTCTGCGTACTCTTCTCGGTCCCTTGAGTAGATAAGGATATCGTCGATGAACACGACTACAAATTTATCGATTTAAGGTCGAAAGACTCGGTTCATCAGATCTATGAGAGCGGCTGGGGCATTCGTCAAACCGAACGGCATGACGAGGAATTCGTAATGACCATATCGAGTGCGGAAGGCGGACTTCGATACGTCGTCGGACTTGATCGTCAATTGATGATAGCCTGAACGAAGATCGATTTTCGAAAATACTGACGTGCCTTGCAGGTGGTCAAACAAGTCATCGATTAGTGGCAAAGGATACTTGTTCCGCACGGTCGCCTTGTTAAGTTCCCGATAGTCGATGCATAGCCGCATCGATCCATCCTTCTTCTTCACGAACAATACGGGAGCTCCCTACGGAGAGACGCTAGGGCAAATAAATCCACGGTCTAGCAACTCTTATAATTGTACCTTCAGCTCCTTCAGTTCTGCTGGAGCCATTCGGTAAGACGCCTTTGATATCGGCCGTGTATCCGGAAAGGTGTCGATGCTGAATTCTATCTCTCGATCCGGCAGCATCCCGGGCATCTTGTCAGGAAAAATGTTGAGAAAATCTGCCACAACATCAGTCTGTATTGCGTTTGTATTATCCTTCCGTGTGTCTCGAACTGATGCCAAGTATCCCGTACAGCCAGAACGCAGCATACGCCTCGTCGATTTGCCGATACCATCATTGCCGTCTTCGAGACCGTACTGCACGAATATGAGAACTCTGTCTCGCCAGAAAGATGAAACACCACTCTCTTCTCTGCGCACTCGATCGTTGCACGACAAGCGCCCAACCAATCCATGCCCAGGATTATGTCGTAATCTTTGATGTCTAGTACGACGGCATCCAAGGATAGATATCTTCCTCCGATGCAAATATGGTCATCCCTACAAATAAAGTTCGTAGGCATATCGACTCTCGACAGAGTGCTAACGCTAATATTTATATCTAGTGATTGTATAGTTTTTTTTTCTGCATAATCAGCAGATATAAAGCTATGCGTTGCACCCGAATCGAATAGTACTCGAGCAGGTATATTTTTGTAGAGTAATATACATGTTACAATAGTATCGGACGCAAACACCTCGTCCCGAGTTAAGGTATAAACTCGGCCTTGAGCTCCGTGGCGTTGGTTCTGCTGGTTGACTGGCACCGTATTTGCGTCTTGCAGTATCGACGCTTTATGCGGATTCGGAACGTTCTTTGGTGGGTTGGGTTGATTCGGACCTTTATCCGGGCAATATGTAACTATATGGCCTACCTCGCCAAACTTGTAGCAAGACCTCGTGACGCAGTCGATGGTTCGGTGCCTACGCCAACCGCACCTGGTGTAGTGTTGACTGCCATGGCCTCGGTCATCGAATCTATTCGGACGTTTTGCTATTCCCGATCCCCCGGTGCCGGTGTCATTAGGACGCTTGTTGAAGTGGTTACGGATGTCTCTACTCGATATACGGCCAAAGATACGCTCACTATCAAGAGCGGCATTATAGGATTCACGGTATATTTGGCACCTTTGATTCATGACGTCCCTTCACAGTTCGTCATTTAGGCCTTGTTGGAAGCGTTCACACCAGGCTTCTTTGTTGGTTAGGAAGGCGCCGGCAAACTTTGCCAGCTTTGAGAAGCTCGAATCATAATCGTCGACAGACATATTTTCCTGTCGCAGCGTCATGAACTCGTCTTCTTTTTGTTAACGGACGGCGCAAAGAACGTACTGTTCGAGGAAAGCTTCCTTGAATATTTTCTAGGAAATCATGGCGTCTGTATCGGCTTCGTAGATTTCCTGCTTCTTAGCTGCCCACCAGTCGTACGCCCTCAGTTGCAGCTATAACGCCGCACAAGTTACCCTCTGGGACCCTTCAATGCTAAGTAGATTAAACAGGTCCTCCATCTCCGCGAGCCATCCCACGATCATTTCAGGCTCTGCTCGGCCGTTGAATTTTGGTGGATTCACCTTGCGAAACTACTTTGCCTTGAACAAGGAAGAAGAATTTATCATTTGTGGTTGAGCTTCTTCTTCCTCGTTTTCTTCTGGATCACCTTGCTTCTCTTCGGATACTTCGTCCGTCGTCTTGGTATTGCCCGCCATTCTGCTCACTATCTGAGTCAGAGCGTTCATCTGCTTCTGCTACGCATCAAATTAGGCCTTGAATTGTATCTGAAGCTGTTGCTGCTGCAGTTCCATCAACTGTAGCATCTTCTCCATAGTCGTCTCGCTAGGGCGAGTGCTTTTTGTGCTCGATGTACTATCTACGATTTGGGTTGTTGTGCCGGGATTGTTTCTTTTGTTAGTCATTCCTACAAAACAGAGTAAACCCGTTAGTATTTTTCAAAAATATCTACGGGCTTACCTGTATGGAACTTTTATTTCACGCAGCATGTCGACAAGCATTCAATCGAGCCATCGCAACGGACATTCAAACAATAAAACATCTTTCAAAAATTCGAGGAAACATAACTGTGCTCTGATACCAATTTGTCACGCCCCGAGTCGACAAACCGTTCGTCCCCGGTGTTACTTTGCCGATTCGATCGTCCTTGCTAAGGCGTGATGCCGTACGAGTCTGGAATTGCACTCGTACAAGGCAAGAACGTTACGTTTGCTTTCATAATAATATGCCAAGTCGAAACTTCACAATTCACATCAGAATATAAGATGCAGTATAGGAAGATAGAAATACTTTTCATTCATAGCTTGCAACGAAGTGCAAGTCGTAATTACATTGGATGCCGTTGCGGCTACATTGATTAAAAATAGAAATAAACACACTCGACAAGTTGCATGAACTAACGCTTGCCGTCCCATACATTCGCCCCTTTATACATAAGCCGTCGACTGAATTGGCTTCAAAATACTTCAGCATATGAAGAGCTTCAAAATACCTCTTCGTACTTCGGCTTCAGTTTAGTTTGGAGCGCCCGTCGCACCTGGGGAAATTGGGGGAATGGAATTAGCACACTTGCTAAGTGGACGAGACGAACCCACTCGTCTAAACCAACTCTGATTGTTAGGGTAGGCATGCTTTAGAGTTGTCTTTCTATTAGAACTAAATGAATTCAGTTCATATTCGATAGCCATCTTTGAGTAATAAAGCATACAGTAAAACATATCAGTTTATCATATTTCTTACCACGGCCGTGCTCTTCCCTGCATAAAAACAGAGATAATATTTACACCTGCATAAGACAATAGGTGAGCATGCTACTATCTTATATGCGGTCATTGATGTTACACATCACGTGGGACTATCTCAACGGTATTTCGGCCCGCTCAGTCTAGGTTGCAAGCCTGACTGACGGTCCCGCAATGCATCAGTGCCGAAGCACGATTATTCATTCCCCCTAGGTCGATTCGATTCTGATGCCCCGGATATTGATTCGAGGAAAAATATCAACTTGTGCACAAGCTGTCCATGACCATGCCAATGCGTGAACAGTTTAACATATGCAACAGTTTTGTATAGCGTGGACAGTATTGAACGTCATTATCATTTCCTCCAACTTATACAACGATTCATTTTTCTCCAAGTCGTACTCCCGATTTAGCATCCCGTGGGCACCAAATTGTCCGAGGCATCATAACCCATAATCGACGTTTCGTATTATTTTGTAGCACGTGAAATAGTCTTTCTTTTTACTAGAACCTTAAACTTTCTGGTTTATGTGATAGACTTGTATTTTCGGAGTGAATTACTCTAAATCAATACATTTTTCCTGAGTTTTTGAACTTAGTGGATTGGCATGCAATTAACTTGGCATCGTTCGATTTGAATAAATTCGAGGCAAAGAATTAGTTTGCGGGACAGAGTAGAAAAGAAGGGGCCGAATCACCTACCGATTACTTTGCTTCTTGCCGGTCGTCGAAGCGCTACGCAATGTCAATCCTTAGTTACGCGAGCTCCTGCAATGGCACCAACGCTTTGTTAGAATTCTTTCTTTTTCCCTTACATCGAAATTTGTAATTTCATCCATGAAAATGACGCAAAAGCACTTCATCAAGCCCAGCGGCAAAAGATCCAAGAAAACCATACAGCGGTCCGGTCCCGTCGAAGGGACTCTTATAGAGAGCTCACTCGTCGAGATGCAGCCCGCTGCATCTAGGACTTATTCCAACAGAAGTCGTTCCATTAGTTGGATCGATTCTCATAACTTTCGTCCAAATCGATTTGAATCGATGCCGCAAGGCATTATCGTTTACCAAGCTTAGCGATCGAGTCAGTTCGCCATCTAAGTTTCCGACCGATCTGACTCGACGCAAGCATATTATGAAGTTCCGTCGCCTATCGAAAGTGGAGCGCTACAGGTCCAGTTCGCGCATCGAGAATGAATTAGTTTAGACACAAAACAAGAGTTACGTCCCGATGAGGATGATTATCCCATGGGAGCGTGCATAGTGATTCATGCCCACCGTGGATAATCAGAATTGTGTGAGATCGGGGTACAACATATTGTTAAGCTAGACGACCTCATGATAGATTACGTGAATTGGAATAGATGACTTAGGAAATGTGGAATGTGAAATTTTGGTTAACGACGAAATTGTGTCATAGCGTGCTTGAATTGAAAAGGATTGATAGGCGAACTATATCGAACGTGTTTGAAGGGATAGACTATACAAGATGACTTATTGAATGAGCGATTTTGATACGTCGTAAAATTGGTTGAACGTGAGTTGTCGGAGGATGGCTTTGCTGAATGACTCAGACCCTGTACGACGAAATGTTGGGATGTGTGTAAGAAATCGACGCTCGATGTTTAGAAATCATAGTGATGCAAGCTTGGGTAAAAAATCCCGTACTATCAACTTGGTTTGACCTTAGGATGGGTTCAGTGTTGATATCGTTGTTTGGGAACTATGATTCCAATACTGACGGAAAGACATAGCCTAGCGGTTAGGCAGATGTCCGAGTGCGAAGTAGTAGGATTTATGGAGGCACCACTCGCGAGTCTCGGTTGACATGCACGTATATCAGGGACGCCCGAATATGTGCACGATCCGACTCGAGTGGTGATGGCGGATTCTTTATCACGAGGCTTGGCTGAAATGCATATATTTTGGGGACGCCTGGAATATGTGCACGATCCAACTAAGTGGTACGTTGAATCAAATGAGACTTGAGGAATGGAAAAGTGTCCAAAATTTTTAGATCATAAAATTTTGAGGAAAGGATTGAGGGTAGCACGAGCGTGGCTCGAATTTGAGAAATGCATAGAAAAAATGTGCGCGAGAGTCGTTGAACATTCGAGTGATAAGTCGATTAGTAAGTGTACTCAGTTAGTTTCGAGGACGAAACTTTTTCTGAGTGGTGTATGATGTAGTGCCCCGTCCCGCTCAGTCAATCGGAGGAATCGGAACGCTAACGGCGTTCGAACTTAGCCTTACAACGGCTGCTCGAAGACATCGCTCGATCGAGGCGACCGTTCGCTCAGGTGGGGTAGTTTCGGTGAACTTGCCTCATCTTAGCCTTCACATAATAAATCGCATGTTTTCAACTTGCACAAGTAGGCTTGATAATAAAAGAGACGAATCCACATAGCTAAAGGGAATAATTCCGACGGGTCGAATTGAGTTAGAATATGGAAAGGTCCAACGGTCGGCTTAGAGTTGGTGCACGGCGTGCTTTGAAAATGACACTTGATCCTTCGTCCCGTGGCTTGGAAGAAGGAAAGTTGGTTTGAGTTGGCAAAGTTATGAACGTAGCCTAAGTCTTAGGCGTCGCCCGCATGAATGCTTCATAAAGTATGTATGGTCCCATCGTCCAAGGCTTGGCATAGCCTTGACCCGTCCTATGAGTTAAGCTGCGTCGCACGGCTGCTGGCGTAAGTCTAGGCGCCCAAATGACTTGGTCGTTCAGAAGTCGAACGCATGCGCGACACGTTTCCGCAATGCGAGACTTGACGCAGCCTTTTCTCGTCGAGTCGTTGTGCGTTTAAGTCAGGCAAGTTATGCTAGGCTATCAGAGTGGTAGCAAGCACGGTCCTACGAGTTCTACGATTGGGTATAACCACATAGTCTTACGGTCTCGAGGCCCGTCATATAAAGTATGACTTAGGCGATAGTGTTACGTAGAACGTAAGTCGGTTTAAGGCACGATGCACGGACTTAGTATTTAAGGCATGAACCACGGTTGATTTAATGAGTTTTGGAAGAAAGGACTATCGAATAGGCATTCATGAGTTGAATGAAATGATATGGTAACATGGAAAGAATGCTCGCGACCATGGGTCGTCGAGGGGTCTCAAATAATAGAAGTTCTGATATTGGTTTGAAAGAGATGGTAACATTGGAAGAGGAATGACTGTGTGAGACGTCAGTTTGTATCGAGTCTGGCATGGTCATTGGACAACTTGTCGACAAGGAAGAGTTTCCACGAGCGGCAACCCTGGGCGCCATGGGATCGCGTCGTTTCGGAAGGAAACACGGTATAGCCGTAGCTGGACGAACCGTTCGGGTTATTCGAGAACTTTCTTTGGGGCTAGCTACTTGCGTTGAAAGGGTCGCCGAATAACAAGGCTATAAGTCCACGATAGCTTATGGTGTTAGTGACCAATTCATATAGATGGGTCGGCACGAGCGGCAATCCGCGTGTGTGCCTTTGGAATGTGTCGAGTTGGAATGTGTGTACATTTTAAAAGAATGTTTGAGTCAAAGATTTTGCATCAACATAGGCGTCGTGCTTCAGCACGAGATGTGGCGTCGAGTCTTATGTTGTCGGCATATAAGTTGCATAAGTTGGTTTGAGTTGTCTTGAGTCTAAGTCAGGAAAGGCCGCAAGGCAAAGTCGGTCGAGTGACACTTAACCCACAAGTCTTGATTGGGTCAGTTGATGATTTAGTAGCGAAGGGCCGCGAGGCGGCAAGGGATATGATTGAGTCTCATTTGAGTTACGAGGCACGGCCTCAACAAGGACTTATAGCACGGTCACACGGGAATGGAGTCTCATCGAGTAGTTGCGTCTCTGATTTTAAGCCGTAAGGCAAGCATGACTTGATAGGTTAACGTTGTTGAGTTGATGTTGCGTTGCAAGCACGAAATGGTCTTGAGACACAAAATAGGCCAAGGCGTCTGTCCTAAAATCGATCCTAAGGAAAGAGTAGAAAGACAATCAAAAGGGTTATGTTACACAAAGTAAATGAACGTGTCGGTTTTGTATGGGTGGGCGAGGAGCTCATTCCGCCAGTACAATTGAGTACTGACACCCACATAGTTTTCATGTGCAGGCAGAGGTAGAAGCTCGTGGCACAAAGCTCGCTTGGATGCGTCGAGGCACGGAGTTCCTTGGCGATTCGAAGCGTACGGTCGCATGGAGTCAAGACTTATATGGGACATAATGTATGGACGTCGCCTTCCGTAGCATCCATTGGCTCAAGACTGTATTTGAGAGATGAGAGAGATCTGAGTGATCTTGTAATGTGAGAAGAGTGAGCTTGAGTGACTTGTAATCTTGGCCTTGCGCCCCATTGTAACCTTTGTTTCAATATCAATAAAGAGCTTTCTGTTGAATAACTTGTGTTTATTCTAAATTTTTGCTGCATGTTCAATGTCTCTGCATGGGACTTCTGTACGACGACCCCGTCGCAGCTGCTGAAATCGGCCGTTATGGAACCCGCCTTATATGAGCGCAATCTAGGCTTGTGCGGCATCACGCCTTAGCGAGAACGATCGCTCCTACGGGAGCGGAGCGTGACACAACTATCCTCCGAGTAAATTCATGCACTACGCATCGAACAATCGTCGATGACTTATAGTCTCGTCTTAATTAATCACAAGGTTTATGATCAACCAGTTCGTTTCATTCTCATATTGTTATTTACAAAACTTTGATAGCGCGAGGCGCACTCCATTTTGTATTCCCACATCGTGCTTACATTTCCTTACGTATCGATCCCGATACGTCGTATCAATTTTGATAGCGTAAGGGTCAACTTTGAATCCGTTTTAACGTCAACAACTTGCATTGCATATGTCCAAGTTCGCAACAAACTTTTCTATACGCATCAACTCGTTTTTCGATTCGCCGTATCCCGCTATACTTTGATCGCGTAACAGAGTTACCGATTATCCAACATCGAACGCTCAAGTTATACGATCACGCCCTCTAAGTTTCGAGTGTTTAGTTCATACTCAAATGAGTTTTGTCGCAACATAACCAATCTATCTTCGTAGGCACGATTACCCGCGTCAACCAACTCTTTACCGAAGTCGCACATCGTGCGATCCGATTATAATTCGCCTCGTCTAACATTTTTATCGAGATCGCAAGTCATGCGATTCAATTCGTCTCGCCCAACATTCTATCGAGATCGCCAGTCGTGCGATTCGATTCGCCTCGCCCAACATTTTATCGAGATCGCAAGTCGTACGACTCGCTTGTAAGTTCAAGTTTTCTTTTTCCGTCGATCCGATTATTGCTTCAAAGCATAATTGTTCCGCTAGTCTCGGTCGTCCGACCGACTTATCATTTTCGTCCGATGTATTATTCATTGATACGAATCTTGCCTTATCGTCCCAACCGATCTTCGAAGAACACTTGCATCAACATACCGTCATACAAATTTTCCAATCGAGTCTCGGTACTCTCCCGTCCGTTGTGGACAAACCTTCTGTAATTCTCACAACGCGTCGATGCAATTCATCGCACAAGTGGTATACCATATACCACTCGAAATTGAGTCATTCATCGCATACGTGGTATGGCATATACCACTCGAAAATCAAGTCATTTCCCTCGCATTATACTTAGTATAACCAACAATCTCTTTCGACTCACGATTTTCGCAGTGACCGTGCTTGATCACAACCGTAACTTTGATTAAATCAAATCCGACACAACTCGGTCAATGTTCTCGTTTGCCGACATAAGTTTGGTGTGCAACCGAACGATTCGTTCTATCGATTTATGATTTCAATTCTTTCCGTTGCATCCATGCAACTATTTGTTTCCAATTTCCTTTGCACTCCGTACAATGATAAATTTGATATGTGTTGTACCATGTGCAACAATTTTACTTTCAACATGCGTTGCACATCGTACAACGATTTATTCCCGACTTTCAAAGTCAATGCCCAAATCCGTTCAACACATTCGGTATTGGTTTATCACTTTCATTTTAACACATATTCACAATTAACCCGTTGCACTTCGTGAATCATTTTATTTCTCTTTCAACATGTTACATTGTAACAACATCTCAAATCGTATTTCATAATTTGTTGCACTTGCAGCAACAAACATTTTTTACGGCTCGTTGCATTCAACGCAATATACCCTTCGCGACTTTCTTAGCAAACATCATGTAATTTCCAAAACACATGCGACAAAATTACATGATTTATATTAAACTTATTGTATGGAACATCCAGTGCGACATCGAGTAGAGTCAAGAGTGATTTCAAGTGGTGGTAGACGACTTTTTAGAATTGTAATGAAGCGAGCGTCCAGAGAAAATTGAGCCTAGAGCGCTCTGATACCAATTTGTCACGCCCCTACCCGGAATCACCCGAATCATCGTCCTCGTAGGGGCGTGATGCCGTACGAGCATGGAGTTGCGCTCGTGCAAGGTAAGATGACAAGTTCTCAAATGGTTATCTTTTGATTCGATATTAACAACGAAAGGAAAACAGAGTATACGAAATAATTCTCTTTATTGATATTCGAAACTGAGATTACAAAGGCTTTCGATAGCCTAACAATATATGCCAGATTGGCTACAACACTCAGGTTCTCTCTTGCCCACAAAGGATTTCACCATTCCATACATCATGCCTTCTATATTTCGACCGCATCAATCCTGTTGCATGTCCGAGCGTCAAGCGATCGTACGCTTCAATACGCTTCGGCATTCCAAGCCTCAACACGTTCAAGCAACGCTTCGCCGCAAGCAATCTATTTCTCGTGTCCTGCATGAAAGCTGGTGGGGGATCAGTACGTTCGTCCTCGCATGTACTGACGTAAAGACCTTCCTTCTAAACCGACATTTTTAGTATTTATGTTCAATCATGCAACTTAGCTTATGATCTTGCTATGTTCTCCTTAGGGTCAATTTCATGGCATATTCGAAAGCGTAAAGCATATTAGCATAGCAAGCATGTTATTCGAATTGAAATAGGCAAGCATGCAAGCAATCTCGTGTTTGTTTCGTGGCACGACTTCTTACCAAGTCGACGCACTCGCCCTTGCACCGACGCAAGGTGAATATGCCCCATTCCTTCCCTGTCATGTTATAAGTGCATCTCTAAGCAGGATCTATGTGTGCGGGACACATATGTGCTTATACTTTCAACCCATCGTTCCTTAGCTATATGAAGACCGTTGGCGTATCTGCGCCGGAATGGACTAAAGGAGTTCCTTACTTTCTTTTTTCTCCTTCTTTTCTCAAATTTGGTCGGGCTACCCGACGTTTAACGGGTGGGTTGCGGTCCCAACAACCGAAATGTTCCCGCTGCATACCATCATTTGCGGTTTTTTCCCCATCTATAGGTGAGTGCTACTCGTTCTAAGGATGTGCACCTACAAAGATTATTCATTTTCCTCCTAGGCCAAGCGGTTCCGGGGTGCTCCGGCATTTAACCGTTTGGGGGAAACACTCGTGCACGAGTTATTATCACATTTAATCTCAAGTCCATCCCATTCGACCATGCAACGTCCTTATTATTCAAACACCTTTCGAGGCATCATGCCACGTCCGACAGTTCCGTCACATTCATGCCACAACTGTATTCTTTCGCAACGAAGCCATCTTGTATGATCTCGTGTACGTAGGCACATTTCGACCGTATTTCGATGTTCTATAACTTAGTGTTCAATGCTCGGGGCTTGCGCGCTAGGGCGTTCGCCTTGTCTTTCAATGTTCTAGCCTTTCTAACTCGTGTACGAAGGCACGGTATGGTTTGTGCACTAAGGCACTCGTCGATTATACTTATCCCATGTTCTTGCAGCTTGCGCACCGAGGCGCTCGCCTTTGCGATATCCAATGTTCCATAGCGACTCGTGCATATAATGCACGTTTCATTTCAATTGTTCTAACTTAGTGTTCGACTCACACTACGATTTTCTTTCAATCAGACCACGCCCGTGGCGTCGATAGGTTAACTTTTAGCATACAATGATACATTTGACTTATCGCATGAAGAAGTAAAAAGAAGAGTCAATCCTTCCACCTTAAGTTGATACGCCTTTGTCGTTTCGTCGAGCCGATGCGGCTCGATTTCATAACTTTGTTGCATGGCCACTCTCCTGACTTAGCCATTCGAGCACTTCGTGCTTCATTGAATTATACATCCGATTTGGCTTATCGTGCCCAAGTCTCAGCCCTTCGCAAGGCATCGATTTAGTTTCGCGGACCCCTTACTGAATAAGGCAAAAGATCGACCTCTAACATTTTCGCGTAAACGTATAGCCTGCACATGAAACCAACTAAAATCAATACTTGTATCGATTCGGACTTATGTCTTGGTCGATTCGATTTCTTAGAATCTTCGAGCCGATTCAACGCACTCATCCTTCGGGGCAACGCGGCGCTTCGTATAGATTCACTCGATGCATTCTTTCGGGACAAGACAACTCTTCGCATCGACTCAGTTCGATGCATTGCTCGGGACAACGTAACTCTCGTATCAATTCGCATCGATACATTTTATTCGGTCAACGCGACTCGCTGAGTCAACGTCTCAGCGTAATGTACCGTATGGAGCGGAGCATTACAGCCACCACTAGGTCAAGGAGATCAGTCAAGCTAGTACACATGTATGTATTTGAGGAACCGGTAAAGCACTATGGACAGTTAAATGTGGTGGCATATGCATTACCAGTGGAGGATGACAAGTCTATCACCTTCAGACAACCTGTCAAAGATACTAGCAGCAAGAAATGGATGGTGGCTATGCAGGAAGAGATTGAGTCTTTCTACAAGAACTGCACATGAGATTTGGTTCCATTGTCCAAGGGCAAGCGAGCTACATGATGCAAGAGAGTGTACAAGAAGAATGAAGTTTCTCCAAAGCCAGATGGAGAAGTTTTGCTTGAGATCCCTTAGGGACGGAATTGACGAGTAGTTGATTTGGTAAAGCTATGCGGTGGAGAAGTGTGTCGGCTCGATTTTGTGGCAAAATCTTGCCGAGGTGGAGATATGAAGGAAAGTGTCCAAAAATAGGCCCATCACTTTTTTTGACCATATATATGGTAATCCTATATAAGATTGGATTTGACCATATATATTATTATCCTACATAGGATTGGATTTCTAATATATTATTCTATATAAGAGTGGATTTTAAGCCTACATAGGATAGAATTTCTATGGTATATAAAGGGGTCTAAAGGTTTTCCACAAAATACACACCTCAAGAGTGCTCAATGTAAGTTGTTGAATAAGTTCAACACAAATATCTAATTGTGCTAAAGTTGTTGAATAAGTTCAACACAAGATAGCTAAAGTTGTTGAATAAGTTTAACACAATAGTTTGAGAGATTTTTTTATCTTTGTGATAGAGAGTTATTGAGTGCAAGGAGAGAAGTGTTGAGAGCTATTGCAATTCATTTTCTTCTTCATAGTGGAACTAAATTATCCTCGTTTGTGGAAGTAGGCAACTTGGTCGAACCACGTAAATTATTGTCTTTGTGATTGTGAATTTTTTTTGAGTTTCTTGGATTTATTTATGCTGTGCCCCAACATATAGTCAAGAAGAAAGGTTTCTCCTGTTCTAATTAATTTTGCTTCAACTAAAAACTGAACTGAAAAAAGGACTAAATTAAACTAAAAGATATACTGGAAATTGCTGAGATACCCAATTTCGGGGTTGGTTTTATGAAAAAGCCACCCGCATGGTGGGTTTTATGAAATGCCCAGAATTATATATTTTCACGTTAAATATTCCAAGATTTCCTTTAGATGCTCTATATTTACAAAATTGATATTTTAATAATACCATAACTATCCCTTCGCACAAATTTGGTCATATATATGTATTTGAATTCACAAACTCAGATTTGGATTGCGATTTTCGTCTTCTTCTTCTTCACGAGAGATCTGAATTCCATTGCTCTCATCTTCAGCAGAGATCGCAAAGATCGTTCGTAGTTCACTGTGCTTTTCTTCAGTCGAACTCCGATTTTCGCTCATCATCATCTTCGTGGAGAGATTTGTAGTTTTCCGGCGATTATGTCAATTGTGGAGAGAGTATCTTTTTCTTCTTCTCCAGAGTTAGCATCGTTTCGAAAGAAGAATGAAAAACTCTTGAATCTTTATTACTGACAAATTTTTCTATAAAAAAACAAAAAATTAGGTTTTTGTCAACTGTTCTCCGTCATTTTAACACGAAGACATTTCCCGTGACTTTAACACGAAGAATGACCTTCTCCTGCATTTTAACACGAGGAATGGTCATTCTCCGTGATTTTAACAACGGATAATGACCATTCTCCTGCATTTTAACACAGGAAGTGACCATTCTCCGTCATTTTAACACGGAGAATGACAATTCTCTGTGATTTTAACACGGAGAATGATAATTCTCCATGATTTTAACACGAAGAATGTCCACTTTCCGTGTTAAAATATAAGAGAATGGTCATTTTCCTTGTTAAAATCACGAAGAATGACCATTCTCCTATATTTTAACACGGAAAGTGGACATTCTCCGTTATTTTAACACGGAGAATGTCAATTCTCCGTCAATTTAACACGGAGAATAGCCATTCTCCGTGTTAAAATGACGGAGAATGACCATTCTTCTCATTTTAATCACGGAGAATGACAATTCTCCGTCAATTTAACACGGAGAATGGTAATTCTCTGTGATATTAACACGGAGAATTGCCATTCTCCGTGATATTACCACGAAGAATGGTCATTCTCCTTCATTTTAACACGAAGAATAACTATTCTCATATATTTTAACACGGGGAATGACCAGTTTAAACTTTGGAGGACCATAACCTTTGACTGGGATGTTGAAACGAGGTCCGATTTTGTTACGACCCGATCCCAAATAATTGGGTCGAACCGGATCATGCCCAGCCTGTACCGTTGTTGAGACGGCGGCAGTAAGCTGTATCACTCATGCAGGTAAATAAACAACACAGTCTAATTGCCACAACTTTAATAATTCGAATAGTTTAAAACTTTTTACAATAAAATGAAAGATACATCTGAAATACACTGTTTTCCACAAACATCATGAATCACAAGAAGAAGAAAATCTAGGCAACCAGCTCATCAGTCTCGAAATCATTGTCCTCTAGTTGGGACCTCGGAAAATATCGCGGAACAAAGCCTCATCAGTGATACCTAAAATGTTGGGTCTCCAGTCAGGAGGGAGCAAAGTACAATTTATGCTAGTTTAACAATTAAAATAATAATAGAATTATGCACTTTTAAACAATTTAGAAATGAACAGTTTTCTAACAATAAAATAATGTGATTTGAATAGGCAATGAATATGACCGGCTTGGGTTTGTTACAGTTCAGATACGGCTTATCCCCGTGTGTATGAGGGGTAAGCTAATAGTTACAATAGTTACAGTAGTTACAGTAGTTTGGATGTGGTCATACTCATTACACTACTCCCCCAGTCCCCAAACAGTTACAGTAGTTACAGTAGTTACAGTCAGTGCTCTCAGAGAGAGTTCCGTGTTGTATCGTGGTTTAAACTTGCAGTAAAGCGATTATTAAATAATTATAAACTAACACAAAATGTACTTGCCTCAAATGAACTGGACTGGAAAGTTGGAGACTTCGAGATGGGAATTTAGGATCGTCCTCGAATTCCTACATTCGAGAAATTGACTCAGAATCCGGGTTACCAATCTAACTACGCTAGTTGAAATCTCTAATTGGGTCCTAATCTATTTTAATTCTTTATTAATAAAATACGGACAAAATCACGATTATTGGTGCGTTGAATTTATAACGAGGAAAAGATCGTTTAAATTTTGTATTTTAGAAAACTCGTCGATACCAGATTAATTGATTAAAACTTTGTATTTTAGTAACTATAAATATAAAACTAAATTTCTTATTTTAGTGAGAAATACACGAGCGTTGCTACTTATTAAAACTTGTAGATTTTATGTGAGAAAACTTTATTAATTTTTATATAAAAATATATATTATTAGATTTATGCGAACGCTACAAAAACTCGCAAAATCAGCAAATAACTAAAAATCCTACACTACCAAATTACAGTTACCAGAACCAACAACCAGCTGGGCTTATGCCCATTATAATTTATTTACATAAATTGAAATAAGACAAAAACGATCGTTAGTCCTAAACTTCCTATAAATTAAATATGAATAAAATAAATATTAAAATAAATTAAATAATAACGAGTCTCAGATATGGTCCAATCGTCAACTAGGCTAATGCCTCAACGTCCGGGCAAAGCCGGTTTCGTTTGCACTTAGCCGGGGCCCATTGACCGATACGGTCGTCGCCTAAAATCCAAAATATTTAATATTTTCCCGAAATCCATTTTAAAATCATTTTAAAATATAATTAAATTTGCGGAAAAATTCGACAGCATTTCCACTGTTTTTGGTCAACCCAAAAACTGGGAAATATGCCAATAATTTTCCTGCAAATCCCAAACCAGGGAATCCCAAAATATTTATATAAAAATAACCACAAACATTCCACAGATTAATTCGGAAAGACCCGAACCAAATTCGGGAGTCCGAATCCAACCAAAACATCACAGCAAAATATCGGAAGCTAAAATATTAAGAAAACCATTTCCGAAAGTTTCAGAAATAAAAAAAATCCAACCAACAGAACTTCCCGTCGTTCCTCGGAAAATCTCGAAAACGACGTTCACCCCAAAAATCGAATTTTCCCAAAGGGAATTCGTGGACCAACTCATCATCGACACCGGGGAGGGACGAACTACTGTGATTAACCAGGAATTACCCAGAAAGACGGAATCCGAAGGGTTGCCTCGGACTCGGGATGCGCAAATCCACAATTCGAAGACAAAGTCCAGCGAAGAACGCTGTCCAGAACAGCGAACAGCCCCGGGGTCAGCGCTGGGGTGCTGGCCGGGCACGGCAACGGCGAAAGTTACGCTGGATCGGGGTCCAGGGGTGCGACGAGGCGCTGGATCAGCGCTGGGAACGGCCGCGAGAGCGCGGGGAGGCGCTGCAGAAAAGACGAAGGGGCGTTGGAAAACTGGGGCGCTGCCTCGGGGACGGGCGCGCAGCTGGATCTGGTCGGGGAGGCCGCTGGGGTCGCCGGGAAGCGGCGGCCGATGGTCGGAGGGGCGCCGAGGAGGGTCGACGAAGGAGCACAGGGGGTCGGCTGTGCGGCGTCGGGCGCGCTGTAGGCGGGGTCGGCCGCGCTGGAAGGGGTCGGCTAGGGGAGCCGGGGATGCGCCGGCGTCGGGGTTGGCCGGAGGGGGCCGGCGGGAAGCGTCGGGTCCGAGAGTGGGGGTCGAGCTTGGGAGTTCTGGAGAAAAGGGTGTGGGAAAAAAGGAGGTTGGGGAGGAGTTGATATTATTCTCTGTAATGAGAATAATGAAGTGGGGGAAGTTGGAGTGAAAGGTGGTGTTGGTGGGATTTAAAAGGGAGAGTGGGAGCTGTAGAGACGTACGGTAGGGATGGTAGTTAGGAGAGAAAAGTGAGGAGGGGAGGGGAAGAGTTGTGGAGGTGATGTTCCATGCGTGGAACAAGTATCTGTTTCTTTTTCTTTCTTTTTTTTATAAATATTAATAAGTATTAAGAGAGGAAAGGAATCAGGACTCAAAAAGAAAGGGTTCCAAAAACGGGTCTGGGTTTCGGAAATCTCTTCCGGGCTCGGGTCAGGTCGACAATCAAAAGCCAGATTATTATTTATTTTTGAAAATAGTTTCGAACCACTAATAATAATAAATATGATATTAATCTAGTTTAACAAATATTTATATCCATTGTGACAAATTAATAAAAATAAAATTAACCTAATTAATGCAGGTTACGGGTTTCACAACCTTTCCTCCTTAGAAAATTTTGTCCTCGAAATTTAAAAGGTAGGGTAGGAAAAATCAAACAGGTACGGGTACTGCGCCCGTAACTCAGGTCCAATAAGAATTTCCAAGGCAGTCGTGGATGAGACGGTTTAGGGACAAGTTTCAACTATGTCTCCATCCACGCAGAACTAAAATATATTTACGCGAACCAAGGTACACGTGGTTGATCAGACCATCATGCACCGGTTCTGATTAGACAATATATTAGTGGGTGCACCCAATAAAATATTGTCATGATCAAGCTTGATAAAGAAATAGCTTGCAAAACTAGGCTAACTTAGTAGCATCAGTCAAGTTTAGAACGAAAAGATAAGAAATAGGAGTTATGTGATGGCTCAAATTCTGATCTTCTTCTCACCTCTGACTACACTTGCAACTGGTTTCTCTGGCACTGAAAGGTTGAGTCCAATCTTCAGCTCTGAATTATCCAATATGTGACTCAGATCCGGAATGTAGCGTCTAAGCTGTGATATATAGAAAACGTTGCACACTCTCAAGATTAGCTGGTAGAGCTAACCGGTACGCTACTTCCAACTCATCTTAAAACTTCAAATGGCCCGATGTACTTGGCCTCAATTTTTCAGCTCCGTCAAAACTGATCGTTCCTCTGGTAGGAGAAAACTTCACAGAAATGCTATCTCCTTTTTCAAACTCCACTGGTCGACGACTACTATCAACCCAATGCTTCTGTCTGTCTTGGGCAATCCTGAGCTTGTCTCTGATCATTCTTACCTTCTCTGCTGCATCGGTCACCTTCTCAGCAATACTCGTTCTCCGACGTCGTCCCAAGCAAGTGGAGTATGGCAATGACGTCCAATAAGAGCTTCAAATGGGGTTATACCAATTCCAGCTTGGTAGCTATTGTTGTAAGAGAACTCCACTAAATGCAATTGGTCTTTCCAAGATCCTCCAAATTCCAAGACGCAAAATCTTAATATATCTTCAAGCGTCTGGATTGACCTCTCTGATTGCTCGTCCCTCGGTACTCCATAAATCTGATAAATATGTCGCATGTACAATGCCTCCAACTTCTCCGTGGATAGATCAACCTTGAAGGGGATAAAGTAAACTAACTTAGTCAGTCGGTCCACAATAATCCAAATGGTGTTCTTCTTGCTCCTCTTCCGTCTTTGAATAGATCAGAATGTCATCGATGAAGACAACGACAATTGATCTAGGTATTCATGGAAAACCTTGTTCATAGGATTCATGAACACCGCAGGAGCATTCGTCAGTCCAAACGGCATGACCAAGAATTCAAACTGCCCATACTTGGTGTTGAATGTCGTCTTGGGAATATCTTCCTTCCTGACCCTGATCTGGTGGTAGCCAGATCTAAGATCAATCTTCAAAAACACTTTGACTCCGCTCAATTAATCAAATAGGTCATCGATCTGGGGCAGAGGGTACTTGTTCTTGATGGTGATATTGTTCAGCGCCCGGAAGTCGATGCACATCCGTACTGTTTCGTCTTTCTTGGGCACAAACAAGACAGGTGCTCCCCAGGATGAAGCTCCGTCTCGAATGAATCCCAGAGTCTTCAGTTCGTCAATCTGGTCCTTCATCTCCTTGGCCTCCTTCGGGTTGACTCTGTAGCATCCCTTAGAAATAGGGGGAGAGCCGGGGACTAGGTCAATAGTGAACTCTATGTCTAGACCTGGGGTACTCCGGGAAGACTATCAGGGAAGACATCTACCATAAAGGTGTAACTAAGAAGTTTATTCATGTGGAGAATTACAGAAAAACTCTTATGATTGATCTAAGGACCTCCTGTTACAACTTCTTATAACAATAGATAATGCTATTCAGCAGTCCTAGGTACTATTTTTCATGGTTCTGGCTCTTGCATGAGCAGTCTCCAACTGCTTCATCTTCTATGAACCTCGAGTCTACATCATGCCTTATAGTAGGAGGCAAGGTCTGCTGGATAGGTAGAGCCCCTAGGTTGTGGCCTAACAGGTGTTGCTGGGATATGTGCTCTGGTTTAATGGAAAGATAAGGGGCAGTCCTTTACCCGATGTTCAGCAGATCCACATGCCAAACATTTCCCCAATCTCTTGCGACAAATATTGGCTTGGTGACCAAACCTTTTACAGTAGTCACAAACCAATAGTTTCTTACGATATGACTGCCGGATAGGGCTCAAATGTCTTCTAGATTCAGGGGTATCCCTCCGAGGTTCCGCTCCAACTTGGTTTAAGATAGCTAAGGCTACATCATTGACGTTCTTCATGTCTTCTCTCGTGATATTCATCTGTTCCTGTTGGGCTTCATCTTGAGCTTTCTGGAACTCCAAGATTTCTTGAAATAGGGCAACCATTTGGGAGGTGTTCGCTGGTACTGGTGGAGCAACAGGAATGGGTACTTCCTCAAGAAAATGCAGCTCAGTTTGAGAAGAGATAGGATCCACCGGTGTAGTAAAAACTTCATTGGATGTATTATGGGGACGGTCAATCAGCTGCGAGGGAATAAACCCTGGACTTGGTTGAGGAGATAGGGTATGATCCGGAGATGACACCTCATCGCCAGCAGGATTGGTCTTGTCAATGGTCATTCTCTGGAAGGTTTAGGATGTACACATAAGCAAGGTATCCTACCGGTCTATAATCAAACAAAAATATTTATTTATATATAATTCGGACCTATGTTGTGACAAATCAATGTTCTAGTGTTCTAATTGTTAACTATGTATGTTTTCCTAAGTTGTTGTTCATACCTGCATGGGCCACCACTAAAAATATGTCACGACCCGATCCCAAATAATTGGGTCGAACCGGATCATGTCCAGTCTGCACCGTTGTTGAGACGGCGGCAGTAAGCTGTATCATTCATGCAGGTAAATAAATAACACAGTCTAATTGCCACAACTTTAATAATTCGAATAGTTTAAAACTTTTTACAATAAAATGAAAGATACATCTGAAATATACTGTTTTCCACAAACATCATGAATCACAAGAAGAAGAAAATTTAGGCAACCAGCTCATCAGTCTCGAAATCATCGTCCTCTAGTTGGGACCTCGGGAAATATCGCGGAACAAAGCCTCATCAGTGATACCTAAAATGTTGGATCTCCAGTCAGGAGGGAGCAAAGTACAATTCATGCTAGTTTAACAATTAAAATAATAATAGAATTATGCACTTTTAAACAATTTAGAAATGAACAGTTTTCTAACAGTAAAACAGTGTGATTTGAATAGGCAATTAATATGACCGGCTTGGGTTTGTTACAGTTCAGATACGGCTTATCCCCGTGTGTATGAGGGATAAGCTAATAGTTACAGTAGTTACAGTAGTTTGGATGTGGTCATACTCATTACACTACTCCCCCAGTCCCCAAACAGTTACAGTAGTTACAATAGTTACAGTCAGTGCTCTCAGAGAGAGTTCCGTATTGCATCGTGGTTTAAACTTGCAGTAAAGCGATTATTAAATAATTGTAAACTAACACAAAATGTACTTGCCTCAAATGAACTGGACTGGAAAGTTGGAAACTTCGAGATGGGAATTTAGGATCGTCCTCGAATTCCTACATTCGAGAAATTGACTCAGAATCCGGGTTACCAATCTAACTATGCTAGTTGAAATCTCTAATTGGGTCCTAATCCATTTTAATTCTTTATTAATAAAATACGGACAAAATTACGATTATTGGTGCGTTGAATTTATAACGAGGAAAAGATCGTTTAAATTTTGTATTTTAGAAAACTCGTCGATACCAGATTAATTGATTAAAACTTTGTATTTTAGTAACTATAAATATAAAACTAAATTTCTTATTTCAGTGAGAAATACACGAGCGTTGCTACTTATTAAAACTTGTAGATTTTATGCGAGAAAACTTTATTAATTTTTATATGAAAATATCTATTATTAGATTTATGCGAACGCTACAAAAACTCGCAAAATCAGCAAATAACCAAAAATCCTACACTACCAAATTACAGTTACAGAACCAACAACCAGCTGGACTTATGCCCATTACAATTTATTTACATAAATTGAAATAAGACAAAAACAGTCGTTAATCCTAAACTTCCTATAAATTAAATATGAATAAAATAAATAATAAATTAAATTAAATAATAACGAGTCTCAAATATGGTCCAATCGTCAACTAGGCTAATGCCTCAACGTCCGGGCAAAGCCGGTTTCGTTTGCACTTAGCCGGGGCCCATTGACCGATACGGTCGTCGTCCAAAATCCAAAATATTTAATATTTTTCCGAAATCCATTTTAAAATCATTTTAAAATATAATTAAATTTACGGAAAAATCCGGCAGCATTTTCTCTGTTTTTGGTCAACCCAAAAACTGGGAAATATGCCAATAACTTTCCTGCAAATCCCAAACCAAGGAATTCTAAAATATTTATATAAAAATAACCACAAACATTCCACAGATTAATTCGGAACGACCCGAACCAAATTCGGGAGTCCGAATCCAACCAAAACATCACAGCAAAATACCGGAAGCTAAAATATTAAGAAAACCATTTTCGAAAGTTTCGAAAATAAAGAAATCCAACCAACAGAACTTCCCGTCGTTCCTCGAAAAATCCCGAAAATGACGTTCACCCCAAAAATCGAATTTCCCCAAAGGGAATTCGTGGACCAACTCATCATCGACACCGGAGAGGGATGAACTACTGTGATTAACCAGAAATTACCCAGAAAGACGGAATCCGAAGGGTTGCCTCGGACTCGGGACGTGCAAATCCACAGTTCGAAGACGAAGTCTAGCAAAGAACGCTGTCCAGAACAGCGGACAGCCCCGGGGTCAGCGCTGGGGTGCTGGCCGGGCACGGCAACGGCGAAAGTTGCGCTGGATCGGGGTCCGGGGGTGCGACGAGGCGCTGGGTCAGCGCTGGGAACGGCCGCGAGAGCGCGGGGAGGCGCTGCGGAAAAGACGATGGGGCGTTGGAAAACCGGGGCGCTGCCTCGGGACGGGCGCGCGGCTGGATCTGGTCGAGGAGGCCGCTGGGGTCGCCGGAAAGCGGCGGCCGATGGTCGGAGGGGCACCGAGGAGGGTCGGCGAAGGGGCGCAGGGGGTCGGCTGTGCGGCGTCGGGCGCGCTGGTGGCGGGCACTACCAAAATAAGTCATATTAGCGATGTAATTAGCGACGTTTAAGATAGACGTCGCTATATTTTAGCAATTTAGCGACGTAAATTTATAACGTCGCAATACGTCACTATTAGCGACGTTCAACGACGTATTGCGACTAAGTTTTGTATTATAAAAACGTACGTCGTGGATATGTCGGTTAACGTCGCTAAAATCACTGATATTAGCGACGTTTACCGACGTCTTCGTATGACGTCGCTAAATATTTCATATAGGGTTCTGCTGGCCAGATCGATTTCATTTTTTTACCCAAAATTTTATTCTCCCGCTCGAGCCCCAAATCTTTCTCCCTTTCTCCCTCTCGTCTCCGACGACCCCCTCCCACCAGCGACCCCCTCCCACCAGCGAGCCCCTCCCCCCGGCGACCCCTCCCTCCGGAGACACCCCTCTCCCTCGTTCCCTACCTCGGCGACCCCGCTCGCCCACTGGTGTCCTCGTCCCTCTTGCGTCCCCTTCCTCCGGCGACCACCCCCCCCCCGCGGCGACCACCCCCCCACACGGCGACCCCCCTCCCTGCGGCGACCCCCTCCCCACGGTGACCTCTTTTCCCGCGGCGTCCGGCGACCCTCCATCGCTCCTCCACCGTCAAGTCTCCTCGTCGACGTCGACCCGACTAGTCCCCTCTGCCGCTGCTCCATCCCCGACCCCGACCCAATTCTGACCAAGGAAGGTAAACCCTAACCCTATCTCCCTCCTCCTGATGTGCTGACATAGACACGATACGACAGGCTGACACGACACAATATTCGTACACAATATTGTCAATTAAGTAATTATTTCGAAGGTAAAAAAATACTAGAATACTTAAAATGTAGTCTACTACCAAATATGAAAGCTTTCAAGGAGAGTCGTATACACTGACACAGAAATGACTCTTCAAAGTCGAGAGTTTTGAAATACTAGATTAGTATTTGTATGTATATGATTATGTGTGTGTGAGTTATTAGTATGAGATGAAAAGCGGGGTATTAGTGTTATTTTATATGTGGTAAAGAGTATATTTGGCATGTATCGATAGAAATAAAAGAGATTACTCAAAATAATTGTCAGTTTGAGATAGTTGCATGAATAGGTGGTCTTCTAAATATGTTGTTGCTTAAGCAGTTTATAGCTACAAAATGCGTAAGTGCAACATGAAAATCTCATCTGTTAAATATGTTACCTAAGAGCATCATTAGTAAGGCTCATCCCAATTTCTAGATTCTAGATTTCAAATGTAGGAGCTCATTTTGTAGAATAGTAAGACCCATAGGTTTTAAATTATAAAATGTAGGAGAATGTAGGAGATTCACAACTCTCCACATTTGTTCAAGACATAACATTCATTTCCATAAAAACTTTCATAGATAATATAATATATCCCAATTGTCAAAGATTCTGTAAAGTCAGTCAGAATCACAAATATGAAGCATCCATCACAACTACACAACATATCCAAAACACAAAAGAATTGACTTTGATGAAAACTAGAGCATAACCTCTAAATGAAAACATGAACTAATTAACACATAATCCATAAACTTTTAAATTATCGCTATCGGTATCGGACTATCGCTATCGGTATCGAACTATCGGTATCGATCGAACTATCGGTATCGGACTATCGCTATCGGTATCGGACTATCGCTATCGGTATCGACCGTATATACTTAGTATCGGGCGTAGCGGATTAGTATCGATCAGTATATAGGTTTGGGTTAAGATCAAGGTTCAAAGTATCGGTATCGGAATAGTAGGCCGAATAGGAGGCCGAGATAGTCGAATGAGAAGAAGGAAAGAAGGGAGGAGCAGATGGGTCCAGAGCCATGGTGGAGGAGGAGAAGTAACATGAGAGCAGTTTCCGCCGTAACATCTCCTGGCTCTGCTGGCAACTGAAGTCCAGATGCTACAAAGGACGATCCTTCGCTGAAATCGACTACAACACCCATCAGTTCAAGTTCATTCCTATATGAGTAGATTCCAATGCCATAGAAGCCATCAGTTTGTTGACCTTCCTCTATGGCATTGGAATATACTCATCTAAGAATGAACTTGAACTGATGGGTGTTGTAGTCGATTTCAACGAAGGATCGTCCTTTGTAGCATCTGGACTTCAGTTGCCAGCAGAGCCAGGAGATGTTACGGCAGAAACTGCTCTCATGTTACTTCTCCTCCTCCACCATGGCTCTGGACCCATCTGCTCCTCCCTTCTTCCCTTCTTCTCATTCGACTATCTCGGCCTCCTATTCGGCCTACTATTCCGATATGCGTTTGATACGGTCTACCTAACCTATATACTGATACTAATCTGATACTCTCTGATATTAAGTACATCCGGCTTACTAGCTAGCGGATCCACCAGTTACATGATTATATACTAATTATGTTTAGTTTGTCTTACGATACAGATTTTCACATCCAATGTAATCCAGTTGACCAATGTAACCCAAGATGTTGTCTTATTGACCTAGTTTAGCCTTGTTTTACTAGATTGTTGATCGAGTTGACCAATAGTTGACTTTGACCTTGATTGGCCTAGAAATCATATAGAATTGCATGTATACTTATTTTATTTTATATTGACTTCCATGATATGACAGCTCCTCAAAAAAAAGAATCCTCTACTAGACATCGCACTCTCCTTTTCAGAACATCAACTAGTATTACTACCTTGATGTATATATAAAGTATGCATGTATAATAGTAGGTAATGATATGCAAAACTAAAAAGATAAATACAATGCATGAATGAATGGATGAAAAGATAAATGCAATCCATCGGAAAAGCTTTGACACTTGCATATCATTCACTACCTTGATGTATCTATCTTACAGAATTATGGAGCTGAATTACTATCTGCGGAATCGTACTTGGATGTACAACCGTCATCCTGATGACATGTGCGGTGTGCGGGATGAATTCATAGAGGGTGTACACCAGTTCCTGCAGTTTGCCAAGGCGTTCCCTCAGTACATGGACGGTAATTAAGTGTCCGTGTGTGAGATGTCGCAACTTGAAATATCATCCAGAAGTGGATGTCACGTATCATTTGTACTCGAAGGGTTTCACGCCGAATTACTATCAGTGGAGCGAGCACGGAGAACTTGTGTCTTTAGCATCGGAGTACGAGCCTTATGTGGATGTCCACAACAACGCTCCTTACGACGATGGGTTGGTGAACATGGTTTTTGACGCGGCCGGGCCTAGTTTCGATCCGGATGATCATGATGCACCTGAGGAGGCACCGAACCCCGATGCTGTACAGTTCATGGAGTTGCTGGAGAATGCAAGGACTCCATTATATCCTGGTTGTGAGGATCATTCACCGTTGGAGGTGGTTACAAGATTGTTGAGCATCAAGTCCGATTTTAACATGTCGCAAGATTGCTACAACCGTATTATGGAGTTGCTTATAGAAATATTGCCTGAGGGTGCGAAGTTGCCTAAAGACTTCTACCGGTCTAAGAGGATGGTTAGATCGCTCTGGATGGGATATGAAAAAATTGATGCCTGTCGCAACGGGTGCATGTTGTACTACAAAGACGACAAGGATGAAGACGCCTGCAGATTTTGTGGTGTCGATCGCTACAAGGCCTGTGGTAGAGGAAAGTCTGTCGGTGCCAGGAAGCCTACCTCTTCGATGCACTACTTGCCGTTGACGCCGCATTTGCAGCGGTTGTTTATGGTGAAGGAAACTGCAGAAAACATGAGTTGGCATAAGCGGGAACATACCGAAGGAGTGTTGGATCACCCATCTGATGGAGAAGCATGGAAGCACTTTGATCGAGAGTATCCAGATTTTGCTTCTGATCCGCGTAATATTAGATTGGGTCTCTGCTCTGACGGTTTTACCCCATTCGGACTTTCGGGATCCCAGTATTCGTGTTGGCCTGTGATCGTCACCCCGTATAATCTACCGCCTTGGATGTGCATGAAGACTCCATATATGTTCCTCACCGTTATTATCCCAGGTCCGAACAATCCGAAAAGGAACATCGATGTTTATTTACAGCCATTGATTGATGAGTTGAATCAGCTGTGGGAAGTAGGTTCCAACACGTACGATGTATCTAGAAAACAAAATTTTCAGATGCGGGCAGCACTTATGTGGACCATCAACGACTTTCCGGCCTATGGAATGTTATCTGGATGGAGCACGCATGGTCGTCTTTCATGTCCGTGTTGCATGAACGACACTAAGGCTTTCCGTTTGAAACACGGAGGCAAACCGTGCTTCTTCGATTGTCATCGACAATTCCTGTCGAAGGATCATCCGTACCGGAGGAACAAGAATGCTTTTCGTGCTGGCGTTGTGGAGAAGGGTGATCCACCGACAAGGTGGTGCGGAGCCACGATATGGGAGGAGGTTAGAGATTTACCAGGTGCTATTGAGCAGCCTGCTACGGGCTACAAGTGTGACGGATTTGGTCGCACTCATAACTGGACGAAGAGGAGTATATTCTGGGATCTCCCATACTGGAGCACCAATCTGATTAGACATAACCTTGATGTCATGCATATTGAGAAGAATGTGTTTGACAACATAATTAATACTGTAATGGACGTAAAGGGGAAGACGAAAGACAATCCTAAGGCTAGATTGGACTTGAAAGAAATATGTAGATGTCCTGCATTGCATTTGATAGAGGACGGGAATGGGAAGTTGAAGCAGCCTAAGGCAATTTTCTCACTGGAGAAGGAAGATAAAGTGAGGCTTTGTAGGTGGATTCAAGGTCTGAAATTTCCAGATGGGTATGTTTCAAACTTGAGAAGATGCGTCGACCTCAAGGAGAACAAACTGACAGATATGAAGAGCCATGATTGTCACGTATTCATGGAGCGGTTAATTCCGATTGCATTTCGGGAATTCTTACCGCAGGCAGTTTGGGATCCATTGACGGAGCTTAGCATATTCTTCAGGGACCTTTGTTCTAAGAAATTGCTCGTTGATCGTCTAGAAAAGCAAGAGAAGGACATTGCGGTAACACTGTGCAAGCTAGAGAGGGTGTTTCCTCCTGGATTCTTCGACTCTATGGAGCATTTGCCGATTCATCTTTCCTACGAGGCACGTGTTGGTGGACCCGTCGAATATCGATGGATGTACCCGTTCGAGCGACATTTGAATCACCTAAAAAGAAAGGTAAAAAATAAGGCTCGGGTCGAGGGTTCTATTTGTGAAGCCTATATTCTCGAGAAGATTACAAATTTCTGCTCCTCCTATTTCAAACCTCATGTTGCTACGAATAGAACGAGGGCTCTGAGAAACGACGACGGATATCAAGAATTTAATGATGGAATACTGAAAGTATTCAATGCGTCCAGAAAGCCTTCGGGGAAAATGAAGAAGAGATATTTGAATGACGAAGAGCTAAGGGCTGCTCAGTTGTATGTATTACTCAATTGCGACGAGGATGAAGTGGAGAAGCTAGAGGGGTAAGTAAGGAATGATGAGTTTACGTCATCTCAATGTAATAGTATAAGCTAATATTATTGTACTAATCGTTCTAATGCTTCGTTGTTTTCCAGCACATATAATGATGAGTTGAGGCTGGTTAGACCCTACCTAACAGACGAAGCATTAGAACAAGAAATGAGACGTCATTTTCCTTCTTGGTTGAGCGAATATGTAAGCAGTTCGGTAATATTTACTGGCCTCTTCTAATGCAACTGCGCAATAAATAACTTATTATCTCTTCTTTGATATTCAGGTCGATCGTCTAATTTCACCCGAGATTGAATTAATTAGAACTCTTGCCAAGGGACCAATTACTTTTGTTAAAACATGGCCAAGTTATTGTGTCAATGGCTTTCGGTTCAAGTCGACAAATGCTCCGATCAGAGACAGCTTCCTGGATCTTGATTCCACGAAGAACAGTTGTTTGTGTATCAAGTCTTCGAACTACAAAGACGTCGATCCAGGAAATGATTTCTTTGGCATCTTGCGAGAGATTGTGGAGTTGTCATATAATTATGGCAGAGAACCTGCAAAGATCGTGTTGTTCAAGTGTGAATGGTTCGATCCGATTGAAAATCAAGGCTGGAAAATTGACAAGCATGGTCTTGTGGATATAAACTACAAGCGTAGATATCAAGGCTACGAACCGTTTGTCCTAGCAACTCAGGCTCAGCTCGTGTATTTCACAGCTTATCCGAGACGGGGAGCAACGAAGTCTGACTGGTGGGCAGTATGCAAGACTAAAGCTAGAGATACTTTTGATGTTGATGAAAAAGCTTACCAGGAGGACGAGCTACCTCCTGTAACCAATATTGTCGATGTGGACTCCACGGAAGTTACGCATTACACGACACATAATGTAGAAGATGTAGAATTATCCGAAGAGGAAGACGAAGCCGACGAAGGTGAAGACGAAAGTGAAGATGAGGAGGAAGAGGAAGATGAGGTCGAGGAAGACGAACAAGATGATTATTCTGAAGATGATTGAGAGAGATATACTTATCTGGACTTAGATGTTTCTTCTAGAATGTATTATCTGGACTTAGATGTTTATTGTAGAATGTATCATCATATGTTACCTTGGTTATTATCTTTGTTGTACTGTCATATTTCTATTCTCTATTATTTGTTGTACTGTCATATTTCTAGTCTCTAATATTTGTTGTACTGTCATATTTCTAGTCTCTATTATTTGTTGTACTGTCATATTTCTAGTCTCTATTATATCTTGTACTATCATATGCTGTTATCAGGTATGGCAGGTCGTCGCGGACATTTGCGAGGGCCACGAGGAGGTCGGGATCCTCCGGTACTTCCTACAGGTACTGCTAGGGGACGGAGTTTGCCTTCGGTACCTCCTATTGGTACCGGCTCTGGATCCTCGTCGCCGATTACTCCTCCATATCGGACAGTAGCTGGGCCGGTTGGGACGACGTCACGTGGCATATCTCCTGGGACGAGTAGTTCCAGACCTGTTGAGATTGCTCCCCCGTCTAGCGTTCCTGATGTTGATACGACGATGGAGACGGATGAGCAGATGACCGAGGAGGATGCACCGACGGCCGACCAGCATCATGAAGATGATGCGTGCGCACCTCCGGAGGAGGGGAGGACGGAGATCTGGGCCGACGGTACAAAGTAGGTATTTTGGTTTATGATTTTTTTTTCTTCTGTTTTTATCATAAATTAATTTTTTTCATGAATATAATATGTATGTATAGATATCGTCCTCCAGGGGTACAGAGACGCCTAGGCGATATGCTGAGGCATAATTATGGTGGTCCCTGGATTAACTACTCTGATGCTCCAGACGAAAGGAAGAACTTCTGGTTTACGCGCTTCAAGGTTAAAATAGATTTGTTTTTAACATAAATCATTTAATTTATGCATATTATATATAACTGATAAATATTTGGTTTCGTACTGTTCTAGGATATGTTTTACTATCCGTCGCACCGGGCCGAGCAGATCGAGGGGATGTTTCCTTCCGTCGCTGCTAAGCTGATCCGCGACTCTATTAATGATCAGAAGGAACGTGATCATGCCGGAAAGCCGATCAAAGGTTGGATCACCCCTGATCAGTGGAATGAGATGAAGGCTCGATTCAACGAGCCAAGGTACAAGGAGAAGTCGGAGAAGGCTAAGGCGGCTAGGCAACATGCCTCGAAGTGGTGCGGTGGGTCGATTCCGATGACGGAACATTTCCGTCGTCTGGTATGTCTTTCTCTTTTAGAAATATTATTTTAATGCAAATCCGATAAATTATTACTAAGATAATATATTTAATTACAGGTAAGGAAGGTCGGTAACGCCGACATGGTGACCGTCTTCCTGGCCACCCATCGGAAGGGCGGAGTCCTTATTGACGAGAGGGCCGAGCAGACCTATGTAAGTATTACAATACGTTATCTTAATTTAATACTTCGTGTCCATTTTAATATAACTTAGTAAATATGATGCAAATAAATATTCATGAAGTTAGTAAAAATAAGTACATTAATTAGAAATTAGAAATCATAGAGTACTATCCATACTTTCTAGGCCGAGTATACGAGGCTGCGGGAACGGACGGCTGCTAGTGCACCTGATGCAGAAGAGGCCGGTACTTCCTCGCAGCCCACTCAAGCTCCGTCGGCGGACGAGCTGTGGATGACCGCCGCTGGTGGCCTCCGTAGGGGTACGTACTACGGTACGGGATCCTATGGCGCCCTAGTTGCGACCCAGTCCTCTAGGACATCTCCTGCTAGTGTGCATGGTCCACAGCCGTCCCAGGAGTCTGCCCGAGTCCACCAGATGATGGAGTCTCTCCGTGACGACCTGCTACGACGGATCGAGCAGCAGTCTCAGCATCCTACGGACGATCCTGCGCTGCTAGCACGATTGGATGCGCTCGACCGCGGCATTATAGACCTCAGGGAGACGACTGAGAGGACAGAGCGCACCGTTGGAGGGTTAGAGCGCACGGTGACGGAGTTGCAGACAGGACAGGTGACCATGGCCGAGACGGTGAGATTGGCGCAGGATTCGATGGTCCAGAGCAGTGGTAGAATGTTATCTATCATGGATTCATACAACCAGCGACTTACAGCGTTGGAGCATGCTGGTACTCTGGGTGCGCCTTCATCGTCGTCGACTCCGCCGCCTCCACCGCCTTCTTCTTCGACACCGACTCCACCGACGTCACAGCCTGGCGCTCCATCTGTATCGATTTCACTTGCGGAGTATGAGGAGTTTTTACGCCTTCGTCGCGGCGGTGCCCCTCCTGCACCAGATCACTAGTAGTCCTAGTTAGGACTTTTGTTTGTGTTTGTATCATCTTATGTTTGTGACTTATGATTGGATGTTTGTATTGGATGTTAGTTGTGTTTGTATCGAATTGACTTGTGACTTGTTTGGATTGGATGTTAATTCCTTCGCCGATAAATGTTAATTGTGTTTGGATTGGATGTTAATTAACTTAGATTAAAGCTATCTGTGATTTGGAATTGTGAGTGGGGGTTTGAATGCGCTGTGATTTGGAATTGTGAGTGGGGATTTGAATGTGTACCTATATGTGTTTTATAGAATTGTGAGTGGTAATATAGAATCTGTGTTTTATTTTTTTTACAACTTTAGCGACGTTTAGCGACGCTTACTGACGTTTAGCGACGTCTTTTTCCGACGTTTACCGACGACAAGCTGCAAATAATATATTTTTCCGACGTTTTACCGACATTTACCGACGACTAACTGCAAAAAAGTACAGCTCTTCGACGTATTTACCGACGTTTACCGACACTAGCTGCAAAAATGTACAGGACCTTTACCGACGTCTAGCGACAACATTCACGTCGCTATATTACCGACGAAACGACGGTAGACGTCGGTAACTATTCCAGGTCTTTACCGACGTGTAGCGACTACATATACGTCGCTAATATACCGACGGAACGACGATAAACGTCGATAACTCACCGACGTACTGTTACGTCGCTGAATGTCGGTAATTGCGACGTTCAGCGACATTTTTGTAATCAGCGACTAAGGAAACGGCGACAAAACCTAAACGTCGGTAAATACGTCGGTGATACATATTAGCGACGGATTTTGTTGTTTTTCTGACGTTTTTGGGCGTCGCTAAAACCACTTATTTTGGTAGTGGGGGTCGGCCGCGCTAGAAAGGGTCGGCTAGGGGAGCCGGGGATGCGCCGGCGTCGGGGTTGGCCGGAGGGGGCCGACGGGAAGCGTCGTGTCCGAGAGAGGGGGTCGAGCTTGGGAGTTCTGGAGAAAAGGGTGTGGGGAAAAAGGAGGTTGGGGAGGAGTTGATATTATTCTCTGTAATGAGAATAATGAAGTGGGGGAAGTTGGAGTGAAAGGTTGTGTTGGTGGGATTTAAAAGGGAGAGTGGGAGCTGTAGAGACGTACGGTAGGGATGGTAGTTATGAGAGAAAAGTGAGGAGTGGAGGGGAAGAGTTGTGGAAGTGTTGTTCCATGCGTGGAACAAGTATCTGTTTCTTTTTCTTTTTTTAATAAATATTAATAAGTATTAAGAGAGGAAAGGAATCAGGACTCAAAAAGAAAGGGTTCCAAAAACGGGTCTGGGTTTCGGAAATCTGGTCCGGGCTCGGGTCAGGTCGACAATCAAAAGCCAGATTATTATTTATTTTTGAAAATAGTTTCGAACTACTAATAATAATAATAATAAATATGATATTAATCTAGTTTAACAAATATTTATATCCATTGTGACAAATTAACAAAAATAAAATTAACCTAATTAATGCAGGTTACGGGTTTCACAGGTTTGTCGCAAAATGAGAGTATTTTCGAGGAGCCTGAGATAAACAGCTTCATCGTTTGTCACAAAAAATGATGTTTGGACCTCTATTTTAACAGTTTTACCGTTTGTCGGCCTTTCCGAAATTTTTCGACGAGTTTTTGAAGTAAGGTTTGAAGATTTTGGAGGAGAAAACCTAGATTCGAAAGTGAGCAGCGTATAGAAGAAGAGGAAGAATCGAAACGTTTTTTTTTTTTTGAATAGTAGGTTTTGTGGTTGTTTTCAATAAATTAGAAGGACAAAAATGTCATTCCGAACCATTTATATGTTTTTCGCTAATTCTGAGCACGCGATAAAATATTATTTTGCGGTAAATTTTTTATAAATTTTTGTGGTTTTTGAATATTTGATAAATTTTTCCAAAGATATATATTCCATAGAATGGATGCAGGTTCTGCAGTGTATAGTAATCGAACCTTCATGAGTTGAAGGCAAACAAGTTGACCACTGCGCGCATCTGTTTGACATAGGCCCAGAAGTCTCTCGGATTGCATAACTAAAGTCATGACTAGGTCCATTTACTTACTCTGTAGAAGAACCTGTCATTATATATATGTTTCTTGACTTGCGACTTTTAGGGTCCGCTTGGATTGAGGGTTAAGAGAGTTAAGTGAGGAAAAAATAAAATCATGCTTGGTTTGAGGGTGGAAATTTAGGAGGGAGAGTTATAGAGGGTTAAGTGAGGGTTTATTTCACCCTCTTTTGTCTATTTTTTTAACCCCCCAAATCGGAGGGTTAAGGAGGGTGATTGAGGGATTTTATTTAAAAAGTCATAAATACCCCTCATTTGTTCTATAAAATATCATAATTTTTCTCCCATTTTTTTGTTTTCAACATTTTGTTCCGTACCTTCCTAATTTGTAAAGATATTTTGGCAAGTTATAATTAAATTTTCAATTAAATTTAATTTTATGACATATGTAATATGGTTATTTTGGTAACTATCATACTTTTATTAATTCTCTTCTCACTCAAAACCTCCAATCCAAGCAAGAGTTATTAAATAGCCCTCACTTAGAGCATCTCCAACGCTATTGTGACTTTGGAAAAAAGTTGTTGCCACATAGGAATGACAAAATTTTATTCAAAAGTTCTTCTCCAATGCAATTGTCAAGTCAATTGTGAAGCTTATGTGGCAAAAATGAAAGAATTCATTGTGAAGTTGATTGTCTTGTTCTAGACAATGCACTTCACAATGTCTTCTCTTCCATGTCATCAATTATGAATAAAAAATGTTAGAAAAAAGAAAGAATATGAGTAGTTGTCTTAAAAGTTGTCTTGGAAGTTGGAAAAAATAATTTTTATTGTCTCCTCAATACTTTTGCATTGGAGAGAGTTTTTCTATCTCATTGTCTTTTGAGATATAATTTTGCCACATAAACAAGACATTGTCTTGTGGCTCATGCCACATAGGAGCCACCTAAGACTCACAACACTTAACAAGACAATAAGGTTGGAGATGCTCTTAACTCTTCCTCCAATTCAAGTTCTATGTATTAACTCTACTCCCCCTCACTTAACTTCCCCTAGGAAAGATCTGGAGTGAATATTCTCTTCGATCATGGCTGAAAAGCTTCAAGAATTCGTGTCCACCGACTGACTTTATAATTAGCTTCAATCTAACCGCCTATTCCGTAGAGAGAGTGATGCCATTTGACTCTGGCACGCTCGCTTTCTAGGTCCTTTCTGTGGGCAAGGATCGATCAAAGAGGGTTCGAGAGAGTCGAAAAGCCTGTCTGCCACCGCGCAAATAGCAGGGAACAAAGTGACCAGAAAATCCTTTGAAGTTGCGCGCAGATCTAGCTTTGATGTTGAAGGCTGCTGCGAATGGTGCATGGAGTGGAGAGGGGGGACAAATCATATCATGACGTACGTGATTCTAGTTGAGCAGTTCTCAATTCTCCACGCAGATTTCCTTCTTCTTTTTTTTCCCTTACAATTCTAGTTCTAGTTGTGGTTTAAATCTTCACATGAGTTGCAAGAATCAAGCTGCAGGGGCTGGGAGTACTCTGTTGAGATCGAGCTTTTTTGCTATAGAATCTGGCCTCTATCAACTTTCTACCTATCTAGCTTTAGGTATCTTATTCTTTTTGGCTAAAAAAAAACCCGGTAGGCATGAACTAGGCGCATCGATCCACAATATAACCATTACTTAAATCACTCTGTAAGAGCAATATTTATTTTGGAACTGCTACGCTGTCCGCAGTTCGTAACTGCGGATGTGACCGTCGGCCGACGTGGCGGTCGGCCATTGGTCTCCGATCTGGATAGAGCCCAGAGGGACAATGGGTGATCGTCACGTCGGCTGACGGTCACGTCTGCAGTTACAAACTACGAGCAAAATATTATTTTTCGTATTTATTTACCTACTATGTATGGCTACATGGCACGAAAACATGCATATATGTCACAACTATTTGTAACTGTCAATGTGTCATGCATAAGAAAGCCAGCACACGCTTTGCTCCAAAACCTTTTAGTTTGTGATGCATAATTAACATCAACGCATGCACGCACGAGTCATAATAATTAAGAGGGGGCCGGACGTGCATCTTCATGTATTCTATTCGCCAAAACTCAGCTGCAACCTCTTCTAATAAAGTCTAATAGTTACTCCTTTGTAATTCAAACAATATATCATTCAAACTCTTTAACATACTTGCAGTATATAGATTTTCGTCTTCTAGAACAATGTTAAAACCATGTTCACATACCAAGGACACAATTATTTTGAGTTCATGACTCATGCATGGATAAAGAACCTACAAATTTATTTCCTTGTTCGCCTACTATAACAATATATAATTAAGAGCTACTCTCTTACTAGACCACATGATTTTCCTGTCAATTGGCATATGTAGTTCTAGATTTTCTTCTCCTCTTCGTTAATCCCTCCGATCACTTCTTGCTCTTCTTCACGATCATTTTCTTCTTCTTCTTCTTCTTCTTCCCCCTCTTCGTTAATTCCTTGTTTGATGATAGTACCTTCGTGATCTGGACGAACAAAATGTAACTTGAGCCGCCCGTCCTCCCGCGAAGCGCGCAGCCACTCCCGGCACGGGATCCTCACCTCCCTGAGGACGAACCTGCCGTCCTCCTTGTGAGACCTGAGGCACACCGAGGGCTTCCCGCTCCTCCCTATGGACGATATCGGAGGAGGGAACTCCTTCGCCCTCTTCGCCGGCCACCAGCTCGCGCCGCCGCCGCTCCTCCTCCTCGTGTACCCGTTGAACCTGTTAGGCATCAGCGACCGCCGCCTCCCCTTCCCCCAGCTCCTCCAGTCGTCCCCGTGCTCCATCAGGTCGTCGACGTCGTCGGAGCTCTCCGACCCGAGCCCTTCGGTGCACATGAGCAGGGAGTCGGAATTCTTGGTCGAGAAGACGCCGGTACTACTGCAGCTGTTCTTCGCGTTGCATTGGTATCGGTTAATGTTCGAGAGGCCGAGAAGACAATCCAGTGTCGTGCTCTCGCGCATTTGGCCATTGTTGTCCTTCGATTCAAGCTGTGGGGTGGTCTGGTCTAGCGGCGGCGGCGGCGGCGCGGGATCTGCGACGACGACGGGGAGGTCGAGGCCGAGGCCGGGCTTCTCCTGGAAGTAGAGTTCGCCGAAGATCTCGGCGATGGAGGTGGGTTCGATGGGCTTCGTTTGGTTCCATGAAGAGAGGGACTCGATCAGGGTCGGGTTCTCGGGCGGCAACGGGTTGTCGAACAATGACCTCAAGCTAGCACAGGCAGAGGCAGCAGCCATTGATCGACGATCACCGATTGCTGATCAGCTGCTACGCAACAGCTAGCTAGAAGAAAGGAGGAGTTGGTTGGCAGCAGTGCCTTTGTCTCATCATTGTAGGGGTGGGTGTCTCACGAGGATTTATAGCTGGAGAGGAATAAGGATGGGTGGTGGTGGTGCTGGATTCTTTTTGCAGTGGCATAGCTAGTTGATCACGAGAGCTGCGCGCCCCTCAAAATTAAATTTTTATTTATATATAGTCCTCGGGATTTTAGATTTTGTTTACATATATTATTAACTAGTATATGGGCACATATTTTGTACGTATTTCATTGAAAAAAAACAAATAACAACTTACTTAATTTTTCTTCTTCTATTGTATCTCTATATAATTATATAACTATCCATATTAAATTTAATGAACAATTTTAATTAATAAACGTAGACGAGTGCGTTTTTGGAACAAAATTTTTTAAGGTGAAGTTTACTTTTCTCATTATATAGTAATACAGATTAGTAACACACATAGTTTTCAATTGGCGTTGTAATGGAAAAAGAGATGTTTGCGTAATTAACAACAATACGCATGTGTTTCTAATTCTTACTTGATGTTTGTTGTGACATAGTGTTAAGTAATTAATGAAGACTTGAAACCATTTTTTTTAAATGATGGGAACTCCTTGGCCCTCTTCATTAAGTAATTAATGAAGACTTGTGAAGTGCATTGTCTAGATCTAGACAACCAACTTTACATTGTTTTTGCCATGTCATTGTCATGTCAACTTTATGATATATTCTATATTTGCATTGGAGAATGATTTTTGAAATGAAAGTTTATCCTTCCTATGTGGCAACCATTTTTTCTAAACTCACAATAGGGTTGGAGATGCTCTAATTAAAAGAATAGTCTAAACATGTATAGTGGATAATGCTGATTTAGCCTTAACCTGAATAAGTTGTATTATGTCGACAACAAATTTTGATGTTAATTTTGGGACTGAATTCATGAATTCAATTTGAAAACTATAAGTTCATGTATGAATCCATCATTTTCATGCATTTGAGCAAGTGGATTTCTCTTGAACAAGGAATCTTCTCTTAAGCATATTTGGGGTAACTTAGGTTCATTTGTCTCTTGTTCCTGATCTACTTTGTAATATATAACAAGGTTCTCAGCGTCCGATGTATTGTATCATTTATAACGTAAATATATCTGCCGACATGTGACTTTCATTTATGTAATTATTTCATTGGCCTCTTATGTCACGTCCCGATTCCGTAGAATCGATAGTCGTCCCCGGACGTGATGCCGTGCAAACCTAAGTTGCGCTCGCACAAGACATAGTCATAAGGTTATCCAAAACACAACAACAAAAGAATGCGCAGAGTAAATTGAACACACATTATAGAGAAGAAAATTTAAGCTTTATTGATAATGAACATCATTTTTACAGACTGGATACAAGGACGCCGCGCGAACTTTTTTTACAAACTGACTCCATTACAAAATGAACGTCGACGAGATAGCCATTCCATACATTCATTCCTTGTTTATACAACCAAAATTACAAAACCACCTGGGATGGTGGGAAGTCGCTCCATCTGTCTTCGATCTTCAACAGCGGAGTCTTCAAAGATTTGATCCAAGCTTCGATGCACAGACGAAGCTTCAAAACACACGAGCGTTGCCTCCCTTCACGTAGCACGCTCCTCCCGATCTATCGCACCTGTAGAGAGAGCGAGGATCAGTACAATCAACATGTACTGGCGAGTGGCTAATTAATTTTCAGGCTCTCATTTGGTTCAAGAATTTAGATAAAATCATACAACTTGCTTTTAGTGGTCTTTCTAGTCATCCTAGGTATTTTCATAAGAAGCATTAAGTTACACCAAGATTTTCTCCGGCAGAGCGCGCCGTGCGACATAAAACTTACCATCACTTTTCCTGTTAGTTGATAACAATTTATATCAAGTGTTTGATATAGAGGTCGCTGGCATTAACTAGCCATCTTGGACATAGCCTGGTAATACGGACCCTCGCAACGCAAGTAACGAGCTCCGATGCAAGTCCCCGTCTTACCGATTGCCTATTACCCAGCTCGGCTATAACCTGTTTCTTCCTAGGCCGAGTCGGTCCCGTGGCCCCGGATTGTCGCTCAAAGAAACCATCGCCCTTGTCGACAAGTTGTCCATGACCGTGATAGGTTAACAAGGTATAATTTAGGGTACCGTTGGGGCTTGTTACATAGTCGATTCACTTACTTGGTTGTTTTGCTGGCCTAAAATAATTCTATTTCTTTTCAACACAACACATCTCTTTTCTCTTCTTGCACATAGGACTTGTATTCTTCAAACGAATCATTCGGTTTCGATATCATTACCCGAGTTCTCATTTTGAAATAGAGGGTCGAGGCGAAGCAGGTCAGCCACTCACCTTAGTATTTACTTGAGGCGAGAAACTGGTTGGCTGCGCTAGACGTTGCCTACGCGATCACCTGAAATCGCACAAGCAACTGATTAGAACACTGTGTTATTCAATAAAATTCGATATGAATGCGAAGTTCGAAACGTAAGCCATAAAAACTATCGAAAACATTCACGAAAACGTATTCAGAAAATAAAGCCAAAACCAACGCAAGCGGCGTGAAAAGCAGAGCAACGGGAGGTCTATCCCGACTCAGCCGCAGAGTCAATCCTTGAGGCGCAGCCCGCTGAATATGGGACTTGGTTTCGAAGAAGCCATTCCATAACGGAAAATGGATCATAATTCAACCGTTTCCGTTCGATCGATTCGATCGATCCCGACCTATCGGTCCCGACCGAGTCGATAGCGACAGTGTTCATTTCTCGCGCACCCCGTGGACGAACAACGGGGCACGATATAGGGACGGGGCACTACACCATAACCAACTATGAAAAAGTTTCGTCCTCGAAACTTAAGAACAGAACCTACCTCTATGAAAACAATGAAGGAAACTTTTCCTTCATCTCTGACTCGAGTTCCCATGTCGACTCTTCTGCCGCATGGTTCCTCCAGAGTATGCGAACGAGAGGGATCGTCCGATTTTGCAGCAGCTTATCCTTGTGTTCTAAAATTTGAACTGGCTCTTCAACGTAGGATAAGTCGGACTTTAGCTCCATGTCACGACCCGCTACCCAAATTGTTGGGCCAGGCCGAGTCATGCCCAGCCTACGTTGAGATAAAACGTAGTAAGCTGTTCTAAAGACAACATGATAAGACTAAATGTGCTAACAGTTCTATAAGTGAAGAAGAATCATAAATGCTCCAAACACAAAAATTATCACATATAGTAAAATGTCCAAGTACAAGTGAACTGAAATGTAAAACTGGATACATGTCCAGTTACAAAATATATAGTCTAATACATGTCTACTCTCAAAAGTCTAAGTAAACAAAAGACAACTAGGCGAGGTTCCCCGCAGGAACATCCTCGTAAAGTAGAGCCGGGTCCTCGGCAGTAACTCCATAATAGGTGTCGCAGAGTAACTCCTCCTCAGTAAGGATACCTACAACGTTATCCTGTCAGGACGGGAGCAAGTACTAAATCTAACAAACTAGCATATGAGACATGAAAATGAACATGAGATGAATAACTGGAAAGCATGGCATCACATAGTCTATCATGGCAAGGACACATATGTTATAGAGACAGATGTATATGTAATATTTAAAACTGTAGTAGGTACGTGATCGGTCAATAGATGTACAATGTACTAAGGCACAATGTAAATAAAATATACATACGTACAAGTGCACAAGCATAGGTGTACATCCGTACAGAAATGCGGAATAATGGCCTACGGCGCAGATTCATATAGAATGAACTTTGCTCGGTACGATAATGGGGGCATGATCACGTACTCAACTACTAGTTTCCCCATAACCATATTCTATCATGTGAGAGATACATAAAAATTGTTCTAAGCATGGTAGTAATCTGGAAGTACAATATGTAGAGATCTAACTTGCTACCCCAAGGATCAGCATTTAACATGGTAGGATTTGCAGTTCATTTATGTGACAATATGTAAAGTTCGTAGAAAGTACTTGCCTCTAGCAAAGCAAAGCAAAACAAGCTGCGATAAAAGTGCTATGGATGTCCGGTAACTCGTCACTGTAGAAGTAAATACAATAACTTAGTTTTTACACTAAGCTAAAACACTAGGACACTAATTGGTGAAACACGACTTGTGACTGGGCACCTAGCCAAAAATGATGACTTTGGCATAGGAGACCAATGTGGGGTGACACACTACTTTAACTAACTTTCTAGGGTCTTTACACTAGTGAGGGGTGAGGTTCAACACGGCTAAAACTCAAAATAACCCAAAAAGCTACAAGTCGTAATTTAATCAATAAATAAATCAAAAGACCATTGTGTTCTAACAATTTTAGAGATAGACAAAAAGCCTAGTTTTGTTTAAAGTAAAGTACCAAAGTGATCCTTGTTAATCATAAAAATTTATTATAATTTTCTGGAATTTATTAACCAGTACAAATATTTTGTAAAAATCAGTTTTCCTAAGTATACAGAAAATGAGTTTTGTTTTCATATGCCAAACTAGTGGCAAAACAGTAAATTAAATACTACAAAAATTATACTAAATTAGCTAACTTAACATAGTATCTAAATACTATTTTTCCATAATTTTAGCAGTACTTTAAGTATTTTTAGAAAATCAAAAACAACATTGCACATAATAATTAATTATCTGCGTATTTTGTCCATGTATATAATTTGAACCAAAGTTCAAATACAGGACCCAAGGCCATGAATCAAGTCCAATATGACTTGTACAGGTCTTGAATGTGTGAAAACACATTTGAGCCCAAAAACCCATGCTAGGTCTGGACACCAAATGGTTGCAGTAATTTAAATATACAGAAAATACAAAGTGGTAGAAATAAATATTAATATTTTATCCATGTGAAAACTTACAAAATAGTCATAAAATATGACAAGTAATATCTACATATATTTAAAATATACATATGTAAATATTACATAAATTACTTAGGCTAAAATAATTATGTATACATATATATATACATATATGTATATATATAGAAGATACATATATATACATAAAGAAATATATATAATATATACACAAATATAATAAAATAGAGTACTAAATAGAAAATATACATATGTATATACATAAAACAGTATGTATATAATACATATATATATATACAAATATAAGTATATACATATATATATAAATATACATATATATATATATAAAAATATATATATAAATCAAAAGAAAAGGAAAAGGAAAAAGAAAAAGAAAAGAAACAACAGCAGCACAGCTCGAACCCGAGCTGCTGCGCGCGAGAGGGGGTTTAGAATAGGACGGGCTGGCCAGGGGGTCAGCCCATCAGTTATGTTAGGATTAGGGTCCTTGTTTATTTTATTTCTGTTTAGGTTAGTTTTATATAAAAAAAATATAGTTTCGATCCTGTGTCCAGACAGTTAAGGACACAGGTAACAACGTGTCCGTGCTACGCACGACACGTACGAACACAAAAACTCGTGTCCACTCACTGGACCAGTGTCCCCGTGTCCTGGCGAACCACATATGTGGATTAGGGACACGGACGACACGAAGTGGGCTTTGTTACTCACGTGTCCGGTCGATCGGGGGTTTTCGAAGGAGCTCGACGGCGACTGAGGCGTTGTGGTGGTGGCGCGTCGGTGGCGCTGGGCGCGGCTCAGCGCGGCGCGCCTGATGGTGGTGGTTGCGGGCTGTGAGGGTCGACGGTGAGGCGGAGCGAGGGAGACGATCGGAGTTAGGGTTCCGATTTGGGTTTCGGGGAAGAACGGGGCGGCGGTTGGCTGAGATGGGTTGGGGTGGTGGTGGTTTGGTCGGGGGGCTGCGGGGGTTTTAAATAGAGGGGTTAGGGCGGTCGTAGGTCGGTCGGGCAGCCGGAAATGGCAGGGGCTGCCCGTCGGCGTGGCAGTCGTCGGTCGGGGGGGTCAACGAGAGTAGGTGAGGAGAGAGAGAGTCTGGTCGGGAGGGTTTGGGTAGTTTAGCACTAGGGCCCTTAGGAATTAGGTTATTGCATAAAGGCTTTAACAGTGGTTAAATGCAAAATAATATTTGCATTCCTCAATTTCAAACAATTTACTAATTACAAACTGATATAAAAACATTTCAAAAAATTGCAAAATGATATTAAAACTTTTTAGAAAATTACAGATCAATATTTTTTGTATTAAAAATTCATTTAAAAATCATTTAAAATCATTTAAAAAATTTAGAAAATTCTTAAAAATTTTTAATAATTATTTAAGGCTATAAATGACATAAAAATTTAATTAGCACTAATTTAACTAAAATTTGAAAAATAGGGGCTTACAAGTCTTCCCTCCTTGAAAAATTTCGTCCTCGAAATTTACAAGGATCGAAGACCCGACAATATTCCAACATAGCAAGCAATGAACAAAATGACTAAGGCTGCGATCGAAACTAACCTCTAAGGTATCAAGCGGGAACGGGTGGTTCCCTCGCAGCGGTTGGATCGAACAAGTAAGGGTATCTCTCCCTCATGTCCGACTCCCTCTCCCAAGTAGATTCACCTGGGGAGTGACGGCTCTAAGCTACTCGCACTAGGGGTATAACCTTGTTCCTCAGCCTCTTCTCTCTCCTGTCTAATATCTCCACTGGCTGCTCAGAAACTGTAAGGCTCGGTCCGACCTCCAACTCTGAATGATCTAGCACATGACTGGGGTCTGGAACATATCTCCTCAGCTGAGATATGTGAAAGACATCGTGAACTCCTGCTAGGTTGGGTGGAAGTGCAACCCTGTAAGCTACCTCTCCGATCCTGCCAAGTACCTCGAACGGCCCGATGTATCTGGGGCTCAGCTTCCCTCCTCGTCCGAACCGGATCGCCCCTCTAGTACGTGATATCTTCACTAGCACCATATCACCGTCTGCGAACTCCATCGGTCTGCGACTAGCATTAGTCCAGTGTTTCTGCCTATCCTGAGCTACTCTGAGCCTGTCTCTGATCATCCCGACTTTCTCTGCTGCATCCGTGATCATCTCTGGCCCAAGCATAACTCTGTCTCCGACATCATCCCAAAAGAGTGGTGTGCGGTATCGTCGTCCATATAGCGCCTCGAAAGGAGACGTACCAATACTGGCCTGGTAGCTGTTGTTGTATGAAAACTCTACCAAGTGCAGATGGCTCTCCCATGATCCTCCGAAGTCCAGCACGCAGGTCCTCAGCATATCCTCCAGTGTCTGTATCGTCCTCTCGGACTGCCCATCTGTCTGCGGGTGGTATGCCGTACTGAACTTGAGCCTACTGCCCAACTCCTCCTGCAAGATCCTCCAGTAGTGGGATGTGAATCTGCTGTCTCTGTCTGACACGATGCTCACCGGCACTCCGTGTAGGCGAACTATCTGCTGCATGTATAGCTCTACCAACTTCTCGGTGGAAAGCCCCACCTTGAAGGGTATGAAGTGCGCACACTTCGTCAGCCTGTCTACGATGACCCAAATGGCATCCTTCCCTCCTTGGGAACGAGGAAGCCCTGAAACGAAGTCCATCGTAATATGTTCCCACTTTCACTCGGGAATGGGTAATGGCTGCAACAAACCAGCTGGCCTCTGGCGCTCCACCTTGACCTGCTGGCAAACTAGGCATCTCGAGATGAAACGTGATACATTCCTCTTCATCCCGTGCCACCAAAGATGTTCCCGCAAGTCACGGTACATCTTGTTAGCACCAAGGTGAATAGAATATCTCGATTGGTGTGCCTCCTGCAAGACTGCCTCTACTAGCTCTCCCTTCGGCACGTACACGGCTGCCATGCCTCAAGGATCCATCCTCTGCTATAGTAAAGTTATCCAGTAATCCAGCTAATGCCTGGGGTCGAAGTCTGCGAAGGCTCTCATCTGTAGACTGTGCCTCCCGGATCTGCTCCATCAAACCTGACTGAATGTCAAGCGCCATCATCTGTATCACTGATCCCGGTCGAACTAGCTCGATACCGAGCTTCTCCAGATCCTCCTGCAAATGCCGATCAATCATCAGGTAACATGCCATCGGATGCCTGCTCAGCGCATCCGCCACCACATTTGTCTTCCCGGGGTGATACTGTAAATCGATGTCGAAGTCCTTCATCAACTCCAACCATCGTCTTTGCCTCATGTTCAGCTCTTTCTGCGTGAACACATACTTCAAGCTTTTGTGGTCAGTAAAGATTTCCACACGCTCTCCGTATAAGTAATGTTTCCATAACTTGAGTGCAAAGATCACCGCAGCTAACTCGAGGTCATGGGTAGGATAATTCCGCTCATGAGTTCGCAATTGCCTAGATGCATAAGCAATTACTTTTTCATGCTGCTGTAGGACACATCCTAGCCCCTTTCCAGAAGCATCACTGTATATGGTGAAACCTCCAGAACCTGAAGGTAATGTCAGAACTGGAGCGGTCGTCAGCCTCCTCTTCAGCTCCTCAAATGCTGTCTGGCAGTCCTCTGACCAAATGTACTCTGCGTCCTTCTGCGTCAGCTTCGTCATGGGTTCAGCTATCCTAGCAAAGTCCTGGACGAACTTTCTATAATAGCCTGCTAAACCCAGAAAGCTCCTGATCTCTGAAACTGACGTCGGAGCCTTCCATGTCTCAACTGCAGCAATCTTCCTGGGATCCACCGAGATTCCATCTCCAGTGATTACATGGCCGAGAAACTCCACTCGGTCTAAAAAGAACTCGCACTTCGGCAATTTGGCTAACAATCTCTCCTGCCTCAGAATCCCCAAAACTATCCACAAGTGCTCTGCATGCTCCTCTGGCGTCTTCGAGTATATCAGGATGTCGTCGATAAACACTACGACGAACTTATCTAGATACTGGTGGAATGTCTTATTCATCAGGTTCATAAAGACAGCTGGCACATTTGTGAGACCAAATGGCATCACCAGAAACTCGTACTGCCCGTACTTCGTGTTGAACGCCGTCTTCTGGATGTCTGCTGGCCTAACCTTCACCTGGTGGTACCCGGATCTCGAGTCTATCCTGGAAAACACCTTCGCCCCGCTCAACTGGTCGAACAAATCATCTATCCTGGACAGAGGATATTTATTCTTGATAGTGATGGCATTCAAGGCCCGATAGTCAATACACAACCGGACTGTACCATCCTTCTTAGGTACAAAGAGTACTGGCGCTCCCCATGGAGAAGTACTGGATCGAATGAAACCCTTTTTCAACAGGTCATCAATCTGCTCTTTCATCTCTATGGCCTCCTTGGGATTCACTCTATAGCAAGCCCGGGATACTGGTGATAAACCCGGCACTAAATCTATAGTGAATTTCACATCTCTGTCAGGTGGAAGCCCTGGAAGATCCTCTGGGAATACATCCATAAACTCCCTAATGATAGGGTGTGGCGGTGCTGCGTCCCCGACTGTAGCACAACAGTTCGGCTCTAGGCTGATCTTCGGCCCTGTCCTCCTGACACTGAATGGTGCTGTGCCTGGGGGGGACTGAACAAAATACTACCCTCATGGCAATCTATAGATGCATGGGCATAGCTAAGCCAGTCCATCCCCAATATGATATCATAACCGGGGAGTAGCATCACAAAGAATCGCCCCTCGAACTCTCTCCCGGCTATCATAATAGACATCTATAGCTAGCTCTAATAGGCACTGGTCCTCCTCCCGTCATTACTCTACTAATCTTTGCAGTAGGTATAGATACTAAGTGATGTTCATGCATAAACTCTAATGACAGGAAGCTATGAGATGCACCAGAATCAAACAAGCATAGAGCTAGAAAAGTATACAAATAAATATGACCTGTAATGACGTCAGCTAAGTAATCTGGCTCCAAAACCTGCTTCCGCTCCGGCTCAAGGGCTAGGCTATAAACCTTCCCCTGAGATCACTTCTGTTGCTGCAGATGCTGCCCAAACCTCTGCTGCTGAGTCGGAAGTGGTCCTCTAGGCTTCGCTGCTGGGCAGTTCCGAAGCTGATGGGTGGCAGACCCACAAAGTAAGCACTGCCCCAACCTCTTCCTGCAGACGGCAAAGTCATGACCTGGTCTTCCGTAGAAAGAACATATAGCTCCCTTCTGCTGCTGCTGCCGGGGTCCCGGGGCTCTAACTGGCGGGGTCTGATGATGTGGTGTAGGGAGACGGTAAGTCTGCTGTGGCGGCGTCGGTGCTCTCTGCTGGAAAGCCTGACGCTTGGACGGTCCCTCAGGATATACAGAAGCCGGCCTCTTGCATGACAGAAGACGCTCCTCGATGCTCCGGGCTAACTCTAGGCTCTGGTAGTAGTCAGTCGTACCGTTTGCCACTATAAGAATGCCAATGTATGGAACTAGACCATGGCAAAACCTACGGGTCATCTCCTCTGGATCAGCAACCAGACTAGGAGCAAAACGGCTCAGGCGACAAAACTCTGCCGCATAGTCATCAACAGAACGGTTCCCTGCTGGATGTTATGGAATCGTAGCCCCATGGCTACTCTAGCAGTGGCCGAGAAGAATTTCTTCTTGAACTGGGTCTTGAACTGATCCCATGTGGCTCTCCCTCTCGCAAACAACGGCTCATTCCGGAACCAGACTCCTGCTAAGTCTATCAGCAGAAATCCTGCTGCCTCGACCTGGAGGTCATCCGACATCCTAACTCCCAGAAGCTTCCTCTCTACCGAATCTAGCCAGTCATCAGCTACTACTATGCCCTCAGTCCCTGAGAACTCCTTGGGATTCAGACCCATGAAGTCCTTGATCGTCCCCGCTCTCTGCCGTGGCTCTACAGGTGGTGGGACCATGGGACGTCCCTCAGAACGCTCCATGCTCTGGCGGAGTAGGGTAGTCTGCTCCTGATAGGTTGTTAGGAACCCCTGAATCAGTGTGAGCAGCTGGTTCCCGTCGAGTGTGACGGAAGCCTGGGTGGGTATAGTGATAGGGGGTTGCGGAAGTATCGGGTCCTACTGGGCCTGTGATGTGGAAGGTGGTTGTGGTATCTGGGTTTGTGGATCTGTGGAGTGGGGGAATGTGGTAGGTGGAGATGTATCAGTTAACTGGTCAGCTGACTGGATATGGAGGGCCCCATTCTCGGGGGTAACATACTGGGATGGACGAGTAAGCACCATCTAAATAAAAGTAAAAAGGACTTATAAGGGTTTGTTTAAAGTAAGCAATCATATGCAAGAAAATCTAATTATAATAGCAAACATGTGATGTGTTTCCTATGTTGCAATCCTAGCATTCCTCTAAGTGTACTAAGCGCCATTCCTAATATTGTCTAATTACCTTAAGTTCCTAATTGCAGGCATGCTTGGTACAATAACGTAACCAAACAGTTTAGTCAGGACCTGCATGGGCCACCACTAAAAACATGTCACGACCCGCTACCCAAATTGTTGGGCCAGGCCGAGTCATGCCCAGCCTACGTTGAGATAAAACATAGTAAGCTGTTCTAAAGACAACAGGATAAGACTAAATGTGCTAACAGTTCTATAAGTGAAGAAGAATCATAAATGCTCCAAACACAAAAATCATCTCATATAGTAAAATGTCCAAGTACAAGTGAACTGAAATGTAAAACTGGATACATGTCCAGTTACAAAATATATAGTCTAATACATGTCTACTCTCAAAAGTCTAAGTAAACAAAAGACAACTAGGCGAGGTTCCCCGCAGAAATATCCTCGTAAAGTAGAGCCGGGTCCTCGGCAGTAACTCCATAATAGGTGTCGCAGAGTAACTCCTCCTCAGTAAGGATACCTACAATGTTATCCTGTCAGGATGGGAGCAAGTACTAAATCTAACAAACTAGCATATGAGACATAAAAATGAACATGAGAGGAATAACTGGAAAGTATGGCATCACATAGTCTATCATGGTAAGGACACATATGTCATAGAGACAGATGTATATGTAATGTTTAAAACTGTAGTAGGTACGTGATCGGTCAATAGATGTACAATGTACTGAGGCACAATGTAAATAAAATATACATACGTACAAGTGTACAAGCATAGGTGTACATCCGTACAGAAATGCGGGATAATGGCCTACGGCGCAGATTCATATAGAATAAACTTTGCTCGGTACGATAATGGGGGCATGATCACGTACTCAACTACTAGTTTCCCCATAACCCATATTCTATCATGTGAGAGATACATAAAAATTGTTCTAAGCATGGTAGTAATCTGGAAGTATAACATGTAGAGATCTAACTTGCTACCCCAAGGATCAGTATTTAACATGGTGGGGTTTGCAGTTCATTTATGTGACAATATGTAAAGTTCGTAGAAAGTACTTGCCTCTAGCAAAGCAAAGCAAAACAAGCTACGATAAAAGTGCTATGGATGTCCGGTAACTCGTCACTGTAGAAGTAAATACAATAACTTAGTTTTTACACTAAGCTAAAATACTAGGACACTAATTGGTGAAACACGACTTGTGACTGGGCACCTAGCCAAAAATGATGACTTTGGCATAGGAGACCAATGTGGGGTGACACACTACTTTAACTAACTTTCTAGGATCTTTACACTAGTGAGGGGTGAGGTTCAACACGGCTAAAACTCAAAATAACCCAAAAAGCTACAAGTCTTAATTTAATCAATAAATAAATCAAAAGACCATTGTGTTCTAACAATTTTAGAGATAGACAAAAAGCCTAGTTTTGTTTAAAGTAAAGTACCAAAGTGATCCTTGTTAATCATAGAAATTTATTATAATTTTCTGGAATTTATTAACCAGTACAAATATTTTATAAAAATCAGTTTTCCTAATTATACAAAAAATAAGTTTTGTTTTCATATGCCAAACTAGTGGCAAAACAGTAAATTAAATACTACAAAAATTATACTAAATTAGCTAACTTAACATAGTATCTAAATACTATTTTTCCATAATTTTAGCAGTACTTTAAGTATTTTTTAGAAAATCAAAAACAGCATTGCACACAATAATTAATTATCTGCATATTTTGTCCATGTATATAATTTGAACCAAAGTTCAAATACAGGACCCAAGGCCATGAATCAAGTCCAATATGACTTGTACAGGTCTTGAATGTGTGAAAACATATTTGAGCCCAAAAACCCATGCTAGGTCTGGACACCAAATGGTTGCAGTAATTTAAATATACAAAAAATACAAAGTGGTAGAAATAAATATTAATATTTTATCCATGTGAAAACTTACAAAATAGTCATAAAACATGACAAGTAATATCTACATATATTTAAAATATACATATGTAAATATTACATAAATTACTTAGGCTAAAATAATTATGTATACATATATATATATATATATATATATATATATATATATATATATATATATATATATATATATATATATATATATATATATATATATATACATATAACATATATGTATATATATAGAAGATACATATATATACATAAAGAAATAATATATAATATATACACAAATATAATAAAATAGAGTACTAAATAGAAAATATACATATGTATATACATAAAACAGTATGTATAATAATACATATATATATATATACAAATATAAGTATATACATATATATATATATAAATATACATATATATATAAATATATATATATATATAAATCAAAAGAAAAGGAAAAGGAAAAAGAAAAGGAAAAGAAACAACAGCAGCACAGCTCGAACCCAGCTGCTGCGCGCGAGGGGGGGTTTAGAATAGGACGGGCTGGCCAGGGGGTCAGCCCATCAGTTGTGTTAGGATTAGGGTCCTTGTTTATTTTATTTCTGTTTAGGTTAGTTTTATATAAAAAAATATAGTTTCGATCCTGTGTCCAGACAGTTAAGGACACAGGTAACAACGTGTCCGTGCTACGCACGACACGTACGAACACAAAAACTTGGGTCCACTCACTGGACCAGTGTCCCCGTGTCCTGGCGAACCACATATGTGGATTAGGGACACGGACGACACGAAGTGGGCTTTGTTACTCATGTGTCCGGTCGATCGGGGGTTTTCGAAGGAGCTCGACGGCGACTGAGGCGTTGTGGTGGTGGCGCGTCGGTGGGGCTGGGCGCGGCTCAGTGCGGCGCGCCTGATGGTGGTGGTTGCGGGCTGTGAGGGTCGACGGTGAGGCGGAGCGAGGGAGACGATCGGAGTTAGGGTTCCGATTTGGGTTTCGGGGAAGAACGGGGCGGCGGTTGGCTGAGATGGGTTGGGGTGGTAGTGGTTTGGTCGGGGGGCTGCGGGGGTTTTAAATAGAGGGGTTAGGGCGGTCGTAGGTCGGTCGGGCAGCCGGAAATGGCGGGGGCTGCCCGTCGGCGCGGCAGTCGTCGGTCGGGAGGGGGGGGGTCTACGAGAGTAGGTGAGGAGAGAGAGAGTCTGGTCGGGGGGGTTTGGGTAGTTTAGCACTAGGGCCATTAGGAATTAGGTTATTGCATAAAGGCTTTAACAGTGGTTAAATACAAAATAATATTTGCATTCCTCAATTTCAAACAATTTACTAATTACAAACTGATATAAAAATATTTCAAAAAATTGCAATATGATATTAAAACTTTTTAGAAAATTACAGATCAATATTTTTTGTATTAAAAATTTATTTAAAAATCATTTAAAATCATTTAAAATTTCTAGAAAATTCCTAAAAATTCCTAATAATTATTTAAGGCTATAAATGATATAAAAATTTAATTAGCACTAATTTAACTAAAATTTGAAAAACAGGGGCTTACACTCCAGCAGGCCAAAATCCACTACGTGGCTAGGATCGTGCACGTACTTCCGCAGCTTGAAGACGTGAAAGACATTGTGCACACCTTCAAGCGCCGGCGGTAGGACAATTTTATAGGCCACTAGGGCGACTCGCTCGAGTATTTCGAACGGCCCAACAAATCTCGGACTCAGCTTTTCCTTCGCGCCGAACCGAGTAACTCCTCGCATAGGCGACACCTTCAGGAACACGTGATCGCCCACCTGGAACTCAAGCGGTCTTCGATGGGTGTCGGCGTAGCTCTTTTGTCGACTCTGTGCAATCTTCAGTCTTTTTTGAATTAGCTTGACCTTTTCCACAGTCTGTTCCACCAGCTCCGGGTCGAGTATCTGCCGTTTCCCGACTTCATCCCAGCAAATGGGCGATCTGCACTTCCAGCCGTACAAAGCTTCATACGGCGCCACTTGGATGCTGGATTGGTAGCTATTGTTGTATGCAAATTCTGCCGGCGGTAGGTGGACGTCCCAGCTTGATTTGAAGTCAATTGCGTAGAGCCGTAGCATGTCTTCGAGAATCTGATTAACGCGCTCCGTTTGGCCGTCGGTCTGAGGATGGTAAGCTGAGCTGAACTGCAACTTGGTACCCAGCGCCGACTGAAGGCTACTCCAGAATCGCGACATGAACCGTGAATCCCGATCAGAGATGATGGATACTGGAACTCCGTGCAGCCATACTATCTCATCAAGATAAATCTGCGCCAGGCAATCAACGCTCCAAGTAACTTTGATGGCGATAAAGTGCACTGACTTGGTTAATCGATCGACGATGACCAAGATGGCGTCGTTCCCCCGTGATGTCTTCGGCAGGCCAACAATAAAATCCATAGTGACGTGATCCCACTTCCACTCGGGAATAGCGAGGTTCTGCATCTCCTCGCCCGGTCGCTGATGCTCAGCTTTCACCTACTGACAGGCCATGCATTGCGACACGAAGAGCGCCATATCTCTTTTCATCCCGTGCCACCAGAAGGTCGTGCGGAGGTCCTTATATATCTTGGTACTGCTTGGATGCAAGGTATATTTCGCACAATGCGCCTCCGACATTATCTCCTTTCGTAGTTCTGAATCATCCGGAACACATAGTCGGCCATTCATTCTCAGCACACCGGTCTTATCTTCCGCAAAGTCGGTCGCACTACCTGTCGAAATTCGCTCGCATATTTTCTTCAGGTACGGATCATCCTTCTGAGCGGCCATGATCTTTTCCAGCAAACTCGGCTCTAACCGAAGCTGCGCCAACCGTATATCCCTGAATCAAACCCGAAGATCGATGTCTATTTCTTCTAGATCTTGTAGTAGTCTGCGGTTGATAGATAGCGAGGCAAGATATTTTTGACTAAGAGCGTCCGCCACCACATTTCCCTTGCCCGGAGTGTAGTCGATCGTCAAGTCATAGTCTTTGATCAGTTCGAGCCAGCGCCTCTGTCGCAAGTTCAATTCCTTCTGGATGAAAAGATACTTGAGGCTCTTGTGGTCGGTATAGATTGCGCATGCCACGCCATATAGATAGTGACGCCACAATTTCAACGCGAACACAATCGCCGCTAACTCCAAGTCGTGCGTAGGATAGTTCTTTTCGTGCGGCTTTAACTGTCTGGAGGCGAAAGAGATCACCTTGTTTCCCTGCATGAGCACACATTCCAAGCCCTGGCCTGAAGCATCGCTGAATATCTGGAAACCCTCTGGCCCATCCGGAAGTGCGAGTATAGGTGCCAAAATTAGTCGCTGTTTCAGCTCTTGGAAGGAAGCTTCACAGTCATCCGACTACTCATACGCGACTCCCTTTTGAGTGAGACGAGTCAGAGGCGATGCAATCTTCGCGAAGTCCTTCACGAAGCGTCGATAGTATCCCGCCAAACCAAGAAAACTTCGAATCTCACTAGCAGACGCAGGCCGCTTCTAATCTGCAACGGCTTCAACTTTCTTCGGATCGACTGCAATGCCTTCGAACGAAATGATGTGACCGAGAAAGGATACGCTGCTTAGCCAAAATTCGTACTTACTCCGCTTTGCATATAACTCATTCTCTCGAAGGGTCTGGAGCACGGCCCGTAGATGTTCTGCATGCTGCGCTCTGTCCTTTGAGTAGACGAGAATATCATCAATAAAGATTACCACAAATTTATCAAGAAAAGGTCAAAATACCCGATTTATTAGATCCATAAAGGCGGCAGGGGCGTTCGTCAGGCCGAATGTCATCACCAGGAACTCGTAGTGGCCGTAGCGAGTGCGAAAAGCTGACTTTTGCACATCGTCTGACTTGATCTTGAGTTGATGATAGCCCGAGCGGAGATCAATCTTCAAAAATACCGAGGCACCTTGCAGTTGATCGAATAAGTCATCTATGCGGGGCAATGGGTACTTGTTCCGGATGGTGGCCTTGTTCAGCTCTCGGTAATCGACGCACAGACGCATGGACCCATCCTTCTTCTTCACGAATAACACGGGCGCTCCCCACGGGAAAATACTAGGCCGAATAAATCCTCTGTCGAGTAACTCTTGTAACTGGACCTTGAGTTCCTTCAGCTCGGCGGGGGCCATTCTGTACGGGGCCTTAGAAATCGGTCGGGTATCGGGGAATGTATCGATGCTGAACTCGATTTCTCTGTCGGGAGGCATATCGGGTAGCTCGTCCGGGAACACATCGGGGAATTCTGCCACAACTGTCACCCCCGTTTTTCGTTCTACGTATTTCCAGTATACGTATACGGAATCCTGACATGTATTTTTATTTTCCTGCCTAGCTAGCTAATTTCAGTTTAATCTTGATTAGGTTCATCATAGCATGTAATGGTTTAACTTGGTTTATTTTGGGATGTCTTGGTTTATTCTTTGGTTTATCATGTTAAACCCACCACCTTCCCCCTTTATAACCCACCTAACTTTTCTCTCTCCTCCACCTTCTCATTAACTCTTCTTCCTTTTCCATTAAACCCACCACCAACCAAGAACACCCCTTAGGCAAGTGCAATTTGCTTCCACAAGAGAGCCCATTTTTATTATTCTATTAGCTTCTTCTCATGTTTCTAAGACACATTAGAACTTGTCATTTTCCATTTTGAGGCTTTAATTTTTGTAGATCTAGAAATTAGTTATTTTCGGATTTTGGTGGTTTTGATCTATCAAACTTCTTTGTTTTCAAGTTTTTATGGTTCCATGTGGTGGAAAAAAAATTTCTACCCAATTTTGACCTTTGAAAAGTTGGATTTGGACTTGTTTTGACCAAGTTATGGACTTTTGAAGTTTTAGGTTCAAACCATGGAGTTCTTGCTGTTTTGGAGAAGACAGTGAGCAGTGCGCGAGCTTTTTAGCTTGCGCCACTGAGCTGCGTGCGCTCTTTAGCGCAGCGCAGTCTGACTCATACGCTGCCTTTTGGAAGCGTATGTCTTGCATATGCTGACTTGGGTGACAAGGAGTCGTATGGACCTCATACGCTGACCTGAGCGTATGCTGCCTGAGCGTATGCTGCTGTTTGCCATTAAAATTGTTTGATTGAAAACTTTAACACAAACAGAACAGTGTTACAATATAGGACTTAGATGTAGTCCTAGGGGTACACTTTTGTTTAATCTGGGTCCTTAGTGCCAATGGAGCGAGTGGTAATGCGTTGACTCCGATGACGGGCTGACGACGGTTATCGGTTCTCTGAAGGTGTAGATTGCTCTAGGTGCTGGAGCTTGCCGAGAGGAGGAAGACGTTGAGTGTCTGTCTCTGTCTCTCTGGTGATTCTCTGTATGTTTGCTGTGGATTCTGTACGTTGTCCGTATGTGTGTGTGGAAGAAGGAAATGATCCCTCTATTTATAGCTGGGCAGGTTGGCTGCTCATGCGCGCATATGTAGGATGCGTCGGTACGTGGGAACGCCACGTGGAGATTGCTGATGGAGGCACATGGATGATGCGCCCTACTCGAGGGGTTGAATTCTTCATACTGCTGTTGTGAGCCGGCACGTAGCAGAGGAGAAGATCTTTCTGTTGCTGAAATCTTGGATGAGTTGAGTCAAAGGACACGTGTCGTTGACTCATGGCTCGGAGATCTCGGATCTGATGGGGGGATGATTTGGTGGGATGCGCCTTGGATTGGGCGCATGATGAGATTTTGGCTCGTGACCTTTAGGAGTCACGAACCGTTCTGGGCGCATGGCTTTTGAGGCGCATGCGAGCGACTTTCCTTCTGTCTTTCGGGATCAGAGATCAGTCTGGGGTGCATGGCTTTTGAGGCGCATGCAAAGCTTCAACTGGAGACTCTTCTTCTGTCTTTAGGGATCAGTGAAGGGTCTGAGGCGCATGGCTTTTGAGGCGTATACGGATGGTTGGGTGGCCACATGGCAGTAGCCGTCGGGGTAAAGTCATGATGATGCTGACGTTGTGGATGCTTCATTTTCTGCAAAAGCTGTCAACCGTTCAGACTTGGGGAGGCGTGCTGCCAACTCTGTCAGTTCAGCATTTAATGTTGGTGACATTTGATGGACAACTGAGTGGGCGCGTTGGTTGACGTTCCACTAGGCGTATAGGGACGTATGGGGGTGCATCCTCTGTGATTCACTCGGTACAGGGCACATCTGTGGGAGGCGCTTGGTGTTTGAAGGGGTATGATGCGCTGTCCAGCTGGCGCATCCGACACGTCTTTAATGATGCGGCTGTTTCGCTTCTCGAGTACTTTTAAATAGCCGTTTGGCTGAAGTCGAAGCGTCTGGTTCATCCATTTAATGTGAGTTCGGAGAGCCATCCACTTGGCGCGTGGGTTTGATCTGCCCGGCCTATAAATAGTGGCATGGAGAGAAGGTTTGCTTCTCGCTCTCTCACGTACCTCCAACATGAACTTGGGTATTCGGGTGCATTTTGTTGACGAAGTATTTCCGAGGGTGAAGATGAGACGCCATGTCGTCGTTGATGCACTTGAAGGTGACTGTTACATCCAAAAGACAGAGTCGAGGGCTTCTGAGGCAGGCGGAAGGTGTCTGTTGCATCCAAAGATAGGGATGTTCGGGCCTCGTCTCCATTGTTCCGGAAGAGCCGTAGATCGGAATGGCGGTGCTAGGCTCTTTCTTCCTTCAAAGTGGGTGTCGTCCACTCTGGTTGTGTTGAAAGCTGCTCCTTTAGCCGTATTTCGATTACGGGCTTCCTTGGTCTTTGGAGGCTCTTTCGAAGCCTCCCCTGGCCACAGATTTGTGGTGCTCTTCTCTTCATTGGTTCCAGCCAGAGGGTTAAATGCTTTGTTTAGTCGAAGCACTTATCAGGTGAGCCTGGCTGGAAGAGCGGCACATAACTGGGCTGCTGAAGGGATGCACATAACTGAGCTAGATGCACATAACTGAGCTGCTGAGGAGATGGTGGGATGCGCCTAGTTGGAGGCGCATGGTATCTGCTGCGCCTAACTGGCGGCGTATGGTGACTGCTGCGCCTATCTGGAGGCGCATGGTGGCCGCTGGCTGTAGACTTAGGATCTTTCCTTTGTAAAAATTCTCCTTTGTACAACCTTTTCTAGATATGTAATAGACTTTTGTATATAAATAAAAAGTCCTTCTTCAAATGTCTATACTTATTGACTTTGCTGTGAAGTGTTCTGTCCGAGTTCTGGCGCATGTAGTGTCTGGCGCATGGGCTTTTTTGGTTGTAAAATTCCATACTTCTACAAGACCCCCTTCAAAGTTTTCAAAACTTTTGAATAAGTTTTGGAATACTTTGAACAAGAAGCATGGAGGTCAGGGCGCATGATGGTTGGGCGCATGCCTGTTCGGGCGCATGCTCCTCTCAGTTAATGCATATGATGATGCCTTGGTAACCGAAAAGATTAATGATGATCTTTTGGTTTTATCTGCTGTTATCTTCATAGGACCCGAGGCGACGGCTGAGATCACTCGTCATCGGTTCACGCGTGCGACCACGGCCTATAAATAGGTGAGAAATGGAGAGAGAGAGAGAGTTCTTCTTCTCTGTGCCCTTGCTTTATTTAGAGTCTTTCTTCAAAAACCCTAACTTTTTCCTCTTTGAGAACATGGCTCCCAAGACTCCTCGCGGCGGTGCTGGCAAGGAGAAGGAGAAAGCAAAGGAGTTCGTCGACGAGGATGCACCTATCACCCTTGCGACTCCAGCCAACGTTCGTCCCGAGGTGTCGGGTGGGTATCGTCTCTTTCATACAAGTTTTGGGCCTTACTGCACCCTAACTCAAAACTGCCAATGCGTATGGACTTCTGTCTTGATGATACGCCGAGGTTTTATCCCGCCGACGTGCATAGGTTTAGGCCTTTATTATGCACCGAGGTTTAATTGCTGACGTGCATGGATTTTATCCCCTAATGATGCGCCGAAGCCTTCGCTGAGGCGCATGGGCTCACGCCTTGATGATGCGCCGAAGCTCCAATACTGACGCGCATGGGTTTACGCCCTGATGATGCGCTGAAGCTGACGTGCATGGGTTTATACCCTGACGATGCATCAATCTATTTGACACCTTTTGTCTTTTTGCCTGACTTCCACTTTTGTTGTGCCAGTGTCGATGACGATCCCTTTGTTGAATGAGGTCCTCCTGGATGCTTCTCTTTGCCAAATGGGAGTTGATTTTGATGAGGCGGTGATCAACCCTGCAAAGGATGCTATCTTACAGAACTAACCCCGGGAGAGAATGCTGCAAATCCAGAACCAGTTGCCGCTTTTCCTCCAGAGTATGATGGAGAGTGGTAAACTGAAGTCTGCTGAATCTGAAGATGTGTCTTTCTTAAAACTTGCCTTCCTGTTTGGCAACCGACTAGTCTCTTCTGAAGCGAAGATACTGAAGATCAAAGAAGACTGGTTCTTTTCTGCCAAAGGCATGGTTCTATACATGCGGCAGGTTGACCGCCAGTTGCCGCTGACGGCCTTTTATCGTTTAGCTTCGAAGAGAAGGATGGGTTGGGAACTTACTCCTTCTCAAGGAGGGGCCTTGGGAGGTACCCTTTTGATCGATGCCACCTCGAACCAGCGAGATACTTTGGCTGCTTTACGAGCCGGTTCCTCGTTCAGTTACCGAGCCTTGCGTCCCGGGAGCCTCTACAATGAAGTCGCAAATGACACGTTTCCCTTCAGTGCCCCGACCTTTGCAAATCGGATGCTGACAGTAAAGGTCATGTACCCGACAGGTGGCTTTAGAGTCGAAGGTTGGTGTCACTACATTCCGAGGTGGGACGAGTTGACCACTTGGGTGCTTTCAAGGTTCAAAGTTGAGCTTAAGGAGATCGGGCTGACAGCCGCCATTCGGGCTACGCAGGCAGGCGTAGATCTCAATAAGCCTATGTTTCTTGCGCTCTTGGAATTATTCAATGCCCATACTGGCAGCTTTTTTACTCCGGTGGAAGAGTTGGGGTTGGCTCTCCATGAGGTATACGAAGTGTCTAAGCTTCCTTGGGGCTCGGAGCCGTACGAGGAATATTTTCCGTCAAATGAGGAGATCCAGGTTCTGGAAGATAAGGACCCGGAGATGATGGCTGTATTCAAAGAGGTGACGAGCCACCATTATCTGATGCACCGGAGGGATAAGGGCAAGACCCAGCCTCATGTGACTGCTTGGAGGGACTATGTCTTTAAGCAGGATTTGGCGGATCCTTCGAGGATCCGGTTTGCGACTCCGCAGGGACTGAAGCCCGCGGAGGTGACTTCTGAAATAAGTCGGCTGGACGAGAGGACCCCACGTTCGGATGAGAGCGGCAAGGATATATATAGCTGCTTCTGGCACTGTGGGCATCGGATGTCATCTAAGGCAGTGTTGACAGCCTACTTGATGATATGGCTCCGGGATTGCGTGTTTGCAGGTGGATCCGGTGCCGTAGAGAGGGTACATCGGAATCTCATTTTGCCTGCCGTGAAGTTGGCTTTTGGACGACCCTTAGCTCTCCTCCCCGCGATGGTGTGCAACCTGTTGCGCGGTTTGAGGTCTTTTGCTGATAATGTGATCCACGAGAAAGGTAACAATGACAACTTTCCCCGGGCCGAGCTGCCTTTCCATTATCTTATGGGATGGCTAATTTTGCACCATCCGAACGTGATGAGTCCCGGTCCGGAGGAGGATCATGTTGAAGGGGATGCCTTCATCCACCGCTTCTACAAGAGGAAGTGGTTATACACTGGCGTCCCCGTTTGCAGGAGAGTCTTGTCCTACCTTCAGGGGTGGAAGATTGTCAAGGTTGGTCCGATCTTCAAAGATTTTGAGGCTGACCAAGATTTAGTTGACTCTGGCGAAGATGCGGTCACTTTGCCGAAATAGAGTTTTCGTTGGTTGCAAAGTATCCGGCCTTCTCACCTGGTCTACCGCAACCAGAATAAATATTATCTGGAGCCATATCTGCCAAGCCGATTTGCTCATCAATTTGGCTATACCCAGCTGATGTTGCGGAATCCCAGTAGCAGTCTAGGCTTCATCGGAAGTTTGTTGGATGGAGTCCGGGGTTGGCAGTATTATAACGCTGGATGCACTAGCGTTAATTTTACTACACCAGTCCGCAACCCTCGGCCACAGATCCTATATCCGGCCGCAAAGCTGTATTGCATTATGAATGCTGCGTCTCCTGGTTATGACAGGGAGACTAGTTTCATCATTGGAACTCAGCTGGAGGCCACGGCGAATATGTTGATGGCAGCCCGATCATATCGTCCACCAGAATTGGCGGAATATCGGGCTGCTGCTATAGCACCAGTGAGAGATCCGTCTATTGGGAAGAGGCGGGCTAACATAGAAGTTGGTTCTTCTGTACCGAAAAGGTCGAGAAAGACGTTGACTCCAAAGGTTACGGAAGTGCCACTCGTAACGCCAACGGGATCAGTTCCTGCTGAGGTAAGGAGTGCTCCGTAATTCTAATTCATTTTGTCATTGTGGTGACTTATGCTTTTCTTCTTGCAGGGATCGTCGAAGAAGAAGTCCCGTATTTTAAAACCGGGTGCTAGTAAGCCGAAGGAGGTGGCAGGCTCTTCTGATGAGCGCATTCCACCGATGATAATGTCTCCCGTGGAGGAGGGCCCCGAAGATGTTACTGCGGAGGTTTTAGTATCTCCTGTCTTTGAGGTTGCAACAAATTCTGGGAAGGTACAGTCTGCCGTGGAGGCCTTGGACGTTGAGGGTCCTACGGACTCGAGGCATCCTGATGATGAGGTGGATTGGAGTTCGTCGCCTTCGGATGACGTTGCTCCAGAGCTGCAAGAGTCTGTTGCGGGGGCAACAGATATGGTTGGGACAGAGGAGAGGGTTGATTCCCCTCCTTGTCATGATGAGGGAAGGTTGGCTATATCATTGCCGAGTCCTACCCCAGCTTCAACCGTGGAAGTTGAGGTGGCTACCGATCAGGAGGTAGCGACAGATTCTGCCCCTGTAGAGGGACTTGAGAAGGATGAGCCCTTCTGCCGGTCCTGTCTCCCGGGGCGGGCCAGGAGATGAGTGTTGATCTCCCTGTTCTGCCGGGGGAGGTACCGGTCGCTGATAGGACGTTGGGGGTAGAAGAGGTGGCCGTTGACGTCGGTGGTTCCTCCGGGCTTTAGAAGGACAAGGGTGTGGAACCCTCTGTTAATCCTTCTACTTGGGGTACTATCTCGACGCCTATGCCGACTTCCTCTGTTCCTTCGGCTCCTCGGGCTAGCAGTCCAGCCCCTGTTGATGAAGAGCCTATTGATGCCGAGGTTCAAGCCTCGCAGGTTGAGGTTGGCGGATCTTCTTCCGGTCCGTTAACTGTAGAAGCTCCTCCAACTCCTGCTATGATGCCGCAGGTACTGGCGGACGCAGACGAATATGTGAAATTCCTCGTCGAGGGGGTGTACAAAATGCTGCAGAGGGGTGTATCTGCGGTGATGGATGCCAACGGGAGCTTTGCGACGGCAAGAACTCTGGCAATGCCCTGTATCGAGCTAATCCGCGTTCACCAAGGCCACGACCATATGGCCAAAATTCTGGAGGCTTCGGTGATCGAGCTGGACGAGCGGCTTGCGGAACTTCAGCGCATCCAGCGAAATGACCTCTCCGTCTTGATAGATGCGGAGAAGGGGAAGTTGATTGCCGAGATCGAGTCTTCCTACCAGGCCACTGTAGGCATTTGGGAGCACGAGGTGGCTGAGACTGAGGCTGCGGCAGAGCAGTTGTCTCAGTCCATGAAGAAGACGATGGAAACGCGAGCTACGTTGGATGCTAACATCGCAGAGATCAACACCCAGATGCGCCGCCTTGAGGACCAACGGGCCCGACTCTAGTTAGATGCCGAACGTGTCCGGGCTGAACACGTAGTATTCAAGCAAGAGGAAGCGACTTTTACTCAGCGGACTCTTGGCTTGGCTCAGCAGCGACAACAGCTTGATGAGAAGCATGAGAGCGAGACTTCCGCTGAGGCTGTTGAATTGATGCGTCAAGAAGCTGAGCGTCGAGTCCTGGCGACTGTGGAGACCCGTATAGCCGACTTAAGACGTCGAGTCAGAGAGCTCTCAGCCCACCCTGGAGAGGTTCAGGGACTGTAGCTTCTCCCTTTTTTATGTTCTTTTGCAACCCTTGCTGGGGGATAGTGTAGTTCTGTACTCTCTTTTTTTTAGAAAATAAAGAAGCACACAACCTTTTTTGTGATGTGTTCATTTTTGTTATTATGAACTTGATGATTTGTGTGGACCTATTATCTTTTGCGTACCTTAGTTTTTAGGTACAGATAATAAGTTTGAAGGAACCAACATGTTTGCTCAGAGGTGATGTGGACATGGCAATCATTGGGTTCAAAATGATAGAATCTTCCTACTCAGAGGTATTATGGACGTGGTAGGAATGATCCTGGGGGATACATTGAACAACTCAGAGGTGATATGGACGTAGAAGTTCTGCGATCAATGCACGACAACGCAGGGGTTGTTTGTACGAGATGTTTACTCAGAGGTAATGTGGACGTGGTAAACATGAAGGGTAGCGTCGGCTTACGAAGTGTAAGATTCTGCTTTGTAGGGTGTAGAGGAACAACTCAGAGGTGATATGGACGTGGTTGTCTTTCTACTGAAGGATGCCACGGAACAGCTGGGTTCCGGAAGCGTATGGTTTTGTTGGAAGGAAATTGTCTGTGAATCCTGATGATCGGGTCCATAGATCCCCTTGTGGAAGCACATATTTGAAAGATGTCAAGAGTAGTACTTCTTCAGGAACTTGTCGTTGATGGACATCATGAACAAGTCCCCATTGGGTTTGGCGAGGCGGTAAGCACCGTTTGAGTATACCGTCTCAATGATGAAAGGTCCTTCCCACTTGGGCTCGAACTTTCCTGGTGTCTTGTGAGTTAACACCATTGGCCTTCTGACTGCTAGAACCAGGTCGCCAACTTGGAAAGTCCTTTGTTTGACCTTCTTGTTGAAAGCCTGTGATATACGGGCTTGGTAGAGTTCGATGCGTTGTTGTGCCAGGAGACGCTTCTCATCGAGTGTCTCCAGTTCCCGCAGACGACGACGTTGATTGTCCTCTTCTGTGAGTTTGTTTGTTATTGCTACGTGGAGTGAGAGTATCTGGATCTCAAGAGGCAGTACCGTTTCGCTCCCGTAGACCAGGGAGAATGGTGTGTTGTCTGTTGGGGTCCGTACCGTTGTGCGGTAGGCCCAAAGGCATTCGCTAAGCTTTTCGTCCCAGTCGCGTTTGTTGGATGACACGACTTTTTTGAGCAGCCTAACGATAGTCTTGTTGAACGCCTCGGCCAACCCGTTTACTGTCAGATTGTAGGCGGTTGATGCCACGTTTTGAATGCGATTCTTGTCACAGAATCTGCTGAAAACATGGCTGATGAACTGAGGACCATTATTGTGGATGATCCTCCGGGGTACTCCGAAGCGGTAGATAACGTGGTGTTTGATAAAGCTGACCACCCTGGAGCTCTTTACTTTCGCCAATGGGACTGCCTCTGCCCATTTGGAGAAGTAATCGATGATGGCCAGGATGAAGCGGTGTCCTCTTGATGAAGGAGGGATGATTGGTCCCACAATGTCCATGCCCCAGGCTTCAAAGGGCCAGGAGGCGACTGTAGGATGTAGTGGTTCAGACGGTGTATGTATGAAGTCTGCATGAAGTTGGCATGCGTGACACTTCTTAGCATATTCAACAGCGTCGGCGGCCATGGTTGGCCAGTAGTAGCCCATACGTCGCAGTCGATCCTGCAACTTAGGACCGGGTTGATGAGCTCCGCAAGTTCCGTCATGAGCTTCTCGAAGAGCTTCGGCTGCTTCTTCGTTGGACAGACATCGAAGGAGGAGTCCATCGAAGGAGCGTTGGTACAGCGTTTTGGTAGCTGTATCGTAATAGAATCGAAGAGAGCGTCTCCTGACTGAGACGGCTTCTTTCGGGTCCTCTGGAAGGATTCCGTAGACAGCGAAGTTGATGAACGGGAACCTCCAATCTCGGACATTAACGCCAGTGTTCGTCGGCATGGCGTGAGCCACTCGCAAGCATAGGTTGTTTATATGACAAACCAAGTCTCGGCCAGTTACCGTGACATAGTGTTGAGTCCCAAGGGGCGCTGCCAATGAGGCCGCGAGGCCAGCCAGAGCGTCGACCTCCAAGTTTTGTAGACGGGGTACATGTTCGATGAAGAACCCAGTGAAGGTTGAGATGATATTCAATGCAACTTCGTGGTAAGGGATCAGATCTTCATGGCGAACCTCGTATTGCCCCCGAATCTAGTTCACGATGAGTTTTGAGTCACCGTAGGCTTCCAGATGGTCCACCCCCAGCTGTTGTACGAGTTGGAGTCCCATGAAGAGTGCGTTGTACTCGGCAACATTGTTGGAGCACGGCTCCGAAAGGGAGTAAGCACGCTGGATGATCAACTGATCGGAGGAGACTAAGACTACCCCCACTCCTGCGATGATTTGGCCTTTGGGGCCTGTTCTTGAAGCGCCATCGAAAAACATCCGCCAAACGGAGCTTCCTTCGGTGACGTTGGGTTCTTGGACCTCATCCGGGATATCTTCATAAAGTTTTGAGGATTCTGGGATGGGGTATGCAGCTAAAAAGTCAGCCAGAGCTTGACCTTTAACAGCTTTTTGCGGGACAAACACCATATTATACAGTGTTAGCAAGATCGCCCATGTGGCTAGCCGGGAGTTCAATGATCCTGGCTTCGTCATGAGGACTCTGAGCGGATTGACTCGGGAAATGACATGAATTGTCTGGCCCGAGGCATAATGACGAGTCTTCTGGATGGCAAACACCAAAGCCAAGTACTCCTTTTCAACGGGGTTGTACCGGTGTTCGTCCCCGATGAGCGTTCGACTGAGGTAGTAGATTGCTTGCTCATAGCCTGTATCGCTGTTTTGAGCCGGCAGAGCACGAAGGGAATGATCCATGGCACGGACGTAGAGGAGAAATGGTTTGCCGGCGACAGGTGCCACCAGGACTTGTGGGCTCGTCAAGTAGGCTTTGATGTCGTCGAAAGCCTTTTGGCACTCCTCTGTCCAGACATAAGAGACTCCCTTCTTCATGAGCTGAGTAAAGGGTTAACATTTACCGGAGAGGTTTGCTATGAACCTTCGGATGTATGCCAGACGTCCCTGTAAGCCCCGAAGTTCTCAAAGATTCTTCGGAGGGTCCATGTTGAGGATGGCTTTGGTCTTCTCGGGATCGACATGAATGCCTTTCGTCGTGATGACAAAGCCCAAGAATTTGCCGCTAGAAACCCCCAGGAAGGATTTAGCGGGGTTCATTTTGAGTTGATGTGCCCGCATGAGATCGAAGACTGTCTTCAGATCCTGTAAGTGATCTCCTTTGAGGCGGCTCTTGACTGCGATGTCGTCAACATAGCATTCGACTGTCTTGGAAGGTGTTGACGGAAGATGGTGCTCATGGCTCGTTGGTATGTTGCACCGGCGTTCTTCAAGCCGAAAGGCATTACTGTGTAGCAGAAAACACCCTTCGGAGTCCTGAATGACATGTGTTTTGCGTCATCGGAGAACATCTTGATTTGATTGTAGCCTGAATACCCGTCCATGAAGGACATGCGTTCAAAGCCACATGTCACGCCCCAGTACCGAAATACGGGGACGAACTAGGCCAGCTACTCCATATGAGGTACGTAACGTCATACGACGATCGTGGCTGTCGAGAGACTAGGGGGTACATGCTACAATCAAGTCTCCTATGGTCCCACAGAGTTCTATGTCTCAATCAATCACGTCAAATCAGCAATTAAATGAACATTAAAGATAAAGCAGTAAGGCGTCCCTGACGCTTCATCAAAATGATCATGAGAGACTAGCTTTATAACTTAGCTATCTCAGAGAGTCAGGAGTACAAAATTATACACAGCTGCAGTCTGTTTAATTACAATTATGTACTGACACAAAATACCAAGTAATCCGGCCAACAGGTGCCGGTGGCTAAACGCCGCAAAAGTATAAGCAGGAGTGGTGGAGAAGAAATCCACTCGAGTCCCCGAACCGCCATGCTCCTAGTATGCACCATGGATGTCAGGGAGGAAGATCGTGTCCTCCGGCTCTGCCACGAGATCTGGCCAAACAAAACCAGCGGGGTCAGTCCCGAATAGCAAGTACCGCCAAAGGGGCACAAGAGTTAAGATTAAAAACCCAGCTACTAGAATGACTGATAATAGTAATACTTATGCTACTATTATAGGGTAGCGCAACATCCTCGAACCTATATGGCACCCTTACAACCAAACAAGGACAAAAGGTGCCGCATGGAGTCGGGACGTGTCGTACTCTATAACTTTCACATAAGTTAAAAAGGTATAAACAATAAAAAATCTCCTGATCGTGACTTTGATCGATAGCCTATCGCAGCACAATAACCAACCCAACAATCAAATAAGAACATGGGTTGGATCATGTACCATGATAGACCATGTTCCTCAGTCATTCACAGAAGTAGCATTTCACAACCAGAATAAGTCTTCCGTTCATAACTTCGGTCCACAGCCTGTCATAGTACGATAACCAACCCAACAATCAAACAAGAACATGGGTTGGATCACGCACCATGACAGTCCGCTTCCCTCGGTTATTCGCGGAAGGTAATAGGATACAAGCAAGTCGTTTTCACGGCCAATCAAGTCTACGCATTTCTAGTGGAACGAGGTTATCCTCGCGTCATGTTATTAGAAAATCCTCAGATCGTATCTTTCCAGCAAGGCTAGCCCACCCAGGGGTTCGCGTAGACATGTGTCATTGAGCACAGGTCCCTCGTGAGGCCACCTTGCCAAGACATGTAAGATATAGCAGGAATTAATCGGATACAGTCATCCACTCGTTGCGGACGACATAGTATCCGTGGAGACCAGCCGGCGCGCCAAGATAATATCTCAGGGCGGCTGGTGTAACACGATCTCGGGACCCTGCCCTCCCCATGCATCTAGTATATTCAGTTGCCTAGTTTAACCCTAGGTGAAATCTTGGACTCTCATGCTGTGGCCTGCATGATTATCCTCCTAAAGTCGTACTTTAATACGAGTACCCCAAAGAGGATCCATGTCAATCAGTATGTCAACATGTTCTACCCTCCTTAGTGTAATGCATCATTGTAAATATGCCACGTGGAGTTATGAGTCATTTGTCGAGCATGAACAAGAACTGGGACATTCAGGTACATGTATCAGGTAGGAACACTTTGTTCCCCGGGGTCACATCAGTGCTCATATCATGCTCGGGACAAAAGGCAGCGTGCGTGAAAAGTCACGCAAGCTCAAGGAGAGAGAGCAGCGTGCGTGAAAAGTCACGCAAGCTTACACAAGGCAGCATGCGTGAAAAATCACGCAGGCTTACACAAGGCAGCGTGCGTGAAAAGTCACGCAGGCTCAAGGAGAGAGCTGCGTGAAAAGTCACGCAGGCTCAAGGGAAAGAGCAGCGTGAAAAGTCACGCAAGCTCAAGGAGAGAGCAGCGTGAAAAGTCACGCAAGCTCAAGGAGAGAGAGCAGCGTGAAAAGTCACGCAAGCTCAAGGAGAGAGCAGCGTAAAAAGTCACGCAAGCTCAAGGAGAGAGCAGCGTGAAAAGTCACGCAAGCTACAGGGAGCAGCATAGGTGAAAAGTCACGCATGCTACGGGAGACACGCTTCCAACAGGAAGCGTACCTAAGTCTGCGTACGCAGCGCTAAAGAGCGCGCGTAGCTCAGTGTGCGTGAGCTAAGAAGCTCTGCACACTGCTCACTGTCTTCTTCAAACAGCAAGAACACCATGGCAGAACCCAAAACTTCAAAACATCACAACTTGGCCATCCGAACTCCAAATCCGGATTTCCAAGGTTCCTTCTTGGGTGAAATGGAATTCTCTTCCACATGGAAGCATCAAAACCCACAAAACTTCAACGAAAATAGATCAAGACTAAGGAAATCCGAAAATAATTAAAACTTAGATCTACAAAAATCAAAGCTTCAAAATAGAAATTTTCAAGTTCTAAACTAGTATAGATTGAGGAGAAGAACATGTTTTGGCAAATAGTTTTGTAAGAAATCATTAACAAAATTTTTGATCCTTCTCTTGAGCAAGTTGGTACTTGCCTTGGTGGGTGGAGGAAGTAAATGAGAAGAAGTAAATGAGAGGAGAGAGAAGGAGAGGAGTTATTATATAGAATCTTGAACCCATGGGTTCATGATGAACCAAAAGGTTTATGATGAACCATGGGTGAACCAAGAATAGGTTACCCAAATGAGCCAAAACTGTAGGCCCAAATGCAGAAAATAAATTAGAAAATAATATTTTGTCGAATATTTTTGGGAAATGCATGAAGAAATACTGCATAATAAATATCGTATAAATATAAGGTAAATACAATTTATCGGTTTACGTATTAAAATACGTATTCCAGGATTGGGGAGTGACATCTCTACCCTTCTTAGAAAAATTCCGTCCTCGGAATTCCAGCCAAGACAGGATAGTGAAATCAGGGCAAGCAAGGCACAATCATATATAAGTTAACTATCATAGCAGTTATTATCATGCATCACAAAGTACAAAATAAGCAGGTGCAGAAAAGCATAGAATCGTGTCAATAAGGTGCATAAATATACCTTATTAGTCAAACAAATGCGGATACCGAGATCTGATCTCGTCCTCGCGCTCCCAGGTTGACTCTCCTGGAGAGTGATGGTTCCAAGAAACACGGACAAGGCTTATCGTCCGATTCTTGAGTACCTTCTCTCGCCGATCTAAAATAGATACGGGTTGTTCCTCGTAAGTTAGGTCGGTACCAACGACTAACTCAGAATGATCGAGGACATGATTCGGATCCGGGACATACCCACATAATTGGGACACATGAAACACATCATGTATGCCAGTTAACGAAGGCGAAAGGGCAAGTCGATAAGCCACATCGCCTACCCGAGCGAGAATCTTAAAAGGACCAACGTATCTTGGACTAAGCTTTCCCCGGGTTCCAAATCTGATTATACCCCGAGTAGGCGAAATCCGCAGAAACACTTGGTCGCCAACACTAAACTCTAGAGGGCTACGATGCTGATCTGCCCAATGACGATATCGGTCCTGTGCAACTCGAAGGCGCTCTCTGACCAACTTAACTATCTCCACAGTCTGCGTGATCATCTCTGGCCCCAACAACTTCTGTTCTCCAACGTCGTCCCATGCCAAAGGAGACCTGCACTTCCTTCCGTACAATGCTTCAAACGGGGCTATCTGAATGCTAGCCTGATAGCTGTTGTTATAGGAGAACTCCACTAGATGAAGGTGATCCTCCCAAGATCCGCCAAAATCTAAGGTACACGCTCGTAGCATATCTTTTAACGTCTGAATGGTTCTTTCTGATTGCCCGTCAGTTTGTGGATGATAAGCAGTACTGAATCTTAACTTGGTTTCCAAACTTTGGTGTAAACTCCGCCAAAAATGGGAAGTAAACCGCGTATCCTGATCTGATACTATACTAACTGGAACACCGTGCTGCCTTACTATCTGCTTCATGTACATTTCTGCTAACTGCTCAGTAGTCTGTCCAACTCGGAAGGGAAGGAAATGAGCGACCTTTGTGAGTCGATCTACTATTACCCAGACTGCATTCTTGCCAGCCGGGGTTCTAGGTAAACCGGTCACAAAATCCATCGTGATGTGCTCCTATTTCCATTCTGGGATAGGAAGCGGCTGTAGCAATCCTGCTGGTCTCTGCTGCTCGGCTTTTACCTGCTGACATACCAGACACTTGGATACAAATCTCGCTATCTCTCTTTTCATGCTATTCCACCAAAAGAACTGCCTGATATCTCGATACATCTTCGTTCCTCCTGGATGAATGGAGTAAATAGAACTATGAGCTTCGGACATAACTTCTTGCCGAAGGTCTCCACTCGGTACACAGAGTCTGTTTCCAAACCTGAGCGTACCATCTTCATGAATCACTAACTCCTTCCTACGGCCTGATTCACACTCCGACCGCAACTTCTGAATCTGTGGATCTCCTGCTTGTGCTGTCCTTATCCTCTCTACTAAGGTTGACTGAATCTGTATACTGGTCATTCTTCCTATATCCCTTGGCAAAACTACTTCGATTCCCATAATCTGAAGGTCTTCTAGAATACGCTTCTGCGAGGTCAAGATAAAGGCACTGTCTCTCCTACTCAGTGCATCTGCAACTACATTCGCCTTGCCTGGATGATACTGAAGATCTAAATCAAAATCCTTCAGCAGTTCTAACCATCTTCTTTGTCTCATGTTCAAATCTCGCTGTGTGAAAACGTATTTCAAACTCTTATGATCAGTATAGATCTCTACCCGATCCCCGTATAAATAATGCCTCCACAACTTGAGTGAAAATACCACAGCTGCTAACTCCAAATCGTGAGTCGGGTAATTCTTCTCATGGTCTCGAAGCTGCCGAGACGCATATGCTATCACTTTTCCATGCTGCATCAATACACATCCAAGACCCTTCCCTGATGCGTCACAATATACTGTAAAGCCTCCCGCTCCTACTGGAAGCGTCAAGATCGGGGCTGAGATCAATCTTTTCTTCAATTCTTCAAACGATGCCTGACAGCTAGCTGACCAAACAAACTCTACGTCCTTGTGCGTCAAACGCGTTAAGGGCACAGAGATCCTGGCAAAGTCCGCCACGAACCTTCTGTAGTAACCAGCTAATCCTAAGAAACTTTGCACTTCTGCAACCGTTCTCGGGACTGGCCAATGCTCTACGGCCTTAATCTTCTTCGGATCCACTGACACTCCTGCCCCAGAAATTACATGCCCCAGGAACGAAATGTGATCTAACCAGAATTCACATTTGTCGAGCTTCGCATAAAGTTGATGCTCCCTCAATGTCTGTAAGACAGTCCTAAGATGTTTCTCATGCTCCTCTTCACTGCTGGAATAGACAAGAATGTCATCTATGAACACCACCACAAATTTATCCAAATACGGCAGAAAGATGCGGTTCATTAAATCCATTAATACTGCGGGGGCGTTGGTTAATCCAAAGGGCATTACTAAAAACTTATAATGCCCATATCTAGATCTGAATGCTGTCTTCTGTATGTCTTGCTCCCGGACTCTTACTTGATAGTATCCTGACCTAAGATCGATCTTGGAAAAGACGCTGGCCTTGCTCAACTGGTCAAACAGGTCATCAATCCTTGGTAGTGGGTACTTATTCTTCACTGTTACTGCATTCAGCTTGCGGTAGTCGATGCACATCCACGTCGACCCATCCTTCTTGGGAACTAGAATCACTGGCGCGGCCCAGGGCGATTTACTGTCTCGGATGAATCCCTTAGACTTCAACTCTTCTTCATGCTGATACAACTTATCCTATTCTGACGGCGACATTCTGTAACTCTATATGCAATAGGCCTCGTTCCAGGGTTCAACTCAATGCTAAATTCTACCTCTCTGACTGGAGGTATCCCTGGGAGCTCATCAGGGAAGACGTCGAGAAAAATCTTTGACCACTCTCGGAATCTGTCCTGGCTCTGACACTGCTGCTGAGATGACGCCTCCGGCCTGATTCTTCAAGGTTCGAGTAAAGATGAACTGTTCCATCCCAGGAACGCTGAATATGACCCTACCCCCTCTACAATCAATTGTCGCATGACTGTCTCTCAACCAGTCCATGCCAAGAACAACATTAAAATTTCCCATAGGGAATTCAATCAATGATGCGGGCAGTAAATGTCCACACACCTCCACCGGACATGAAAAGCGCACTCTGTTAACTTCTACGAGCCCATTGCAGGTGAGTATATCCATCCTCTCCGGCAATGCCTCAAACTCTAATCCAATCCGTGTAGCATATTGTGCAGAGATGAATGAATGAGTAGCGCCTGAATCAAATAATGCTACAGCGAAAAATAAGGTGACGAGAATTTTATCTGCCACCACGTCACTAGACGCTAGAGCTTCTTCCAAGGATAATGTGAGAGCCTGGCCCCGCGGAGCCCCTGGTTGCGGCCTTCCTCGACCATGCTGTTGCTGCCTCTGAGGGCCTTCGGCTTCCTGTGCCTGGCGGAACATCTGAGCCTGCGTTGGTAAACGCTGGGCTAGGGGCCTTACTGCTAATACTGGCCCTCCACTCGGGGTTGCCACTGGAGCTGGCAACGCTAGAAACTGCTGAGCTGGCCCTACTGGCCTCTGCATCATAGGACAAGTGGAAATACGGTGGTCTGAACTACCACACCTCAAGCATAAGCCATTCGCTGACCGGCACACCTCCCTCGTGTGCCCTGCCTTCCCACAGAATGTACAGTCCTGGGGTGCTCCCTGACGCTGTTGCTGGTTCCTCGGCTGCTGATGCCGAACTGGCACTGTATTAGTTGACACGGCCGTCCTCCGCGGCGCTCCTGCATCATGAATACGTACACCGGGTGCTGGTGCCGACGTTCGCTGCACTGCTCCTCCTCCAACCTGGGAATGAGATCTCTTCTGACCTCCTGTCCTCGATGCCAACCTCTGCTGGGTAAGCTCGTACCTCCGGGCTGCCGTCAAAACAGCGTCAAACGTCTGGTAGTCGTGTCCTTTCACAAGCTGTAATAGTTCCAAATGAAGTCCCTGCTGGAACCTCATAGCTTTCTCTGGCTCCGTTGCCACCATTGCTGGTGCGAAATGGCACAATCTGCAGAACTCTGCTGCATACCCATCTACGGTCTTGCCTGCTTGCTTGAGACTGATGAACTTCTGCTGGAGCTCATATCGAGCTACTACGCCAAAATACTTGGCCTTGAATCTGTCACTGAAGGTGGTCCAACGAACAGGACGTCTTGCACCAACTTCTATTGATGCCCACTAGTCGCGGGCAAGATCCTGAAGTACCAGTTTGACCTGATCAACCTTCTCATCATCTGGAACCTTGGCTGCCACAAGAATGGCTTCAATGTCTTGAATCCATGCATCCGCAGTGATGGCATCCTCCGTGCCATCAGAATACCTCGGGTTCAAGCGACGGAACCTTCCTGATGCTCCCGAGTCAACCCCGGTACTCCTCTCAAGAGCTAACTGAATCCCTTAGTTCAGCAACACGTTCTGCTCCTGCTGCCGAGTCTGTTGCTGTTGGTTAGTGACAAGAAACCCTCGGATGATCTCCAGGAGTGCTACGGCGTCTGGTACTGCCGTCGCTGCTGGTGCTGCAGGAGTTCCAATAACCTGTGGCTGCACTGCCTCTGGTTCCACTTCTGCTTGTGCCTGCCCTGGGGAAGGTTCTCTCCCCTGTTGCTGTCCAGTCGAGCCATGCTCTTGCTGCTCTTCCTCATGGGCCTCGTCCGCTACTGAGAATGAAGCACCCCTATAGAGAAGAATATAAGATTATCAAGTCTGGACGAGAAAGATTTCGAGGATGCAAGTCAGGTTAGAGATCAAGGCAAGAACAGAGAATTCGAAACAGAATTTCAAAGGGAACAAGTTTTGATTGAGACTCCTAATAATTCACAATACCCCACAAGTCTGAAAATCAGACCTGCATGGGCCACCACTAAAACCTTGTCACGCCCCAGTACCGAAATACGGGGACGGACTAGGCCAGCTACTCCATATGAGGTACGTAACATCATACGGCGATCGTGGCTGTCGAGAGACTAGGGGGTACATGCTACAATCAAGTCTCCTATGGTCCCACAGAGTTCTATGTCTCAATCAATCACGTCAAATCAGCAATTAAATGAACATTAAAGATAAAGCAGTAAGGCGTCCCTGACGTTTCATCAAAATGATCATGAGAGACTAGCTTTATAACTTAGCTATCTCAGAGAGTCAGGAGTATAAAATTGTACACAGCTGCAGTCTATTTAATTACAATTATGTACTGACACAAAATACCAAGTAATCCGGCTAACAGGTGCCGGTGGCTAAATGCCGCAAAAGTATAAGCAGGAGTGGTGGAGAAGAAACCCACTCGAGTCCCCGAACCGCCATGCTCCTAGTATGCACCATGGATGTCAGGGAGGAAGATCGTGTCCTCCGGCTCTGCCACGAGATCTGGCCAAACAAAACCAGCGGGGTCAGCCCCGAATAGCAAGTACCGCCAAAGGGGCACAAGAGTTAAGATTAAAAACCCAGCTAATAGAATGACTGATAATAGTAATACTTATGCTACTATTATAGGGTAGCGCAACATCCTCGAACCCATATAGCACCCTTACAACCAAACAAGGACAAAAGGTGCCGCATGGAGTCGGGACGTGTCGTACTCTATAACTTTTACATAAGTTAAAAAGGTATAAACAATAAAAATCTCCTGATCGTGACTTTGGTCGATAGCCTATCGCAGCACAATAACCAACCCAACAATCAAACAAGAACATGGGTTGGATCATGTACCATGATAGACCATGTTCCTCAGTCATTCACAGAAGTAGCATTTCACAACCAGAATAAGTCTTCCGTTCATAACTTCGGTCCACAGCCTGTCATAGTACGATAATCAACCCAACAATCAAACAAGAACATGGGTTGGATCACGCACCACGACAGTCCGCTTCCCTCGGTTATTCGCAGAAGGTAATAGGATACAAGCAAGTCGTTTTCACGGCCAATCAAGTCTACGCGTTTCTAGTGGAACGAGGTTATCCTTGCGTCATGTTATTAGAAAATCCTCAGATCGTATCTTTCCAGCAAGGCTAGCCCACCCAGGGGTTCGCGTAGACATGTGTCATTGAGCACAGGTCCCTCGTGAGGCCACCTTGCCAAGACATGTAATATATAGCAGGAATTAATCGGATACAGTCATCCACTCGTTGCGGACATATAATATCTAATAAAATATCAAAAGCATACGCACAACAAGGCAGCGTACGTGAAAAGTCACGCAAGCTTACACAAGGCAGCGTGCGTGAAAAATCACGCAGGCTTACACAAGACAGCGTGCGTGAAAAGTCACGCAGGCTCAAGGAGAGAGCTGCGTGAAAAGTCACGCAGGCTCAAGGGAAAGAGCAGCGTGAAAAGTCACGCAAGCTCAAGGAGAGAGCAGCGTAAAAAGTCACGCAAGCTCAAGGAGAGAGCAGCGTGAAAAGTCACGCAAGCTCAAGGAGAGAGAGCAGCGTGAAAAGTCACGCAAGCTCAAGGAGAGAGCAGCGTGAAAATTCACGCAAGCTCAAGGAGAGAGCAGCGTGAAAAGTTACGCAAGCTACAGGGAGCAGCGTAGGTGAAAAGTCACGCACGCTACGGGAGACACGCTTCCAACAGGAAGCGTACCTAAGTCTGCGTACGCAGCGCTAAAGAGCGTGCGTAGCTCAGTGTGCGTGAGCTAAGAAGCTCTGCACACTGCTCACTGTCTTCTCCAAACTGCAAGAACACCATGGCAAAACCCAAAACTTCAAAATATCACAACTTGGCCATCCGAACTCCAAATCCGGATTTCCAAGGTTCCATCTTGGGTGAAATGGAATTCTCTTCCACATGGAAGCATCAAAACCCACAAAACTTCAACGAAAATAGATCAAGACTAAGGAAATCTGAAAATAATTAAAACTTAGATCTACAAAAATCAAAGCTTCAAAATAGAAATTTTCAAGTTCTAAACTAGTATAGATTGAGGAAAAGAACATGTTTTGGCAAATAGTTTTGTAAGAAATCATTAACAAAATTATTGATCCTTCTCTTAAGCAAGTTGGTACTTGCCTTGGTGGGTGGAGGAAGTAAATAAGAAGAAGTAAATGAGAGGAGAGAGAAGGAGAGGAGTTATTATATAGAATCTTGAACCCATGGGTTCATGATGAACCAAAGGGTTCATAATGAACCATGGGTGAACCAAGAATAGGTTACCCAAATGAGCCAAAACTGTAGGCCCAAATGCAGAAAATAAATTAGGAAATAATATTTTGTCGAATATTTTTGGAAAATGCATGAAGAAATACTGCATAATAAATATCGTATAAATACAAGATAAATACAATTTATCGGTTTACGTATTAAAATACGTATTCCAGGATTGGGGAATGACACCACATGTGTTGTCGATCATCACATCGGTGATTGAAAGCGGGAATTCGTCCTTCGGGCAAGCAGAGTTGAGGTCCCTGAAGTCGATATAGACTCATATCGTTCCATTCTTCTTGGTGACAGGTACGACATTGGCTACCCAATCTGGGTGCTGTTCCTCACGGATGAAGCCGCTGGTCAAGAGTTTGTCCACCTCCTGATCGATGGCATTCATAATGTCCGGACGGAAACGTTGCTGTTGTTGTTTGATAGGTTTGGCATCAGGTAAGATGTTCAACCTATGCATTGCGATCTGTGGATCGAGTCCCGGCATGTCTTCGTAGCTCCAGGCAAAGACGTCGATATACTCTTTAGCCAGCTGGATTAGAGACTCTCGGTCTTCTCCTTCTAGTCTTTTGCTGATGAAGATGGGTTTGGAAGAAGATCCGTCCCCAAGGTCGATCTGTTCGACTTCGTCTTCGGTGGGAGGTTCACGTAACTCAAAATGAGACTCCCATTGTTCTCCTAGGTGTTGAGCCCAGGGTTCTTCTTCGAAGGGTTCCGGCGCTTCGTCTCCGCCTTCACCTTTTTGAGGTTGTGCTGACGTCATGTTAGCTGACAGCACTTTCCTGAAGACTGATCCGATACTGGTATCGGAATCCCAAGTCGATGCTTCAGACGAGTGGGAATGTTCTACGTCTTCTGCGTCTGAACTCTCTGGAGTTGCTGGCGGCGTGACATAGCCTACCCCCCGCCGAGTCCGATTGTAGTAGTCCTGCGGCTTTTCCTTAGGTGTCAGAAGCCGGAGAGGGAGACGTCGACCCTTGCCGTAGTTTAGGCCTTTGTTGCTTTTTAGGTCGTAGCCCATCTTTTGGATGATGTGCTTTGCCGTATCCGTGTACCGATAGACTTGTACTCTGCCGGTATCAGGTTCTGGCTCGAGTGGCGGGAGGTCTTGATGACGCTCGACTTTGCCCAAAATGATGGATCCTTCGTCTCGGCTTCGTGGAGGGGCTATGAAACAGACTCCTTGAGACGGGACTACTCGATTTACATGATAGACGGTCGTTATTTGTGTTTACAACGACCGTAGAGCGTTATCTAATATATATGGCATTCCAGTACGGAAGACAAGAATAATTAAAAGACACTCTATTATTGATAAAATACGAGATCTTATCCCGTGGGATTACATTGTCTAAGAAGGGTGCATCTACATCAGCAGAGATATATTCGCCAAGCTCCTCATCTGTAAGCACTGGGGTCAGATCAAGAGAATCCACCACAGCTTTGTCTTTGGGGTCTGAGAGGGTTATGTGAGCCCTCTCTGGCATCTTGGATGACTGCGGGGGCTTGCCCTTAAGACGCACCTTCAGAGGTGCCTCAACTGCGCCTCCTGTGAGTGGTGCCTTCCCCTATAATTTTGCCACTAGGAGAGCCGACGTTTGAGGCGGCTTTTCCTTGAGGCGTATCTTCAGGGGAGACTCAGGAGTCGGTGCTTTCCCTGATAGTTTGATGCTCATTGGAGGCACCTTCTGGGGTGGTTTGTCCTTCAGTCGGATCTTCAAAGGGGCGTCTGGAGTCATCTCAGGCTCCGTGTCCGGCTCAGTTGCCGTCTCTGCCTCATCATCAGCATCGTTGGCTTCCTCATCGTCAAATGGCTTGTACAAGTCGGAATCTGTGAAGTAGGCTTCAATCCCTTTGAAAGGATCGATGTCTGCGAACTCCGTCCGGATGACGCCGTTGGTGGATACATATTTCATGCATTGGTGGAGCGTGGAAGGCACCACCATGTACTCATGTAGCCATGGTCGGCCGAGCAGGATGTTGTAGTTGACCTCGGCATCCACCACATAACAAGTCACCTCAGTTTTGAGGTTGCCGATGTGACACTTCAGTCGGATCTTGCCCAGTGGCTCGCTTTTGCTAGCGTTGAAGTCACTGATGGTTGTGTTGGAGGGCGCCAGCCGGTACATTGGGATCCCCAGTTTTGATAGCAGTGCCTTCGGGATGATGCTGAGGGAAGACCTCGGATCGATCGAAATCTGGCTCACCTTGACTGAATCGATGTACCCTGTGTAATACAGCGGTCGGTTATGTCGGTGGTGCTTGAGCAGCATGTCTTGTTGGGTGAAAGTTATGTTTGGGATAACTTCATCCGTACAATGACAGTGCGCACAAGTAGTTGGAAGGTCTTCAGGCTGCTTGACCTGACTGAGAAAGGATTCAGCGTCCTTCAGAGCTTCGTAGAGAGCTTCTCGGGAGTCTTTGGAAAGACGCAGGAGCTCAAACAAAGACAGGCGTGCAGGAGTACTGGCCAGTTGTGCCAGTATGTCAAAGTTGTGGGGCTTGGCTAGCCCCGAAGCATTCTCCTTCCGTAGAGGTCTGTCAAAATGAGCCTCCACCTGCTTCTGCTTATTGGCTGCTGAGGGTTTAGACGGGCCCTCCTCAGGTATGGTGCCAGGAGGCACCACCTCGACGGCAGCTTCGTCGGGCTGGGCGTTCTGTTGTGCACGCGTCTGCACTGGAAGTGCCTCTTCCGTTGAGGAAGAGACCGTACGGCAAGACTTGATCTTCCTGCCTTTTGATTTGGAGGTAGAGCGTACCTCCGGTTGAGTCACCTCGGAGACGAGGTCAGGGTAAACCCAGAGGACCTCTCCTCGAGATATGGTGAGTGGGATGAGTCCACTCGTATTGTCACGGGTAGGTGGCAAGTTTACCACCTCCATTGTCGCCTTAGGGATGGGGACGACGCCATCTTGTGTGGTGGTCAGCGGCAAGGTGCCGAACTGAAGTGACAACATATTGGCTGACACCGTCTTCTCTTCTTAGTCGACGGAGATTACATCGACATTGATCATGTGCTGGATGTAATTCTTGAGGACGTAGCAGTCCTTGGTCGGGTGTCCGACAAATCGATGGTAGTGATAGTACCTCGGGTTGTCCACTTTCCCGACTTCATCGGGCCGCTTTGGGTCCGGAAGCTTGATCTTGTCATCCTGCTTCATTATTTCAAAGAGTTGTAGGATGTCTTCGTCATTGAATGAATACACCTCCTTGGGTCTCGGTGCCAGCGGAGGCTTCTGAGTAGGCGCAGATGCGCCTTTCGAGGCATTAACAGTCAATGCCTGTTTCCCCTTTGCTTCTCGTCCGGAGTTGTTGGCTACGGACCTTTTCCCCTTATCATCAAAGGCAGGGAAGCTGACACCCAGAAGATGTGCATTGGCCGCCTTCTTTTCTGCGGCTTCAGCTTCGATGATCAGGGAGCTCCAGTCGGGAGGGAGAGTAGAGTTGAACCAGAGCTTCACTGCAGGCAGCATGTTCATGCTGCAAGAGGAGAGGAGCGCATGTTCTGGCATGCCCGGAGGTAGCCTGAAGCAGGCCTGTCGGAAGCGTTCGATGAACACCCGAACCGTTTCTTTCTCCTTCTGGCGTATCTCTATGAGAGATGCCATCGTCATGTCCTTCCCGCCGTCATAGAAGCGATCGAGGAAGAGGCACATCAAGTCGTTGAAGGATGATATAGAATTATCGGGGAGGCTGCAGTACCAGTCATATGTCATCCCTTTTAGGGCCCCAACAAAGATGCTGGTGAGGAGCGCGTCCTCCTTTGGAAGATGCCCCGTCTGTAAATGGAAATATGTCAGGTACCGACGCAGAAAGTCCTTCCCGTCGTACGGCGTGAGTGTTTGTGGTTTATACTTTGGGGGATAAACCACCTTGTTCCACTCGAGGGGATAAGGCTGGGGAATGCCCATCATCTGGCGCTCCTCTTGCCTGTTTTTGGACTCGAAGCGCTCCCGCAAGTCCTTGATCATTTCGACCACATCCTCTGTGGAGCTAGGAGTCAGGAAAGGTGGTACATTCTGGAGTGGAGCGTTTGAGGGCTCCGACGTCCGGGGTGCTTCTGTGTCTGAGGGTGCCCATTGAAGGGGTACACTCAACTCCCCATTGGCTCCTGGGTCGGGACCGGTTGAAGGTGTTCTGGTCAAGGCCGACCGGATATCAAACACTGCTTGAGTCAGTGCTTGCATAGAGGCAGAGAGGGTTTTGAGTCCTCCCTCTAATGAGTCTATACGCTGGACAATATCCTGCGGTGGCGCATCAGACTCGAAATCACCCCCAGTCATGTATACTGTCATGACACGGCCGGGAGTGGATGGATTGGTTGAGGCTTCGCTCTCGTCCTCACTTTCATGTGGGGGAGTCACCTCTCCTGGTATTCCACCTTGGCCACCCCCAGCCATATTCTGGAGGTCATTCTCGACGGGCGCATCTGTAAGGGCCTGACTGCACTCAGCTCCGTCTTGAAGGGCCTCTTCGTCTCTACCCCCAGCCGTGTCCTGGGGGACATCCTCATTTTGAGGGGCTTCTGGGAGGCTGACTTCGCCTCGAGGATGAAGATCCGTCGCAGCTGTGCTTTGGACATCTTCGTCTTCGAAAGGAGGCTCAACAAGGGTCTGACTACCCCCAGCTTCCTCCAAGAACTTCTTCCTCGACCGAGTGCCTTCGAACACTCTAGAGGTCGAGACAGCTGCCTTGGTTTTCCTCGACTGGCTTTTGGATGAAGACAAGGAATTGCCAGTCGTCTTCCAGACTGACGAGGAGTTGGAGATCACGTTGCATGAAGCAACCCTTGGCTCCTCTTCTGTTGACACCTTCATCCCGAGGCGATGTCGGAGGGGTGTCGATGATTGCAGCCGCTGGAAGACTGACTGCCTTGGTGGTACTGCTGCCTTGCAACAGCAGTTGATGGTGACCACCACACAAGTATGCCCCGTGAGAGGCACATCGTGTCTGTTGGTCGACTCTTCCGACCGGCGCTTGTTAGTGATCACGTTACGCAGGTCGTTGGAGGAGAGTGCTTCCTTCACACCCCCTTCAGGCGCATGGCAAGGCCAAACGTCGGGGTGGTCAGGTGAGTGCTGCGCCCCCTGATCTAATACCAAGCAGGCATCACGATCAGTAGTGGGAGAACCACAACATTTGAAGTGACTTGAACGGACCTCAAACGCACAACCAGAGGAGGCACGGGAGTTCAAGACCACTGAATTTGCCTCACTCGACTTGGTTGTGCACGCAGTAGATGCGCCCAAGTGAGATGAGGACTTTGAAGGTCGACTCGTTTTTGGTGGAGAGGCACCTGATTCGACCTTGTACAGCTTGCCATCGGCAGCGCGCGTGATTGTGAGCGCATGCCTTTGGCCTGCTGCTGGCATAGCACGTTTGTGGCGCATGGCCCCTGCCGCCTTGGATTTTTTTGTACTAGCCCACTGGGGCGCATAGTGCTCAGCATCCAAATTCTTCTCGCTATTACAGCGAGTGAGTCTGTCAAAGACAGAGACTTTTTGTGGCGCATCAGAGGTGATGTACGGGGCATTGGCTGTACCCCTGCTCCGTCGACGCATCTTCCTCGCCTGAGAGGGAGATGGCTGGAGAACGTGGTCAGCCGCACGCTTCCCTGAGAGATGCGCTGCATCAGCGGGTGCACCTTGGTTGCTAAGAACGTCAGCAGGAAGGGATGGCTGGATTGGCGCATTCCCTTCAGTGGTGGTGCCCGAGGCGTCGACCTTGCGCATCCAGACACGGCGGGTCTTCTTCGGCTTCGGCAGCCGCTTCGAAGGACTCGCACTTCCTTCAGAAATGAACTCCTCGTACGCCTGTTGATTGAGGCGCACGACCAGCATCTTGTGGGAGGAGCCCACCTTCACGTCGTCAGCCTGTGACACGACTTTCTCGGAAGAGGAGAAAGAGGTCCCCGGCAGAGTCGTCAGCTTGTTTGCTATTAAAATTGTGATTGAAAACTTTAACACAAACAGAACAGTATTACAATATAGGACTTAGATGTAGTCCTAGGAGTACACTTTTGTTTAATCTGGGTCCTTAGTGCCAATGGAGCGAGTGGTAATGCATTGACTCCGTTGACGGGCTGACGACGGTTATCGGTTCTCTGAAGGTGTAGATTGCTCTGGGTGCTGGAGCTTGCCGAGAGGAGGAAGACGTTGAGTGTCTGTCTCTGCCTCTCTGGTGACTCTGTACATTTGCTGTGGATTCTGTACGTTGTCCGTATGTGTGTGTGGAAGAAGGAAATGATCCCTCTATTTATAGCTGGGCAGGTTGGCTGCTCATGTACGCATATGTAGGATGCATCGATACGTGGGGACGCCACATGGAGATTGTTGATGGAGGCGCATGGATGATGCGCCCTACTCGAGGGGTTGAATTCTTCATACTACTGTTGTGAGCCGGCACGTAGCAGAGAAGAAGATCTTTCTGTTGCTAAAATCTTGGATGAGTTGAGTCAAAGGACACGTGTCGTCGACTCATGGCTCGGAGATCTCGGATCTGATGGGGGGATGATTTGGTGGGATGCGCCTTGGATTGGGCGCATGATAAGATTTTGGCTCGTGACCTTTAGGAGTCACGAACCGTTCTGGGCGCATGGCTTTTGAGGCGCATGCGAGCGACTTTCCTTCTGTCTTTCGGGATCAGAGATCAGTCTGGGGTGCATGGCTTTTGAGGCGCATACAAAGCTTCAACTGGAGACTCTTCTTCTGTCTTTAGGGATCAGTGAGGGTCTGAGGCGCATGGCTTTTGAGGCGTATGTGGATGGTTGGGTGGCCACGTGGCAGTAGCCGTCGGGGTAAAGTCATGATGATGCTGACGTTGTGGATGCTTCGTTTTCTGCAAAAGCTGTCAACCGTTCAGACATGGGGAGGCGTGCTGCCAACTCTGTCAGTTCAGCATTTAATGTTGGTGACATTCGATGGACAGCAGAGTGGACGCGTTGGTTGACGTTCTACTAGGCGTATGGGGATGTATGGGGGCACATCCTCTGTGATGCGCTCGGTACAGGGCGCATCCGTGGGAGGCGCTTGGTGTTTGAAGGGGTGTGATGCGCTGTCCAGCTGGCATATCCGACACGTCTTTAATGATGCGGCTGTTTCGCTTCTCGAGTGCTTTTAAATAGCCGTTTGGCTGAAGTCGAAGCGTCTGGTTCATCCATTTAATGTGAGTTCATTGTACGGAATTCGGAGAGCTATCCACTTGGCGCGTGGGTTTGATCTGCCCGGCCTATAAATAGTGGCATGGAGAGAAGGTTTGCTTTTCGCTCTCTCACGTACCTCCAACATGAACTTGGGTATTCGGGTGCATTCTGTTGACGAAGTATTCCCGAGGGTGAAGATGAGACGCCATGTCGTCATTGATGCACTTGAAGGTGACTGTTACATCCAAAAGACAGAGTCGAGGGCTTCTGAGGCAGGCGGAAGGTGCCTGTTGCATCCAAAGATAGGGATGTTCGGGCCTCGTCTCCGTTGTTTCGGAAGAGCCGTAGATCGGAATGGCGGTGCTAGGCTCTTTCTTCCTTCAAAGTGGGTGTCGCCCACTCTGGTTGTGTTGAAAGCTGCTCCTTTAGCCGTATTTCGATTACGGTCTTCCTTGGTCTTTGGAGGCTCTTTCGAAGCCTCCCCTGGCCACAGATTTGTGGTGCTCTTCTCTTCCTTGGTTCCAGCCAGAGGGTTAAAGGCTTTGTTTAGTCGAAGTACTTATCAGGTGAGCCTGGCTGGAAGAGCAGCACATAACTGGACTGCTGAAGGAATGCACATAACTGAGCTGGATGCACATAACTGAGCTGCTGAGGAGATGGTAGGATGCGCCTGGTTGGAGGCGCATGGTATCTGCTGCACCTAACTGGCGGCGTATGGTGACTGCTGCGCCTATCTGGAGGCGTATGGTGGCCGCTGGCTGTAGACTTAGGATCTTTTATTTGTAAAAATTCTCCTTTGTACAACCTTTTCTAGACATGTAATAGACTTTTGTATATAAATAAAAAGTCCTTCAAATGTCTATACTTATTGACTTTGCTGTGAAGTGTTCTGTCCGAGTTCTGGCGCATGTAGTGTCTGGCGCATGGGCTTTCTTGGTTGTGAAATTCTATGCTTCTACAGCTGCCTGAGCGTATGCTGCCTGAGCGTATGCTGACTGAGCGTATGCTGACTGAGCGTATGCTGCCTGAGCGTATGCTGCCCGAGCGTGTGCTGCCTGAGCGTATGCTGCCTGAGCGTATGCTGCCTGAGCGTATGCTGCCTGAGCGTATGCTGCCTGAGCGTATGCTGACTGAGCGTATGCTGCCTGAGGGTATGCTGCCTGAGCGTATGCTGACTGAGCGTATGCTGCCTGAGCGTATGCTGCCTGAGCGTATGCTGCCTGAGCGTATGCTACCTGAGCGTATGCTGCCTGAGCGTATGCTGACCTGAGCGTATGCTGACCTGAGCGTATGTTGACGTGAGCGTAGCCTGACTTGAGCACAGCCTGATGTTTAGGCGCAACTGGACCTGACCCTACTTGCCTTGCATGATTAGTGACCCGCCGTGGTGCACTCTTGACAAGTAATTTAACTTGATAATTCTTGATGGTGGTCCGTTGTGACGCACCCTTGCCTTGATAAGTAATCTTGATAAGCAACCCGGCATGATAACCGTGATACGCTGTTACGACAGCTAACCTGACATGCTAAGTGAATTCTTGACACCGTGGGTGATTGTATTGAATATGCTTGTATAAGCAACCAGTCATGTCTCGTATCATGTCTAGGACATGTATCCCTGGTTACCACGGTCAGGAATTCATACCAAATCTGACTAGGTTAATGACTAGATTGATCAAGTAGAGCATATAGAGAGGTATTCCGGCTACAAGCAATCCCGTTATCTGGGGGCCTTCCTTGATGGACTTGTAGCCTACCGACGAGTAGGGCACATTTCCAGCTCACTGCTATGTGGGGCACTACATAAAATGATTACTATGCACACTGTCATGTGTTGCATCCAAGTCACCTAACAAGGCATGATGACTCTAAGCTTGAGCCTTACGTCTGGATAATCTGGATAGTCTGCAGGGCTTGTGGCCGTAGGCGTACCTCATTGCATCTTGCTAGTAACTAAGTTTGTGATAACCCTAGTTAGTTAAGTATCAAGTCGTACTCTTTGCTTGGCCGTGAATGATGGATGGAGTTCTACCTTATTTAGTCTTGCCTAGATCCAGTGCATGGATATCTCCGGACATGCTTGTCTATGCTTTACTTTATCGATAATTGGTTCGAGGCTAAGTTCTGTTCTGGTGAAGGGTTACAACCCCAGTCCTTATTTGGTTTACGGGTTGTAACTTGGGTACCGGAATAGTCCTCTAGTTATCTTATCGTTTATCATCCTATTTTCTTTAACTCATGTCTTATGTTATTTTACCTATGATTTATGTGCTGACATGCTGGTTTTAGTTTTTAAGTGAAGCCTCCTTTGTGGCACTTGTTCTTTCTGGGATCTGACCCAGCTGGTTTTGTATGGCCAGATTTCGGAGCAGCTACCGAGGATCTTCCGACCTTCCTGCCAGATGGTGAACACTAGAAGAAATCCCGACAACGAGTGGATTTTTATTTTGCTCTCGCACTCCCTTGTAAAAATATTCTTTTGAGGCGTTTAGCCGCCGAGCAAGTGTTAGCTCGTTTGTAACTCTACTTACTGTCTGCCTACGGGCTGTAGCATGATTGACAAATCCTAGGGTTGATCATGTATGACTTAAACTCTTGCTAGTCTTCGTATTTTGTATGACTATCTTTATGATCATCTAAATATGTAATGTATGGGATGCCTTACTTTGTATGTCTGTTGATCTACCATCTTGTTATATGTACTCGCTTGCTGGAGATTGAGACACTAGGCTCGTTATTGACCTTAAGAGACTAATGGCTTGTAATAAACCCTCATGCATCTAGACAGCCGTGACCGTATTGCGATGTGAGATTCACTTCAATGTACGTAGCTGGCTGTGTCTGTCTCCCGCTCTCCAGTATTCTGGGTCGGGGCGTGACACGGTTTAAGTGGTGGCCCATGCAGGTCTTGTAAATCAAGATGTGTGAGGGTTTACCGGATAGATGTCTCAATCAGCACTCGCCTTTGATCTCTACTCGTGCCTCCTGATCTTTCAGAATCCTTGACCTGATCACATGTTTGTGTCCTCGATCTATCATGGTCCTTTCTTATTGTTCCCTATGTGGTTTCCTTCAGCGGCATTGTTCCTGGTCCTACCGATCAGCAAGGCGAAGCACCTCCAGTTGACCAACAGCAACCTGGAGACCAAGCCCAGCACTCTGGAGCGGCCTCCCGAGTCATGCATTTCGGGGACCCCGAGCCCCCAGTTCAGCCAGTCCAGCCTGCAGAGCCTGACGATGGCACCTTGGTGGGTCTCATTAGGACATTGCTTGCGTCACAAGATCGTCGGGGCGATGCCCTGCACCAGGCGGTACAAGATGCCATGGGCCGTGTTGGTTATCAAGGGAACAGTGCGGCTAGCAGTTTCAAGCGCCTCAACCCTCCCTTTTTTGATGGGAGTGAAGACGCTATTACAGCCGATGCGTGGCTCCAGGACATTGAGATTATCTTAGATGCAGCCAAGACTCCAGAAGGAGAGAAGGTAGCTGTGGTACGTCTACAGTTATTGGACCTAGCCCGCATCTGGTGGGCGATGATAGCAGTTGGTTTGGCAACGCCTGTTCCGTGGGCGGTATTCAGTGACAAGTTTCAGATCAAGTACTTCGATGCTGTGGCTCAGCACGACCTACAGACGAAGTTCACCAATCTCAGGCAGATGAGCAGGACGGTCGATGGATATGCGACCAAGTTTTCAAGACTGAGTCGGTTTGCTCCCACTTTGGTGGCAACCGAGTTTGATCGAGCGCAGCGGTTCCAGCAGGGACTCCACCTAGAGATCATTCTAGCAGTGGAGCAGTTTGAGCATCAGACCTTTGATGCTATTTTGCGGGCAGCTAAGAGGCATGAGTATACCTCGCAAAGAATTGTAGACAAAACTGGATGACGGAAGCGGTCCCATGGTCAGATGATCCAGTCTTCAGCCCCAGCTCCCACAGCTAGGACCTTGACCATTGGAGCTCCAAGGAGGGCAGCATCAGTTACGTCGGTTCAGCATTCGACTCCGACGTATCCTCAGCAGCAGAAGCGGAGGCAGTCTTCCACAATGGGCTGCACTCATTGTGGGAAGCCAGGGCATGTAGTGTCAGAATGTCGCCGAGCACAAGGATTGTGTTTGGCTTGTGGGGCACCGGATCACATGATAGGGTCCTGTCCACAGAGAGCCGGTTTATCCTCATCGGCCCAGACTAGTCCCTCAGTGAGGGGACCAGCACCAGTGCAGCAGTAGCAGTATCAGCCTCCGAGGCCATTGCCGCCTCAGGCTCAGGCATTCCAGCAGCAGCGACCGCAACAGTATGCCCAGGTCCAAGCTCAGGTTCAGAACCGCCAGAGAGGTTTCCAGCAGAGGGGACCAGCACCCAGAGGGCACGGTCAAGCGATGGCTTTGACCGTAGAGGAGGAGTTGGCATCAGGTGAGGTGGTGGCAGGTACCATTCTCGTCAACTCTTTTTCTGTATCAGTATTATTTGATTCAGGTGCATCGTATTCATTTATGTCTGCACGATTCGCGACACAGATAGGACTGGAGCCCGAGTCATTATCAGTAAGGCTCAATATACTTACTGGTAACGGACTAGTGGGTGTAGATAGGGTGTTTTCCTCGTGTCAAATCGTAGTTAGCGGTAGAGAGTTTTCTGCTAGGTTGATAGAGTTTCCGATGGCCGATTATGATGTAGTCCTAGGAATGGATTGGTTGCGGGACCAGTATGCTAGAATAGATTGCCATGTCGGCAAGATTATTTTTAGTATTCCTGGTGAGCCAGAGTTTTTATTTTCTCGAGGCAGAGTAGAACCTTCTTCCCCAGTATTGCGGATGGCCGTAGCAGCAGCAGTTCAGTTTCCCAGAGTTGTAGAAGAGTTTCCTGACGTATTTCCCGAAGAGCTTCCAGGCATGCCCCCAGAGAGAGAGATAGAGTTCACTATCGACTTGATTCCAGGGACGGCACCAGTGTCAGAGAGAGTCTATAGGATGGCACCATCAGAGTTGGAGGTCCTGTACAAGATGATTGAAGAACTTAGAACCAAGGGATTCATTCGTGCTAGCGGATCACCTTGGGGAGCTCCGATGCTTCTTGTGAAGAAGAAGGATGGTACGTCAAGATTATGTGTTGATTATCGTACCTTGAACTCTGTAACAATTAAGAACAGATATCCTTTACCAAGGATAGATGATTTATTTGATCAGCTAAAGGAGCGGCAGTATTTTCGAAGATTGACTTGCGGTCAGGGTACCATCAGATCAGAGTCAGAGAGCAGGACATCCCGAAGACAGCATTCAGATCGAGGTATGGACATTAGGAGTTCCTTGTTATGCCATTTGGAGCGACCAATGCGCCGGCCGTATTCATGGACCTCATGAATCGTATCGTGATGCCCTATTTGGACCAGTTCGTGATAGTGTTCATAGACGACATCTTAGTCTATAGCGAGAACGAGGCAGAGCATGAGCAGCATCTTCGTGTAGTTCTTCAGATTCTCAGGGAGCACCAGTTGTACGCGAAGTTCAGTAAGTGCGAGTTTTGGTTGGATCGTATCTCGTACTTGGGTCATATCATCACCAGAGGTGGAGTGGAAGTTGATCCCCAGAAGATAGTGGCTATAGAGACATGGCCAGTACCTAGCACCGTTGCAGAAGTTCGGAGTTTCCTCGGAATGGCCGGCTATTACCGACGTTTTGTGTCAGACTTTGCTCGGATTTCAGCACCACTGACGCAGTTGACCCATAAGGATGTACAGTTTGCTTGGACAGCAGAGTGTCAGAGTTCATTTGAAAAGTTGAAGCGGAGATTGATGACGGCCCCCATTCTCACTCTTCCCGACGGGACGGGAGGATTTTCAGTTTATTGCGACGCATCCGACAAGGGATTAGGATGTGTCTTGATGCAGCATGGTAAGGTAATCGCTTATGCATCACGTCAACTTTGTGACCATGAGAGGAATTACCCAACCCATGACCTGGAGTTAGCAGCCGTAGTTTTTGCATTGAAACTTTGGAGACATTATTTGTATGGAGATCGGGTGGAGATTTTCACCGACCACAAGAGTCTGAAGTATGTGTTTACCCAGAAGGATCTTAATATGCGTCAGAGGAGATGGCTAGAGCTACTTGTGGATTATGACATCAGCTTACAGTATCATCCTGGGAAGGCCAACGTGGTAGCAGATGCATTGAGCAGGAGAGCCGGAGTTTATTTTCTAACGGCGCAGCCAGAGTTGTTAGCAGATCTTCAAAAGATGGGTATTGAAGTTGTTCTTCCTTCCAGTGTGGCATTGATGGCCAGTATGCAAGTTCAGTCCAGTATAGTTGAGAGGATCAAGTTAGCTCAGTCCACGGACTCTAAGCTTCAGCGGCTTAGGGCAGAATGTGTGGCAGGACAGAGACCAGAGTTATGCATTCATGAAGATGGTACACTCCAACATGGGAGGCGTCATTGTGTACCCAGTGGTGATATCAGACAGGAGATCATGGCAGAGGCTCACAGTTCTCAGTATTCAATTTATCCCGGCGGTACGAAGATGTATCGTGATATTCGGCAGCATTTTTGGTGGAATGGCATGAAGAGGGAGATAGCCCGGTTTGTCTCTCGTTGTTTAGTTTGTCAACAAGTTAAGGCTGAACATCAGAGACCAGCTGGACTTCTTCAACCTTTATCGATCCCAGAATGGAAATGGGAGCACATTACCATGGATTTTGTAACTGGATTACCTAGATCCCCAGCTGGGAGAGATGCCATCTGGGTTATAGTTGATCGTCTCACGAAGGTAGCTCATTTTCTTCCTTTCAGAATCGGCCAGTCGACGGATCAGCTTACAGAGATGTACCTCAGGCAGATAGTCAGATTGCATGGAGTGCCAGTCAGTATTGTGTCCGACAGAGATTCAAGATTCACCTCGTACTTTTGGCGGAGTCTTCAAGAGAGTTTGGAGACTCGTCTCAAGTTCAGTTCAGCCTATCATCCGCAGACAGATGGTCAGTCAGAACGCACGATCCAGACTCTTGAAGACATGTTGCGGTCATGTACACTCGACTTCGGTGGTTCATGGGAAGATCACCTGCATCTCGTAGAGTTCTCGTACAATAACAGTTTCTAGGCTAGTATCCAGATGGCACCTTTCGAGGCCTTGTACGACAGGAAGTGCAGATCTCCTTTAGCTTGGGACGATATCGGTGAGAGGCAAATGCTTGGACCAGAGATGGTGACGCGGACTATTGAGGTGGTCAGACAAGTCAGAGATCATCTTCGAGTTGCCCAAGATCGCCAGCGTCATTGGGCCGATTCTCATCGGCGTCCCCTTGAATTTTCTGTCGACGACCACATATTCCTTAGGATCTCGCCTACCTGTGGCGTCATTCGATTCGGCATGCGGGGAAAGCTCAGTCCTAGGTATATAGGGCCGTTTGATATCCTTGAGCGAGTAGGTGATGTGTCCTATCGTATCGCTCTTCCACCGTCGTTACGTGAGGTGCATGATGTCTTCCATGTATCCCAATTACGACGGTATATCCCGGATCCGAGTCATGTTATTGATCATTCGGAATTGGTTGTTGGTACCAACCTTTCGTATGAGGAGAGACCCGTATCCATATTGGACCGGAGAAAGAAGATACTCAAGAACAAGACTATCAAATTAGTCCGTATTGCTTGGGATCATCACTCTTTGGGTGAGTCAACGTGGGAGCGTGAGGATGATATCCGATCGCGATATCCCGACCTGTTTGACTCGTAAGGTATAATGTCTTTCTTATGCCTTATGTTTAAGTTCCTTGCTTGCATGAATGATTGCTTGATTGACTACTAGTCCTATATTGTCTGCAATTGATATAGCTTGCTCGACATCTCTAGCCTCTTGATTAAATTCCGAGGACGGAATTCTTTTAAGGTGGGTAGAGTTGTCACCCCCGTTTTTCGTTCTACGTATTTCTACTATACGTATACGAAATCCTGACATATATTTTTATTTTCCTGCCTGGCTAGCTAATTTCAGTTTAATCTTGATTAGGTTCATCATAGCATGTAATGGTTTAACTTGGTTTATTTTGGGATGGCTTGGTTTATTCTTTGGTTAATCATGTTAAACCCACCACCTTCTCCCTTTATAACCCACCTAACTTTTCTCTCTCCTCCACCTTTTCATTAACTCTTCTTCCTTCTCCATTAAACCCACCACCAACCAAGAACACCCCTTAGGCAAGTGCAACTTGCTTCCACAAGAGAGTCCATTTTTATTGTTCCATTAGCTTCTCCTCATGTTTCTAAGACACATTAGAACTTGTCATTTTCCATTTTGAGGCTTTAATTTTTGTAGATCTAGAAATTAGTTATTTTCAGATTTTGGTGGTTTTGATCTATCAAACTTCTTTGTTTTCAAGTTTTGATGGTTCCATGTGGTGGGAAATTTTCTTCTACCCAATTTTGACCTTTAAAAAGTTGGATTTGGACTTATTTTGACCAAGTTATGGACTTTTGAAGTTTTAGGTTTAAACCATGGAGCTCTTGCTGTTTTGGAGAAGACAGTGAGAAGTGCGCGAGCTTTTTAGCTTGCGCCACTGAGCTGCGCGTGCTCTTTAGCACAGCGCAGTCTGACTCATACGCTGCCTTTTGGAAGCGTATGTCTTGTATACGCTGACTTGGATGACAAGGAGTCGTATGGACCTCATATGCTGACCTGAGCGTATGCTGCCTGAACGTATGCTGCCTGTGCGTATGCTGCCTGAGCGTATGCTGCCTGAACGTATGCTGACTGAGCGTATACTGCCTGAGCGTATGCTGCCTGAGCATATGCTGACTGAGCGTATGCTGCCTGAGCGTATGCTGCCTGAGCGTATGCTGCCTGAGCGTATGCTGCCTGAGCGTATGCTGCCTGAGTGTATGCTGCCTGAGCGTATGCTGACTGAGCGTATGCTGCCTGAGCGTATGCTGACTGAGCGTATGCTGCCTGAGCGTATGCTGCCTGAGCGTATGCTGACCTGAGTGTATGTTGACTTGAGCGTAGCCTGACTTGAGCGCAGCCTGATGTTTAGGCGCAACTGGACCTGACCCTACTTGTCTTGCATGATTAGTGACCCGCCGTGGTGCACTCTTGACAAGTAATTTAACTTGATAATTTTTGATGGTGGTCCGTTGTGACGCACCCTTGCCTTGATAAGTAATCTTGATAAGCAACCCGACATGATAACCGTGATACGCTGTTGCGACAGCTAACCTGACATGCTAAGTGAATTCTTGACACCGTGGATGATTGTATTGAATATGCTTGTATAAGCAACCTGTCTTGTCTCGCATCATGTCTAGGACATGTATCCCTGGTTACCACGGTCAGGGATTCATACCGAATCCGACTAGGTTAATGACTAGATTGATCAAGTAGAGCATATAGAGAGGTATTCCGGCTACAAGCAATCCCGTTATCTGGGCGCCTTCCTTGATGGACTTGTAGCCTACCGACGAGTAGGGTACATTTCCAGCTCACTGCTATGTGGGGCACTACATGAAACGATTACTATGCACACTGTCATGTGTTGCATCCAAGTCACCTAACAAGGCATGATGACTCTAAGCTTGAACCTTGCGTCTGGATAACCTGGATAGTCTGCAGGGCTTGTGGCCGTAGGCGTACCTCATTACATCTTGCTAGTAACTAAGCTTGTGATAATCCTAGTTAGTTAAGTATCAAGCCGTACTCTTTGCTTGGCCGTGAATGATGGATGGAGTCCTACCTTGTTTAGTCTTGTCTAGATCCAGTGCATGGATATCTCCGGACATGCTTGTCTATGCTTTACTTTATCGATAATTGGTTCGAGGCTAAGTTCTGTTCAGGTGAAGGGTTACAACCCCGGTCCTTGTTTGGTTTACGGGTTGTAACTTGGGTACCGGAATAGTCCTCTAGTTATCTTATCGTTTATCATCCTGTTTTCTTTAACTCATGTCTTATGTTATTTCACCTATGATTTATGTGCTGACATGCTGGTTTTAGTTCTTAAGTGAAGCCTCCTTTGTGGCACTTGCTCTTTCTGGGGTCTGACCCAGCTGGTTTTGTATGACCAGATTTTGGAGCAGCTACCGAGGATCTACCGACCTTCCTGCCAGATGGTGAACACTAGAAGGAATCCCGGCAACGAGTGAGTTTTTATTTTGCTCTCCCACTCCCTTGTAAAAATATTCTTTTGAGACGTTTAGCCGCCGAGCAAGTGTTAGCTCGTTTGCAACTCTACTTACTGTCTGCCTACGGGCTGTAGCATGATTGACAAATCCTAGGGTTGATCATGTATGACTTAAACTCTTGCTAGTCTTCGTATTTTGTATGACTAGCTTCATGATCATCTGAATATGTAATGTATGGGACGCCTTACTTTGTATGTCTGATGATCTACCATCTTGTTATATGTACTCGCTTGCTGAAGATTGAGACACTAGGCTCGTTATTGACCTTAAGAGACTAATGGCTTGTAATAAACCCTCATGCATCTAGACAGCCGTGACCGTATTGCGATGTGAGATTCACTTCAATGTACGTAGCTGGCTGTGTCTGTCCCCCGCTCTCCAGTATTCTGGGTCGGGGCATGACAACAACGTCGGTCTGACCCGCGTTTGCACCATCCTGTCGCATGTCTCGGACGGACGCCAAATAGCCTTTGCACCCAGAATGCAGCATCCTCCGAGCAGAAATTGCCGAAATCAACATGCAGGTCGACGACGCTTCACCACACGAAAAGCAGAATTCAGGCACTCCGGGTATGCGGAAGGTGACCGTCTTTCCGGCGCAGTCTATGGTTGCGTTGCACGGCCCGAGCCAATCCATTTCCAGAATGATGTCAAAGTCCTTCATATCTAGAACTATCACGTCAAGACCGATCTTTTGACCGCCGATACAGATAATCCCGTCAGCGCAAGCTAAGTTTGTGAGTATTGGTGTGCCAGAAGGTGTGCTTACGCTAAGGTTGAGATCTAATGATATTACAGGAAATTTGTGCTCGACGGCAAAATCTGCCGATATAAAACTATGCGAAGCACCTGAATCAAATAGTACACGAGCAGGCACATTATTGAAATTTAGTATACCTGTCACGACCGTATCTGATGCATGCACTTCATCCCGAGTCATGGCGTAGACGCGGCCCTGGGCATTGGGGCGACGGTCTTGGCCATTTTGTGGCGCAGGTTGATGGGCTCGAGGCGCTGGGACTTGATTCCCTGGACGGTGCTGTTGGGGCGCCATTGGACGGTACTGTTGGGGCGCCGTTGGGTTCGGCCTTCTGGTTGGACAATCAGCACGAAAGTGGCCCCTCTTGCCACAGTTCCAGCATCCATCCTCTGGTATCTGGCAGTTGTCGATCGTGTGACCGAGACGGTGACATCGGTTGCAGTAAGGCCGTAGATTATGCCCTTGATACCCGCCTTGTGGTCCATTGTTCGGACGCTTGGTCACGTTGTTTCCTCCCGCGTGGCTAGGGCGTTTGTGATTGTATGTATGCACAGCGCCGGCAGCACGTGGAGGGTATTGGCTTTCAAGGCGGAGGGCGTGGTTGAGGGACTCCCCCATCATTTGGTATTTGGGAACAGACACATGGGCGTAGATAGATGGTCGTAGGCCCACTTCGAACCGTCGTGCACGACTCGCCAGGGAGGGCAGGAATTCTCCAGCAAACTTGGCTAACTTGTTGAACTCTGCTGCATACTGCCGCACCGTCATATTCCCTTACCTTAGCTGCATAAATTTATTCTCCTTCTCTTGTCGAACGGCTTCGGGAAGGTACTCGATCTCGAACGCCTCTCGGAAGGTGGCCCAAGATATTGCTGATGTCTTGTCGTCGCGTCTGATTGCTCGCTTTTGTACGGCCCACCAATCGTGCGCGTTCAATCGGAGTAGAAGTTGAGCGCATGCGACTTTCTTGGACTCATCGACACCCAGAAGCTCGAACCGGTCTTCCAACTCCTCCAGCCATTCGATCGCCAACGAAGGATCTTCAGTACCGCAGAAGGAAGTACGGAAGCTCTTTGTGAATTTTGACACGTCGAAGTTAGAACTTCTCGGTGCTGCAGGCATAAGCTCGGGTACCTCCGATTCGACTTCACTTTGTCTGGCCGCAGGCTCGGTCACGGCAGGAGTTGTCGCAGAGTTGTTGTTGTTGGCCACCACTGTCTGTATAATCTGCTGAAGAGTATCAAGATGCTTCTGCTGCAACTTGAATTGTGCATCGAATCGGGCCTCGAACTGGGTCTGGCGTGCCTCTACCTTCCGTCGATGTGCCTCTGTCTCCCGTCGATGTTGCTCATTCAGGCGTTGATTCTCCTGAGCTTGTTGTTGTTGCGCTTCCAGCATGCGCAACATCCGTTCCATGGCATCGTTAGAGGGTCCGGGCCTCGATCTACTCGAGCCGCTCGAAGCACTTTCTTCGTTCGCCGCCACATTTACCGCCGCACCTTCTGGGATTTTGAAGGTAAAAAATACATTAGTCACAAAACTTATTTCGGACTCCCTCGTATGGAACGACATATCTCATCGATACGAGACCAACGATTTGAGACTGGAAACTCGACACTAGAGGCCAAGGACGTAAAGCCGTGCTCTGATACCAATATGTTACGTCCCGATTCCGTAGAATCGATAGTCGTCCCCCGGGCGTGATACCGTGCAAGCCTAAGTTGCGCTCGCACAAGGCATAGTCATAAGGTTATCCAAAACACAACCACAAAAGAATGCGCAGAGTAAATTGAACACACATTATAGAGAAGGAAATTTAAGCTTTATTGATAATGAACATCATTTTTACAGACTCGATACAAGGGCGCCGTGCGGGCTTTTTTTACAAACTGACTCCATTACAAAATGAACGTCGACGAGATAGCCATTCCATACATTCATCCCTTGTTTATACAACCAAAATTACAAAGCCACCTGGGATGGTGGGAAGTCGCTCCATCTGTCTTCGATCTTCAACAGTGGAGTCTTCAAAGATTTGATCCAAGCTTCGATGCACAGACGAAGCTTCAAAACACACGAGCGTTGCCTCCCTTCACGTAGCACGCTCCTCCCGATCTATCGCACCTGTAGAGAGAGCGAGGATCAGTACAATCAATATGTACTGGCGAGTGGCTAATTAATTTTCAGGCTCTCATTTGGTTCAAGAATTTAGATAAAATCATACAACTTGCTTTTAGTGGTCTTTATAGTCATCCTCGGTATTTTCATAAGAAGCATTAAGTTACACCAAGATTTTCTCCGGCAGAGCGCGCCGTGCGACATAAAACTTACCATCACTTTCCCTGTTAGTTGATAACAATTTATATCAAGTGTTTGATATGGAGGTCACTGGCATTAACTAGCCATCTTGGACATAGTCTGGTAATACGGGACCCTCGCAACGCAAGTAGCGAGCTCCGATACAAGTCTCCGTCTTACCGATTGTCTATTACCCAGCTCGGCTATAACCTGTTTCTTCCTAGGCCGAGTCGGTCCCGTGGCCCCGGGTTGCCGCTCGAAGAAACCATCGCCCTTGTCGACAAGTTGTCCATGACCGTGATAGGTTAACAAGGTATAATTTAGGGTACCGTTGGGGCTTGTTACATAGTCGATTCACTTACTTGGTTGTTTTGCTGGCCTAAAATAATTCTATCTCTTTTCAACACAACACATCTCTTTTCTCTTCTTGCACATAGGACTTGTATTCTTCAAACGAATCATTCGGTTTCGATATCATTACCCGAGTTCTCATTTTGAAATAGAGGGTCGAGGCGAAGGAGGTCAGCCACTCACCTTAGTATTTACTTGAGGCGAGAAACTGGTTGGCCGCGCTAGACGTTGCATACGCGATCACCTGAAATCGTACAAGCAACCGATTAGAACACTGTGTTATTCAAGAAAATTCGATATGAATGCGAAGTTCGAAACGTAAGCCATGAAAACCATCGAAAACATTCACGAAAACGCATTCAGAAAACAAAGCCAAAATCAACGCAAGCGGCGTGAAAAGCAGAGCAACGGGAGGTCTCTCCCGACTCAGCCGCAGAGTCAATCCTTGAGGCGCAGCCCGCTGAATATGGGACTTGGTTCCGAAGAAGCCATTCCATAACGGGGAATAGATCTTAATTCAACCGTTCCCGTTCGATCGATTCGATCGATCCCGACCTATCGGTCCCGACCGAGTCGATAGCGACAGTGTTTCTTTCTCGCGCACCCCGTGGACGAACAACGGGGCATGATGTAGGGACGGGACACTACATCTTATGACCCAATACTAATCATTATAAGTAGAGAGAGTATTTTTCTGCAATAAAAATCATTGAGACTTCGTTAGGTAACTAATTGGGAGATGAAATGATAATGATTGTTTGGTAGTCTATATTAAAAAAGAAGTTGGATGTGGTTGATAATAAATATAACATTTAATATTTTTAGAATATAATTTTACTATAAAAGAAAAAGATTATTTAGTGATCATTATATATAATATTTTAATGATTATAATTATTTTGTTTTGTTTTTTTAAATAGAATGTATTTTGACACCCTCGGCCCTTGTGCTTAGCTCTGCATATTTGTTTCTGTGCAACTGCCTTGCCTTGAAGTGAGGGGAGGTGAGGTGTGTCACACTGTCACTTCCTCCAATTGGCAAATCAGATGCTTGCTTATGTGACGTGCCCTATCAGTCTGGTCCTGGATGCAAAAATGACAATGACCCAGAAAGAATCCAAACTGCTGAAATAAGTCTGAAACATATTTGGTCCCTGATCAACGAGGAGGAGGACCACTGGTTGGATTCCACTTTCCAGTGGTGGACACAACTAGAGGTGAGTATTCGATTTATTCGATTCCAACCGAACCGAATAACTGAAAATCGAATTTGATCGAAACTGAATAAGCAAAACCGAAACCGATTCGAATTGGTCAATAATCGAACCGAATTAAATCGGTTCAATTTTCGGTTTATTCAGTTTTTGAGTTTATTTGTATTTTTTTTTGTTAAAATATATAATAACTAAATATACCTAGATATATTTATTATATACCTAAAGTATATACCTATATATATATATACCTATAGTATATACCTATATATATTTAGTATATACCTATAATTTATATATATATATATATATATATATATATATATATATATAAACTAAATTTTCTTATTCGGTTTTCGGTTTTGGACCGAAACCGAAACCCAAAACCGAAACCGAAACCGAATAAAAAATTTTAGTATTTTTAAAACCGAAACTGAACCGAATCTCTTATTCGGTTTGGTTCGGTTCGATTTTCGGTTCAAAACCGAATAATGCTCACCCCTAGACACAACTAATCTCTACCGGGACCAATTTTAGTCTCCATATTCTCACTCCCTCTCATCACACACACACACACACACACACACACACACACACACACAACAGAGATGTTTTTACTGGCATTTGTCCTGACATTGTTTTGAAAATGGGTCTCAGAGGAAATGCTGATTTGTCTCTCACAGCTCGGATAATTACCAGCAAGTATGGCCTATCCGAAGGAGATGCCGAATTGGTCCTCAACAAGGACCGGATCGCAAACGGCAGCCACCTACTGATCAAGCGAGGATAGATGCGCGGACGTGTCCGGATCGGCAGCTGGCTAGCACCACCACCCGTGCTTTCTCTCTCTCTCTTGTGGCAGAACTCAGCTTCCGCTCACGTATCTGTCATGGAATGTATGTAGCAATCAATTCATACAGCTAAGAGATGGAATGTGCACCATGCATATATATATATGCATGAGTTATGTAGAATAATATGGCAGGATAATGAAGGATGGATTGAATGTTGCTGTCATAAAAACAAACACTCTAGATTCATCTTGAGAGGTTTAGATTGAGCTTTTCTTTTTGCATTCCATAGTGTTTGGAGCCCTGCCCTGCCCTGCCTGTTATCCTCATTTGTTTCTATAAAAAATCAGTCATATCCAACATAATACAGCTACAAGGTTCACATTGAAAGGGGGCAGCAGATGCCATACTGATACAGCACAAGAACATGCTAGATACAACCATGTTAAGCATACAGCAAGAATTGCTCTGAATGGAAGTTAGTTTATGTTAGCCTCAAAGATGGAGAGCGCAGATACAGCAAAAATACATTTATAAACAACATACACAGACCATATTTTGCAGTACCGGCCGATACCAATACAATTTGGCATGTCTCAACCCGATACCGACATTGGGGGTCTCTTTTCTAGCCAATTCAGCAAAGAAAATTGAATGAAAATGACCCATCAACAATGGTGTAAAAGTAAAGCAAGATTGTAAAAACAAGTAAAAGAAGAATATGTCACATGTATCCAATCGGCAAAGGTGACTACTATTTCATTCAATTCCAAAATTAGAAAGAAACAACACATGAAATACTTAAAATCATGCCTAAAAGCATATAATATTTTTTCTAAAATTTAATAATTTATTAATAATTATTTGCTTTCCGATATCAAAAAAAATCCACACTCCGATCCGAAACCACCGATACTGCCGATACCGATACTCATAGGGAGGGTCCGATTCCGATATTGCGAACCTTGATACAGACTAAGAATCACTCAAAGGCATAGGCCATGCACGCCAAATGTCCAGTACAATACTAGTTCCAACCAAAGTCAAAACATGTACTAAAGGAAAAAAAAACATGGCAAGCCAGTTATTGAAGGAAAAGCAAATATATATATATATATATTTCCATTGCTGCATATATGGTTCAAGCAGTAGATAGTACAGTAGTGGAATTGCAACCAGAAGCCATGATAATTTATGGGGGAAAACAACACCTTTAAAAGTCGGGCTACAATTTTGAGACGCCAGAAACTGTTGATTTAAAAAGTATACAATAGAGATCAAACATACCACAATCAATAAAACATACAACGAAGAACACAATCCCTCGACTCAATATTACAAGTCATTGAGTAAGAAAACGTACAATATCATGTTCACCTCCACGCTTCTATTCTCTCCACCTTAGGATTGATGCGGCTCACAATACTTGTCCCTTTTGACTTCTCAGCTTGTTGTGTTTCTCGAACAGGTCCATTCACTTTTCTTGTTCCCCTCTTATGATTCCCATTGCTTGATTTGCCTTTCCTAGTCTTTCGGGATTGCACACGTGTTAAGCCAAGGGAACTAAAAGCAATTTCTTCTCTATTGGTTTGGCCATCAGTGTGATCATCATTGCAATGCACTGTTGTCTCTTCAGAGATTGCACTTTTTGTTTCAGATGAATCAAGTGTTGCAGAATTTTCTTCAGAGAGCTGAGTGATACAAGTTTCGGAAGTTTCAAGTGTCGTGTCATCCGTAGGAATTTTTTCTTCAGAGAGTTCAGCAATACTGTCTAAAGTAGCTCCCTCGGGAGCAAAAACTTGCTCAACTGCTTCCTCGCTACAGGCCTCCAGAGGGAGCTGAGCACCGTGGTGACCATTTTCATCGGATGGATCCGAATGGAGAATTGAGGCATCCTCTAATGTGGATTCCTGCCTTGATTTAAGTGTCTTCAGGATAAGCATCCTGAGGAAATTCATCACTTGCACTGCATACATAAGTGCAGTCAAAGGATCTACCAGCTGCAAATTTAACACATAAAAAGGTATCGGCAGAGGCCAAACATGGTAAATACAACTGCGTAAATATCTATGCGGTTTCACTAATTGATGCAATATGTTACCCAATAATAGAAGTAAAGGCCAAAAACATAAACATATATACACATCTTGAAGAAAAAAAAAGCATCTAGGCAAATACATCAACAGTTTGCTAGTCAGGTTGAAAAAGGGAAACAGCAACCTGCTGGTATTCGAACATATATCTAGTACTAGAGTTTAACAAAGAGAAAAGGAGAGAATTTGTTTACTTGACTCATGTTTGGAGCAAAGACCATTGCAACATTTCGCGCATTCATCTTGTTTTGCTGTTCTTCTTGGACAACATCAGCCATCAAGTTGATGGCCCAATCCAATAGAGCAGCCTCAGTTGGTGGCAGAAGACTCACAACTTGAGCACACTCATCTTCTGATTGGCATTGCATCACCTGCTCTGCCGTCAGCGGATCTAGTATCCCGGTAGGAAGCTCTCTAAACCATGCCTATATACGCATCATCCAATGAGAAAAATAACATCATGCGAACAAAACAGATTATTAGCTAACCTATTAAAGAACACACTTCTAAGATCATGTTGACCATTAATAAGTGTCCTCAAGCCATATATAACAGCAAAGGTTATAATACAGCTGCGATCAAAAGTAAAACTGAGGCTTACATCTAGTTGAGAACTAAACAGAGATTATGCTATTATAGACGTGGACAGTTGTACCTTGATCAAACCAGCTAGACAGTGAACATCAATTTCATCCGGTACTATTCCTCTATTTAGTTGATCCCTAACATACTCCTCTTGGCTATTCTCTGCGTTGATTCTGAAAATGCCTTCTGCCTGTTCAAGTAAAATGGTGATGAAGTTCTTCACATCAAAACATTCAAGATGCAGAGATTTTGGAATCAGGAGCAAGTATACCTGAAGGCCACCCCGCTCATAAAGGCGTCTTTGCATTAGCAAGAGTATTGTTGGAACACTGTTCCCTCTAGAATCATAAGAACATTGCATAGACTCGGTCGACACACCAAAAACATTTGCACTGCATCAGGAATAATAACAAGAGTCAAACCCTTTCACAGCAACATTAAAGAGAAATGTTCCTATAGTATAATGCAGAATTCATATGGGACTTTATGCACACAAGCCACCAAGGCAAAAGTGTAGCTGTTACAGGATACACAGCTTTTGTGGATAGGGATTCTAATAATTTACTTATTAAATTTTCCATAGTTTAGAATCTTTAGATTTTATTTCAATCAACTACTGAACTAAGGATTACCTGATCATAAACATGAAACTTTCTAAACCGAGTCATTCATGTTGGTAGAAGGGAGCAGGTCTTGCTTCTAACCGTAAAACTGATATCCACTACAACAAAATGTATTAACTGAGATTCTTTCAAGAACGTAGCAACTTAGATTTTATGTCCAACCTTTCATTTCAAGGGAAAGTTACTAAAAACAGAAAGCCAAAGTAAAGCTGTTTTCGCATAAGTATTATTTTTACCAAAGGAGTCTGTGGAGAATAATTGCTGTTGTATTTTATTGATGGGCTACTCAACTACTTATAGGGAGTCTAGCTCCTCTTCATATTACATTTTCCAATGTGGGACTAAATCCCTTATTAGTTCTCAACACTCCCCCTCAAGATGGGCGATAGATATTAATCATTCCCATCTTGTTACATAGCTTCGACAGACTTACTGAACTAAGACCCTTATTCAGACAGTCTGCCACTTGTTCTTCTGAGGGAACATGATCAATCTTCAGTATCTCTTGTTCCAGCTTTTCTTTGATGAATAATCGATCGATCTCGATGTGCTTCGTTCTGTCGTGCTGAACTGGATTGTTAGCTATACTTATTGCAGCTTGACTATCGCTCAGAAGACGTAATGGTGCTCCCTTGTCCAGCTTCAACTCTGTCAGCAACGCTTTCACCCACAGCAACTCCGACACTCCTAAAGCCATTGCTCTGTATTCTACTTCAGCTGTAGACCGTGCTACCACAGACTGTTTCTTGCTTCTCCATGAGACCAAGTTTCCTCCTACAAAGACACAATATCCCGTGGTAGACCATCTATCGTCTATGCAGCTCGCCCAGTCTGCATCGCAGTATCCCTCAACTTCTATACATCCATTCTTCTTGAACCATAGCCCTTTCTCCGGCGTCCCTTTCAGATATCTCAAGATCTGAAATACTGCATCCATATGACCCGTTCTTGGATCATGCATGTAGCGACTTACTACACTCACCGCAAATGAAATATCAGGGCGAGTGTGTCCCAGATAAATCAATCTCCCTACAAGTCGTTGATATCTTTCACAATCAACTGGCTCTCCTGCTTCTGCTCCCAACTTGCACTTCTGGTCAATTGGAGTGACTGCAACTTTGCATCCCAGCGTCCCTGTCTCCTTCAGCAGATCTAGTGTGTATTTTTTCTGTGAGAGAATAATTTCTTGTTCGCCTTCACACACCTCGATACCTAGAAAGTACCTCATCGCTCCTAGATCCTTCACTTCGAACTCCTTCGCGAGTTTTGACTTCAGCTTAGCAATCTCGGCTTCATCATTACCTGTGATTACTATATCATCCACATATACAGCAAGTATAGTGATGTGGCCTCTTGCATGCTGAAGAAAGACCGTATGATCTACATTTGCTTAATAGTATCCCATGCCTGCAACAGCCTTTCTGAATCTGTCAAACCAGGCTCGAGAAGATTGCTTGAGCCCATATAGCGACTTTTTTAGTTTGCACACTTTTCCATGTGACGTCCTTCCGTCTGATTCTGTAGCATAGCACCCTGACGGGAGTTCCATGTACACTTCTTCTTGTAGGTCCCCATGAAGAAAGGCATTCTTCACATCTAATTGGTATAGCTTCCACCCATAGTTTGCTGCAATGGAGACCAGAGTCCTTACGGTGCTCATTTTCGCTACTGGAGCAAACGTCTCATCATAGTCGATGCCATATGATTGTGTGTATCCCTTTGCAACCAACCTCGCCTTGTATCGTTCCACCTTTCCTTCTAACGTCTTCTTTACTGTGTACACCCATTTGCATCCCACAGTTTTTTTCCCTTTAGGTAATGGAACCAGCTTTCACGTCTTATTTTTTTTCCAGTGCCCCAAGTTCTTCCATCATCGCAGCTTTCCACCTTGGATCTTTCTTTGCTTCCTGCCAACTTTTGGACAACGAAGTAGAGTCTAATGATGCGATGAAGGCTCAATAATTCGAAAAAAATATTAGAATAAGATATGTAATTGGCAATATCATGTTCATAATCATCAAAACGACTAGGAGCCTTACACGCATTTATGCGAGAAGATCTCCTTAAGGGAGCAATAGGTGGTGGAGAGATCATACCATCAGAGTCAGAGAGATCCGCATCAGAATCAGATTGATTTTGTGCGGGGGCAACATCTTCAAGAGTTGGAGCAGGAGTAGACGTGGGACTTGGTACAGAAGGCACAGGGCACGGTACAGGTACGGTACTGGACTTCTGCTGTCTCCTTCTATAGACTTGGAGCTCCTTTTCCATTGTATGCTGCTCCTCCTGTTTAACATATGTATCTTCTTCATCTTCTGTATCGGAGTCACTGCTTTCTCCCCCTTTCGTCCAGTTTTCCACGACCTGGCATGAGACCGATCCGACTACCACAGATGGGCTTAATTTCTCCCTCTCACATCTAACACCCGCTGTGTTAGGTGTGTCAACAAACGTCGAACCGTCATCCGAACTATAATATGGTTCTAGTTCTCTGAAGGTATCGTCCATGCTCACAAACATCTTCCGCTCAACTGGGCTCCAACATGCGTATCCCTTCTGAGTTGCCGTGTACCCTTACAAAGACACAATTTACCGCTCTAGGATCCAGTTTGCCAATTTCTGGCCTATTATCTTGGACAAAACAGACACACCCAAATACTTTCAGTAGAATAGTGTACGTGGTAGCACCAGTAAGCATCTCCAACGGTGTCTTCCAGTCCAATACCTGAGATAACATTCTGTTGATGAGATAAGATGCCGTTAACACCGTCTGTCCCCATAAGTGTTTCGGAACATTCATAGCCAGCATCATCGTCCGTGCGACCTCCAGCAGGTGTCTGTTCTTCCGTTCGGCCACACCATTTTGTACCGGTGTATAGGCACAAGAAGTTTGGTGTACTATGCCATGAGTGGATAAATACTCAGCAATCGTCTTAGTTGTATACTCCGTCCCATTGTCAGACCGTAAGCACTTAATCTTAGTGCCATATTGAGTTTCTATCCGGCGATGAAAGTCGCAAAACACCTCAAAGACGTCACTTTTATTCTTCATAAGGTACACCCATGTCACGCGAGTATAACAATCAATAAAAGTGACGAACCATCGAAAACCGTTAATACCGGTTGTAGGACAAGGGCCCCATACGTCCGAATGTATCATATCAAATGCAGCCGAACTTCTACTACCGGAACTCACATATGTGCTTCTGGTATGTTTATCCAACTCACAAGCATGCCAAAATAACTTCTCTTTATTAGCCCTTTGGTATAAGGACATATATATGCGACTAATAACTTTAAAAGAAGAATGACCGACACGCTGGTGGTGGAGTAGCAATTCATCTTCTACACTGCGGCGTGTATCTTTCGGTGGTGTGTCAACTACCAGAGATGCCAATACTTTGTCCAGTCCAGTCCTGTCCAAGTACCACAGCCCCTTATGCCATGTGCCAGTCCCTAGTCGTCGTCCTGTCCCTTTCTCCTGAAAGGTCACCGTAGGAATGTCAAAGGAAACAGTACAGTTAAGATCAAGAATAATGACACTAATAGAAAGAAGATTGACAGAAAAAGACGGAGCATGTAAGACATTGGTGAAGTGAGAGAAGGGGTGCATGCGACAGTGCCTTTACCCAGAACAGGGCTGGAGTTACCATCAGCAGTCTGAATGCTCTCCGGCGTCGGTAGGTGAGTATAGTCCTGGAACTCACCGAAGGACCCCGTGACATGGCGAGATGCCTCAGAGTCCATAATCCAACCTGGTTGGTGGACAGCTGCAGCAAGAGCACGCGCAGGTATACCTGTGCCGGTTTGGGCAAAGCAAGTGATGTGGTTTTCCGAAGTAGATGACGCCCCGTGACTGCCGTCCGAACCCAGCTTCATGCTGCGTAACTTCGCAAGAAACTCCTCAAGAGGGGTTAACTAAGCCAGGTGAATGTCGCCCCTTCCTCCGCCAGATTAGCTTTGTGTCCTCCAGAATAATTTTCCCTTCTACCAGCATAACCGCCTCTACCACCATGACGTCTGTCGCGGCCCCGTCCACGATCACTTGAATGACTGTGCAGGGGTTTTGGACAAAACCTGATGTAATGCCCTGAGTCACCACAGTTGTGGCAAACACCGGCCACAGAGGGAGGCTGATTGAAGGCGGCAAGTGCAGACTTGTCAACAACGGCTTGCTCCAACTGGAAAGAGCCCTTGCCGGGCATCAACTTTAAGCGAGCCTCTTCTTATGCCATGGCAGCTATGGCGTCTTCTAAGGTTGGAAGCATAGGCTGTGCTAGGAGGACATTCCTTCTATGCTCAAACACAGGGTTAAGTCCCTTCAAGAACTTCATCATCCGTTGACGCGAAATATAATCCAAGAACTTTTGGAAATGTTTCGCAAATGCTGGTTCGACCTGGCATCTTCCATCCCAAGAGGATCATAGTGATCCAGATCAGACCAGTACTTCTTTAACAGTGCTGCATACTCAGAGATGGTGCGGTCGTCCTGGGCCACCCTATCAAGTTCATCCTGCAGTTGGAAGACCCGCATAGGATTGCCCGAGCCTGAGTACATATCCTTCAAAGTCTGCCATATATCAGCAGCAGCCTCCATCGCCTCGACATTGCCCGACACCTGGTCGGTCAAGGAAGCCGTCAACCATCCAGCCACAACATTGTTGACAATCTCCCAAATAGCAAATGTCACGCCTCGACCCGGAATCACCCGAATCATCGTCCTCGCAGGGGGCGTGATGCCGCACGAGCCTGGAGTTGCGCTCGTGCAAGGCAAGGTGACAAGTTCTCAAATGGTTATCTTTTGATTCGATGTTAACAACGATAGGAAAAACAGAGTATACGAAACAATTCTCTTTATTGATATCCGAAACTGAGATTACAATGGCTTTCCATAGCCTAACAATATATGCCAGATTGGCTACAACACTCAGGTTCTCTCTTGCCTGCAAAAGATTTTACCGTTCCATACATCATGTCTTCTATATCTCGGCCGCATCAATCCAGCTGCGTAGTCCGAGCGTCAATGCGATAGCACGCTTCAATGCGCTTCGGCATTCCAAGCCTTAACACGTTCAAGCAACGCTTCGCCGCGAGCAATCCATTCCCTGCACCCTGCATGAAGCTGGTGGGGGATCAGTACGTTCGTCCTCGCATGTACTGAAGCAAATATCTTCTTTCCAAACCAACATTTTAATATTTATGTTGAATCATGCAACTTAGCTTATGATCTTGCTATGTTCTCCTTAGGGTCAATTTTATGGCATATTCGAAAGCGTAAAGCATGTTATCATAGCAGCATGTTTATCGAATTGAATAGGCAAGCAAACAAGCAATCTCGTGTTTGATTCGTGGCGCGACTTCTTACCAAGTCGACGCACTCGCCCTTGCACCGACCGCAAGGTGAATACGCCGCATTCCTTCCCTGTCATGTTATATATGCATCTCTAAGCAGGATCTCGATGCGGGACGCATACGCGCCTACACTTTCAACCCATCGTTCCTTAACTATATGAGGGCCGTTGGCGTATCCGCGCCGGAATGGACTAAAGGAGTTCCTTTCTTTTCTCTCCTTCTTTTCTCAATATTTGTCGGGCTGCCCGACATTTCACGGGTGGGTTGCGGGCCCAACAACCGAAACGTTCCCGCTGCATGCCATCATTTGCGGCTTTTTCCATCTATAAGACGAGCGCTACTCGTTTAAGGATGTGCGCCTACAAAGATTATTCGATTCCCTCCGCGGCCAAGCGGTTCCGGGGCGCTCCGGCATTTAACCGTTTGGGGGAAACACCCGTGCACGGGCAATTATCACATTTAATCTCAAGTCCATCCCATTCGACCATGCAACGCCCTATCATTCAAGCAATCAAATTCAAACAACCAAACATAGTCTTGTGTCCGAGACTTAGACTTATCGTCTTGCATCTCTTTCGTTAACTTTATGTGTTCTTACATTTCATACTTCGTTTCAATGATTCAATGGCATCGTGCCTCAACTCAATGCTCGTCAACCGAACGACCCGAAGGTCTTGAACACCTTTCGAGGCACCATGTCATATCCGACAGTTTCGCCACATTCATGCCACAACTGTATTCTCTCGCAACGAAGCCATCTTTTATTATCCCGTGCGCGTAGGCACGTTTCGACCGTATTTCCATGTTCTATAACTTAGCATTCAATGTTCGGAACTTGCGCGCTAGGGCGCTCGCCTATTGTCTTTCAATGTTCTAATCGTCTAACTCGTGCAGCAAAGGCACGGTATGGTTCGTGCACTAAGGCACTCGCCGAGTACAGTTATCCCATGTTCTTACGGCTTGTGCACCGAGGCGCTCGCCTTAGCGATATCCAATGTTCCATAGCGACTCGTGCATATGATGCGCGTTTCATTTCAATTGTTCTAACTTAGTGGTCGACTCACACTATGATTTATCTTCCGATCGGACCACGCTCGTGGCGTCGATAGGTTAACTTTTAGCATACAATGATATATTTGACTTATCGAATGAAGGAGTAAAAAGAAGTCAATCCTCCCACCTTGAGTCGATACGCCTTTGTCGTTTCGCCGAGCCGATGCGGCTCGATTCCCTAACTTTGTTGCACGGCCACTCTCCTGACTTAGCCATTCGAGCACTTCGTGTTTCATTGAATCATACGTCCGATTTGCCTTAGCGTGCCCAAGTCTCAGCCCGTCGCAAGGCGACGATTTGATTTCGCGGACCCCTTACTAAATATTGCAAAAGATCGACCTCTAATATTTTCGCGTTAAGTATAACATGCACACGAAACCAACTAAAATCAATACTTGCATCGATTCTGACATGCGCCTTGGTCGATTCGATTTCTTAGAATCTTCGAGCAGATTCAACGCACTCATCCTTCGGGGCAACGCGGCGCTTCGCATCGATTCAACTCGATGCATTCTTTCGGGGCAAGACAACTCTTCGCATCGACTTAGTTTGATGCGTTGCTCGGGACAACGTAACTCTCATACCAACTCGCTGAGTCAATGTCTCAGCGTAATGCACCGTGCGGAGCGGGGCATTACAGAATATACCACTCAAAACAAGGTTCATCCTCGAACCAAAACCAACACTCCGACTAAGTATTTTATAGATCGTTTCACGATCTCGTCCAACCAACGTTGTTCAGTTTTACACTATCTCGCAAGCTTTTCATTAACATTTCAAGTCTTTCCTGCAACTCGATTTGAATTTTGTATACAACTCGATTTGGATCCATACCTATATTCAAGGCGTCCCGAAGATATATGTATTTTGACCAATTCTAGTGGTAGCAAATTGGAACAAACCTGACAGATAAATTTCAATCCTATGCTTGCCATCTCGTACTCTCGATCGGACTTATCCTTAGCAACTGTTCTCGAAATTTCATCGCATACGTATATTCGATACATACGTGATTCATTCAATAAAGTTATTGTACGCTACGCGATTCAAAATCGCCTTCCTCATTTCGTATGTTTCATATGGACTACCAACTCTATGCGTCGCATCAAGCCGTCGCACATCCAATCACAACGAGTCTCCGCAACGTCTTTGCGTTCGAAGTCGCCACCCAACTATTTCTGAAGTCTGGCTACGAAATTTCGATTACGATTTCCTTCGTTAACTTGCAAATGCATCAACATTCAGGACTACGCCCGCTAGGTTACTTACATAGTCCCCGTGCTTAGATTCTCCCGACGCAAGTTTAAATTAACATTGCACAAAGGCCACAATCTATCCGACACGAAAGTTTACATCAAGGCGACGGTGCTCGAGGTAACGATCGCCTTGACACGAAGTCTCTACGATGCATCTTACATCCAATTTCCTAACGAGTAGGAATTTACTAGCCAAATTCTCAACTTATCCGTCTCGCAACATCGAACATAAGTTCGATTCACGCAAGCTAAATTGCAAGGTGAATCCAAATCTAACGACATGACTCATAAGTCATTCCCTTATCGTTTCTCTCTCGTGCATAGCACGACTCTCACAATCGCCTATCCGAATCACCAAGTTCGTTGGTGAATTTCAATTTCGATCGTCGACCAACATAACCATTCGAGCATTCATCCGTCGAATACTCAAAATCTAGCTACATCATTCTCAACCGAAAGTTGTTCCAACAATTCTCGATCGCCTAGACTTATCGTCAACACGCACCGTGTTATATTTGTTATCGGTGCAATCTCATATGCGATATCGCATGGGTCATCTTACGGTCTGCAGCATTCAATTTGATTTGGCGGTCAAGTCTTCTAGGGTCAGCTGCCCCGAAGCTACGCTCGATAATTGTGGATCATCACCGAAGGACAGTTTACTACGAACCATGCTATATCTTATTTCGGAGCCAAATCACGTTCCGACATAACCATTTCTATGCGACTATCCAATCCGTACATAACCATTTCTATCGGCGCAACTGATGCGCAACTATCCTCCGAGTAGGGTCATGCATTATCGTCGATGATTCCGCAATTTACGAAACATCTACTCGTATCGAGTTCGAGTCTATCTTATTCGCGGGTCGACACACGAGATGCTATGCGCATCGAATAATCATCGATGACTTATAGTCTCGTCCTGATCAATCACAAAATTTATGATCAACCAAGTTCGTTCATTCTCGTATCGTTACTTACAAAATTTCGTAGCACGAGGCACACTCTATTTTGTATTCTCACATCGTGCTTACGTTTTCTTACGTATCGATCATGATGGTTCATATCAATTTCGATAGCAAGTGGGTCGACTTCGAATCCGTTTCAACGTCGACTTAACTCGCATCGCATACATCCAAGTTCGCAACAAACTTTTCCATACGCATCCACTCGTTCTCCGATTCACCGCATCCCGCTATACTTTGATCGCGTAACCGAGTTACCGATTATCCAACATTGTGCCCTCGAGTTATACGATCTCGCCCTCTAAGTTTTGCGTGTTTTCAGTCGTACTCAAATGAGTGTCGCCGTATCGTAACCAACTATTTCTTAGGCACGATTACTCATGTCAACCAACTCTTCACCGAAGTCGCACATCGTGCGATTCGATTACAATTCGCATCGCCCAACATTTCTATCGAAATCGCAAGTCGTGCGATTCGATTCGCCTAGCCAAACATTCCTATCGAGATCGCAAGTCGTGCGATTCGATTCGCCTCGTCCAACATTCCTATCGAGATCGCAAGTCGTGCGACTCATTCGCAAGCTCGAGTTTTCCCTTTTCCGTCGATCCGATTATTGCATCAAGGCATAATCATTTCGCTAGTCTTGCTCGTCCGACCAACTTATAACTTCCGTCCAACGTATCGATCATCGATACGAGTCTCGCCTTATCGTACCAACCGATTTTCGATGATCACTTGCATCAACATCCGTCATACAAATTTTCAAACGAGTCTCGGTACTCTCCCGTCCGTTGCGGACAAACCATCCGTAATTCGCACAACGCGTCGATGCAATTTATCGCACAAGTGCTATACCATATACCACTCGGAATCGAGTCATTCATCGCCTACGTGGTATGGCATATACCACTCGGAATTCAAGCCATTTCTCTCGCACTATACTTAGTATAAACCAACATTTTCTTCCGACTCACGATTTCCGCAGTGATCGTGCCTGATCACAACCGTAACTTTGATTCTATCAAAATCCGACACAACTCGATAAATGTTCTCGTTTGCCAACATAAGTTTGTGTGCAACCGAACGATTCGTTCTATCGATTTATGATTTCAATTCTTTCCTTACGTTGCATCTCGTGCAACAATTTATTTGATATGCGTTGCACCCCGTGCAACAAATTTTACTTTCGATACGCGTTGCACATCGTGCTACGATTTATTTCCGACACTTTCATTTCACTTTGTACAACGATTCATTTTCAATTTCCTTTGCACTTCGTGCAACGATTAATTTGATATGCGTTGCACCACGTGCAATAATTTTTACTTTCAATACGCGTTGCACATCGTGCAACGATCATTTCCGACATTTACCGCACCTCGTGCAACGAATTACTCTCGACTTTCCAAGTCAATGCACAATCCGTTTTAACACATTCGGTATTGGCTTATCACTTCTCACTTTCATTTTAACGCATATTCACATTAACTCGCTGCACTTCGTGCATCATTTTATTTCTCATTCAACATGTTACATTGCGACAACATCTCAAATCGTATTTCACAATTTGTTGCGCTTGCAGCAACTAATATTTTTACGGCTCGTTTGCATTCAATGCAATATACCCTTCGCGACTTTTTTAGCAAACATCATGTAATTTCCAAAACACATGCGGCAAAATTACACGATTGTATTAGACTTATTGTATGGAACATCCAGTACGGCATCGAGTAGAGTCAAGAGTGGTATCAAGTGGTGGGGGGCAACTTTTAGAATTGTAATGAAGCGAGCGTCCAGAGGAAATTGAGCCTAGAGCTCTGATACCAATTTTTCACGCCCCGACCCGGAATCACCCGAATCATCGTCCTCGCAAGGGGAGTGATGCCGCACGAGCCTGGAGTTGCGCTCGTGCAAGACAATGTGACAAGTTCTCAAATGGTTATCTTTTGATTCGATGTTAACAACGATAGGAAAAACAGAGTATACGAGACAATTCTCTTTATTGATATCCGAAACTGAGATTACAATGACTTTCGATAGCCTAACAATATATGCCAGATTGGCTACAACACTCAGGTTCTCTCTTGCCTGCAAAGGATTTTACCGTTCCATACATCATGCCTTCTATATCTCGGCCGCATCAATCCAGCTGCGTAGTCCGAGCGTCAATGCGATAGCACGCTTCAATGCGCTTCGGCATTCCAAGCCTTAACACGTTCAAGCAACGCTTCGTCGCGAGCAATCCATTCCCTGCACCCTGCATGAAGCTGGTGGGGGATCAGTACGTTCGTCCTCGCATGTACTGAAGCAAAGATCTTCTTTCCAAACCGACATTTTAATATTTATGTTGAATCATGCAACTTAGCTTATGATCTTGCTATGTTCTCCTTAGGGTCAATTTCATGGCATATTCGAAAGCGTAAAGCATGTTATCATAGTAGCTTGTTTATCGAATTGAATAGGCAAGCAAACAAGCAATCTCGTGTTTGATTCGTGGCGCGACTTCTTACCAAGTCGACGCACTCGCCCTTGCACCGACCGCAAGGTGAATACGTCGCATTCCTTCCCTGTCATGTTACATGTGCATCTCTAAGCAGGATCTCTATGCGGGACGCATACGTGCCTACACTTTCAACCCATCGTTCCTTAACTGTATGAGGGCCGTTGGCGTATCCGCGCCGGAATGGACTAAAGGAGTTCCTTTCTTTTCTCTCCTTCTTTTCTCAATATTTGTCGGGCTGTCCGGCGTTTCACGGGTGGGTTGCGGGCCCAACAACCGAAACGTTCCCGCTGCATGCCATCATTTGCGGCTTTTCCCATCTATAAGACGAGCGCTACTCGTTTAAGGATGTGCGCCTACAAAGATTATTCGATTCCCTCCGCGGCCAAGCGGTTCCGGGGCGCTCCGACATTTAACCGTTTGGGGGAAACACTCGTGCACGGGAAATTATCACATTTAATCTCAAGTCCATCCCATTCGACCATGCAACGCCCTATCATTCAAGCAATCAAATTCAAACAACCAAACATAGTCTTGAGTCCGAGACTCAGACTTATCGTCTTGCATCTCTTTCGTTAACTTTCTGTGTTCTTACATTTCATACTTCGTTTCAATGATTCAATGGCATCGTGCCTCAACTCAATGCTCGTCAACCGAACGACCCGAAGGTCTCGAACACCTTTCGAGGCACCATGTCATATCCGACAGTTCTGCCACATTCATGCCACAACTGTATTCTCTCGCAACGAAGCCATCTTTTATTATCCCGTGCGCGTAGGCACGTTTCGACCGTATTCCCATGTTTTATAACTTAGCATTCAATGTTCAGGACTTGCGCGCTAGGGCGCTCGCCTATTGTCTTTCAATGTTCTAGTCGTCTAACTCGTGCAGCAAAGGCACGGTATGGTTCGTGCACTAAGGCACTCGCCGAGTACAGTTATCCCATGTTCTTACGGCTTGCGCACCGAGGCGCTCGCCTTAGCGATATCCAATGTTCCATAGCGACTCGTGCATATGATGCACGTTTTATTTCAATTGTTTTAACTTAGTGTTCGACTCACACTATAATTTATCTTCCGATCGGACCACACCCGTGGCGTCGATAGGTTAACTTTTAGCGTACAATGATATATTTGACTTATCGAATGAAGGAGTAAAAAGAAGTCAATCCTCCCACCTTGAGTCGATACACCTTTGTCGTTTCGCCGAGCCGATGCGGCTCGATTCCCTAACTTTGTTGCACGGCCACTCTCCTGACTTAGCCATTCGAGCACTTCGTGCTTCATTGATTCATACGTCCGATTTGCCTTAGCGTGCCCAAGTCTCAGCCCGTCGCAAGGCGACGATTTGATTTCGCGGACCCCTTACTAAATATTGCAAAAGATCGACCTCTAATATTTTCGCGTCAAGTATAACCTGCACACGAAACCAACTAAAATCAATACTTGCATCGATTCGGACTTGCGCCTTGGTCGATTCGATTTCTTAGAATCTTCGAGCCGATTCAACGCACTCATCCTTCGGGGCAACGCGGCGCTTCGCATCGATTCAACTCGATGCATTCTTTCGGGGCAAGGCAACTCTTCGCATCGACTTAGTTTGATGCGTTGCTCGGGACAACGTAACTCTCATACCGACTCGCTGAGTCAATGTCTCAGCGTAATGCACCGTGCGGAGCGGGGCATTACAGCAAACGCCTTTGAGGAGGGATCATCTGGCGCCTTGGTTTGGCCATTGACGTAGCCAACCAAGCCACGGCCCTTCAGCGTCCGTATGGCCTGTCGTGACCATTTCAAGTAATTGGACGTTCCTTCCAACTTCGTCTCCAGCTTGTCCAGCTTTTCTATTTTGTAGGGTGACGGATCCACATCAGTATGGATCGCACGTGGGGTCGTCTCGGTTAATCTCTTTGATAAAATATCATCCACCAAGGCATTCATCTCGTCTGCTTCAGTTTACCACTGATCGAATCCATGGCGTCTTCAACTGTGATTCGTCGTCGGCGTCGGCTTCGTCGTCGTTGTCGTCTTCGTCGGCTTCGTCGTCGTCGTCTTCGTGTAAAGTCGTCAACAGAGACCTTACGAATGCGCGGTTAACATGGCCAACACCGACGCGCGCATGGAGATCCTAATTTGCAGATCGAGAACGGAAAACAAATAAAACATTTGTTGTTCCGGAGGGAATAATCTAGGAACAGAAGGTGCAAATAAAGCATTTGACAGCCATCCGTCTTTGAGTAATTGCCCACATAATCTCTCGCACAAATTAGGGTTCTCTTTTTTTCTTCTTTTTTTTTTGAAAAAAGGGGGGTTTACAGGAGCAGGTGGGTCGACGTCGGGGGGGAGGGGGTTGGGGTTGGCGTCAGGGGGGGTCAGCAGCGTGTGTGGGTGGGGGTCGGCAGGGGGTGGGGGGCGTCGGGCGGGGCGGGGGGGGGGGGGGGGGGGGGGGGGTGGTCGGCAGGGGGTAGGACGGCAGGGATGGGTGGGGGTCGGCAGGGGGTGGGGAACGAGGGGGGGGGGGGGTTTCGTCCGACGGGGCGGGGGGGGGGGGGGGGGGGTCGGCAGGGAGTGGGCGGTTAGGGTTAGTGTTAGGGCGGCAGAGAGGGGGGGGGGGGGGGGTCGAAAGGGGAAATGAATTTTTTTTTTTTTTTTTTTTATGGCTCTGATACCATGTGGAGAATAATTGTTGTGTATTTTATTGATGGGCTACTCAACTACTTATAGGGAGTCTAGCTACTCTTAATATTACATTTTCCAATGTGGGACTAAATCCCTTATTAGTTCTCAACAGAGTCTCATCTTAAACTGTTCCCTTAGTATTTCTACAACATATAAGTTTCCACTTTTGCGTGCAAGCAGTTTTACAGTATATATCAAGATACTGATATGAAAGAGGACAACGCAGTTCTTAGATACTTCACAATTCCATTCATCCTCCACAAGCCTTCTGCCTTTATCACTTAACTGCAATTATTTTTTCATAAGCCCAGTCCGCAGTTTAGCACAAATTTTACACTCGGGAAAAAAGAAAAGAAAAAAGAATCCAGACTCTCTGACATTAAATTAGATCTGATTTGATTTGATTTGATCTACAAAGAAAAGCACCTTAACACTAGCAATACTTAAACTACTTTTCGATAAGTTTGTATATTGAGCTAACTACTAAAAAGGAAAAAGAAGAAAATTCATTCCGAAACCATTTATGTCTCGTAGTTTGTCATGAGCTATTCTTGCAATTCAGCCAAAATTGAAGCCTCAAACGATCTCAGACCAGTAACCTTGATTCAAAAGAAAAATCAAGCACCTAAAACTTGCATCTGAAATGCATAGCCACATTTCCATAATTCCTGTGGTGAGCAAAGTAACGAGTCAAAGGAAAGATTCCAGTTAATTAGAACTTTCTCTCCACAACCTCAAATTATAATCAACCATAACTCAGAAGACAAAAATCTTGATTCAAAAAAATAAAATAAAATAAAATTAATACTAGGAATATACAAGTACCTCCCCATAACATAATCTCAGAGTGAAGTAACCACTCAAAAATTAATTTTCTTCTACCCATGTCATAATCCACATAGTAAAGATAGAACTTTAATGACCAAAATCATACCAGGCCCAAAAAGTGCACACAACACTCAAAGATTAGTCCTTTTCCTATACCATTTCATACTTACCTAGTCAATATAGAAATTTACGCGAATGACCAAAACTAAATAACCAAGCACATTGCGCCCAAAGATTACTTCTTTCTCATCATAGTTCATCAACTAAATATATAAACTGAACTTATTAGCATCAGTGTGGTCAGAAGTAGACCTGGCACTCGGTGCTCTCCTCGGGACCTCCGGCTCGAACTCCACCGGGAGGCCGAGGAAGCCGTGGAACCTGTCGAACGTGACGTGCGCGACGTGCTGCACATCGGTGGGCCATCCGATCTCCATGAGATCCTCCTCCCCACCACCTTCCCTCCTGCACCCAGCCAGGGACTTCCTTATCACTGCCACCAGCAATGCCAACACAGAAATCTCCTCTTCCTCCACCCCCTTTCTTCTCCCTCTCCTCTCCAACTCTGCTCGTGAGGTTAAAAGGGTTTGTAGACCATCATTGGGTGAGCAGGAAAGTTGGGAGCTTGGAGATGAAGGGACATGGAGCACTGCTGTCATGGTGAGAGGGGTATTTTGGGAAGAGCTTTGGGGAATGGGTGGGGGTGGTGGTTGGGGGGTATGCAAGTCAGAATTCAAAAAAAAAAAAATATATGCAACAAATTTCATAACATGGGTTCTTCTCCTCCTAGTTTGGAGTTGGATTGAAGCAAAGATTTGGGGAGATAGTGGACAATCATAACTTTGTTAAATCATTTCTTTAGGGTTTGCCTGTTTTTCTATTTTAGGGTTTTTTTTTTGTTGTTGAGGAAGCAAAGATTTGGAATTGGTTAGGAGTGGATGGAGAGGTTGGAGGGACTACTTTTTGTATTCAATTGACATTGGAAGGATTCAAAAACACAAAATGGAGGTGGAGGGCATTTCGGGAAGAAAAGTGTCCAAGTTTGGTGGAGGGGAGGGGCATCTATGCCTATGGTTAGAGCATCTCCAGACTCCAACTCTACCGTGAGTTTAGAAGAAATGGTTGTCACATAGGAATGACAAAGTTCTATTTTAAAAATTATTTTCCAATGTAAATATAGAATACAGGCTTAATTGTACTTTGCTACCCTCAACTATTTCGTCTTTTCAACTTGATACCATAAACTTTTTTTCGTAACAAATTGGTACCTCAACTATTATTTTTTTTCAACTTGATACCTAATTTTTCAAAAATTCCGAAAATGTCCTTCCCTCTTCCTTCCCTCCACCCCCTTCCCCACTCCGGACACCCCCCCTGCTAGCTCTGGCCGCCCCACCCCCCACCCCTGCTAGCTCCGCCCCCCCCGCCCCCCACCCCCCCCCCCTGCTACCTTCGGCCACCCCCTGCCCCGCCTCCCGCCCCGCCCTCCCTCCCCAGCCCCCCTCCTCCCGTGCTGCCGCGGCCTAGGGGAGAGGCGGGGGCGGGGCGGGCGGGCGGAGTGAGCAGAGGGGGGGGGGGGGGGGGGGGGGGCGGGGGGGTGGGGGCGGGGGGGGGGGGGGAGGGGGGGGGCGGAGCTAGCGGGGGGGGGGGGGCGGCCGGAGTGAGCAGGGGGGGCGGCCGGAGCGTGCAGGGGGGGAGGGTTAGGGGTCGGGGTAGGGGCATTTTAGTCCAAAATAACATCTGGGTACCAAATTGTTACAAAAAATAGTTTAGGGTACAAAGTTGAAAAATGGTAATAGTTGAGGGTAGCAAAGTGCAATTAAGCCTAGAATATATTATGAAGTTGACATGACAATGACATGACAAAGACAATGTGAAGTTGGTTGTCTAGATCTAGACAATGCACTTCACAATGACTTTGTCTCCACATCATCAATTATGAATAGAAATATTTATAAAAAATGAAGAAGTTGAGGAGTTGTCTTGGAAATTATAAAAAAAAATTATTGTCTTCTCAATATTTTTGTATTGGAGAACACTTTTTAATCTCATTGTCTTGTGTGAATATTATCTTGCCACATAGAAAAGACATTGTCTTATATTTCAATCCACATAGGAACCACAACACAAAACAAGACAATAGGGTTGGAGATGGCGAGATGCTCTTACTATTTACTGCTAAGTGTCTGAGCTCTCTAGCCTAGTGGTATTAGAATGGACTTCTGGAGGGACCGGCAAGGTTCGAGTCCCCCAATTGTGTGTGTGTGTGTGTGTGTGTGTGTGATTTCAAAAAAAAATTACTGCTAACTACTCTTAAGATTTGTTTTCCCAAAATGCCACTGTTGGGATGTGGATTTAAATACTATTTAATGCTTCCAAGTGGTTTCTGCGGGATTCCTTCCCTTCCCCTTATGTAGTTGTGTGCTCCACTTTGAAATGTGAGATCTTAATAAGCTCTCCACAGAATGTCTCCAGTGAGGATTTTTATCTATGGAGCATTTGGTATATTATCTAATCAAAAATTTTATATTTTAAAAATTAATTTTTTTTAAAAATTATAATTTTATTTTTGACCAATATATAAATATTCTAAAAAATATAGTTCATATAAGAAATATAACATTTTTGATTGATGAGTAATTATATTTAATAGTTGTTACTCTTTGTTTGTGATTTTTTATACTAGTTGGTTAAAATGATATGTTAGTATTCAAGAGAACATGGTTCAAATCATATTAACATCATAAACTTTTCAAAATATTCACTTTCTAAACTAATTATTATTTTTGGGTTTTTATTTTGTTTCTTTTAAATTGGTTTTATTTCTAAAAAAATTAGAAATGAAACCAATTTAAAAGAAATGAACAAAACAAAAACAAAATCTTAAAAACAAATGAAAACAATCAAAAAGAAAAAAACTGTAAAAAGAGTAGAAAACCAAATTAAAAAAAATTACTCAGGAAAAAAACAACAACGTATTCTTAAGTATAAGATTTTAATGTTTTAGGGATAAATTATTTACCCGAACGATCACAATTTCCGGAGAGGTTCTATTATATATATATATATATATATATATATATATATATATATATATATATATATATATATATATATATATATATATATATATATTAAAAATTAAAGGACTCCATAAGAAAGGTTCTACATGTGGAGTCATGATAGAAAATATTTCTACATTATGTGGTATATGAAAATGGATGCCACATAATTGTTTACTTACCATAGTACTAGTGTCGTGCACACGCGTTGCGTGTGTGACACATTTTAGAAATATTAATTCCATCTTATGTAGCAAAAACTGATGCCATAAATCTTTTTCATATCATGGTCCTACTTATTTATTGGTAGAGATATCGAAAATAGTTTTTTTTTTTGAGAAAATGAGAGAAAGAAAATGTGAGCAGACAGAGAAAGAAAATTACACCGTTTTAGATAATAGGGATATAAATAATATTATTATTCCTACATAACTATTTTATTAGATAAAAAGGTATATCATAAAAACTATTATTAATATTCCTACTATTTGAATAGTATAATAATATAGTTGTGGGAATATAATAGATAGAGCAAAATAAAATGTGGGTAATTCTCGAATCGAATCCTTTGCTAACTGGCATACAAGATAATAATAATACACATAAAAACCTTTATCAATTCATGTTTTGCAAAATAATACGTCTCCTTACGCTTCTCAAGGAATTGTTGCAAAGACTACTTCTTCGCCGTCGACATATCTGCAAACTAATAATAACAATAATAATAAACTAGTGTCGTGCACACGCGTTGCGTGTGTGACACATTTTAGGAATATTAATACCATCTTATGTAGCAAAAACTAATGCCATAAATCTTTTTCATATCATGGTCCTACTTATTTATTGGTAGAGATATCGAAAATAGTTTTTTTTTTTTGAGAAAATGAGAGAAAGAAAATGTGAGCGGACAGAGAAAAGAAATTACACCGTTTTATAATAGGGATATTGTTAGATTATATTTGTAACTAATGTAATATGGCCCATAAAGTCCACTCGTGTAGCCACTATATATATTGTAAATTGTCCCATCAATGAGAACAAGGATTACTATTCCCTACATGGTATCAGAGCCCTAGAAAAATCCTAGCCGCCAGAAAAATCCTAGCCGTACGCGCCCGCCCCGACCGCTGACCGATCCGGCGCCGACCGCGTCTGACCGATCCGACGACGCCCGCTCCCGCGCCCGGCAGTGCCCGACCACTCGCCCCTGCGCGACTGACCGCTCCTGGCGCCTGACCGATCCGGCGCCTACGCGATCCGATCGCTCGCCCCTACGCCAAGAACCCGCGCCTGACTAATCCGGCGCCGACCGCCTGCCGCGCGAACGCGTACCCCGGCGCCGAACGCCTGACGTGCGAACGCCTACCGCCGACCGCCTGACCGATCCGGCACCGACCGGAGGGTGCCCTGCCGCCGACCGCTCCCGTAAGCTGACCCCTACGTGCCAGATCCGGCGCCCCTGATTGCGGCCGATTCGCCGCCGACCTCGTCCATCAGCGGCCGATTCGTCGGAGTTGTACAAAATTTTGTACACCCGACATCCGTACCGCTCCCGTAAGCTGACCCCTACGCGCCAGATCCGGCGCCCCTGATCGCGGCTGATTCGCCGCCGACCTCGTCCATCAGCGGCCGATTCGTCGGAGTTGTACAAAATTTTGTACACCCGACATCCGCGATGTCAGATGATGCTGCGTCCAGCTACTCCGTCGCGACTGACGGTGGCGGTGCACACAACCCAAATTATTCTAATCCGAATGATCCATATTTTCTGAGTTCTGCTGATCAACCAGGAAATATCATTACTCCTATTGTTTTCCGTGGACCGAACTATGCTGAGTGGTCTCGGTCGATACGTCTCTCCCTGATCTCTAGGCGAAAGATCACTTTTCTGGAAGGTACTGAAGTCAAACCTGTTAATGATGCTAGTAAATTGCTTGATTGGAGATGCGTGCAAGCGCTATTGGTTCAATGGGTTCTTAATACCATTGATCCGTCTCTGAAGAAACTTTTGCCGTACTTTGAGGAGGTTTATCCATTGTGGAACTTGTTGGAGAAAAGATTTGTTGTTAGCAATGGCACTCGGAAGCAACAAATTAAGGTGGCTTTGGCTGAGTGTAAACAAACGGCTTAGATGTTTGTGGAAACCTACTTTAAAAATTTGCAGTCTTTGTGGGATGAACAAGCTGCTTATTTTCCATTGCCTTCTTGTACCTGTGGTGAACTTGCTGCAAAGCTGCAGGCTATGAGGGATGAAGACCACTTTCAGGACTTTATGTATGGATTGAATGCTGAGTTGTATGGTCATACCCGATCTAATCTTCTGGCTCAGGATCCTCAGCCAAGTTTAGATCGGGCATACCAGACAGTCCGTGAGGAGAAGGATATACGAAAAGCTCAGGTCCAATCCGCTGCTGAGGAGGTGTTGGCGCTGACTATCAAGACTTCACCTCGTCTTTCTACTACTTCTAATAGTAAAACCTCAGATTCCAGGGACAAATCAGGTATGATCTGTACTCATTGCAAGAAAATAGGTCATGATGTTGCAACTTATTTTGCCAAGATTGGCTATCCAGAGTGGTGGGAGACTCGTCCTCGGCGTGAAGGCGGACGTGGTGCTGGCGGTGGCAGAGGCCCGGCACCACAGCAGAGACGTGATGGGGGACGCGGTACTGGTGGCACAGGGGTTGTTCATCATGTCGCCGTTGCTGGTCATGGTGTCCCTGTCGGTCTTGCTGGAAGTTCGGCAGATATTATGCATAGAGGGTATCCTTCACCACTCTCAGGTGAACAATAGCAGAAACTGATGAGCTTGCTGGGTAACGACAATCCTTCCAAGCCTGGTTCTTCAAACTCTGATCGTCTGATGGGTAAGAATTCTTCTGTCACTTGGATATTCGATACTGGGGCTACTCTTCATGCGACAGGCTCTCGTGACTGTTTAGTTGATTGCTTTGAGGGCCCTGTCTGTCCTGTGATTTTGCTTGATGGGAGCACTATTGAGGTTGTTCTGAGAGGCAAAGTATTTTTGACTGCTTCATTGGTGTTGACGGATGTTCTTTATGTTCCGACATTGACTTGCAATTTGATCTCTGTCTCACAATTGATTAGTGCCAGAAATTATGATATATTATTTACTTCTGATTTGTGTTTTATTCAGGACCGAAGTACGAGAATGGTGATTGGAGCAGGTGAACAAAGGGGTGGACTTTACTTCTTGGGGGAGGTTCCAACTTCTTTGGCTTCGGTGATCCTGGCATACAAAGAGAGTGATTCCGAGGTTTGGCATAGTAGACTGGGGCATCCTTCAGATAAAGTAATACAGACTTTACCTTTTCTCTCTGGTAGTAGTGTATTTTCTCATAAGGCTTGTGATATTTGTCATCAAGCTAAACAGACTCGTGATGCCTTTCCTGATAGTAGTAGTCGTGCTTTGAGATGCTTTGAACTTATACACTGTGATCTGTGGGGACCATATCGTGTTCCGTCATCTAATGGGGCGCGATATTTTTTGACTTTGGTGGATGATTTTTCTAGAGCTGTTTGGGTTATTTTATTGACGGATAAGTGTGCTTTTTATTCTATGTTTCTTAAATTCATTGCTATGGTGAAGCGTCAGTTTGGGGCTGATATACGTCGTATGCGGAGTGACAATGGCACTGAATTTAATTGTTTACGAGATTATTTTTTATCTCAAGGTATATTGTTCCAAACATCCTGTGTTGGGACATCTCAACAGAATGGAAGGGTGGAAAGAAAATATCGACATATTTTAAATGTAGCCAGGGCATTGAGATTTCAGGGTTCTCTTTCCGTAGATTTTTGGGGGGAATGTGTTCTGGGTGCATGTTATTTGATAAATAGAACACCTTCTAGTATCTTGCATTTTAAGTCTCCTTATGAAATTTTATATGGTTCGGCTCCTTCGTATGATCATCTACGTATTTTTGGGTGTCTGTGCTATACGTATGATTTGAAATTCTGACATGATAAATTTGCTAGCAGGAGTAGAAAATGTATCTTTCTTGGGTATCCACTCGATAAAAAGGGATGGAAACTGTATGATTTGGAGACTGATAAATTTTTTGTGTCCCACGATGTTACTTTTTATGAAAAAGAATTTCCTGGGTGTGGCTCTGCTAGCGAGATGTCTTCTGCGATACGTCATACATCTGTTGAGGTGCCGGGAGACGATATAGAGGCTTTTGGGATGGTGCCGGCTACGGTTGTTTAGGCCGGAGTGGTTGCTGGCGGCTCGGCACCGAATGACGAGGAAGCACATGTAGCTGCAGAAGTATTGACAGGAGAGTCCGCTGGGGGTGATGCGGATACTACTGATGATACAGGGGATACAGTGTTGCCAGAGGTGCCCGACGAGGTAGTATTAGGAAGAGGAATGAGAAAGAAGTCACAGCCAGTGCGATTACAGGATTTTGTGACGAATGCTGTTCGAAGTAAAAGTCCCCCCTTCACCACAGTTCATCTGTTCCCGTCACTTCCTCAGGTACTTCGTATCCTCTAACACAATTTCTAAGTTATGATATATTTACTGCTGGACACAGAGTTTTTTTACAGCTATCACTGCAGGTGTTGAGCCTACTTCATATCGCCAGGCCTCGCGAGATTCAGGCTGGCGCGCGGCTATGCAAACTGAAATACAGGCTCTGGAAAATAATGGGACATGGAGTCTTGTCGATTTGCCTCCTGAGAAGAAAGCATTGGGAAGTAGATGGGTGTATAAAATAAAGTACAACTCTGACGGCAGTGTTGAGCGCTTAAAGGCACGGCTGGTTGTGTTCGGTAATCATCAGGTTGAGGGGATCGACTATTCAGAGACATTTGCACCGGTAGCTAAGATGCCTACAGTTCGAGCATTTTTGGTTGTTGCCGCTGTGAGAGGCTGGACTTTGCACCAGATGGATGTGCACAATGCTTTTCTTCATGGAGATCTGACAGAAGAAGTGTATATAAAGTTGTCGCCCGATTTTTCGTATAGTGAACCCAACAAAGTGTGTCGCCTGCGTAACTCTCTATATGGATTGAAACAGGCACCACGTTGTTGGTTTGCTAAGCTTGCTGCTTCTCTGATATCCTATGGATTTATTCAATCTCATTCCGATTATTCCCTTTTCTCTCTTTTTAAAGGGAAAGTTGAGTTATATGTTTTGATCTATGTGGATGATATGATTGTGTCTGGTAATGACTCAGGTGCTTTAGATGCTTTCAAAAAGTACCTTAGTTCTTGCTTTCACATGAAGGACCTTGGTGTGTTGAAGTACTTTCTTGGCATAGAGGTGGCTCGGAGTGCAGAAGGAATTTCCTTGTGTCAAAGGAAGTATGCTTTGGACATCATTTCAGAATGCGGCTTGATGGGGTCTCGACCTGCAGGCTTTCCCATGGAGCCCAATCACAAGCTGGCATAATCGAATAGTCCAAAGATGGCGGATGCAGAGACTTATCGGAGGCTGGTTGGGAGGTTGATTTATCTATCATTCACTCGCCCTGACTTAGCCTATGCTGTGCATATCTTGTCTCAATTCTTACAGGAGCCTCGACAAGATCATTGGCATGCTGCTTTGAGAGTTGTCAGATTTTTCAAACATGCACCGGGACAGGGTATTCTTTTGAAAGCTGATTGTGATCTCCGTCTCTCTAGTTGGTGTGATTCCGACTGGGCCAGTTGTCCCTTGACTCGCCGCTCTGTTACAGGCTGGTTGGTGTTTCTTGTCACGCCCCGACCCGGAATCACCCGAATCATCGTCCTCGCAGGGGGCGTGATGCCGCACGAGCCTGGAGTTGCGCTCGTGCAAGACAAGGTGACAAGTTCTCAAATGGTTATCTTTTGATTCGATATTAACAACGATAGGAAAAACAGAGTATATGAAACAATTCTCTTTATTGATATCCGAAACTGAGATTACAATGGCTTTCGATAGCCTAACAATATATGCCAGATTTGGCTACAACACTCAGGTTCTCTCTTGCCCACAAAGGATTTTACCGTTCCATACATCATGCCTTCTATATCTCGGCCGCATCAATCCAGCTGCGTAGTCCGAGCGTCAATGCGATAGCACGCTTCAATGTGCTTCGGCATTCCAAGCCTTAACACGTTCAAGCAACGCTTCGCCACGAGCAATCCATTCCCTGCACCCTGCATGAAGCTGGTGGGGGATCAGTACGTTCGTCCTCGTATGTACTGAAGCAAAGATCATCTTTCCAAACCGACATTTTAATATTTATGTTGAATCATGCAACTTAGCTTATGATCTTGCTATGTTCTCCTTAGGGTCAATTTTATGGCATCTTCGAAACGTAAAGCATGTTAGCATAGCAGCATGTTATCGAATTGAATAGGCAAACAAACAAACAATCTCGTGTTTGATTCGTGGCACGACTTACCAAGTCGACGCACTCGCCCTTGCACCGACGCAAGGTGAATACGCCGTATTCCTTCTCTGTCATGTTATATGTGCATCTCTAAGCAGGATCTATGCGTGCGGGACACATATGTGCCTACACTTTCAACCCATCATTCCTTAACTATATGAAGGTCGTGGGCGTATCCGCGCCGGAATGGACTAAAGGAGTTTCTTTTTTATTTTTCCTTACTTTCTTTTTCTCTCCTTCTTTTCTCTCTCTTGTTTGGGTAGCCCAGCGTTTCACGGGTTGGGTTGCTATCCCAACAACCGAAACTTACCGCGTGCCTACCATCATTTGCGGCTTCTCACATTTACGACCGAGTGCTAATCGGACTTCGCAGATGTGCGCCTATCAAAGATTTACATCCCTCCTAGGCCGAACGGTCCCGGTGCCCCGGTGCGCCCGTTCGGAGGGAACGTTCCGTGCACGGAAGATATCATCGCAATTATCTCAAGTCCATTCCATTCGACCATGCAACGCACTATCATTCAAACAACCAAGCATAGCCTTGAGTCCAATACTCAGACTTTATTATCTTGCATCTCTTTCGTCTGTGTTCTTACATTTCATACTTCGTTTCAATGATTCAATGACATCGTGCCTCAACTCAATGCTCGTCAACCGAACGACCCGAAGGTCTTGAACACCTTTCGAGGCACCATGTCATATCCGACAGTTCTGCCACATTCATGCCATAACTGTATTTTCTCGCAACGAAGCCATCTTTTATTATCCCGTGCACGTAGGCACATTTCGACCATATTCCTATGTTCTATAACTTAGCATTTAATGTTCGGACTTGCGCGCTAGGGCGCTCGCCTATTGTCTTTCAATGTTCTAGCCATTCTAACTCATGCGCAAGACACGGTATGGTTCGTGCACTAAGGCACTCGCCGAGTACAGTTATCCCATGTTCTTACGGCTTGCGCACCGAGGCGCTCGCCTTAGCGATATCCAATGTCCTATAGCGACTCGTGCATATGATGCACGTTTTATTTCAATTGTTCTAACTTAGTGTTCGACTCACACTATGATTTATCTCCGATAGGACCACGTCCGTGGCATCGATAGGTTAACTTTTAGCACACAATGATATATTTGACTTATCGAATGAAAGAGTAAAAAGAAGTCAATCCTCCCACCTTGAGTCGATACGCCTTCGTCGTTTCGCCGAGCCGATGCGGCTCGATTTCATAACTTTGTTGCATGGCCACTCTCCTGACTTAGCCATTCGAGCACTTCGTGCTTTATTGAATCATACGTCTGATTTGCCTTAGCGTGCCCAAGTCTCAGCCCGTCGCAAGACGACGATTTGATTTCGCGGACCCCTTGCTAAATATTGTAAAAGATCGACCTCTAATATTTTTTCGTCAAAGTATAACCTGCACGCGAAACCAACTAAAATCAATACTTCCATCAATTCGGACTTGCGCCTTAGTCGATTCGATTTCTTAGAATCTTCGAGCCGATCCAACGCACTCATCCTTCGGGGCAACGCGACGCGTCGCATTGATTCAACTCGATACATTCTTTCGGGGCAAGGCAACTCTTCGTATCGACTTAGTTCGATGCGTTGTTCGGGACAACGTAACTCTCGTATCAATTCGCATCGATACATTTCATTCCGTCAACGCGACTCGTTGAGTCAACGCTTCAGCGTAATGCGCCGTGCGGAGCGGGGCATTACAGAATATACCACTCAAAACAAGGTTCGTCGTCGAACCAAAACTAACACTCCGACTAAGTGTTTTATAGATCGTTTCACGATCTCGTCCCACCAATGTTGTTCAGTCTCACACTATCTCGCAAGCTTTTCATTAACATTTCAAGTCTTCCCTGCAGCTCGATTTGAATTTTGTATACAATTCGATTTGGATCCATACTTATATTCAAGGCGTCCCGAAGATATATGTATTTTGACCAATTCCAGTGGTAGCAAATTGGAACAAAGCTGACAGGTAAATTTCAATCCTATGATTGCCATCTCGTACTCTCGTTCGGACTTATCCTTAGCACTTGTTCTCGTAATTTCATTGCATATGCATATTGTTACATACGTGATTCATTCAATAAAATCACTGCACGCGACGCGATTCAAAATTGCCTTTCTCGTTTCGTATGTTTCATATGGACTACCAACTCTATGCGTTGCGTCAAGTCGTCGCGCATTCGATCGCAACGATCTTTCGCAATGCCTTGCGTTCGAAATCGTCAGCCAACTATTTTCGAAGTCTTCCTATGCAACTTATCTCGATACGATTTCTTTATCAACATTCGGGACTACGCCCGCTAGGTGACTTGCCTAGCACCGTGCTTAACTTCTCCCGACGCAACTTTAAATTGACATTGCACAAAGGCCACAATCTATCCGACACGAAAGTTTACATTAAGGCGACGGTGCTCAAGACAACGATCGCCTTGACACGAAGTCTCTACGATGCATCTTACATCCGATTTCCTAACGAGTAGGAATTCACTAGCCAAATTCCCAACTTATCCGTCTCGCAACATCGAACATAAGTTTGATTCACGCAAGCTAAATTGCAAGGTGAATCCGAATCTAACGACATGACTCGTAAGCCATTCCCTTATCGTTCCCTCTCGTGCATAGCACGTTTCTCGCAATCGCCTATCCGAATCACCAAGTTCATTGGTGAATTTCAAGTTCGATCGTCGACCAACATAACCATTCAAGCATTCATCCGACGAATACCCAAAAATCTAACTGTATCATTCGCAATTGAAAACCGTTCCAACAATTCTCAATCACCTAGACTTATCGTCAACATGCACCATGTTATATTTGTTGTCGGTGCAATCTCATATGCGATATCGCATGGGTCATCTTACGGTCTGCAGCATTCAATTTGATTTGGCGGTCAAGTCTTCTAGGATCAGCTGCCCTGAAGCTACGCTCGATAACTGTGGATCATCACCGAAGGACAGTTTACTACGAACCATGCTATATCTTATTTCGGAGCCAAATCACGTTTCGACGATTCTATGCGGCTACCCAATTTCGGACAAAACCATTTCTATCGACGCAACTGATGCGCATCTATCCTCCGAGTCAAGTTATGCACTACCGTCGATGATTCCGTAATTTATGAAACATCTACTCGTATCGAGTTCGAGTCTATCTTATTCATGGGTCGACACACGAGATGCTATACGCATCGAGCAATCGTCGATGACTTATAGTCTCGTCTTGATTAATCGTAAAATTTACGATCAAACAAGTACGTTCATTCTCGTATCGTTACTTACAAAAATTTTGATAGCGCAAGGCGCACTCCATTTTGTATTCTCACATCGTGCTTACGTTTCCTTGCATATCGATCTTGATAGTTCATATCAATTTCGATAGCATGAGGGTCGACTTCGAATCCGTTTCAACGTCGACTTAACTCGCATCGCATACATCCAAGTTCGCAACGAACTTTTCTATACGCATCCACTCGTTCTCTGATTCGCCGTATCCCGCTATACTTTGATCGCGTAACTGAGTTACTGATTATCCAATATCGAACCCTCGAGTTATACGATCATGCCCTCTAAGTTTTGCGTGTTTTTCAGTCGTACTCAAATGAGTGTCGTCGTAACGTAAGCAACTATTTCTTAGGCACGATTACTCACATCAACCAACTCTTCACCGAAGTCGCACATCGTGCGATTCGATTACAACTCGCATCGCCTAACATTTCTATCGAAATCGCAAGTCGTGCGATTCGATTCGTCTCGCCCAACATTTCTACCGAGATCGCAAGTCGTGCGACTCATTTGTAAGCTCGAGTATTCCTTTCCCGTCGATCCGATTATTGCGTCAAGGCATAATCGTTTCGCTAGTCTCGGTCGTCCGACCAACTTATAACTTTCGTCCGACGTATCGTTCATCGATACGAGTCTCGCCTTATCGTCCCAACCGATTTTCAATGATCACTTGCATCAACATACCGTCATACAAATTTTTAATCGAGTCTCGGTACTCTTCCGTCCGTTGCGGACAAACCTTCCGCAATTCTCACAACGTGTCAATGAAATTTTATCGCACAAGTGCTATACCATATACCACTCGAAATCGAGTCATTCATCGCCTACGTGGTATGGCATATACCACTCGAAATTCAAGCCATTTCCCTCGTATTACACTTAGTATAAACCGACAATCTCTTCCGACTCACGATTTTCGCAGTGATCGTGCTTGATCACAACCGTAACTTTTGATTCTATCAAAATCCGACACGATTCGGTCAATGTTCTCGCTTGCCAACATAAGTTTGGTGTGCAATCGAACGATTCGTTCTATCGATTTATGATTTCAATTCTTTTCTTACGTTGTATCTCGTGCAACAATTTATTTGATATGCGTTGCACCCCGTGCAACAAATTTTACTTTCGATACGCGTTGCACATCGTGCTACAATTTATTTCTGACACTTTTATTTCACTTTGTACAACGATTTATTTCCAATTTCCTTTGTACTTCGTACAACGATTAATTTGATATGTGTTGCACCACGTGCAATAATTTTTACTTTCAATACGCGTTGCACATCGTGCAACGATTATTTTTGACATTTACCGCACCTCGTGCAACGAATTACTCTCGACTTTCCAAGTCAATACACAATCCGTTTTAACACATTCGGTATTGGCTTATCACTTCTCACTTTCATTTTAACGCATATTCACCATTACTCGTTGCACTTCGTGCATCATTTTATTTCTCTTTCAACATGTTACATTGCAACAACAACATCCCAAATCGTATTTCACAATTTGTTGCGCTTGTAGCAACTAACATTTTTACGGCTCATTGCATTCAATGCAATATACCCTTCGCGACATTCTTAGCAAACATCGTGTAATTTCCAAAACACATACGGCAAAATTACACGATTTGTATTAGACTTATTGTATGGAACATCCAGTGCGGCATCGAGTAGAGTCAAGAGTGGTATCAAGTGGTGGTGGGCAACTTTTAGAATTGTAATGAAGCGAGCGTCCAGAGGAAATTGAGCCTAGAGCTTTGATACCAATTTGTCACGCCCCGACCCGAAATCACCCGAATCATCGTCCTCGCAGGGGGCGTGATGCCGTACGAGCCTGGAGTTGCGCTCGTGCAAGGCAAGGTGACAAGTTCTCAAATGGTTATCTTTTGATTCGATATTAACAACGATAGGAAAAACAGAGTATACGAAACAATTCTCTTTATTGATATCCAAAACTGAGATTACAATGGCTTTCGATAGCCTAACAATATATGCCAGATTTGGCTACAACACTCAGGTTCTCTCTTGCCCACAAAGGATTTCACCGTTCCATACATCATGCCTTCTATATCTCGGCCGCATCAATCCAGCTGCGTAGTCCGAGCGTCAATGCGATAGCACGCTTCAATGCGCTTCGGCATTCCAAGCCTTAACACGTTCAAGCAACGCTTCGCCGCGAGCAATCCATTCCCTGCACCCTGCATGAAGCTGGTGGGGGATCAGTACGTTCGTCCTCGCATGTACTAAAGCAAAGATCATCTTTCCAAACCGACATTTTAATATTTATGTTGAATCATGCAACTTAGCTTATGATCTTGCTATGTTCTCCTTAGGGTCAATTTTATGGCATCTTCAAAACGTAAAGCATGTTAGCATAGCAGCATGTTATCGAATTGAATAGGCAAACAAACAAACAATCTCGTATTTGATTCGTGGCGCGACTTACCAAGTCGACGCACTCGCCCTTGCACCGACGCAAAGTGAATACGCCGCATTCCTTCCCTGTCATGTTATATGTGCATCTCTAAGCAGGATCTATACGTGCGGGACACATATGTGCCTACACTTTCAACCCATCGTTCCTTAACTATATGAAGGTCGTGGGCGTATCCGCGCCGGAATGGACTAAATGAGTTTCTCTTTTATTTTTCCTTACTTTCTTTTTCTCTCCTTCTTTTCTCTCTCTTGTTTGGGTAGCCCGGCGTTTCACGGGTTGGGTTGCTATCCCAACAACCAAAACTTACCGCGTGTCTACCATCATTTACGGCTTCTCACATTTACGACCGAGTGCTAATCGGACTTTGCAGATGTGCGCCTATCAAAGATTTACATCCCTCCTAGGCCGAACGGTCCCGGTGCCCCGGTGCGTCCGTTCGAAGGGAACGTTCCATGCACGGAAGATATCATCGCAATTATCTCAAGTCCATTCCATTCGACCATGCAACGCACTATCATTCAAACAACCAAGCATAGCCTTGAGTCCAAGACTCAGACTTTATCATCTTGCGTCTCTTTCGTTAACTTTCTGTGTTCTTACATTTCATACTTCGTTTCAATGATTCAATGGCATCGTGCCTCAACTCAATGCTCGTCAACCGAACGACCCGAAGGTCTTGAACACCTTTCGAGGCACCATGTCATATCCGACAGTTCCGCCACATTCATGCCACAACTGTATTTTCTCGCAACGAAGCCATCTTTTATTATCCCGTGCACGTAGGGCCGTAGGCACGTTTCGACCATATTCCCATGTTCTATAACTTAGCATTCAATGTTCGGGCTTGCGCGCTAGGGCGCTCGCCTATTGTCTTTCAATGTTCTAGCCATTCTAACTCATGCGCAAGGCACGGTATGGTTCGTGCACTAAGGCACTCGCCGAGTACAGTTATCCCATGTTCTTACGGCTTACGCACCGAGGCGCTCGCCTTAGCGATATCCAATGTCCCATAGCGACTCGTGCATATGATGCACGTTTCATTTCAATTGTTCTAACTTAGTGTTCGACTCACACTATGATTTATCTCCGATCGGACCACGCCCGTGGCATCGATAGGTTAACTTTTAGCACACAATGATATATTTGACTTACCGAATGAAGGAGTAAAAAGAAGTCAATCCTTCCACCTTGAGTCGATACGCCTTCGTCGTTTCGCCGAGCCGATGCGGCTCGATTTCATAACTTTGTTGCACGGCCACTCTCCTGACTTAGCCATTCGAGCACTTCGTGTTTTATTGAATCATACGTCTGATTTGCCTTAGCGTGCCCAAGTCTCAGCCCGTCGCAAGGCGACGATTTGATTTCGCGGACCCCTTACTAAATTTTGCAAAAGATCGACCTCTAATATTTTCCCGTCAAAGTATAACCTGTACACGAAACCAACTAAAATCAATACTTCCATCGATTCGGACTTGCGCCTTGGTCGATTCGATTTCTTAGAATCTTCGAGCCGATCCAACGCACTCATCCTTCGGGACAACGCGGCGCTTCGCATCGATTCAACTCGATACATTCTTTCGGGGCAAGGCAACTCTTCGCATCGACTTAGTTCGATGCGTTGTTCGGGACAACGTAACTCTCGTATCGATTCGCATCGATACATTTCATTCCGTCAACGCGACTCATTGAGTCAACGCTTCAGCGTAATGCGCCGTGCGGAGCGGGGCATTACATTTCTGGGGGGGTCTCCTATTTCGTGGAAGACCAAGAAGCAACCAACTGTTTTCCGATCTTCCGCTGAAGCTGAATACCGATCTCTTGCTGCGCTTGTTTGTGAGTTGAAATTGTTGAAGGAGTTATTGGTGTGTTTGGGTGTTCGCCAGGAGTCTGCTATGTCGGTGTATTGTGACAGTCAGTCAGCCCTGCACCTGGCTCAGAACTCGGTATTTCATGAGCGTAGTAAGCATATTGAGGTAGATTTGTATTTTGTTCGCGATGCTATTAGAGATGGCACCGTAATAGCCTCGCATGTTCCTACTTTTTCTCAACTGGCTGACATCTTCACCAAGCCCCTTGGAAAGCATGTGTTTGATTCTTTACTTTTCAAGTTGGACATTTGTGACTTGCATGCTCCAACTTGAGGGGGGTGTTAGATTATATTTCTAACTAATGTAATATGGCCCATAAAGCCCACTCGTGTAACCACTATATATATATATTGTAAATTGTCCCATCAATGAGAACAAGGATTACTATTCCCTACAGATATAAATAATATTATTATTCCTACATAACTATTTTATTAGATAAAAGGTATATCATAAAAACAATTATTAATATTCCTACTATTTGAATAGTATGATAATATAGATGTGGGAATACAATAGATAGAGCAAAATAAAACGTGGGTAATTCTCAAATCGAATCCTTTGCTAACTGGCATACAAAATAGTAATAATACAAATAAAAACCTTTATCAATTCATGTTTTGTAAAATAATACGTCTCTTTACGCTTCTCAAGGAATTGTTGCAAAGACTACTTCTTCGCCGTCGACATATCTGTAAACTAATAATAACAATAATAATAAACTAGTGTCGTGCACACGCGTTGCGTGTGTGGCACATTTTAGAAATATTAACATCATCTTATGTAGCAAAAACTGATGCCATAAATCTTTTTCATATCATGGTCCTACTTATTTATTGGTAGAGATATCGAAAATAGTTTTTTTTTTTTGAGAAAATGAGAGAAAGAAAATGTGAGCGGACGGAGAAAAGAAATTACACCGTTTTAGATAATAGGGATATAAATAATATTATTATTCCTACATAACTATTTTATTAGATAAAAGGTATATCATAAAAATAATTATTAATATTCTTACTATTTGAATAGTATAATAATATAGATGTGGGAATATAATAGATAAAGCAAAATAAAACGTGGGTAATTCTCAAATCGAATCCTTTGCTAAATGGCATACAAAATAGTAATAATACACATAAAAACCTTTATCAATTCATGTTTTGCGAAATAATACGTCTCTTTACGCTTCTCAAGGAATTGTTGCAAAGACTACTTCTTCGCCGTCGACATATCTGCAAACTAATAATAACAATAATAATAAATATATAATAATAATAAATAAAAATAAAATAAATTACCGGATTCAAGTTTGGTTCCGTGGACATAAATATAAAAAATACCTCTATTTAAAATTTGCAAATAACCAAAGACGGGGAAAAAAAAATACTAACCTCAACATGGTTCGAAGACGACGATGATGCAATTGTAGAAGATAGTTAAGGAGTACTTAACTTTCCAACACCATCCTCTAAAATTAATTTTAGAGAAATTTTGAGTTGCACCCCACAATATTTAACCATATTCAAGGTGCACCCCACTGTTTTACCATAATGTACAATACCCCCCACTTTCGTCAAAAACTAACGGTCAACTCTGTTGACCATTAATTTTTGACCAAAATACCCCTAGCAAATCACCATTATTACCAGTTCCCCCTCGTCTGCTTGGAAAAATGGAAAGGGCATTTCTGTCAAAAATTAACGGTCAACGGAGTTGACCGTTAGTTTTTGACGGAAGTGGGAGGTATTGTACATTATGATAAAACAGTGGGGTGCACCTTGAATATGGTTAAATATTGTGGGGTGCAACTCAAAATTTCTCTTAATTTTATTATTTCCAAGAACAATTTTTTTTAAATTACCTAGAATAAAATAATCTAAAAGCTCATTTCTCTCATGTTACACAATTTTATATGCAGATCAGTCTATATATGAAATTACCAAATATCACATGAATATGAATGAGAGAAAATTGTTTCTAATCATAAATAAATGAGAGAAAATTGTTTATAATCATAAATAAATGAGAGAAAATTGTTTCTAATCCAGAATTTCAATTTTAGCATGAAAAACCAATCTTTCCTACCCAATCAATTCACATTCCAGAAATTCAATTCTCATAAACAAAGAAACAACACATATCGTCATAAAAATTATCAAATTAAAAAGCCACGTACCATTGAATCTACAATTTCCAACAAAGAATCAACTATGATCACCAAAATCCAATCTTTCCCACAAAATCAATCCTTATTTCAAATCACAAAAACAAATAGATCTCATCAAATTACCAAGTAGCACCCAAAAAAACTCTAACATTTCAACTTCAAGAAAAGAAAATAGATGAACTTACATTCGAATACACGAACATACTTCGCTCACGTACGCTGCTGGTTTAGAATAGTTAGAAAATATATCCAAAAAAAATAATTTTGAATAAGAACTATGCCATAAACCTTCTCCGTCTCGAAGTCCTATTTACTTATTGGCAGAAGTATCCAAAAGAGAGAAAGAGAAGTTTTCTTTTTTTTAGATGAGAGAAAGAGAAGGTGAATACACGGACATGGGAAAATTACACCGGTTTTAGATAGTGGAGGGTTTAAATGACAATATTACCCCTATATAATTATTTTATTAGATAAGAAAGTATATGCATTCAAACAATTAATAATACCCCTACTATAATAAGTATAGATATATATTTTGTGGTTAAATGCAGGTACAATAGGAATAAATATAGAGACATTTTTTACAGTTGAATTTCTATATGAAATAAATGACATATAGTATATAGACATAGAAACATTCTTAAAAGGACGACTAGACAAGTAGCATAGAAATCCAAAAATAGAAATAACCTGTGGGAAAAGCCTAACTTCCAAGACGTCTTACTTATATGACGTTTGGTTGAATGAAGTGCAATTAATTTCCAAAGTGTTTTGTTGCATCAACTCTTCACTCTTGCTAATAGGGTGGCACACACCCTTGCTAGACTTGCTATTAGTACTAATGTTTCCTCTAACTCTGGACAATCTCCTTCTTGTATTATCCAGCCTTTGGCTGATGATATCTTTTATCTCAGATAACTGTACTTGAACCTTGAGTCCTTTCGACAATTTAATAGAGTTACAGTTTTCCTTTACAAAAAAACCTCTTCACTCTTGCAAGAAAAATTATTACATAATATGTGATAAAATCTATAAACAGGCCCAGTGCAAAGCAAGTAAAGTTGTCATGTTTAAAGACAAATATGATAATCCAGCAATCCCCATCAATAAATGGAAGCATATTATTTTTTTAGCCGTGACTAACCTACGGCCATGTTTGGTTCACGGAATCATGGCACTAGGAAAGAAAAAATAATTCATTTCCTATGTTTGGATGGCAAAGAAAATGTTTGGGAAATAAAATCGATTTCCAAGAAAAAAAAATTGGGGAGAAAATGGTTCACCCATCCACCTAGGGATTCACTTTCCCTTCCAATTTTCTTGACCTTTCAAAATATCGAAAAAAAATATGAGATGGAAATTACAAGTTTCCAAAGAAAAGGAAACGAACAAGGAATTGCTTTCCACGAAACAAACGAGGCCTACGAGTTTAACCAAAAGAAAAGTATTTGTTAGTTTTCCTCTTCATTTAACAGCTAAGCTGCATCTGCGAATGAAGCAACAAATTAATTTGCTTCGTTTGCTGAAAGTGGACTTCCATGTTGAAGTAATTCATCATTGATTATTGCAAATTGCAATGGTATGAGCTGAGGGGGTCATGTGTATTAAACTACCATTAAGTGTTGATTATGGTAGGTACTTAAGACTGAAGACGGATTTTGTTGACTGATACAAGTAAGATGAGATCTAATTAAGATGCATGGGAGTCGAACATTATTAATACAGACAACAATTGATAGTTGATACCATAAACAAAACTCAGTCGAACGTTACTTTTGGATTGTATCGATCGGTGAGTCTTGTCGATTAGATTAGGATGAGCTCGCCCCTCCTACCCATAGCTATAGTTTGAATGAATATTAGACAATGTGATGTTGAATAATACTAACATTAACATTGGGTGTTACATATGAAACAAATTGCTGGCACAGCATATATGTATGCATCCAGTCCAGTAGGGCCAGTACCACTTTCTACCAAATCCAATTAAATTGGAATAGTTCGTATATATAGAATGCAAATGAAGATTCCTTGGACACACACAAACAAGTACATTGGAGTTGTAAATAATTGCCATCAAACAATTCTTCAATCCTTCGTTTCAGAGAAAAAAAAGTGACTAACTAGTACTGTAGAGATTCCAATATGGACTGACTTAATATTAGAGGGAGGATTAGGTGAGTGGACTTTCATAAAGGATGGAGGATCCAATAAGCAAAGGAGGAGGATGCGCATGGATCGATGCCACCCTTTCTTTGCTTGCTAGATGAAAAAAACATTGCTAGTGATGATGATGTATGTTAGGTGAGCTATCTATAGTCAAAGAAACTCAATGGAGACAGCTTTGCTTAGGCCAACTATCAATTTGCATATATAAGACTTTATTATGTAGATTATTTTATTTATGAGGATTTTCCTCTTCAAATTTTAAGGAGAAAATTCAAACATAAGAGTGCCTGAGATTGAAGGACATACTTTTATGTGATAGTATTTAGATAACCCTCTTATCAATAACAGCATTTGATAAGTAGTCTTCTTAACACACGATGATAAAACCCTTAGTTCTCTCCCACATCATTTACATTTATATAGCAATTGCTGGGCCGAGGAACCAACATTTTCTTGCTATTAAGGAAAGGTTGAGTAGCTTTTTCTCGTCTCAAAATACGCAGAATTAACTAGTGAGGAAATGTTCGATTGGTTAATTACTCCTATAGAACTAATGTGGTGTGGAGATTTTGTTCCAAAAAAAAAAAAAATCTAGGAAACAAAGTGTATCCATAGAAAGTTGAGGAATGTTGTAATAGGTTAGTTTGTGGGTTAGAAAACAACTTCACAAGCGAAGGATTGTTTGAATTGATCTCAAATTTATCTTTGTAGTCATTCTGTTATTGCACTACCAGAATATCACCTTTCAGCGACGTCCAAAAACGTCGCTAAAATGGATGAAAACGTCGCTAAGTTCATTTTTCGACGTATTTAGCGACGTTTTATTGTTGTCGCGGAAAGCCTGGTCGCTAACAGGAAAAACGTCGCTAATCGTCGCTCTTACCGACGCACAAATACGTCGGTAACCGACATTCACCGGCGTACCGTCGGTAATATAGCGACGTTTATTACGTCGGTAAACGTCGGTCAATCCTGGAACATTTAGCAACGTATTTACAATGCTTACCGACGTTAACCGATTCTATAAACGAGGAAAAATTCTGGAACATTTAGCGACGTGTAGCGACGTTTATCGACGTACATTACGTCGGTAGGCGTCGGTATACCTGCTGACTTACCGACGTTTACCGACGTTTTTCTGTGTCGGTAAGCGTCGGTAAACGTCGCTAAACTGCCAAAAAAAATAAATTGTTTTTACAAAATGTCATTTTCTCCACAGAATCACATTTTCTTCCTGCAGTTTAATAAATAACAATAAATACACAGAAGCACATTTTCTTCCTGGGTTCGCCGACCCCTTCGGTGGAGCACTCAACGCCGATAAATCACAAACAATACTAAAAGTCTACAACCAATATCCAAAGTGTACAACCAACACAAACAATACTCAAAGTTTACAACCAACCAATATCCAAAGTTTACACAACTAGTGAAATCGTCATGGATAAAAGTCTACAACAAATATCCAAAGTGTACAACCAACACAAACAATACTCAAAGTGTACAAACACTAAAATATCATCTCATCAAACAGTCCTAACTCGGACTACTGCGGATCTGGAGGAGGAGGGACACCGCCGCGCCTCATGAATAGAAATATCTCGTATTCCTCCCGTGAAATCGTCACCGATGAAGAAGGTAGTGACGTTGGTGGAGTTGGTGTCGATAAAGAAGGTAGTGACGTCGGCGGAGTCGACGACGATGAAGGCGCACCCGGAGGACAATAACGCTCCAACGCTGCTAGTCGCTGGTGGTATGAATCCATGGTAGATAACAGCCTCGTACTGCTATTAACCATCGAATCCTGCATCAACGTCAACCTCTCGTCCATGGACAGCTGTAATGCCTGCAGATCCGTCACGCTGTGCTTTGTCGACGCTCTAAGATCAGTGACGTCCCGCTCTGTCCTCTTAGTCATATCCCTGAGCTCAATAATGCTGCGGTCGAGCTTATCCAATCGTACTAGGAGCGCAGCATCGTCCGTATGGTGCTGCTCCTGGATCCGTCGTAGCAGCTCGTCACGGACAGACTCCACCATCTGCTGGACTCGGACAGACTCCTGGAAGGGCTGTAGACCATGCACCTGCGTCGCAACTAGGTATGTGTTTGTGATTGGAGTTTTGAGTGTTAGGTATTGTAGATTTAATGAATTAGGGTTATCATTACAGCTCTCTAAATTCTAAACATCAATTCTCAGTTCCATCATTTTATACCTTTAAACGTTATTATATGTGATATTGCGTGTCTTTGACGACCTAAAATTTGTTTACTAAGCGAGTATGCGGCTACGGATGAAATGCTTTCCATTATACAACATGGAGGGGACCGAGGAACAAGAGTAGGTGCCGGAACTAAAGGCTTATGTTTTGTTGTATCACTTAAAATTTGTATTTCAAATAGTACGTATATGTCTATTTTGGGTTAACAGACTGTATTTGAATGGTGTAATAGAACAAACTTTATGTTAAGTAATAGTCTTTTCTTCAAATGTTATGTTTGAAATTAGTCTTAGATTGCTTTCCCAATTGTCCCATTCTAAAACTTTACAGACGACAATCATGAATGTGAGTACTGGTGCATTCGTAGGTCGCATAGCTTGGATCGCTTCACATATTCCGGAAGCAGGACATGAAAATAGTAGAATAGAAATGTGGAGATAAACTTTAAAAATCTAAGAATTTTAAAATTAGTAGAACAAAAATATAGTACATGCAATATAACTTCAAACAAAGGTCAAACAAAAATAGGGGGGAGTACATTTTAGATAGACAACTAAACTATGGGATGCCTAGGAGTGATAGGTTGGTATTTATAATCAATTATTGATCATGAGAAGAGATGAGAATTGTTGGGATCGGACATGCCCCATAAGCACTTCGATATCATGTGTCTGAAACGTGACCACAACGAAAACTTTGGCCAACCCACCTGAGATAACCAACTCTCGTCTAACGAACGCCAAGCCCAAATAAAGACAATGTATATGGTCGGTGACTACGTCACATGGACAAATTGTAATCTATATAACAGGTGAGATGACAATGATTGACAAAAATTAATGTTGAACCATGTGCCCTAATAGGTTCAACCCCCTCACCACACCCAAGAAGAAAAGATAGAGAGTACAACTTGAAATCAATCACCCTACCCATACCCATAGCAATCTTCCTGAATGAAGACGACGACAACTCCTCGATCAGATCTTATCTTTCTTCTTTCTTAGATGACGAGCCCTAAGAGCAAAGTACAGCTTTTTCTTAGATCTCATGTGGACAAGCATCCTGAATCTCCTCCTTGTGCTCTTCCTATTGCCTCCACCCTCAACACATGTATAGTTGAGAAACTATATTTTAGGTCCTATAGATTCTTGAAATAGGAAATCCTAAAATAGGAAGCCTTGTTACTAGAATAAAAGACCCTAATTTAGCTAATATAAAATATTAAAATAGTCCAGCATTAATTATGGACGTCCAAATTTAACCAGATCAAATATTTATGCAAAATTTTGAATTATATCAAATTAAATATTTGGCCAGATTTGATCTCACCAAACCTAGACTGGATCCAACGAGAATGATGCCATGCACCTCGTAGTTCATATGTAGGAGTGTTTTGCTATCGAAAGATGCCTTCGAAGTTTTTAAGATCATTCATGCTTTATGAATAAAAAACTTTGGACACTCGAGAAATAGCATGTTCATAAATTTTGTATAACGTAAATAAAAATGTTAAGAAAGATGATTGATAAGACATTGAAAGATGAGAAAAAATAAACATATTCGAATTGATGAAAAGATTAGAAAAAAATTAAGTTGGTAGTTAAAGTAGCCGCTTAGACCAAGGAGAGAAAATTTGAAGGCATGTTTTTTTGTTATTATTAAGATAGGGCTTTGGCCTTTGAGTTTTATATATATATTAGTCATAACCCGTGTCCATAGGGCATGGTTCATTTAAGGTATTCCTCCTCAAAATCTTGGACCCCCAATTTTAAACGAACAATAATAATTTTGAGGCCCCCATCAAAATATTAAATCTCAACCACTGCTGGATGTGAATTTTCTTTGGATTCTCCATAAAACCCCACTCTCAATAATGCTCATCCACAACCATTATGAGGCCCCCATCAAAATATTAAATCCCAACAATCAAAATATTAAATCCCCATCTTTAGATTCCCCATAAAACTCCACTCCCAATAATGTTCTTCCCCATAAAACCCCACTCCCAATAATGCTCTTCCCCATAAAATTCTACAACCGTTGATTCACCAAGATTAAATCCCAACCACTCTTTATCTTGGCACAGTCAGCCCTAGGATTCAAAAACCTTTGTGTTTTGTATAATATATATATATATATATATATATATATATATATATATATATATATATATATATATAATATATATATATATATATATATATATATATATATATATATATAGAGGAAAATGTACCTAAGGTCGACCTTAGGTAAGTTACCTAAGGTCGACCTCATTTTCCTCACTTTACAACATTTTTTTCTTGAATTTTTTTTTATGGGATTCATCTACACCTTATTGATTGGCAACATACCAAATTTCAAGAAAAAATAATATTGTTTAGCCCCCTATCTATCCCTTGCAAAATCGACGGTCTAAAACTTTGCTGCTACACCGTCGATTTTGCACCTTATTGATAGGGGGCTAAACAATATTATTTTTTCTTGAAATTTGGTATGTTGCCAATCAATAAGGTGTAGATGAATTCCATAAAAAAAAAATTCAAGAAAAAAATGTTGTAAAGTGAGGAAAATGAGGTCGACCTTAGATAACTTACCTAAGGTCGACCTTAGGTACATTTTCCTCATATATATATATATATATATATATATATATATATATATATAGTTACACATGTCATGAGTTATTTGAAATTAAGGCCATCCGCGTCCAGTGGAGGCCAGTGGAGGCCAGGCATGAGTTTGTACATCCTTTGATGTCTCTTGGTCTGCTACTGCTTTTTAAGACCAAAGGGTTGGGGTTGGCGAAACTCGAAAGCAACATCCACAAGTTCCTACTCTTTCCTAGACAAAAAAAGACAAAGCCAAACGACAAAAGATGTTCCGCTGAGTATTTCAAATTCAAACCGATGTATGTGGCGGGGAACTGTCGGCAGATTGTTCAAAGGCTTCAGTTACGGGCACCACGGTCTCCGACTCAGTGACAAATGAGCCAGGTGCAAAAGACCTAAGGTCTCGTTTGGTTCACGGATTTAAGGAATCAGGAAAGAAAAATTGTTCATTTCCTTTGTTTGATAGCCACAAACTTGAAAATCAATTTCATGACAAGAGGAAAAATGGTTCCACTCATGACCCATGGGATTGATTTTTCTTCCTCCTTTTCCAACATTTATTACAAAAAATTATGACAAAACTAACCATGTGTTATTGCTTATTTTACTATTAACTCCTCGTATGTTGGGTCCCTTTGTATTTTCATAATGTCATTTTTATTTTAAAAAGTAAGGATATTATTGGAATATTGATGTATTTTTGCTTTCCTTTCCTGCACCAACCAAACACTAGAAAGGAAATCAAATGGTCTTTTCTAGGTGGTTTCCTTGTTTTACCAAACAAAGGAAAGAAAATGTGACAGGAATTTTAGTTTCTCATTCCCATGGAAAGTACAAGGGAATCAATTTCCCTTCCGTGAACCAAACGAAGCCTAATTATAATATGTTGGTTTTTTATTAGAGAAACTATTCGGTGAGCCGACTCTTGTCACTCATCATCATGAATTTTCATTCTCCTTCACCTGATGAGTCAATACATGTAGCGACAGGCTTGATTCTCCTCTCCATCCACAAATTTTCGGACCATCAAGTTGAGGAGAATCAAGGCTCTTGATGAGTCCGGCTTACTGAAAAGGAGTTGTTTGGTTCAAGGTTTGGAGGGTGAGAATAAGCTTTGGGTTCCAACCATTCCTAGTCCATGTCTGGTAAGCCTAGAATTGAAAATTGGAAGAGAATATAGGCAAGGACGGAACCAGAAATTCAAGCTCGTATGGCTGAAATGAGTTGACTTATATATATATATATATATATATATATATATATATATATATATATATATATATATGAGAATAAAAAAGAAAAGAAATCGGGTTGGGCTGGAGCCCACACCCCAACCCATGTGTGTTCTGCCTCTGAATAGGATTCAGTTTTCCACATGAGAAGTAAATTTATTTTCCTGAATATATTAGTTTGGTGCATTAATTATATTCTTGGGACGGTAATATCCTCAATGAAACCATAATTTCAGTAACAACATCATTATGAACTTAATGTAAGAGTATTTGTGAAAAATTAAACAAATTAAGATTTCCATTGTTGTCTTAACCAAACATGAAATTATATTTTTCTGGTTGCATATCTCCGCTGTATATTTCCAACCAAACCAAACATGAATTGGGAATGTTAAATTCATTTTTCCTGGAAAAATAACCGAAAGTAGCTTTCTAAGAATATCAAATCTCCATCCAAACGCCACCAAATTGTTAATCTCTTGGTGCAAGCATGGATCGCGCCAAGTGCCCTCACAAGCTAAATACAAACGTTATTTGATACTAAACCCTATGTTTTAATGACGTGCAAGCCACGTGTAAGATATGGCAAATGAATGCTATTAGAGATTTGGATTCTCTAAAGTAAATATCTCATAATATTCTCTAATGTCAAATAAATTTTGATTCTCTGATTTCAATAATCTCATGATATTCTCTAATGTTAAATAAATATGGAAAAATACATAAGATATTGACCACAAAAAAATTGTTAAATATCTTATACATTTTTTCTATTTGCACTAACATTATGAGTTGGACTAAAATATCCAAAATTTGAAACCTAGAATGAATGACACATTTGATGAATGCTACTTCTGAGCAGCAAGGTCTAGGAGATAAGGTCTTTATGGACTGAATCTTTTAGCTTTCAATTCTCTAAATTTCCTGCCTTGGGTTTGTAGGGGGTGACTCCAATGTGGTCCATCTTCAATATCATTTGATTGAATGGTCGTCTCAATTTCTTGTTTGAACAAATCCTCTTCTATATTTTTTTCATGAAAAACATACATGAAATAATTCTTTTCTTTAGACTTCAAATAACTGATCCAAATTTAAGTGGATTATATAATTGATGTAAATTGTAATTTCACTACTTTAATCTTTAGAATTGTGCAAGAATTAAATTACACAATATATGCCAACAAGCAAACACCAATATTGCAAACTCTTTATTCTCAAATAGTACCATAACTTCCATTTAAGATTGATAAAAACATTCATGATGAGCCATTTCAAATCATCATTGCAGCCAAAGCGACGGCTCCGAAGAGAGAAACCGCAGCATAACCGACGGAAGGAAGAGCCACCGCAGCAGCACTGGGGGCCGGTGCAGGCGCATAATAGCCGCTGGACCCACCAACAGGAGCCGCAGCAGGAGGACTGCTAGTTGAAGAAGGCAACGGAGCAGGAGCAGGAGTCGTCGGTGGCGGCGAGGGAGCAGAAGCCGGTGGAGGTGGATGCTTGTGGTGGTGCTTCTTGGCAAGCGCTTGCTGGCCAGAGAGCAGCACTGTCACCAGGAACACCATCATGAACAGGGTTTTGGAGGAGGCCATGGTCTCCAAACCCTTTTTTGACCTAAGAGAGAGAGAGAGAGAGAGAGAGAGAGAGATTTCTTTGGTGGTGCAATGCAAGCAATAGGAAGGGATCAGAGAGGAGTGATCATTATATAGGAGGATTTTTGTTGTACAAACGGAAGGTGGTTATTGTTACAATAATTAGAATTAAATGTGGAATTATATATAATATGTCAATCGTCCAATATTGGAAGTTCGTATATATATATATATATATATATATATATATATATATATATATATATATATATTGAGATTGAGAGGGTTTTATACAGTAAGTCCTAAATCATAAATTTCATGCATCCATGCAAAAGACCATGCTATGTCCTAAACAATAAATTTCATAAATTTTCCTGCATGAATAACACATTTTTAATTTAAAAATTCATCTACAATTCATTTGTCAAGTAAATTGTGAATCTTATGTGACAAAAGTTATATAAGACATTTTGAAGTTAATACTCTAGTTCCAGACAGGAAGAAAACTTTGATACCGAAGGGTCAATACCCCCTATGTATGACATGTGGGCTCCCTTCCTCTTCGTAAAATGTGTAAACATATATATACATAAATATTGAGGGGGCCCCACATACATAGGGGATATCAAAACTTTGACACCCTCTTCGTTATCAAAGTTTTACTCTCCAGACACTACGCTTGACAATGTCTTCATCTTCATCTTATCAATTATGAATAAAAAAATATATAGATAAAAGGAAGATGATGAGAAGTTGTATTGAATTTATTGTCTTTTTATATAGTTTGCCACCTATAAAATACATTATCTTGTACCTCATGTCGCATAAGAATTACAACACATTACAAAACAATATAGTTGGAGACTAATGGTCTGTCACTATTGACCAGGGAGTTGAGGTTGTTTATACTTTTTTTTTTCCTTTTTTTAAAAAAAATTGCTCTAAAACTATTTGGTAACAACTAACTAATTGTTGTAGTTACAAATAGTTTTTCAAGAACTTTGAGAGAGGATAAATAATTTTTTACAATTGAGCAAGCAATCCAAAAAGATCTTGTTGCCAACATTATATATACAAGTTGTTGCAAATCTGTGGCATGAACGTTATTGATTGTGCATAATCAATAGACAGTAAAGTCTGCCCGCAACATTAATGGTTAGCTCGTGACAGTTACATAATGCAACACTAATCAATTTGAAATCTATTTAATTTTGCAACTTTTGACAATAATCTCACCTAATGTTAAAAGTTGATTATGTTCTGGACCTTTTGGAAATCAGAGCATGACAATCTTAAACCAAGTATAGGATGGCGTTTATTTTTTGTACTTTAGTACTTTAAAGTGCTAAAATAATTAAGTACATTATCCACCAATTTATTGTATTTGTTTTTTTGTACGTTAAACTGCTCATAACTATATAGTGATGCCATTTATAATCATTAAAATGTAAGCCTATACCTTGAGCTTATAATTTACCACTTAGAATGTATGTGCAAAAAGAGACCATTGTACCTTTTAAATAATGTAATTAATACAAAACATGTCCAAATAATCATAATTCCTACTCTTCCATTTTTTAGTTATAGAAACACAAAAAGAAACAATTTCAAACTTTCAAAATTATCAAATAATTTTTGGTGTCCAAAATGAACATTTAGCTTAAAAATTAAAAAAATAATTTATGATGCCAAAAAGAAAAAAAAATTATTTCCAAATTATTTCTTATGTTGCCTTGCAATGCCTCCATTTTTCAAGGAGGTCGTGTATGCTGTCAAGTGCTCTCACGGGCAGTTTGATATTGCCAAATTAGTGGAAGATCTCATGTACTCCTTCAGGGACGGATCTTTTTTTATTGTTGCACTTCTCATGTGTGTAAATTCTCAATGTTTGATGTTGCAAGATGCTATAAATAGATTATAGTTCCTACAATCTAACAGGGTAATTAGGTATGTCTCTTCTTTAACTGTTCTTGTAGTATCATGTTCCCTAAGATGGTATCGTATTGACTTGTAGCTAGTATAATTCAGTCGAAACGAGATAATTGAAAAAACAATTTCGACATCTAATCAATCGGAAAAATGCATGGATGACCTTTTCTATTCATGGATTAATTTTTATTGGAATAAACCCAAAATACGATAGGTCGTGTCTTGTAAGATTTTCTTCCCCATCATATTCACTGTTGTTTACGTGGACATTTTGCTACTTGGTTTTGATGAATACGTTTACAATGTCGTATTCCATGAATGTTTTCGTTATTTACTTTTATCGATTTCTGCATTCATTTATGAGAATTCTGAGAGAGAGAGAGAGAGAGAGAGAGAGAGAGAGAGAGAGAGAGAAAATAGAAGAAACGTATTGATTCGATATTGATGCCAGTGCAGCAGGAAGCATAAATGGGGCATGATTATTGCTAAATAATTCTCCTTCTTTTGACAATTTTCTAATTGGTGGGTGGTTTCGGTCCTTCTTTTCTTAGTTCCCTTCATGTCTTAATAAAAGAATTCTCATGTTTTCTTGCAACGTCCATAGATCGATGATGTCTTAATAAAAGATAAAGATAAAAGAAGCCACATGTATGTTATTATTGCTAATGATTGACTGTTATTGTACTTCTGCACAAGAATAATATAGTGTGAGCTTCAAATGAAAATGGTTTGGTACCATGAAATAGTTAAAAATATTTTGGAGCATCGGGTCACCAAGTGTGATATTTGAATGGAAATTGAGAATACGATCGTAGACTCAAAATATTTGATGCATGCATTTGCACTTGCTTTCAGTTTTGATTACCATGCAAATTTTGTTTTATAGTTAAGTTGTATACACATTTGCATGGTCAATGGTAACTTATGAACAAGGTTTGTTATAAAATTTCTCAAACGACATTCAAGGTAGCAGAGTCGTATCGGTCTAGAAGGAAGTTATTTAGACGTGCTAATAGGCACGTGATGTAGTGCCCCGTCCCGCTCAGTCAATCAGAAGAATCGAAACGTCGACGGCGTTCGGACTTAGCCTTACAACGGCTGCTCGAAGACATCGCTCGGTCGAGACAACCGCTCGCTCAGATGGGGTAGTTTCGGTGAACTTGCCTCATCTTAGCCTTCACATAATAAATCGCATGTTTTCAACTTGTACAAGTAGGCTTGATAATAAAAGAGACGAATTCACACAGCTAAACGGAATAATCCTGACGGGTCGAATTGAGTTAGAATATGAAAAGGTCCAACGGTCGGCTTAGAGTTGGTGCACGGCGTGCTTTGAAAATGACACTCGATCCTTCGTCCCGTGGTTTGGGAGAAGGAAAGTTGGTTGAGTAGGCAAAGTTATGACCGTAGACTAAGTCATAGGCGTTGCCCACATGAATGCTTAATAAAGCATGCACGGTCCCGTCGTCCAAGGCTTGGCATAGCCTTGACTTGCCCATAAGTTAAGTTGCGTTGAGCGGCTTGTGACCTAAGTCTAGGCACCCGAGTGACTTGGTCGTTCAAGTTGGATGCGTGCACGACACGATCCGTTAAGGTAAAGCTTGACACAGCCTTTGCTCGTTAAGTTGTTGCGAAGTTAAGTTAGGCAAAGTTATGACGGTCGACCTAAGACATTACAAGTACCGTCCCGCTCTTTCACGGTTTGTCAAAGTTAAGTAGTCCCACTATCTCAAGGCCCATCGACTTGGGCAGGAGTGTCGCGTAGAGCACGATTGGCTTAAGGCACGATGCACGGACTTAGTGTTTAAGGCAAGGGCCACAATTGATTCAAAGAAAGTTTTGAAAAAGGTCTATCAAATAGGCGTTCATGAGTTGAACCAAATGATAGGGTAACAAGGAAAGAATGCTCGCGACCGTGGGTCGTCGAGGGGTCTTAAGGAAAGAATGCTCGCGACCGTGGATCGTCGAGGGGTCTCAAGGATAGAAGTCTTGATCTTGGTTTTGAAAAGAGATGGTAACATTGGAAGTTGAATGACTGTGTGAGACGTCAGTTTGAGTCGAGTCTTGTATGGTCAAGGATACAAGGAAGAAAGGGTTTCCTCGGATCGACAACCTGTGGCCACAGGACCGAATTCGGCCTAGGAGGAAACAGGTATAGCTGTGCCAGGTAGGGCAACAGGTATTCGGTGGACGCTCATCGGGGCTAGCTACTTGCGGTGACCGGACCATCCTATGCGCCAGCTATAAGTCCAGGATGGCTTGTGTCACGCCCCGATTCCGTTGAATCGATAGTCGTCCCCCGGGCGTGATGCCGTGCGAACCTAATTTGTGCTCGCACAAGGCATAGTCATAAGGCGATCCGAGACACAAGATCTAAGAGAGTACGCAGACAAATTGATTCACACAATAAGTAAAGAAAACTTGATCTTTATTGATAATGAACATCTTTTACAGACTCCAACACAAGACTTATTGCCGTACGGGCTACAACATGACTCGATTTCAAAAGAGTGCCGATGAGATAATCGTTCCATACATTGCACATATCCTTCAATATACACAAAGTACTCCAGTGACCTGGATGGGAGGGACGCTGAGTCATCTTCCTTGGACTGTCGAGAGCCTTCAAAAGGGAAGTCGCTGAGAAAGTCTTCGACGCATGGTCGAAGCTTGAAAATCACGAACGCCGTCGAACTAGCTGGCGCGTCCTTCCTGGTTCACGGGACCTGCAAAGAGCGAGGATCAACACGAACACATGTACTGGCGAATGGCTAATTAAATCCAAGCTCTGCATTTGATTCAAGAAGTTTCGTAACATGTTAGCTAACTATTTCAATGATCTTTCTAACCATCTTGCTCGATTTGCATGTTAACATATTTTGAGGCAAGCATATGAAATTGTATAACATTAAGCAACTATCACATTCATCCCGTGTCCCGTGCACTTGTTAAGCAGTGTAAAAGGGGTGTGAATGCCACTGGCAATGTCAAGCCATCGCGGACTATAGCTGGGTTAGACGGCGACCCTTTTACGTCGGGTAGCGAGCCCTGTGCGAAAGTTCCTGCCAAACTCGCGCCGATGAAGGGCTGGCGCTTGCTATAAACACGTTCCTCCCGGGCCGAATCGGTCCCTTGGCCTAGGTAACCGTTCGAGAAAACTACACCTTGTCGATAAGTTGTCCAATGACCGTTTTGCTTACTTAGCCGTATTGTTGCGATAAACGTTAATCGATTCATTCATTACTTTGCATAGGCTAAGTGGATTTGCATAAAGAACATGTATTCTATTTCCAATACCAGCAGTTGATAACAATTATTTCGTGAAGAATCGTTCTACGATTTCTTTGATTCTACACTATTATGAGAAGCATTTATTTTACTTCACATGTTGAGTTTTGAAGTAGAAGGACGAGGTGAAGGAGGTCAGCCACTCGCCTTAGCCTTGCTTCAAGCGAGCGACCGGTTGGCTGCGCTAACGTCGCCTATGCGATCACCTGCAATCGCGTAAGCAACTGATTAGAATACTGTATAATTCAAGGAATTTCGATATGAATACGAAGCTCGAAAAGCAAGTCACGAAAACTCATTCGAAAAACATTTACGAAAACGCATTCACGAAAACTAAAGCCAAAGCCAAATCAAGTGTGGCATGAAAATCAGAGCAACGGGAGGTCTCTCCTGACTCAGCCGCAGAGCCAATCCTCAAGGCGCAACCCGCTGATTATGGGACTTGGTTCCGAAGAAGCCATTCCATAACGTGGAATGGATCTTAATTCAACCGTTCCCGTTCGATCGACCCGGCCGATTCTGACCTATCGGTCCCGACCGTATCGATAGCGACAGTGTTCCTTTCTCACGCACCCCGTGGACGAAAACGGGGCACGATGTAGGGACGGGACACTACACCATAACCAACTAATAAAAAGTTTCGTCCTCGAAACTTAAAGATAGAACCTACCTCTACGAGAATAATGAAGAAAATTTTTCCTTCATTTCTGATTCAAGCTCCCACGTCGACTCTTCGATCGAATGGTTCCTCCAGAGGACGCAGACGAGAGGGATCGCTCGATTGCGCAGCAGCTTATCCTTGTGTTCTATGATTTGAACTGGCTCTTTAACGTAGGATAAGTCAAACTTTAGCTCCAGCTGGCCAAAATCTACTACGTGGCTCGGGTCATGCACGTACTTCCGCAGTTGAGAGACATGGAAGACATTGTGTACACCTTCAAGCGCCGGCGGTAAGGCAATTTTATAGGCCACTGGGGCGACCCGTTCAAGTATTTCGAACGGCCCAACGAATCTCGGACTCAACTTCCCCTTTGCGCCGAACTGAGTAACTTCCCGCATGGGCGACACTTTAAGAAATACGTGATCGCCTTCTTGAAACTCGAGGGGTCGACGATGAACGTCCGCATAGCTTTTCTGATGACTCTGTGTAGTCTTTAGTCTTTTCCGAATGAGCAAAATTTTCTGCACGGTCTGTTCCACCAGTTCCGGGCCGAGAATCTGTCGCTCTCCGACTTCGTCCCAGCAAATGGGTGATCGGCACTTGCGTCCGAACAAGGCTTCATACGGCACCATTTGAATGCTGGATTGATAGCTGTTATTGTATGCAAATTTGGCCAGAGGTAGATGATTGTCCCAGCTTGATTTGAAGTCAATTACGCAGAGTCGTAGCATGTCTTCGAGAATCTGATTGACGCGCTCCGTTTGGCCGTCGGTCTGAGGATGGTAAGCCGAGCTGAACTGTAACTTGGTACCCAGCGTCGACTGAAGGCTACTCCATCGTCAGCAAGCGGAGGCTCGTCAGACCCAATTTGAGAACGGTTCGAGGCTCAATTCAAGCTGCAGCAGCAGCAGCTGAATACCCTCCAGCAAATCGTACAGTCGATCGTGGGCAACAACAACAATTCTACGATGACACCTGCCGTGACCCAGCCTACGGTTTGATCCAACGAAGCTGAACCAGAGGCGCCCGTGCTCTCAACTGCGACACCGAGAAGTTCTAACTTCGACGTGTCAAAATTCTCTAAAAGCTGTCGCACTTCCTTCAACGGTACAGAAGATCCCTCGGTGGCGATCGACTGGCTGGAGGAGCTGGAAGATAAGTTTGAGCTTCTGGGTGTCGAGGACTCAAAGAAAGTCGCGTGTGCTCAACTTCTACTTCGAATGAACGTGCACGATTGGTGGGCTGTATAGAAGCGGGCTATTCGACGTGAAGACGAGACGGCGGCGATCTCATGGGCGACATTCAAAAAGGCGTTCGAGACTGAATATCTTTCTGCAGCCGTGCGATAGGAAAAATAAGACGAGTTTATGCAGTTAAGGCAAGGGAATATGACGGTACGACAATATGCGGCCAAATTCAACAAACTGGCCAAGTTTACTGGAGACTTCCTACCTACCACTGCAAGTCGAGCTCGACGATTTGAAGTGGGTCTACGTTCCACTATCTGTGCTCACGTTTCGGTGGGTGAATACAAAACTGTGGGCGAGGCACTCAACCACGCCATCCGTCTGGAGTCCGAGTATCCTTCTACTACTACCGACGCTGTTCACTTTAATAACAAATGCCATAGAAATACGGGAGGCAACAACGCACATAAGCGTCAAAACCGCGGCAACGAAGGCGACAACCAGACGAAGGATCGAGTAGTCTGCACTTTCTGCCACAAAGTGGGGCACTTGATCAGCGAGTGCCGATCGAAGAACGGTGCGTACCTCGCGTGCGGCCGAAAAGACCATATCTTACGCGACTGTCCGGAGAAGTCAAACCAGCGCCCCCACCAATACCAACAAAAACGAGGCCAAGCACCTCGGGCTCCACCGACCGTACAACAGAATGGCCAAGACCGTCGCCCCAATGCTCAGGGCCGCGTCTACGCCATGACTCGCGATGAAGCGTTCACATCTGATACCGTCGTGACAGGTATACTACAATTCAATAATAAACCTGCTCGTGTATTGTTTGATTCAGGTGCTACGCATAGTTTTATATCGGCGGACTTTGCCGCCGAGTACAAATTCTCATTGACACCACTGGGCCTCGATCTTACTGTTAACGTACCGTCGGGCTTGCCACTACTTGCAAATTTAGTCTGCGGAGACGGAATCATCTGTATAGGTGGTCAAAAGGTCAGTCTCGATGCGATAGTTCTAAATATTAAGGACTACGATATCATTCTGGGAATGGATTGGCTCGGTCCGTGCAACGCAACCATAGACTGCGCTGAAAAGAAGGTCACATTCCGCATACCTGGAGTGCCTGAATTCTGCTACTCGTGTGGTGAGGCGTCGCCGACCTGCATAGTGATCTCCACAATATCTGTTCGACGGATGCTGCATTCCGGGTGCGAAGGCTATCTAGCTTCCGTTCGAGACATGCGACAGGATGGTGCAAACGCGGGTCAGACCGACGTTGTGGCAGAATTCTCCGATGTGTTCCCGGACGAGCTGTCCGGCATGCCGCCCGATCGAGAGATTGAGTTCACTATCGATACCTTTCCCGACACTCGACGATCTCGAAAGCCCCGTACAGAATGGCCCCTGCAGAGCTTAAAGAACTTAAGGTGTAGTTACAAGAATTGCTCGACAAAGGATTCATCCGACCCAGTGTCTCGCCATGGGGTGCGCCCGTGCTGTTTGTTAAGAAGAAGGATGGCTCTATGCGTCTTTGTATCGACTACCGCGAGCTGAATAAAGCCACCGTCCGGAACAAATACCCTGCCCCGCATAGATGATCTGTTTGATCAGCTTCAAGGAGCCACGGTGTTCTCTAAAATTGATCTGCGTTCGGGTTACCATCAACTCAAGATCAAGCTGGACGATGTGTCGAAGTCTGCCTTTCGTACTCGATACGGCCATTACGAGTTCCTGGTAATGCCGTTTGGCCAAACGAACGCCCTGCTGCTTTTATGGGTTTAATGAATCGGGTGTTCCGACCATTCTTCGACAAGTTCGTAGTAGTCTTCATCGACGACATACTCGTCTACTCGAAGAGCAAGCAGCAACACACTGAGCATCTACGGACCGTGCTTCAGACCCTTCGAGAGAATCAGTTGTACGTGAAGCGAAACAAATGTGAATTTTGGCTGAGTAGCGTCGCATTCCTCGGACACATCATTTCAGCTGAAGGCATTGCGGTCGACCCGAAGAAAGTTGAAGCCGTCATCGATTGGAAGCGGCCAACGTCCGTTAGCGAGATTCAAAGTTTTCTTGGCTTAGCGGGATACTATCGACGCTTCGTGAAAGACTTCGTGAAGATCGCATCGCCCTTGACTCCCCTCACCTAGAAAGGAGTCGCATTTGACTGGTCAGACGACTGCGAAGCTTCATTCCAAGAATTAAAGCAACGGCTCGTCTCGGCCCCGATACACGCACTTCCAGAAGGAACTGAGGGTTTTCAGATATTCAGCGACACGTCCGGTCAAGGCTTGGGGTGTGTGCTGATGCAGCGGAACAAGGTGATATCTTTTGCTTCCCGACAGCTAAAGCCGTACGAGAAGAATTATCCCACGCACGACCTGGAGTTAGCAGCGATTGTGTTTGCGTTGAAATTATGGCATCACTACCTCAATGGCGTGGCGTGCACGATCTACACCGATCACAAGAGCCTCAAGTATCTATTCACGCAGAGGGAACTGAACTTGCGGCAGAGGCGCTGGTTTGAACTGATCAAGGATTACGACTTGACTATCGACTATACGCCGAAAAAGGGAAATGTTGTGGCGGATGCTCTGAGTTGGAAGTACATAGCTTCGCTATCCATCGACCGTAGACTGCTACACGACCTAGAAGAGATGGGCATCGAACTCCGAGTCCGATTTCAGAATGTGCAGTTGGCAAAGTTGCAGTTAGAGCCGAGCTTGCTTGAAAAGATCAAGACTGCTCAGAAGGACGATCCATACCTGAAGAAAATACGAGATCTAATCTCGACGGGCAGGACGACCGACTTTACGGAAGACGAGACCGGCATGCTTCGATTGAGGGGTAGGCTATGCATTCCGGATGATTCAGAACTTAGAAAGGAGATATTGTCGGAGGCGCACTACGCAAAGTACACCTTGCATCCCGGCAGTACGAAGATGTACAAGGACCTCCGCACAAACTTATGGTGGCACGAAATGAAAAGAGATGTGGCACTTTTCGTATCACAATGCATGGCCTGTCAGTAGGTGAAAGCTGAGCACTAGAGACCAGGTGGGGAGATACAGAATCTGGCGATTCCGGAATGGAAGTGGCAGCACGTGTACATGGATTTTATTGTTGGTCTGCCGAAGACGCCGCAGAGAAATAATGCCATCTGGGTCATCGTCGATCGATTAACCAAATCAGCACACTTTATTGCCATCAAAGTTACTTGGAGCGTTGATCGCCTGGCGCAGATATATCTTGATGATATAGTACGGCTGTACGGAGTTTCAGTATCCATCGTCTCTGATCGGGATTCACGGTTCATGTCGCGATTCTGGAGTAGCCTTTAGTCGGTGCTGGATACCAAGTTGCAGTTCAGCTCGACTTACCATCCTCAGACCGATGGCCAAACGGAGCGCGTCAATCAGATTCTCGAAGACATGCTACGACTCTGCACAATTGACTTCAAATCAAGTTGGGACAATCATCTACCTCTGGCCGAATTTGCATACAACAATAGCTATCAATCCAGCATTCAAATGGCGCCGTATGAAGCCTTGTACGGACGCAAGTGCCGATCACCCATTTGCTGGGACGAAGTCGGAGAGCGGCAGATTCTCGGCCCAGAACTGGTGGAACAGACCGTACAGAAATTTTGGCTCATTCGGGAAAGACTAAAGACTGCGTAGAGTCGTCAGAAAACCTATACGGATGTTCATCGTCGACCCTCGAGTTTCAAGAAGGCGGTCACGTATTTCTCAAAGTGTCGCCCATGCGGGAAGTTACTCGGTTCGGCGCAAAGGGGAAGTTGATTCCGAGATTCGTTGGGCCATTCAAAATACTTAAACGGGTCGCCCCAGTAGCCAATAAAATTGCCTTACCGCCGGCGCTTGAAGGTGTACACAATGTCTTCTATGTCTCTCAACTGCGAAAGTACGTGCATGACCCGAGCTACTGTAGAAGCATGGAAAATATTAAAGAAAAAGACCCATGCGGCCAAGGAACCACATGTGGCTCAGAAAGCCCATGCGGCTCAGCGAGTCATGCGGCATAAGGGACTATGCGGCCCAAGACATCTCATGCGGCTCAGAAGACACGTGGCGGGACAGTCCTCTCCTCTGCCCTCTCGTATTAATTATTTCGACGGCTGACAACTCTGAAAAAGTGACAGCCCTGACACAAAGAGAGGCAATTATGACTCTGTCATAATGACAGACCCCTAGGGAAGAGAAAGAGATCTCTGACACAAATCCCCCGAGAGCCATAAAAATGCCACGTGGCCTTGCCACGTGGGCGTTCGTATGCGGCTCGAGCAAAGACTTCTCATACGGTTCAGAATGAAGCCGTCCTATGCGGCTCAGGCCGAGACAGCCTCATGCGGCTTGAGCAAAGACTTCTCATGCGGTTCAGAATGAAGCCGTCCTATGCGGCTCAGGCCGAGACAGCCTCATGCGGCTCAAGCAGAGGCCTTCCCATGCGGTTCAAGAGGACCATTTCCATGCGGCTCAGGCGAATGTATCCCTATGCGGCTCGCAATGATCACCTCCATGCAGTTCAAAGGCTCGAGGGAGGGCCGCTACCCAGGCAGCCCTGACACGTGGCCCTAACCATATGCGGCCCAAAATCATATGCGGCTCACTCGTCATGCGGTTCAGATCCCCCCAGTGGCTCCTAGGACACGTGTCCTAAGCCGATCAATTTTTCATATTTATTGCAATCAAAGATTGGGTCAAATCCTAATAATCTGGGACACGTGGTAGGAGAATAAATCAAATTTATTCGCAGACATCAGAAGATCGTTATGAGGAAGATTTACTCCAATCAGCATTAATTGCTGATGAGATTTGGTGTAATCTACACTCAATGGTCCGGATTCGTCATAATCAAAATGAATGGCCTAGATTGACCAATCCACAGGCCGCCGCCATCTCCTAGAAGCAATCATTTGCAACCCTAATGATCACACCCCATTCCTATAAATAGCAGGGTGCCATTCCCTTGCAAAAGGAGCACAAAAAAAAAGATATACGCACATACAGAGAGAGGCGCATACAGGAGTACTTTCCGAGATCAGAGAGAGCACCAGAGTACTTGGAGAGAGAGTAAAGAGAGCACTTCTTCCAACGCCGAGCAATCTTCTGGAGCCAAGACTGCATACCGATCGTCCAAGGAGTAAGGCAGGACTGCCGTCGCCTTCCCGAGCCTCTATCGTCACCCCCCAGAATCTAAAATAAACAATTGTACTTAGTTTGCTGTACCTAGGCTTTCGTCCCTAGGCTTTCTTTGTACAAGCGAGTTTGTAACGTGAAGTAAAAGTCCAGTCCTCCGATAATTGTTCTGCTCTTTTATATTTCATGGCAAACACGATTGCGACTCTGCTGGGGACAAACTTCTCCATGGCCGAGGAGTTGGTGATGCAATCAGATGCAGCCAAGCTTGGCTCCACGCAACAGAAAATGGTCGCCCGGTTCGACCAACAGGCGTTCGAAGAAATGCTCTCCGACAAGAGCGCTGGACTGGTCCAGAAGCGAGCCCGCACGAAGAAGGCCCGCAAGGAGTGGAGACCCCGATCCTTCGTTCTTACTGAAGCTCTTGCTGAGATACCCTCTGTCGCTCAAAACGGCGGAGAAGACTCTCCTGTGGCCCCACTTCAGATCATAGACGACTCTGCTGTCCCCAAGTCCGACAGAAAAAAATATTATGATGCTGGACTTGCAGGGGCAAGGAGGAACTCTATGTGATCCGAGCCGCATAAGGGTTCTAGCCGCATGGAGAAAGCCTATGCGGTCACATCCGCCAGCCGCAGAAAGAAAACTCACGCGGCCACATCTGTCAGCCGTATAACTTATGCGGCTACAGTTGCCAACCGCATGGATGAAACTTATGCGGCTACTGGAGTCAATCGTTTCCAGAAAACCCATGCGGCCACAAGTGCCAACCGTATGCGGCCAGCCTGTACGGTCGTGACTCCTAGTCGCACAAGAGCAACTCATCCGACAGCTAAAGACAGCCGCATGCAGACAGCCTGTACGGTTTCCAATCCCAGCCGTATGACGCCTACTCCACGCGGCTCTGTCTTCGACCGTCTCTCGTACGGTCCTGATCTCTTGTGCTCCCAAAAGGATATATCTGACTCTCTCCAGTATCACTTAGACTCTTCCTACTATGTGCCCTTACGCACTAGAGCGAAGAGGACTAAAGCAGTGCGAACCTGGCGAGTTCGGTCCGCTGATCTGACCTCTGACCATCCGAGCGTTCCGTATACTGTTACGCGGGCCTCGGATGGGAAGTTGTACAAAACCACTCGAGTCCAGCCCCCGACGGCAGACGGACAGAGAGGTTCGCAAAAGTCTCCCAAAATCCTGGGAGCAAACATGGTCGGTCCCGACCCATCTGACTTGCGTGAGGCCATCCTCCACAAACGCAAGGAAAGAGAAGATACATCGGGGTGCAAAGAGTCCTCCTACGGACGTCACTGCACCCAAGTCATCGTCAACTGTTGCTGCAACAGCGCGACGGCGCGAGAAGACCGGCAGTCTGTATTTCAAAAATTACAACAGCCATCTTCAGGAGATGAGGCACTCCCCGTCGTCTCCTGCAACTCTGTTCGGAAAATCCCCGCTGATGGAAGGGGGAAAAAGACGAATGTTCCCAGCCCGAAGATCTCAACCACTGCAACTAAAAGACTGTCGTCTAAGCAGGTGCCCACCACCGAAGTTTTCCAAGGTACTCGTTCTAAGACAAAATCTGCTACAGTGGGAGATTCGTCATCCACAACGCAGGGGGTTGCTGGGGCTGGGGGTAGCACCCCTTCGAGCCTCCACAGCAACCCGATGTTCCAAGAAGACGAGCCAGGGGAGACAACTCTCGCATCGGATGTAGCAAACCTCGGCGTCCCCGAGGACATCCACAACTCCCAAAACGAAGCAAACTCGGAGACTGGGGGTACTGTTCCCTCTGAGTCTGAATCAGAAGGGAACATATCCCGATGATTTCTCTCTACAGGGGTATGATTCAGAGGGCACTTCCTCCACCGCTCCGTCTATCTCTCCTCATGCGAAGACGGTATTCATGACAGACAGCAACCAAGGTGGTTCCAGTGATCGCCAACGCATCGACAGTTTTGAAGCCATATTGCTTGCTTTGGTCAAGTCTGTAGACGAAATTAAAGCGGCCCTTCCAACTCAGCAAGGAGGGACGCCTGGCCAAACAAGTGCGGGTCCCGCGGTCAATGCAGACTCGAATTCGGCGGCACCAAACCCGAGCAACAATCCTCCGGAAACAACGGCCCCCACCGCTGTGGACGAAGCACGCGAAGCGAGAAGAGAGGTCCAGGAGCTCCGAGCCATGTTCCACGCTCGAGAAAACTCTCAAGACCTCAGAATACGGCAACCATACCCTGCTGCATGGAGGGATGTTCCATTCCCACCAAGATATAAGCCGTTCAACATCAACCCTTATGATGGCAAGACCTCAGCAAGTCGGTACATCACTTACTTCGAGGTCACCGCTGACCATTTGCCCCATGACGATGCCATTCTCACACGATTATTCATCGGGGCATTGGAAGGGGTCGCCTTCGACTGGTACCGTAACCTGCCAGATAATTGCATCCACTCTTTCGCCAGCTTCAAGCGCATGTTCTTGGAGAGATTCTACGAAGTAGGGCAGGACATCACCATGTCCACCCTCATGGACGTCGTCCAAGGGGAGAAGGAGCTGACAAGGAACTACATTGAGCGGTTTCGCCAAACCGCCATGAAGCTGCCATCTGGAAATCCCGATTCCTCCATGATCGAAATTTGCCAAAAGAGACTGCTTCCAACAATCAGTCTCTGGATGGGCGAAAGTCAATTCAGCGACTGGAAGACATTCATCATCAGCGCCACAAGCGCCGAAGAACGATTGAAGAAGGCTCGCCAGTTGGGATTACACATCTCGGACGGGGAAAACAAGGGCAAGCGTCCTAACACCAATAACGACAATGGGGGTAGTCCCTCCAACAATCGGGACAGCAGGAAAAAGCAGGCTATGGTGGCCGATACAGCACAGAAACCTGAGCCAAAGCCAGCAGACAAACAATGGCCACAAATCACTTACTCCTTCGAAGACAGTCACGTCAAGCCCATCTTGGACATGCTCATACAAGGAGACAAAATTCAGCTTCCTCCACCAAGACGGGAACCGCGGTCGACAGAGATGGAGAACCCAAAGTACTGCCATTATCACCGCTACGTTCACCATGCTACACACGACTGCTACCAGCTAAAACGGTACATCCAAAACCTCATCGATTCGAATGCTCTGGCTATCGATTTCGAAGAGGTAACCGTGGCAGCCAACACGGTGTCAGTACAATTCGGCAGCTTCCCTCCGACGGAAACTCAAGACGGGATGGTCCCCATCCCTCTGGCAACAATGGAGATCTCTAATCTTCTTCCTCCCCGAGATCAGGCTGCTGGTCTAGTGCCCCTCACCACATCACAAGGGGAAGTCATGTGGATCCATCCAGACTTGGTATCAGAAGTGACTCAGCCCACATCATCTTCCATCTGCAGGAAGAAGAGTGGAAAAGTCAGGTCCTGCCGCACGATCTCGGCAAATATCGAAGAAGCTACAGCCGTCGTCACGCGGTCCGGGGCACAATCCCAACCTGTGGTTGACAATCCAGCTGAAGATCATCAACCCACTACAACAGATGCTCCGGGACCGGCTCAGCCTTCGACGACCGACAAGCCTAGGCCGAGAAAAACTCGCTTCGACAAATCCCTCCGAAAAGAGACAGCACAAGGGCTGGAGAAGCCCTACAACTTCGACATCTTAGCGCAATTGGCCAACACACAACGACCAAGTTATCATTATACGAGCTTCTGAGACTCTCCAAAGATGTTCGTGCGACTTTGAGCGATGCACTCCAAAATGCCGACGCATACCTGGCTCAAGTCAACCTCACGGGAGAAAACCCGTCTGCAGTTCTCCAAGACAGCGCCTGCACGGGAGCAATGCCCAACATTGTCTTCACTCCGCAGGACATGCTCATCAAAACCAACCTGCATGATCGCCCACTATACTACGCAGGATACATCGGCGACGTAAAGGTAGACCGGATGCACATAGATCCTGGCTCTTCCATAAGCATTATCCCGAAGGGTCTGCTACATCATCTCCGCATCCCAATGCACCGCCTGACTCCTACAAGCACCACCATCAGCGGTTTCAATTCGGGCAGAAGCTACCCAATTGGGAAGATTTGTCTGAAATGTCAGATTGGCGATCTCCAATCAGAAGTCACCTGCTACGTCATAGATGCAAACACTTCGTACAACATTCTCTTAGGGCGCCCTTGGATACATGATTATATGATCGTGTCTTCCACGCTGCACCAATACTTCAAATATGTCGACAAACATGGCTTCGTAAGGACAGAATTTGCCGACATCGATCCTTTCAAAGGGGTCGAGTCCAACTATTCAGACTCCTGCCTATACGAAAAATCAAAGAGGCACCTTGATAAAGGAGATGTGCAAGCTCGTACCGAGATAGCCACAGGATCAGAAGAGCCTCTGACGATCCACCTCCAAGTTCGCAAACCTGGCAAGTCTGCACCCCTTACAGCCACTCTACGTAAGGACGCAATCAACCTCTCAGCACAAGAAGAGCAGATGATAATCCGGCTACCAAGGTCTGGCCAAGTGCCAAGACCCACAACGGAGTCACTGACGATCAGGCTACAAAGAATCGGCCAACCACAGATGGAGAAGCTCAATCCCTCCGACAAACCAATGACAATACGCCTTCCTAAGAAGGGTGGTCACCACGATACAAGGCCTGGAACCTCTAGTGAGCCAACAACCCCCCGTCCAGCATCGAGTAATAAACTGGGGGTCGCCAGTCTGCCAACGACTCCACGCTCGGCCCCATCTACTGAACCCCTGACGATCAAGCTGCCCAGGTCGTCTTCTCAGTCTTCATTTACACAGGAGGTAGCCGAAGAGGAACCCGAGTTAGCCAAGTATATGGCCGCCCACACTGACGTTCCCTCCGCTGATGATGTAATCCTGCTAGAAAAGATACCTTACTTCATCAATAAAGGATTATCTTTGAACTAAAAAAAATATGGTGTTGAGAGTGGGATACTACTGGCCCACGATGGTAGCGGATGCGATAGACTATGCGAGAAAATGCAAAGCCTGCCAAGTCCACGCTGACTTCATTCACCAGCCATCCAAATTTCTACATCCAACAGTGGCGTCCTGGCCATTCGAAGCATGGGGAATAGATATCGTCGGTCCAATCACCCCACCTTCCTCCCGAGGACATCGCTTCATACTCGCGATCACAGATTACTTCTCCAAATGGACGGAAGCTATCCCATTCGCAGAAGTCAAGACTTCAAACGTGATCGGCTTCCTTAAGCATTATGTCATCTACCGCTTTTGACTGCCATGAAGGATCATCCACGATAATGGTCCACAGTTTGCAAGCCACGCCTTCTACCGGTTCTGCGACAAGCATCGCATCCAGAACATTGCTTCAACGCCATACAATCCAGCAGCAAATGGGTTGGCAGAGGCATTCAACAAAATAATCATCAAACTCCTCAAGAAGTTTGTCTCCTCCAATAAGCGCGACTGGAACGAGAAGCTCGGCGAGTGTTTATGGGCATACCGGACTACAGTCCGAACAGCTACCGGAAACACACCATTCTCTCTAGTATACGGGAGTGAGACAGTTCTCCCATTAGAGACTCAAATACCCTCACTCCGCGTCGCCCTCACTTATCAATTGACGACGGATGACAACTACCGACGTCGACTACAAGAGTTGGAGGTCTTAGATGAAAAGCGCCTCCTAGCTCAGCAAAGGATCGAGCTATACTAAGCACGAATCTCAGGAGCCTTCAACAAGAAGGTCAAAATCAGAACATTCCAAGTAGGCGATCTTGTTCTGGCAGTCCGGAGGCCAATGGTCATGACTCATAAGACCGTCGGCAAGTTCTAGCCAAAATGGGAAGGTCCATTTGTCATCGAGGCCGTGTTCTCCAACGGTGCTTACCGTCTCGCTAAGCAAAATGGAGACTTGCTCATGTTGCCCGTCAACGGCAAGTTCCTGAAGAAATATTATGTCTCAACAACATTCTCCAGATTATTGAGTCACGTACCCGCTGGTACCACTAAACTCACCCTCATAGTTTTCCAGATTCTCGAGTCACGTACCCGCTGGTACTACTGAACTCACCCTCATAGTTTTCTAGATTCTCGAGTCATGTACCCGCTGGTACCGCTGAATTTACGCTCACCATTCTCCAGATTCTCGAGTCATGTACCCGCTGGTATCTCTGAACTCACATCCCGGTCACTCTTTCAGGTAGCAAGTCATGTATGATCATACCTCTGAACTTTCTTCTCGAAGGAGATCCTCCCTCATGATCTAATACCTGTACTCCCAGTGCACAAAAAGGGTAATTGATCCACAAATTTCCAAAACGACCATGTCTTCATTACCTCTGAGTCGTTCCACTTTCGCCAAAAACAAATCACCCCTTACATAGAACTTCCATGTCCTCATTACCTCTGAGTCGTTCTATGTGCCCTCCTTCATTGAGCCCACTCCTATCTTGTCCTCATTACCTCTGAATGGGAAGGCTCCGTCGAAGAAACCTTCATACTTTCTATATCCTCATCACTTTTGAGTAAGTATGATGATCCCCTTTCGACCTATTATCTGTACCCACAACCGGAGTACGCCAAGGGTAATAGGTCCACAAATGTCCTCTGTTGACCACAAATGTCCTCTGTTGACCACAAATGTCCTCTGTTGACTACCAGTATCTTCCGTCGAGTTCATTCCTACCATGTCCTCATTACCTCTGAGTAGGAAGATTCTACGGTAAAACCCTCATACTTGCCATGTCCTCATTACCTCTGAGTAAGTATGTTGGTCCTCTCTCCTCTTATTATCCGTATCCCGAACCAGGATACGCCAAGGATAATAGGTACACAAATATCCTCCGCTGAGTCCACTCCTGCCATGTCCTCATTACCTCTGAGCAAGAAGATTCCACGGTAAAACCTCCATACTTGCCATGTCCTCATTACCTCTGAGTAAGTATGTTGGTTCCCTTCCATCCTATTATCAGTATCCTAAGTCAGGGTAAGGCCCATAAATGTCCTCTGCTGACCACAAATGCCGTACTAGGTCCCCTAGTACATCCACATCTTTCCTCATCATCACATGCTTTCGGAGCCCAGCTGTTCCATAGCATTCTTTCACACAATGCATAGAACTTCCACGTTGATAGCATCTCTGAGTTGTTCTATGTATTCTCATTCGAGTTTACTCCTACCATGTCCATATCACCTCTGAGTAGGAAGGCTCCATCGAAAAAACCCTGATATTTGCCATGTCCTCATTACCTCTGAGTAAATATGATGGTTCCCTCTCTCAACTTATTATCCGTACCTAAAACCAAGGTACGCCAAGGATGATAAGTCCACACAAAATCTCCAGCGGAAGTACCCAAACCTATCACGTCCATGCTACCTCTGATAGGATCTCCACACCAAAATAACTCTACTTTCCATGCTTCTTATTCAAAGTATTTCAATTTTGCAAATTGAAAACTTTGAAGAGGGTCTTGTAGAAGCATGGAAAATATTAAAGAAAAAGACCCATGCGGCCAAGGAACTACATGCGGCTCAGAAAGCCCATGCGGCTCAGCGAGTCATGCGGCATAAGGGACTATACGGCCCAAGACATTCCATGCGGCTCAGAAGACACGTGGCGGGACAATCCTCTCCTCTGCCCTCTCGCATTAATTATTTCGACGGCTGACAACTCTGAAAAAGTGACAGCCCTGACACAAAGAGAGGTAATTATGACTCTGTCATAATAACAGACCCCTAGGAAAGAGAAAGAGATCTCTGACACAAATCCCCCGAGAGCCATAAAAATGCCACGTGGCCTTGCCACGTGGGCGTTCGTATGCGGGTCGAGCAAAGACTTCTCATACGGTTCAGAATGAAGCCGTCCTATGCGGCTCAGGCCGAGACAGCCTCATGCGGCTTGAGCAAAGACTTCTCATGCGGTTCAGAATAAAGTCGTCCTATGCGGCTCAGGCCGAGACAGCCTCATGCGGCTCAAGCAGAGGCCTTCCCATGCGGTTCAAGAGGACCATTTCCATGCGGTTCAGGCGAATGTATCCCTATGCGGCTCGCAATGATCACCTCCATGCGGTTCAAAGGCTCGAGGGAGGGCCACTGCCCAGGCAGCCCTGACACCTGGCCCTAACCATATGCGGCCCAAAATTATATGCGGCTCACTCGTCATGCGGTTCAGATCCCCCCAGTGGCTCCTAGGACACGTGTCCTAAGTCGATCAATTTCTCATATTTATTGCAATCAAAGATTGGGTCAAATCCCAATAATCTGGGACACGTGGTAGGAGAATAAATCAAATTTATTCGCAGACATCAGAAGATCATTATGAGGAAGATTTACTCCAATCAGCATTAATTGTTGATGAGATTTGGTGTAATCTACACTCAATGGTCCGGATTCGTCACAATCAAAACGAATGGCCTAGATTGACCAATCCACAGGCTGCCGCCATCTCCTAGAAGCAATCATTTGCAACCCTAATGATCACACCCCATTCCTATAAATAGCAGGGTGCCATTCCCTTACAAAAGGAGCACAAAAAAAAAGATATACGCACATACAGAGAGAGGCGCATACAGAAGTACTTTCCGAGATCAGAGAGAGCACCAGAGTACTTGGAGAGAGAGCAAAGAGAGCACTTCTTCCAACGCCGAGCAATCTTCTGGAGCCAAGGCTGCATACCGATCGTCCAAGGAGTAAGGCAGGGCTGCCGTCGCCTTCCCGAGCCTCTATCGTCACCCCCCAGAATCTAAAATAAACAATTGTACTTAGTTTGCTGTACCTAGGCTTTCGTCTCTAGGCTTTCTTTGTACAAGCGAGTTTGTAACGTGAAGTAAAAGTCCAGTCCTCCGATAATTGTTCTGCTCTTTTATATTTCATGACAAACAGCCACGTGGTAGATTTTGGCCAGCTGGAGCTAATGTCCGACTTATCCTACGTTGAAGAGCCAGTTCAAATCATAGAACGCAAGGATAAGCTGCTGCACAATCGAGCGATCCCTCTCGTTCGCGTCCTCTGGAGGAACCATTCGGTCGAAGAGTCGACGTGGGAGCTTGAATCAGAAATGAAGGAGAAATTTCCTTCATTGTTCTCGTAGAGGTAGGTTCTATCTTTAAGTTTCGAGGACGAAACTTTTTATTTGTTGGTTACGGTATAGTGTCTCGTCCCTACATCGTATCCCGATTTCGTCTACGGGGTGCGCGAGAAAGGAACACTGTCGCTATCGATTCGGTCGGGACCGATAGGTCAGAATCGGCCGGGTCGATCGAACGGGAACAGTTGAATTAAGATCCATTCCACGTTATGGAATGGCTTCTTCGGAACCAAGTCCCATAATCAGCGGGTTGCGCCTCGAGGATTGGCTCTGCGGCTGAGTCGGGAGAGACCTCCCGTTGCTCTGATTTTCATGCCGTACTTGATTTGGCTTTGGCTTTGGCTTTCGTGAATGCATTTTCGTGAATGCTTTCCGAATGAGTTTTCGTGACTTACGTTTTCGAGCTTCGCATTCATATCAAAATTCTTTGAATTATACAGTGTTCTAATCAGTTGCTTATGCGATTGCAGGTGATTGCGTACGCGACGTTAGCGCAGCCAACCAGTCGCTCGCTTGAAGCAAGGCTAAGGCGAGTGGCTGACCTCCTTCACCTCGTCCCTCTACTTCAAAACTCAACATGTGAAGTAAAATAAATGCTTGTCATAATAGTGTAGAATCAAAGAAATCGTAGCACGATTCTTCACGAAATAATTGTTATCAACTGCTGGTATTGGAAATAGAATACATGTTCCTTATGCAAATCCACTTAGCCTATGCAAAGCAATGAATGAATCGATTAACGTTTATCGCAATGATACGGCTAAGTAAGCAAAACGGTCATTGGACAACTTGTCGACAAGGTGTAGTTTTCTCGAACGGTTACCTAGGCCAAGGGAACGATTCGGCCCGGGAGGAACGTGTTTATAGCAAGCGCCAGCCCTTCATCGATACGAGTTAGGCGGGAACTTTCGCACAGGGCTCGCTACCCGACGCAAAAGGGTCGCCGTCTAACCCAGCTATAGTCCGCGATGGCTTAACATTGCCAGTGGCCTTCACACCCCTTTTTCACTGCTTAACAAGTGCACGTGACACGGAATGAATGTGATAGTTGCTTAATATTATACAATTTTATATGCTTGTCTCAAAATATGTTAACATACAAATCGAGCAGGATGGTTAGAAAGATCATTGAAATAGTTAGCTAACATGTTAAGAAACTTCTTGAATCAAATACAGAGCTTGGATTTAATTAGCCATTCGCCAGTACATGTGTTCGTGCTGATCCTCGCTCTTTGTAGGTCCCGCAAACCAGGAAGGACGTGCCAGCTAGTTCGACGGCGTTCGTGATTTTGAAGCTTCGGCCGTGCGTCGAAGACTTTCTCAGCGACTTCCCTTTTGAAGGCTCTCGACAGTCCAAAGAAGATGACTCAGCGTCCCTCCCATCCAGGTCACTGGAGTACTTTATGTATATTGAGGGATGTGTGCAATGTATGGAACGGCTATCTCATCGGCACTCTTTTGAAATCGAGTCATGTTGTAGCCCGTGCAGAAATGAGTCTTGTGTCAGAATCTGTAAAAGATGTTCATTATCAATAAAGATTAAGTTTTTTTTACTTATTGTGTGAATCAATTTGTCTGCGTACTCTCTTAGATCTCGTGTCTCGGATCGCCTTATGACTATGCCTTGTGCGAGCGCAAATTAGGTTCGTACGACATCACGCCCGGGGGACGACTATCGATTCGACGGAATTGGAGCGTGACAGCTTGTAATGCCAGTGACCCGTGTTCATATAGATGTCGATAAAATGGCGGCTATCCGCACGTATGCCGTTGGAATTGAGTCGAGTCGAAGGTATATACAAGTTAGAACATGATGCTTGGGGCCTAAGATGTGGCTTCAACATAGGTGACGTGCTTCGACACGGGGTATGGCGTCGAGTCGTAAGTCTTGGCATATAAGTTGCATTTGTTAGATCTGAGTTGTCTGGAGTTTAAGTCAGGAACCGTCGCAAGGCAAAGTGGGTTGACATAAGTTCAGAAGTCTTGATTGGGTCAGTTGGTGATAAAAAAATAGCAAGGGCCGCGAGACGGCGACATGGTTAAGTCACATTGAGTGGCGAGGCACGGCACAATAAATGAGGTAGCACGGTCACACGGAAATGAAGTCTCATCATGTAGTTACGTCTATGATTTGGGGCCGAAAGGCAAACACGACTTGATAGGTTAACGTTGTTGGCACGAAAAGGGTCTAGAGGCAAGGTATGGGCTAACGTTGATGTTGCGAGCACGAGATGGTCTAGCGACACAGAATAGGCCAAGGCGTCGGTCCTAAAACTGATCCTAAGGCAAGAGTAGAAAGACAATTGATAAGAAGGAACTATATTGCACAAAGTAAATCAAATGTGTCAGTTTTGTATGGGTGGGCGAGGAGCGCATTCTACCAGTACAGTTGAGTACTGACACCCACATAGTTTTCATGTGCAGGCACAGGTAGAAGCTCGTGACACGGAGCTCGCTTGGATGCGTCGAGGCATGGAGTTTCTTAGCGATTCGAAGCATACGGCCGCATGGAGTAAAGACTTATACGGGACATAATATATGGACATCGCCTACCGAAGCTTTCGCTGGCTCAAGCATTGTAATCGAGAGATGAAAAAGAGCAGAGTGACTTGTAAAGTGAGAAGAGTGAGCTTGAGTGTTTGTAATATTGGCCTTGCGCCCCCAATGTAACCGTTGTTTCAATATCAATAATGAGCTTCTTTGTATAACTTGTGTTTGTTCTAAATTTTTGCTGCGTGTTCAATGTCTCTGCTTGGGACTTCTGTGCGACGACCCCGTCGCAGCCGTTGAAATCGGCCGTTATGGAACTCGCCTTGCACGAGCGCAATCTAGGCTCGTGTGGCATCACGCCTTAGCGAGGACGATCGCTCCTACGGGAGCGGGACGTGACATAATGGTATCAGAGCCCGGCTTTACGTCCTTGGACTGTCAATTGAATTCTTTAACTTCGTTGTTTCTGCGAACTCTGAATATTGCTTCCGTATATTAATATCGTTGGTGCGCTCTCCCTCAAATGTCCTATGGGATGTCTATACAATAAGTCTATCTATTTTGCAAAACGTAGGAGAACAGTTTTTATCAAAATAAAAAGATGGTTCGCGTAAACACGGTTGGCTAAGTCGGGCTGGGTATATACTGTTTGCCATTAAAATTTTTTGATATAATTTCAATACAAACAGAACAGTGTTACAATGTAGGACTTAGACGTACTCCTAGGAGTACACTTTTGTTTAATCTGGGTCCCTTGTGCCGATGGAGCGAATGGTAATGCGTTGACTCCGTTGACGATCTGACGACGGTTCTCGGTTCTCTGAAGATCTGGGTTGCTCTAGGTGCAGGAGCTTGCGAAGAGGAAGAAGACGTTGAGTGTCTGTATCAGCCTCTCTCTATATGTATGTTGGTGGTCGTACGATGTGTGTGTGTAAGAAGGAAATAATCCCTCTATTTATAGCTTTGTAGGCTGGCTGCTCATGCGCGTATGTAGGATGCGCCTGTACGTGGGAACGCCACGTGGTGGTTGCTGATGGAGGCGCATAGGCGATGCGTCCTGATTGAGGAGTTGAACTCTTCTTGTTGCTGTCGTGGACTGCGGCAGAGCTGACACATAGCAACGGAGAGGATCTTTCAGTTGCTGAGATCTTGGGTGATTAGCACCCCTTCATAGGCTGAACCAAGTCAAAGGACGCGTGTCGTTGGTCCATGGCTCGAAGATCTCGGATTTGGTGGAGAATGATCTGGTGGGATGCGCCTGAGATTGGGCGCATGAGGAGACTTTGGCTCGTAACCTTTAGGAGTCATGAACCATTCGAGGCGCATGGCTTTTGAGGCGCATGCGAAGCTTCAGTAGTGACTTTACTTCTTGTCTTTAGGGATCAGAGAAAAGTCTGAGGCGCACGGCTTTTGAGGCACATGCAGAGATTTGGGCGCATGGCCGCAGAGGCGCATGCGAAATGGTTGGACGGCCACGTAGCTCGTAACCGCCGGAGGGGAGTAATGATGGTGCTGACGTTGGCGACGCTTCGTTTTCTGAAAATGCTATCAACTGCAGTCTTCGGGGGACGTGCTGCCAACTCTGTCAGACTTCAGCATTTAATGTTCTTTGACAGGTGATGGGTCTGCTGAGTGGGCGCATCGATCGGCGTTCCACTAGGCGCATGGGGCCGCATGGGGGCGCATGCTTGTGAAGCGCTTGGTGCTGAGGGGCACGTCTATGTGATGCACGGTCTGACCGGCGCATCCACTCCGTATGACACGTCTTTTGGTATGAATGTTACGTTCTTCGAGTGTTTTATTTGAAGCGTCAGGTTCCTCATCATTAAATGCAAATTCATTGCACGGGATTCGGAGAGCCAGCCACTTGGCCATGGGTTTGATTTGCCCGGCCTATAAATAGTAGCATGGAGAGGGTTTGCTTCTCGTTCTCTCACGTCCTTCCGAAATGAACTTGTTTACTCGAGCACATTCTGTTGATGAGATGCTCCCGAGGATGAAGATGCGATGCATTGTCTTTATTGATGTACTTGAAGGTGACTATTACATCCAAAAGTCGGAGTCAAGGGCTTCTGAGGCAGGCGGAAGGTGCCTGTTGTATTCAAAGATCGGGATGCTCGAGCCTCGTCTCCGTTATGTTGGAAAAGCCAAAGATCAGAATTGCGGTGCCCCGATCATCTTTCTTGGACTTTGGAAGAGCTCCTCCTCCCGCTAGAGTGGGTGTTGCCCATTCTGGTTGGGTTGAAAGCTGCTCCTTTAGCCGCAGGTTGGTTGCGGTGCTCTCCTCTTCCTTGGTTTGGGGAGCTCTTCCTCCAGCTAGAGGGTTAATTTCTACCCTCGTTCTGTTCAATAAATGCTTCATTAGTCGAAGCATTGGATGGCGCATATGCTGACACTTCATGATGCGCCTGGCTGGAAGGGTGGCACATAACTGAGCTGCTGAAGGGATGCACATAACTTAAGGATGCACATAACTGAGCTGCTGAACGGATGCGCCCGGCTGAGAGCGCATGGTGGGATGCGCCTGACTGAGAGCACATGGTGAGATGCGGCTGTTCAAGAGCGCATGATGACTGCTGCATCTGGCTGTAAACTTAGGGTCTTTTCTTTTTGTAGAAGTTCTCCTTTGTACAGCCTTTTCTAGACATGTAATAGACTTTTATATGCAAATAAAAATCCTTTTTCAATGTCTACACTTTTGTTTTGCTGTGTCAAGTATTTTGTCTGAGCTCCCTGGCGCATGTAGTGTTTGGCGCATAGGATTTCTGGTCGTGAAATTCTATGCTTCTACAAGACCCCCTTCAAAGTTTTCAAAACTTTTTTGTCAAGTTTTGGAATACTTTGAATAAGAAGCATGGTGGTGTCTTCTACAGGGCGCATGACTGTTCGGACACATGACACTCCGCGCATCAGTGATGGGACGCATGCTCCTCTCAGTAAATGCAAATGATGACGCTTCGATAACCAAGAAAATGATGATCTTTTTGGATTTATCTGCAGTTATCTCTTCACAGAACCCGAGGCGGCGGCTGAGGTCACACTTCATCGGTTCACACGTGCGACTGAGCCTATAAATAGGCGTGAGATGGAGAGAGAGAGTTCTTCCTTTCTTGCTTTCTTCTTTTAGAGTTTTTGAAAAACCCTAACTTCTTTCTTGCGAGAAATGGCTCTCAAAACTCCTCGCGGCGGTGCTAGCAAGGGGCGAGTCAAAGGAAAAGAGCCTGTAGAGGCTGCCGCGGGTGATGTCCCCCATCCGCCTGTCGACGTTCGGCCGGCGGTGATTGGTGGGTTCCACCTTGACCACATCTTTCTGTACCATTTTTTAGAACTCACATACGCCAACGCGCAAGGACTTTGAGTCTTGATGATGTGCTGAGGTTTTTCCGTCGACGCGCATGGGTTTAAACCCTGATGATGCGCCGAAGCTCTACTACTGACGTGCATGGGTTTAAACCCTGATGATGCGCCGAAGCTCTACTGCTGACGCGCATGGGTTTAAACCCTGATGATGCGCCGAAGCTCTACTGCTGATGCGTATGGGTTTAAACCCTGATGATGTGTCGAAGCTCCATTGTTGACACGCATGGGTTTAAATTCTGATGATGCATCGAAGCTCCACTGCTGACGCGCATGGGTTTAAACCCTGATGATGCGCCGAAGCTTCTTTTCAGATGCGCCTGGGCCTTATGCACTTTTGATGAGAACGTTGCTCAGATTCTCTTGTTGTTTCTAACACCTCTGAATCTTTGCCTTCTTTTGTTGACCACCAGTGTCGATGACCGTCCCGCTCTTGAATGAAGTGCTTCTGGACGCCGCCCTCTGTCAGATGGGGGTAGATTATGATGAGGAGGTGATAAACCCTGCCCAAGCTGCCATTATGCTGGATCAGCATCCCGAAAGGATGGCTCAAATCCGGGAACAATCACTTGGGTTCCTCAAACGGATGATGGAGCGTGGCGTTTTGAAGTCCGCTACTTCTGAAAATGTGACTTTCTTGAAGCCTGAGTTCCTGTTCGGGGACCGCCTTGCTTCTATTGAAGCAAAGGTGTTGAAGGTCAAGGAGGATTGGTTCTTTACAGCAAGGGGAGTGCATATGACTGTAAGACAACTCGAACGTCAATGGCCTTTGTCGGCTTTCTGTCGCCTTGCTTCCAAGAGGAGGATATCTTGGGAACTAACCCCATCTCAGGGGGAAGCGGTGGCAGGCATCATAAAGATCGACTCTACCTCCGACCAAAGGGATACTTTGGCTGCTGTACGGTCTGGACCTTCTTTCACCTGGCGGACTTTACGTCCTGGGAGCATTTACAGTGATGTTCCCATCAACACATTTGCTTTCGACGCTTCGACTTTTGTCAATCGCATGCTGTTGATGGAACGATCGTACCTGAAAGGTGAATTTCGGGTAGAGGGTTGGTGTCATTACGTTGCCAAATGGGACAAGCCGACACTTTGGATTCTGTCGCAGTAATTTAAATCGAACTCCAAGAGATGGGGCTGACTGCCGCAATCCGTGCTAGTCAGGCAGGTGTTGACATCAACCGACATATGTTCCTCGTGCTTTTGGAGATGTTTAACACCCAGACCTGGACTTACTTCACCCCGGTGGGGGAGCTGGGACTCGTACTTCATGAAATGTACGAAGTGTCAAAGCTCCCTTGGGGATCAAAGCCTTATGAGGAATATTTCCCGACCAACGAGGAGTTCCAAGTCCTGGAGGATAAAGCCGGGAAGATGATGGCCGTCTTCAAGAAAGTAGCGAGTCATCATTATTATATGCAGAAGAGGGATAATGGCAGGTCACAGCCTCATGTGACCGCTTGGAGAGATTACGTCTTTAAGCAAGACAAGGAGGATCCCTTTCAGTTCGCTACCCCGCCAACGCTTTTCCGTAGCATGGTGCTCTCCGAAATGAGCAGGTTAAGTGAGAAGAATCCTCGGGAAAATGAGGACCGGCAGTCGGATGAGCGCTCCTATAGCTGTTTCTGGCACCTTACTCATCGGATGTCGTCAAAAGCAGTGTTAGCTGCGTATCTGATGATTTGGCTTCGGGATTATGTCTTCTCGGGCGGGTCCGGCTCTGTGGAGAGGGTGACCCGGAATCTAATCCTGCCAGCTGTGAAGTTAGTTTTTGGCCGACGCCTGGCTTTGCTCCCCGCCATGGTGTGCAACCTGATACGAGGTTTACGAGAATTTACGAGAAATGTGGTTCATGAACGAGGTAGGAATGACAACTTTTCCCGTGCTGAACTGCCGTTTCATTATCTGATAGGGTGGTTAATTTTACACCATCTCAATGTGATGAGTCCAGGCTCGGAAGAAGACCACAGGGTCGGGGATGCATTCCTCCGTCGTTTCCACCAGAGGAGCTGGTTGCATGCCGATGTTCCTGTCTGCAGGAAAGTTTTATCTCACCTTCAAGGGTGGAAGATCACCAAAGTTGGTCCTGTCTTTTCAGGTTTTGAGGCCAACAAAGATTTAGTGGATTCGGGTGAAGATGCCACCACTCTGCCTCTATGGGGATTCCGCTGGTTGTAAAGTATCCGACCATCCCATCTGGTGTACCGAAATAGAAACCAGTGTTACCTGGAACCGTATTTGCCGAGCCATTTTGTACGATAATTCGGCTACGCTCAGTTGATGTTGGACAACCCCAGTATCAACCCGGGGTATACTGGAAGTCTGTTGGATGGTGCACGAGCTTGGCACTACTACAATGCCAGATGCACCGGAGCTCGCTTTACGTTGCCCGTCCAGAATCTGCGGCCGCCGATTCTTTTCTCGGCCGCCAAATTTTATTGTGTTATGAATGCCGTGCCCCCCGGATATGATAGGGAGACTAGTCTCATTGCCGGCACTCAGTTAGCGGTGACCGGAAACATATTGGCGAAGGCTTAATCGTACCGTCCCCCTGAGGTGGGTTACCGAGGTACCCCCGCCGTATCCACAAGGGGTCCGGGAGAGCCTTCGGTCGATCAACCGAAAAGACGTACTGATACAGAGGCTGGCTCTTCCACGCCAAAGAGGCGGAAGAAGGCATTGTCACCGACGGTGTCATCGGATTCGGCACCTGCGGAGGTAAGGATGTCCCATATAGTCTATTTAGGTTCAACATTTCTGGTGACCTATGCTTTCTTTTTGTAGGAGCCGCTAAAGAGGAGACCACGTACTCCAAAATCTATTAGCAGCAGACCAAATGAGGTGGCGGGCTCATCGGAAGAGCGCGTTCCGCCGATCATGATGTCTCCCGAGGAGGAGAGCCCAGATGATGTCATTGTTGTGGAGACTCCAGTATCTCCAGATTACGTAGGAAGGAAAGCTGGGGTTGAAGCAATCTCCGGGATGGTGCAAGCCGCCGTGGGTGCCTTAGACGTTGAAGGTCCAGCAGACACGGGGCTTACGGATGAAGAGGTGGAGTGGAGTTCGTCATCTTCGGATGACGTTCCTCCAGAGATGCGTGAGTCTGTTACGGGGGCAACAGACGTGACTGCAACAGAGGAGAGGGTTGATTCCCCTCCTTGTCATGATGCGGGGAGGTCGGCTGTAGTATTGCCGAGCCCTTCCCCAGGCTCAGCAATGGAGGCTGAGGTGGCTGCCGACCGGGAGGTGGCGGCAGATTTGTCCCCCGTAGAGGGATTCGATAATGAGGGGGAGACTCGTCTGCCGAGCCCAACCCCAGAAGACGTGCCCTGCCAAGAAACGGGAGCTGATCCAGTTAGCTTGCCAGAGGAAGGCTCCGTGCTGGTTACGGATCACACCTCGGTGGTGGAGGAGGCAACTCCGGATGTTGATAGTCCCTTTGAGATGGAAAAGGGCAAGGGCTTGCTGGTGTAAGAGCCGTCTGTTGCTTCTTTGACTTGGGGGACGATATCGACACCCCATCCTACTCTTTCTGCTCTCTTGGCATCTGGAGCTGGTAGCAGAACTCAAGTTCCTGGTGTGGGAGTATCTGCTGAGGTCGACGTTCAAGCCTCGCAGATTGAGGTCGGTGGGTCTTCTTCAAGTCTGCCATCCAGGACAGCTCCTCCAACTCCTGCCATGACACCACAAGTGCTGGCGGATATGGATGAGTATGTAAAATTTATCGTTGAGGCAGTGTACAAGATGCTGCAGAAGGGTGTATCGACAGTGATGAACGTCAATGGGAGTTTCGCGATGGCAAAATCCATGGCACTTCCGCACATCGATCTGATACGTCTCCACCAGGGCCATGATCATATGGTCGAGATTTTGGAGACCTCGGTGACTGAGCTGGACCAGCTGCTTTCCGAGTTTCAGCGTATCCAGCAGAATGATCTCTCTGCCCTGATAGACGCAAAAAAGGAGAAGCTAATTGCTAAGATTGAGTTCTCTTATCAGGCCACCGTGGGTGTCTGGGAACACGAGGTGGCTAAAATTGAGGCTGCGGTGGAGAGGCTATCTCAGTCCACGCAGGAGAAGGTGGAGTTGCGGGCCGCGTTGGACGCTAGTATAGCGGAGGTTGATGCCAAGATTTGCCTCCTTGAAGACCAGTGGGCCCAACTCCTATTAGATGCTGAACGAGTCCAGGCTGAACATGTAGCATCTAAGGAGGAGGAAGCAGCTTTCACGCGTCGGGCTCTTACTCTGGCTCAGCAGCGACAACAGTTGGACGAGAAGCATGAGGACGACACTTCTCCTGAGGCCATAGAAACGATGTGCTAAAAAGCCGAACGTCGGATCCTGGCGACTGTAGAGACTCGGACAGCAGGCTTGAAGCATCGGATTGAAGAGCTTTCGGCCAACCCCGGGGATGTTTAGGGATTGTAATCTCTTCTTTTTGTAATTTACAACTCTTGCCAGGGGTGTAATCCTTTATTTTTTTTGAATAAAGAATACAGAGTTTTTATGGTGTGTTCATTTTTGTTGTCATGAACTTGATGATTTGTGTGGACCTATTATCTTTTACGCATCTTGGTTTTTAGGTACAGATAATAAGTTCAAGAGAACCAACATGTTTGCTCAGAGGTGATGTGGACGTGGCAAATATGGAATTCAAATGATAGAATCTTTCTACTCAGAGGTGTTATGGACGTGGTAGGAATGACTCTGGGGATACGCAGAACTACTCAGAGGTAATGTGGACGTGGAAGTTCTGCGATCAATGTACGACAACGCAGGGGTTGTCTGTACAAAATATTTACTCAGAGGTAATATGGACGTGGTAAACATGATGGGTAGCGTCGTCTTGCAGAGTGTAAGATTTCGCTTTGTAGGGTGTAGGGGAATAACTCAAAGATAATGTGGACGTGGTTGTGCCTCTACTGGAAGATAGAACGCTACGGAACTGCTGGGTTCCAGAAGCGTAAGATTTTGCGGAAGGAGTACATGAGCCCTGATGATTGGGTCCAGAGACTCCCTCGTTGGATAGAGATAGAAGTACAAGTCTAAGGATGTCAAGAGTAGTACTTCTTTAGGAACTTGCCGTTGATGGACATCATGAACAAGTCCCTATTGGATTTGGCGAGACGGTAGGCACCGTTTGAGTATACCGTCTCTATGATGAAAGGTCCTTCCCACTTAGGCTCGAACTTTTCTGGTGTCTTGTGAGTCAACACCATCGGCCTTCTGACTGCCAGAACCAGGTCGCCTACTTGGAAAGTCCTCTGCTTGACCTTTTTGTTGAAAGCCTGTGATATACGGGCTTGGTAGAGTTCGATGCGTTGTTGAGCCAGAAGACGCTTTTCGTCAAGTGCCTCCAATTCTCGCAGACGGCGACGTTGATTGTCTTCTTCTGTGAGTTAATTTATGATTGCTACACGGAGTGAGGGTATCTGTTTTAAGAGGCAGTACCGCTTCGCTCCCGTAGACCAGGAAGAATGGTGTGTTACCCGTCGGAGACCGTACCGTTGTGCGGTAGGCCCAAAGGCATTCGTCGAGCTTTTCGTCCCAGTCGCATTTTTTGGATGACACGACCTTTTTGAGTAGCCTGACGATAGTTTTGTTAAACGCCTCAGCCAATCTGTTTGCTGCCGGATTGTAGGCGGTTGATGCCACGTTTTGAATACGATTCTTGTCACAGAATCTGCTGAAAACATGACTGATGAACTGAGGACCGTTATCGTGGATAATCCTTCGAGGTACCCCGAAACGTTAGATGACATGGTGCTTGATGAAGCTGATCACCCTAGAGCTCTTCACTTCCGCCAGTGGAACTGCTTCTGCCCATTTGGAGAAGTAGTCGGTGATGGCTAGGATGAAGCGGTGTTCCCTCGATGACGGAGGGGTGATTGGTCCTACAATGTCCATGCCCCAGGCTTCGAAGGGCCAGGAGGCGACCGTAGGATGTAGTGGTTCTGACGGTGTATGGATGAAGTCAGCGTGAAGCTGGCACGCATGGCACTTTTTAGAGTAGTCGACAGTGTCGGCTGCCATGGTTGGCCAGTAGTAGCCCATGCGTCGCAGACGATCCTACAACTTAGGGCCAGGTTGATGGGCCCCGCAGGTTCCATCGTGAGCTTCTCGAAGGGCTTCGGCTACTTCTTCATTGGATAAACATCGAAGGAGAAGTCCATCGTAGGAGCATCGGTACAGCATTTTAGTAGCTATATCGTAGTAGAATCGAATGGAGCGCCTCCTGACTGAGACGGCTTCTTTTGGGTCCTCCGGAAGAATTTCGTAGACAGCGAAGTCGATGAACGGGAATCTCCAGTCTCGGACATTAATACCAGCACTCGTTGACGCAGCATGGATAATTTGTGAGCATAGGTTGTTCTTAGGACAGACCAAGTCTCGGCCAACTACCGTGACGTAATGTTGAGTCCCGAGGGGTACTGCCAATGAGGCTGCGAGGCCAGCTAGAGCGTCAGCCTCCAGATTTTGTAGACGAGGTACATGTTCGATGAAGAACTTGGTGAAGATTGAAATGATGTTCAATGCAACCTCATGGTAAGGAACCAGATCTTCATGGCGAACTTCGTATTGTCCTCTGACCTGGTTAACGACGAGTTTTGAGTCACCGTAGGCTTCCAGATGATCCACTCCCAGCTGTTGCGCCAGCTGGAGTCCCATGATGAGAGCGTTGTACTCGGCAACATTGTTGGAGCACGGCTTCGAAAGGGAGTAGGTGCGCTGGATGACCAGCTGATCGGGGGAGACCAGGACTACCCCCACACCTGCGATGATTTGGCCTTTGGGACCTGTTCTTGAAGCGCCATCGAAAAACATCCGTCAGACGGAGCTTTCTTCGGTGACGTTTGATTCTTGGACCTCATCCGGGATGTCTTCATAGAGTCTTGAGGATTATGGGATGGGGTGTGCAGCTAAAAAGTCGGCCAGAGCCTGACCCTTTACGGCTTTTTGTGAAACGAACACCATGTTGTATGGTGTTAGCAGGATTGCCCACGTAGCTAGCCGGGAGTTTAATGACCCTGGCTTCGTCATGAGAACTCTGAGTGGATTGACTCGGGAGATGACATGAATCGTCTGGCCCGAGACATAATGGCGAGTCTTCTGGATGGCAAATACCAAAGCCAAACAATCTTTTTCAACGGGGTTGTACCGGTGTTCGGCCCCGATCAGTGTTCTACTGAGGTAGTAGATAGCTTGCTCATAGCCTGTATCGCTGTTCTGAGCAAGCAGAGCGCCGAGGGAATGATCCATGTCACGGACGTAGAGGAGAAATGGTTTGCCGGCGACGGGTGCCACCAGGACTGGCGGGCTCGTTAAGTAAGCCTTGATGTCGTCGAAAGCTTTTTGACATTCCTCTGTCCAGACGTAAGAGACTCCCTTCTTCATGAGCTGGGTGAAGGGTTAACATTTCTCGAAAAGGTTTGCTATAAACCTCCGGATGTATGGCAGACGTCCCTGCAGGCCTCGAAGTTCTCGAAGGTTCTTCGGAGGGTCTATGTCAAGGATAGCTTTGGTCTTCTCGGGATCGACATGAATGCCTTTTGCCGTGATAATGAAGCCCAAGAACTTTCCGCTAAAAACCCCAATGAAGGATTTAGCGGGGTTCAACTTGAGTTGATGCGCTCGCATGAGATCGAAGACTGTCTTAAGGTCTTGTAGGTGATCTCCTTTGAGACGGCTCTTAACTGCGATGTCATCAACATAGCATTCGACTGTTTTGCGAAGATGCTGACGGAAGATGGTGCTCATAGCTCGTTTGTATGTTGCACCAGCGTTCTTCAGGCCGAAAGGCATCACTGTGTAGCAGAAAACCCCCTTCGGAGTCCTGAAATTTTGCGTCATCGGAGAACATCTTGATCTGGTTGTAGCCCGAATACCCGTCCATGAAGGATATGCGTTCGAAGCCACATGTGTTGTCGATCATTACGTCGGTGATTGGAAGCGGGAACTCGTCCTTCGGGAAAGCGGTGTTGAGATCCCTGAAGTCGATACAGACTCGTATCTTTCCGTTCTTCTTAGTGACTGGGACGACGTTGGCCATCCAATCCGGATGTTATTCTTCACGGATGAAGCCGCTGGTCAAGAGTTTATGCACCTCCTGATCGATAGCGTTCATGATGTCAGGACGAAAACGTCGTTGTTGTTGCTTTATAGGCTTGGCATCAGGTAAGATATTGAGCTTATGCATCACGATCTGAGGATCAAGTCCAGGTATATCTTCGTAGCTCCAGGCGAAGACATCGATATATTCTTTATCCAGCTGGATTAAAGATTCCCGATCTTCTCATATTAGGCTTTTGCTGATGAAGATGGGTTTGGAAGAAGATCCATCCCCAAGGTCGATCTGCTCGACTTCGTCTTCGGTAGGGGGTTCGCATAATTCAAAATGAGACTCCCACTGTTCTTCTAGACGTTGAGCCCAGGGTTCTTCTTCGAAGAATTCTAGCGTTTGGTCTTCGCCTTCATCTTCTTGAGATTGTGCAGATGTTATGTTGGCTGATAGTACTTTCTTGAAGACTGACCCGATACTGGTATCGGAATCCCAAGTTGATGTTTCGGACGAGTGAGAATGTTCTGCTTCTTCTGCCTCCGAACTCTCTGGTATTGACGGCGGCGCGACGTAACCCACACCCCATCGAGTTCGATGATAGTAGTCCTACGGCTTTCCTTTAGGTGTTGGAAGCCGGAGAGGGAGACGTCGGCCTTTGCCGTAGTTCAGGCCTTTGTTGCTTTTTAGGTCGTAATCCATCTTTTGGATGAGGTACTTTGCCTTGTCCGTGTACCGATAGACTTGTATTCTGCCGGTATCCGGTTCTTGCTCGAGTGGCGGGAGGTCTTGATGACGCTCGACTTTGCCGAAGATGATGGATTCTTCGTCTCGATTCCGCGGTGGGACTACAAAACAGACTCCTTGGGACGGGACTACTCGATTTACATAATGGACGGTCGTTATTTGTGTTTGCAACGACCGTAGAGCGTTGTCTAATGTATACATGGCATTCCAATGTGGAAGACTAGAATAATTAAAAGACACTCTATTATTGATGAAACACGAGATTTTGTCCCGCAGAATTACATTGTCCAGAGAGGGTGCATCTACATCAGCAGAGATGTATTCCCCTAGCTCTTCATCTGTGAGTACTGGAATTGGATCGGGAGATTCCACCACAGCTTTGATCTTGGGGTCCGAGAGGACTATGTGGGCCTTCTCCGGCAGCTTGGATGAGACAGATGATCGCGACGGCTTGCCCTTAAGACGCACCTTCAAAGGTGCCTCAACTGCGCCTTCGGTGATAGGTGCCTTCCCCTGTAGTTTTGCCACAAGGGGAGCCGATGTTTGAGGCGGCTTTTTCTTGAGCCGTATCATCAAGGGAGCTTCAGTAGGTGTTCTACTTGGAGCAGTTGGTGCTTTTCCAGGTAGCTTGATGCTCATGGGAGGCAACGTCTGAGGCGGCTTCCCTTGAGTCGAATTTTTAGAGGAGCCTCAGGAATCGTCTCTGGCTCCATGTCGAGATCTGCTGTCGTTTCTGTTTCATCGCCAGCATCATTGGCTTCCTCCTCGTCAGGTGATTTGTACAAGTTGGAATCAGTGAAGTAGGCTTCAACCCCCTTGAAAGGGTCGATGTCCGCGAACTCCGTCCGAATGACGTCATTGGTGGACACGTATTTCATACATTGGTGGAGTGTAGAAGGTACCACCATGTACTCATGCAGCCACGGACGACCCAGTAGGAGGTTATAGTTGACATCGGCGTCCACGACATAGCACGAGACCTCAGTTCTGAGGTTACCAATATGACACTTTAGCCGTATTTTGCCCAGCGGCTCACTCTTGCTGGCATTGAAGCCACTGATTGTGGTGTTGGAGGGCGCCAGACGGTACATTGGGATCCCTAGAGTTGAGAGCAGCGTCTTTGGGATGATGCTGAGGGAAGACCCCGGATCGATCTGAATTCGCTTCACCTTGACGGAACCGATATACCCTGTATAATACAGAGGCCTATTATGTCGGTTGTGCTTGAGCAGCATGTCTTGTTGGGTGAAGGTTATGTTGGGGATAACTTCATCCGCACTATGACAATGCGCACATGTAGTCGAGAGATCTTCAGGCTGATTGACCTGACTGATGAAGGACTCAGCCTCCTTCAGGGCTTCACAGAGAGCTTCACGAGTGTCCTTGGAAAGGCGAAGAAGCTCAAACAGAGATAGGTGGACAGGAGTACTGGCAAGTTGTGCCAGTATGTCGAAGTTGTGGGGCTTGGCTAGCCCCGAAGCAATCTCCTTTCACAGAGGTTTGTCGAAACGGACCTCTACATGCTTCTGCTTATTGGCTGCTGGAGGCTTGGACGGACCCCCTTCTTCGGCAGCAGGGACAATGCAGGGAGGTACTACCTCGACGGCAGCTTCGCCGGGTTGGACGTTCAACTACGAACGGGTTTGTACGGGAAGAGCCTCTTCTGCGGAGGAAGAGACCATGCGGCAAGACTTGATCTTCCTGCCTCTGGTTTTGGAGACAGAGCGTGCCTCCGGTTGAGTAACCTCGAAGACGAGATCAGGGTGAACCCATAAGATCTCTCCCCGAGATGTGGTGAGCGGGGTGAGTCCACTCACGTTGTCACGAGTAGGTGGTAAGTTAACCACCTCCATTGTCGGCTTAGGGATGGGAATGACGCCATCTTGTGTTGTGGACGGCGGCAAGGTGCCAAATTGGAGTGACACCAGATTGGCTGAGATCGTTTTCTTCTCGTAGTCGACGGAGATAACATCCATATTGATCATGCGCTGGATGTAGTTTTTGAGGACGTTGCAGTCCTTAGTTGGATGTCCGACAAATCGATGGTAGTGACAGTACCTCGGATTGTCCACTTTTCCAACCTCGTTGGGACGCTTCGGGTTCGGCAATTTGATCTTGTCACCCTACTTCAGTATCTCAAAGAGTTGCAGGGTGTCTTCATCGTTGAAAGAATAAACCTCCTTTGGCCTTGGTGCGAGTGGAGGCTTTTGGATAGGTGCTGATGCACCTTTGGAGGCATTGACAGTCAGCGCCTGTTTCCCCTTCGTTTCTCGTCCGGGGTTGTTGGCTGCAGGCCGCTTCTCCTTGTCCTCAAAGGCAGGGAAACTAACTCCCAGAAGGCGAGCATTGGACGCCTTCTTTTCTGCAGCTTCGGCTTCGATGATCAAGGAACTCCAGTCGGAAGGAGGAGTGGAGTTCAGCCAGAGTTTGACTGCAGGCAGCATGTTCATGCTGCAGGAGAAGAGGAGTGCGTGTTTTGGCATGCCCGGGGGCAGTCTGAAGCAGGCCTGTCGGAAGCGTTCGATGAATACTCGGACTATTTCCTTCTCCTTCTGGCGTATCTCTATGAGGGACGCCATTGTCTTGTCCTTCCCGCCGTCGTAGAAACGGTCGAGGAAGAGATGCGTCAAGTCGTCGAAGGAAGATATGGAGTTATCTGGGAGACTGCAGTACCAGTCGTACGCCACTCCTTTCAGTGCCCCAACAAATATGCTGGTAAGTAGTGCGTCCTCCTTCGGAAGATATCCCGTTTGGGATTAGAAGTACGTTAGATAGCGACGCGGAGAGTCCTTCCCATCGTACGGCGTCAGAGTTTGTGGTTTATATTTAGGAGGATAGACCACTTTGTTCTATTCGAGGGGATAGGGTTGGGGGATGCCCATCTTTTGGCGCTTCTCTTGTCTATTCTCGGACTCAAAGCGCTCGCGCAAGTCCCTGATCATCTCCACCACGTCTTCCGTGGAACTGGGAGTCGGGGAAGGTGATACAGCCTGGAGTTAAACATTTGATGGCTCCGACGTCCGAGGTACTTCGCGACGGTCTGTATCCAAGGATATCCATTGAAGGGGTACACTTGATTCTCCATTGGCCCCTGGGCCAGGACCGGTAGAAGGTGCCGTGGCCAAAGCTGACCGTATCTCGAACACTGCTTGAGTCAGTGTTTGTATGGAGGCAGAAAGGATTTTGAGCCCTCCCTCCAGAGTATTCATGCGCTGGACGAGGTTTGCTGGCTGCGCATCTGGCTCGGCATCACCCCCAGTCATGTATACCATCATGACACGGCTGGAGTCGGATGGATCAGTTGAGGCTTTGCTTTCGGCCTCGCTCTCTTGTAGGGGAGTTGCCTCTCCTGGAGTTTCGGCCTGGCTACCCCCAGCTGTGTTTTGGAGGACACCCTCGTCTTCGGAAGAAGTATCCGCGAGGGCTTGATTACCCCCAGTTCTGTCTTGGAGGACTTCTTCGTCTTCGAGATGCAGGTCCACAGGGGCTAGGCTACCCCCAGCAACATCCGGGAGGTTGACTTCCATCCCAGTTGTGCTCTGTAGGGCATCTTCGTCTTCAGAAGGAGGATCAACAAGGGCTTGACTACCCCCAGCTTTCTCCAGGATCTTCCTTCTCCTCCGAGTGCCTTCAAACTCTCTAGAGGATGGAACAGTTGCCTTGGTTCTCCTCGACTGACTTTTGGACGAGGTCGAGGAATAGCCGATGGCCTTTCGGATTGACGAGGAATTGGAGATTACGTTGCATGAAGCAACCTCTGGTTCCTCTTCAATTGATACTTTCTTGCTGAGGCGACGTCAGAGAGGTGTTGGTGATCACAGCCGCTGGAACGCCGACTGCCTTGGTGACGGGACTGCTGTTTTGCAATAACAGTTGATGGTGACTACAGCACAGGCGTGCCCTGTGAGGGGCGCATTGTGCTTGTCAGTCGACTCTCCTGACCGACATTTGTGAGTGATCACGTTACGCAGATCGTTGGAGGAGAGTGCCACCTTCGTACCCCCATCTGGCGCATGGCAAGGCCAAGCGCCGGGGTGGTCAAGTGAATGCTGCGCCCCCTGATCCAACACCAAACAGGTGCTCAGATCAGTAGTGGGGGAACAACATTTACAGTGACTTGAACGAACCTCAAACGCACAACCAGATGAGGCACGGGAGTTCAAGACCACAGGGTTTGCCTTGCTCGACTCGGTTGCGAACGCAACAGATACGCCCAAGTGAGACAAGGACTTTGAAGGTCGACTCTTTTCCGGCGCAGAAGCACCCGAGTCGACCTTGTACAGTGTACCATCAGCAGCGCGCATGATTGTGAGCGCATGCTTCTGATTTGCTGCCGGCATAGCACGTTTGAGGCGCATGGCCCGTGCTGTCTTGGACTTCTTCGTACTAGCCCGCTGGGGCGCGTAGTACTCAGAGTCCAAATTCTCCTCGCCACAATAGCGAGTGAGTCTGTCAAAGACAGAGACCTTCTGCGGCGTATCAGAGGTGATGCGCGGGGCATTAGCTGCACCCCTGCTCCGTCGACGCATCTTTCTCGCCTGAGAGGGAGATGGCTGGAGAATGTGGTCAGTCGCACGTTTTCCTGAGAGATGTGCCACACCAGTAGGCGCATCTTGGTTGCTGAGGACGTCAGCAGGAAGGGATGAGTGCATTAGTGCATCCCCTTCGGTGGTGGTGCCAGAGGCGTCGACCTTGCGCACCCAGACTTGGCGAGTCTTCTTCGGCTTCGGCAACCGCTTCGAAGGACTCGCGCTGCCTTCAGAGATGAACTCCTCATATGCCTGTTGATTGAGGCGTACGACCAGCGTCTTGTGGGAGGAGCCCACCTTCACGTCGTCGGATTGCGATACAGCTTTCTCGGTAGAGTAGAAAGAGGTCCCCAGCAGAGTCGCCAACTTGTTTGCCATTAAAATCTTTTGATGTAATTTTAATACAAACAGAACAGTATTACAATGTAGGACTTAGACGTAGTCCTAGGAGTGCACTTTTATTTAATCTGGGTCCCTTGTGCCGATGGAGCGAGTGGTAATGCGTTGACTCCGTTGACGATCTGATGATGGTTCTCGGTTCTCTGAAGATCTGGGTTGCTCTAGGTACAGGAGCTTGCGGAGAGGAAGAAGACGTTGAGTGTCTGTATCTGTCTCTCTCTATATGTATGTTGGTGGTTGTGCGATGTGTATGTGTAAGAAGGAAGTGATCCTTCTATTTATAGCTTTGCAGGCTGGCTGCTCATGCGCGCATGTAGGATGCGCCTGTACGTGGGGATGCCACGTGGTGGTTGCTGATGGAAGCGCATAGGCGATGCATCCTGATTTTGGAGTTGAACTCTTCTTGTTGCTATCGTGGGCTGCGGCAGAGCTGACACGTAGCAATGGAGAGGATCTTTCAGTTGCTGAGATCTTGGGTGATTAGCACCCCTTCATAGGCTGAACCAAGTCAAAGGATGCGTGTCGTCGGTCCATGGCTCGAAGATCTCAGATTTGGTGGGGAATGATCTGGTGGGATACGACTGAGATTGGGCGCATGAGGAGACTTTGGCTCGTAACCTTTAGGAGTCATGAACCATTCGGGGCGCATGACTTTTGAGGCGCATGCGAAGCTTCAGTAGTGACTTTACTTCTTGTCTTTAGGAATCAGAAAAAAGTCTGAGGCGCACCATTTTTGAGGCGCATGCAGAGATTTGGGCGCATGGTCGTGAAGGCGCGTGCGAAATGGTTGGACGGCTACGTGGGTCGTAACCGTCGAAGGGGAGTAATGATGGTGCTGACGTTGGCGACGCTTCATTTTCTGAAAAAGCTGTCAACTGCAGTCTTCGGGGGACGTGCTGCCAACTCTGTCAGACTTCAGCATTTAATATTCTTTGACAGGTGATGGGTCTACTGAGTGGGTGCATCGATCTGCGTTCCACTAGGCACATGGGGCCGCATGGGGGCGCATGCTTGTGAAGCGCTTGGTGCTGAGGGGCGCGTCTATGTGATGCACGGTCTGACCGGCACATCCACTCCGCATGACACGTCTTTTGGTGCGAATATTACGTTCTTCGAGTTCTTTAAATAGCCTTTTTTTGACTTGGCTGAATTTGAAGCATCAGGTTCCTCACCATTAAATACAAATTCATTGTACGGGATTCGGAGAGCCAGCCACTTGGTGCATAAATTTGATTTGCCCGGCCTATAAATAGTGGCATGGAGAGGGTTTGCTTCTCGTTCTCTCACGTCCTCCCGAAATAAACTTCTTTACTCGAGCACATTCTGTTGATGAGATACTCCCGAGGGTGAAGATGCGACGCATTGTCTTCATTGATGCACTTGAAGGTGACTGTTACATCCAAAAGTCGGAGTCGAGGGCTTCTGAGGCAGGCGGAAGGTGCCTGTTGCATCCAAAGATCGGGATGCTCGAGCCTCGTCTCCGTTATGTTGGAAGAGCCGCAGATCGGAATTGCGGTGCCCCGATCATCTTCCTTGGGCTTTGGGAGAGCTCCTCCTCCCGCTAGAGTGGGTGTTGCCCATTCTGGTTGGGTTGAAAGCTGCTCCTTTAGCCGCAGGTTGGTTGCAGTGCTCTCCTCTTCCTTGGTTTGGAGAGCTCTTCCTCCAGCTAGAGGGTTGATTGCCACCCTCGTTCTATTCAATAAATGCTTCATTAGTCGAAGCATTGGATGGTGCATATGCTGATACTTCATGATGCGCCTGGCTGGAAGGGTGGCACATAACTGAGCTGCTGAAGGAATGCACATAACTGAAGGATGCACATAACTGAGCTGCTGAAAGGATGCGCCCGGCTGAGAGCGCATGGTGGGATGCGCCTGACTGAGAGCGCATGGTGAGATGCGCCTGTTCAAGAGCGCATGGTGAGATGCGCCTGTTCAAGAGCGCATGATGACTGCGGCGCCTAGCTGTAGACTTAGGGTCTTTTCTTTTGTAGAAGTTCTCCTTTGTACAGCCTTTTCTAGACATGTAATAGACTTTTATATGCAAATAAAAATTCTCTTTCAATGTCTATACTTTTGTTTTGCTGTGTCAAGTATTTTGTCTGAGCTCCCTGGTGCATGTAGTGTTTGGCGCATAGGATTTCTGGTTGTGAAATTCTATGCTTCTACATATACACCAAAGTTGCGTCGACCTTAGAAAAGTCGAGTGCGGGAATTGAATAGTGCTGAATAAGAATGACTTGAACTCGATTGAGTAAATTGAGATGACTATCGATAAGGGTGCTATCAAACGACGATGTTATCGTCGGTGCGATATAAGGTGAGCGTGCTTGAAATTTAAGAAATCGTTCGGACGGAAATTCGAGGAAGTAGATTATGAATCGAATGATAGTTTTGAGGAATTGTTGAATGACTTCATCCCTGAGTGGTGTATGCGATAGCCTCAGGGATGTCGGTCGATCGATTGAGGATTCGGAGTGTCGATGAGTCTAGCAGCAAGCGTCGCACATATGCAAAGCCTTAGATCGTGTACGATGGAGTGAGTTGTTGTCTTAAAGTTTGATAAGTTGATTCGAACGACCTACACTACAAGAAAAATGTTCATTTACGGCACGCAAAACACGCCGTAAAAGACCTTTTACGGCGTTCATATTGGCGCCGTAAAAGACTATGCCGTAAAAGACACTACTATTTACGGCGCGAGGATAAACGCTGTAAATGTCTAAATGCAGGCCGTAAATGTACACAACCGAACGCCGTAATTAATTTTTCTCCAAATGTTAGATAACCATTTATGGCATATTTAGTGTGCTGTTAAAGCTATTCTGCATAATCAAATATGGCGCACACATAAACGCCGTAAATCTATTCCTCAGTTGCAAATACGGCGTATACTTGAACGCCGTAAAAGCTATTCCTCAAATCAAATACGGCTTACATTTGTATGCCGTAAAAGCTATTCCTCAGAATCAAATATGGCTTACATTTGAATGCCGTAAAAGATATTCCTCATAATCAAATATGGCTTACATTTGTATGCCGTACAAGATATTCCTCAGAATCAAATACGACGTACATTTGTATACCGTAAAAGTTGTTCGTCAGAATCAAATACAAGAATCAATCTGAACAAAGTATATATATATATATATATATATATATATATATATATATATATAACATATCAAAAATAAGTTAAAGAAATAGTTAATTGATATGTAATTGATCACAATCAGAGTACAAAACTGGAAACTCCTTCAAATAAACCCAAACACGTGATATCATAAAAACTAATTTGATTCAGTAGACAAAATACATCAATTGTAATGCTAAGGTCATGCCAAAGTACATCATGCCATATTGATACATGAACTATAAAAACAATTAGTACTGAATTAAGAACCATACTTCGACACAAATATTTTTGATCGAGTTTGTTTCATACATTGCCCTACTTTGGAACAAAAAGTGCAAATTGTCTTCTATCTATGACAAAATTCATCTCAATTTGGTTGTAGAGGAGAAGCTTCAAGCAATATACTGATTTCTTTCTTCTTCTTTCGATTGATAACCTGCACAAATAAAAAATGAGAAAATTGAGTCAAGAATGCATGTATACTATACTGTTGATAGGTTACAGAAACCAAACTAGATTTTCCCTCTATATGGAAGGATGTTAACGGTTTATGCTTATTTTCTAATGCTTTGTTGTACAATTATGAATTCTTAGTTAAACCCGCCCACAGCCTGTAATTTTCTTATGGGTAATTGGTTCATTGCATCATTACTAGAACTAGAGTATCCTGTATTGGAATTATATAAATATATGCATGTTCCTTGCAAGTAACCGTATAAATATATGCATGCTCCTTGCAAGTATCCTGTATTGGAATTATATAAATATATGCATGTTCTTATGGGTAATTGGTTTATTGCATCATTACTATACTGTTGATAGGTTACAGAATTGGTGCCGTAACCATATGTGTCTATACTATACTCTTATCCTTGCAAGTTGCAACATAGTAGGATCTGCATGTTCCTTTGATGGATGTTTTAACTTACAGCATTGTTTTTGAATTAAATAGTGTCAACGCTCCTTGGACCATGTAGGAAACTAACAGGACATTGATTTATCATGTAACATATGGAACTTCTATCAATGTATTGTGTTTTCTCATAACTTAATTGTCAACTCAAAATTACCGTCTGGTTCAACCTTCTAGTTTTACCACTATTAATTGCTTATTTAATATATCATATTACGAAGGCATCTGGAATAGCTGCTCTTGATGTAAAGAAGCTCAAAGATGCTGGTCTTTGCACCGTGGAATCTGTGGCATATTCACCAAGGAAAGATCTCTTGCAAATCAAAGGAATCAGTGAAGCAAAAGTTGACAAAATCATTGAAGCAGGATCTTAATTAAATGCTAGTATTTTGTTATGGGAGTAGCACTTCTAAAACTTTTATCTTATCGGTATATTGTTGGCAGGTGGAATCGAAACTGGGTCCATTACAGAACTATATGGTGAATTCCGTTCTGGAAAGACTCAGCTGTGTCACACTCTTTGTGTCACATGTCAGGTTAAAACTATTGCCTGTGTAATTCTGACCTAGGTGCTTGCTAATATAATTTAGGCATGGATGTATTTGCTGGTGTTCAGTATAACTGAGTCATGGGAATTTGTAACCACCAGCATTCTTAATATGAAGTTACCAGTCATTTGTATCCTTCCCTGATACTTTTCTGGCACGACATTAGAAAGTTTAAGAATCACATACCTATTTAAGAAACCTCATAATGTGTCCACATTTCATTATCCAGTCACACACCTATAAAAGGATAAAGAATCACATAGTTTAAGAAATGCTTAAGAATCACACACTTTTAGAAATACTTGTAAATAACACAATTTTACCTCAAATAAAGAAGCGTAATCCAATTTGATGTATTTGATAGGCCATGCAATCGTACTTTGTTCAGCACAAGCAAGTTTACCGAACTCAGCTGTTGGTCGATACAAAACAATATTATCAATCACATCGCGAACCCAAACTTTCCAACAATCATGGCCTAAAGGAACATGATGGACCAATGCACTTAGATCTGTTGATGAAATTTCAGCTGTAGCAACAACAACTTCATCTTCTGCAAACCAACTAAGCAATTTGCACATCTTATGCTCAAGATTAGAACCTTTAGCACCACTTGCTAATTCATTTTGTCTTCGTTGAGCTCCTTCACTACCAAAATCTTGTATACTTGCCGCACTTGCTTTCTTGCTTTTTTTGTTTTGTGCTCTCTCGCTAGTGGAAATTTGATTGCTCTTATTGTCTTTTTGTTTTCTCTGATCATTGTGTATTTTCTCAGCACTAGAACTTCGACCAGTTGTATCTTCCTTCTGTTTGCTTTTAGCTCTCTCAATAAAAGATAGTTGATTGTTGGAATTTTCTTTGCGTTTTCTTTTTGCTATTTCACTGGTCGAATGTTGAACACTTGTGTTTTCCTACAGTCATTATGTGCACAGAAGAATTTATCAGAATAATAGACAAATAGAAGATGAAGTTAATAAGATAGTTAAAAAGATTAAACTATAGGCTAAATAAACTTACTTGAATGTCCTTGCTGTAAACCCCGAGCTATACCGAGAATGATCCGAAACAGAAAATGAGTTACAAATCAGAGTTAAGGACCACCATTGTCTCTGTGGAGTTACAGACAAACTTCAACCGACAAAAATTCATGGATGTTAACATAACAGAGGATCTACAAATTATTCAAGGAATCATCAAAAAGTGTAAATGAATAGGTTGGAACTGTTTCTCTTACCACTTCTTACATATCCCCCCATTACAGTGATTCTCCCTTCAGAACTAAACAAAAGATGAAGCTCCAATATGCAGATCCTGCTCATGAAGATAGAGAGGATTATATTTGTAATGTTTGGTGAAGCGAACAAATGGACTTTGAATAATTGTACATAAAGGATCATAAAATCAGACTTTGTACCTGGGAAAATAGCCTGAAATTTTAACTCTACGGACTTGCCACAGAATGACTCGACTGCACGGTGCAGAAACCTTTATGAACCCTCATCTTGAACTGCAGCAGAGAGAGATAGTTCTTCTTCTTGGCTACTTCCTTCGAGAAGCCTTTGCCAGCGCCATCAAAGAGAGCTGCTAATAAGGCAGACATAATTTCCTGACTGGTCCCGCCAGCTGAACCTAGAAAAGATTGAAGTTGGCTTGGAGTGGGCCCTTCAGAAAGTTTGGTCTTTATCTCAGAAACCAGTCTATCGTAAGCATTGACATTGCTTTATCTCTCATATCTACGTCAGAAATAAAACCACAGGCTGCACACTTCAGAGTAATCATCTGAGTCTTGGTGATTATGATCTCGGTCTTAGGGTTACCGCACCCATAGCACTGAACGTATTTCTTGATGAAGTTCTCAAGAAGCCCAACAAGCTTGGCAGTCTCGCGAGCACCATTAACAAGAGACACCAGTTTTTTCATCAAACTTGGACTGCGCACCAAGTACAGCTCCAAAATATTTGGTGGTGTAAGAGGCTGGCCTGGCCAGAGCTTTAGCAATATCCACTATGTTCACTATGTTAGTCTTGATGTCATTCCCACAACCTTCAATTTAGTAATCATTTTGGGCATCTTATACCTATAAAAGGCATCATCACTATTAGCGGCACCAATGTTCTATAAAGCCATCTTTGCTGCTTAAGTGGTGAACTTGTCAGAACGGAGGATGAAGACCTATCAGAGGTGTTCAACAGAATCGAGTGTAAAGCTTTGTTCCTTTGGGGATTCAGGAAAACTTCTATCAAGGACGATAGGTTGCATAAATGAGCAACCAGATATCTTGTTCTGGAGTGGCCTTTGATGCATGCAGCGAAACCTCTCCAAAGAGAATCTATACCTTTTTCTCGATGTAGGAGAATATTCTCCGATCAATCCAATTGTTCCCAAGTAGAGAAAGTCTGTGTTAGACATAAAAACTTCAAACTTGACACGCTCCACTTTGGCAGTACACGCCAAATAATAGTAGAATTGCCAACTTTTCCTGATCATGGACACAACATACAAAATGGTTAAGAAAACATAATGAGCATCCATAAAATGTTATCATGCAAGCCAAAAGTAGACACCTAAATCCTCACTTTTGCAGTTTCTTGTGTACAAGTGAGTATTCCCTTTTGAAACTATTTGACACCAGTGTCAAAAGAATATTGTGCATATACAGCAACTGTGTCATATGGGATAGAATATTTGTTTTTATTATCTTATGGTGTTGATTATTTGTTAATATCAAATTCTTGGATTGGGATTAGATTCCAGGGTTAAATGTATATATAGTACCAATTCCAAAGGATCTATTTTGTTTTGTTTTTTAAAACTGAAAACTAAAAAGTTGTAAACTAGCATGCCAAAAACCAAATAAGATCTTAAACTAAACATTTGTAAAGTCGTATGCCAAAATTAAACCAATATAGATCCTAAGAGTAACATCAAGGTTAGTGATGCAAATGTGGTCTTAAACTAATAATGATTCAAACACTATTCTGCCTAGTATAAATCAGATGGCTTACAAAGTTAGGTCCCATTACAAAGGCTTTGTGTGTACCACTTTGAATCAGTACATAATGATCTATTCCTAGAATTTTTGACTACTCATGCTAGCAACAATGTCGCAAAAATTGTCCTAGTTGGCCGACTAGTCGATGCCTAATCGCTAGTCGATACTGGCCGCCTAGGATTGGGAAAAAATCGGCCAATAAATTAGAAACCCCAAAATCGGCCAAAAAATCGGTAAGTTGGGCACCTAGTCGGCCGACTAGTGCTGGATTTTGGAAACATTTAGAAAAAAGCACGGGTATAGACCTAACCCGGAAACCCAAATCCATTCAAGTACTTTATACTTTGATGACATATATATATATATATATATTTTATATATATATATATATATATATATATATATATATATATATATATATATATATATATATATATATATAAACTCTTAATCCGACTAGTCCTTGATTAATCCGATTAATACCTAGTGTAATGTCCCGCTCTGCACGGCGCATTACGCTGAAGCGTTGACTCAACGAGTCACGTTGATGCAAAGGAAATGTATCGATGCAAAACGATACGAGAGTTAAGTTGTCCCGAGCAATGCATCAAACTAAGTTGATGCGAAGAGTTGCCTTGCCCCGAAAGAATGCATCGAGTTGAATCGATGCGAAGTGCCGCGTTGCCCCGAAGGATGAGTGCGTTGAATCGGCTCGAAGATTCTAAGAAATCGAATCGACCAAGGCGCAAGTCCGAATCGATGCAAGTATTGATTTTAGTTGGTTTCATGTGCAGGTTATACTTTGACGCGAAAATATTAGAGGTCGATCTTTTGCAATATTTAGTAAGGGGTCCGCGAAATCAAATCGTCGCCTTGCAACGGGCTGAGACTTGGGCACGCTAAGGCAAATCGGACATATGATTCAATGAAGTACGAAGTGCTCAAATGGCTAAGTCAGGAGAGTGGACGTGCAACAAAGTTATGAAATCGAGCCGCATCGGCTCGGCAAAACGACAAAGGCGTATCGACTCAAGGTGGAAGGATTGACTTCTTTTTACTCCTTCATTCGATAAGTCAAATATATCATTGTATGCTAAGTTAACCTATCGACGCCACGGGCGTGGTCCGATTGGAGATAAATCATAGGATATGTCGAACACTAAGTTAGAACAATTAAAATGAAACGTGCATCGTATGCACGAGTCGCTATGGAACATTGGATATCGCAAAGGCGAGCGCCTCGGTGCGCAAGCCGTAAGAACATGGGATAACTGTACTCGGCGAGTGCCTTAGTGCACGAACCATGCCGTGCCTTGCTGTACGAGTTAGACGACTAGAACATTGAAAGACAATAGGCGAGCGCCCTAGCGCCCAAGTCCCGAACATTGAATGCTAAGTTATAGAACATGAAAATACGGTCGAAACGTGCCTACGCGCACGGGATAATAAAATATGGCTTCGTTGCGAGAGAATACAGTTGTGGCATGAATGTGGCGGAACTGTCGGATATGACATGGTGCCTCGAAAGGTGTTCGAGACCTTCGGGTCGTTCGGTTGACGAGCATTGAGTTGAGGCACGATGCCAATGAATCATTGAAACGAAGTATAAAATGTAAGAACACAGAAAGTTAACGAAAGAGATGCGAGACAATAAGTCTGAGTCTCGGACTCAAGACTATGTTTGGTTGTTTGAATTTGATTGCTTGAATGATAGGGCGTTGCATGGTCGAATGGGATGGACTTGAGATTAAATGTGATAATTGCCCGTGCACGGGTGCTTCCCCCAAACGGTTAAATGCCGGAGCACCCCGGAACCGCTTGGCCGCGGAGGGAATCGAATAATCTTTGTAGGCGCACATCCTTAAACGAGTAGCGCTCGTTTTATAGATGGAAAAAGCCGCAAATGATGGCATGCAGCGGAAACGTTTCGGTTGTTTGGGACAGCGACCCAACCCGTAAAACGCCGGGCAGTCCGACAAATATTGAGAAAAGAAGGAGAGAAAAGAAAGGAACTCCTTTAGTCCATTTCGGTGCGGATACGCCCCCGACCTCATATAGTTAAGGAACGATGGGTTGAAAGTGTAGGCGCGTATGCGTCCCGCATAGAGATCCTGCTTAGAGATGTACATATAACATGACAGGGAAGGAATGCGGCGTATTCACCTTGCGTCGGTGCAAGGGCGAATGCGTCGACTTGGTAAGTCATGCCACGAATCAAACACGAGATTGTTTGCTTGCTTGCCTATTCAATTCAATAACATGCTGCTATGATAACATGCTCTACGCTTTCGAAGATGCCATAAAATTGACCCTAAGGAGGACATAGCAAGATCATAAGCTAAGTTGCATGATTCAACATAAATATTAAAATATTGGTTTAGAAAGAAGATCATTGCTTCAGTACATGCGAGGACGAACGTACTGATCCTCCACCAGCTTCATGCAGGGTGCAGGGAATGGATTGCTCGCGGCGAAGCGTTGCTTGAACGTGTTAAGGCTTGAAATGCCGAAGTGCATTGAAGCGTGCTATCGCATTGACGCTCGAACTACGTAGCTGGATTGATGCGGCCGAGATATAGAAGGCATGATGTATGGAACGGTAAAATCCTTTGTGGGCAAGAGAGAACCTGAGTGTTGTAGCCAATCTGGCATATATTGTTAGGCTATCGAAAGCCATTGTAATCTCAGTTTTGGAATCATTAAAGAGAATTGTTTCGTATACTCTGTTTTTCCTATCGTTGTTAATAACGAATCAAAAGATAACCATTTGAGAACTTGTCACCTTGTCTTGTACGAGCGCAACTCCAGGCTCGTGCGGCATCACGCCCCCTGCGAGGACGATGATTCGGGTGATTCCGGGTCGGGGCATGACAAATTGGTATCAGAGCTCTAGGCTCAATTTCCTCTGGACGCTCGCTTCATTATAATTCTAAAAGTTGCCCGCCACCACTTGATACCACTCTTGACTCTACTCGATGCCGCACTGGATGTTCCATACAATAAGTCTAATACAATCGTGTAATTTTGCCGCATGTGTTTTGGAAATTACATGATGTTTGCTAAGAAAGTCGCGATGGGTATATTGCATTGAATGCAAATGAGCCGTAAAAATGTTAGTTGCTGCAATTGCAACAAATTGTGAAATACGATTTGAGATTTTGTCGCAATGTAACATGTTGAATGAGAAATAAAATAATGCACGAAGTGCAGCGAGTTAATGTGAATATGCGTTAAAAATGAAAGTGAGAAGTGATAAGCCAATACCGAATGTGTTAAAACGGATTGTACATTGACTTGGAAAGTCGAGAGTAATTCGTTGCACGAGGTGCGGTAAATGTCGGAAATGATCGTTGCACGATGTGCAACGCGTATTGAAAGTAAAAATTATTGCACGTGGTACAACGCATATCAAATTAATCGTTGCACGAAGTGCAAAGGAAATTGGAAATGAATCGTTGTACAAAGTGAAATGAAAGTGTCGGAAATAAATCGTAGCACGATGTGCAACACGTATCGAAAGTAAAAAATTTGTTGTACGGGGTGCAATGCATATCAAATAAATTGTTGCACGAGATGCAACGTAAGAAAAGAATTGAAATCATAAATCGATAGAACGAATCGTTCGGTTGCACACCAAACTTATGTTGGCAAGCGAGAACATTGACCGAATTGTGTCAGATTTTGATAGAATCAAAGTTACGGTTGTGATCAAGCACGATCACTGCAGAAATCGTGAGTCGGAAGAGATTGTCGGTTTATACTAAGTATATAGCGAGGGAAATGGCTTGAGTTTCGAGTGGTATATGCCATACCACGTAGGCGATGAATGACTCGATTTTGAGTGGTATATGGTATAGCACTTGTGCGATAAATTGCATCGACGCGTTATGAGAATTGCGGAAGGTTTGTCCGCAACGGACGGGAGAGTACCGAGACTCGATTGGAAATTTGTATAACGGTATGTTGATGCAAGTGTTCTTCGAAGATCGGTTGGGACGATAAGGCGAGACTCGTATCGATGAACAATACGTCGGACGGAAATGATAAGTCGGTCGGACGACCGAGACTAGCGGAACGATTATGCCTTGAAGCAATAATCGGATCGACGGGAAGGGAAAACTTGAGCTTACAAATGAGTCGCACGACTTGCGATCTCGATAGAAATGTTGGACGAGGCGAATCGAATCGTACGACTTATGATCTCGATAGAAATGTTCGGCTAGGCGAATCAAATCGCACGACTTGCGATTTCGATAGAAATGTTCGGCGAGACGAATCGAATCGCACGACTTATGATTTCGATAGAAATGTTAAGCGATGCAAATTATAATCGAATCGCACGATGTGCGACTTCGGTGAAGAGTTGGTTGACGTGAGAAACTGTGCCTAAGAAATAGTTGGTTACGTTACGGCGACACTCATTTGAGTACGACTGAAAACACGCAAAACTTAGAAGGCGAGATCGTATAACTCGAGGGCACGATGTTGGATAATCGGTAACTCGGTTATGCGATCAAAGTATAGTAGATGCGTATGGAAAAGTTTGTTGCGAATTTGGATGTATGCGATGCGAGTTAAGTCGACGTTGAAACAGATTCGAAGTCGACCCACTTGCTATCGAAATTGATATGAACCATCAAGATCGATACGCAAGACAACGTAAGCACGATGTGAGAATACAAAATAGAGTGTGCCTCGTGCTACGGAATTTTGTAAGTAACGATACGAGAATGAACGAACTTGGTTGATCGTAAATTTTGTGATTGATCAGGACGAGACTATAAGTCATCGATGATTGTTCGATGCGTATAGCATCTCGTGTGTCGACCCGCGAATAAGATAGACTCGAACTCGATACGAGTAGATGTTTCATAAATTACGGAATCATCGACGATAATGCATGACCCTACTCGGAGGATAGTTGCGCATCAGTTGCGCCGATAGAAATGGTTATGTACGGATTGGATAGTCGCATAGAAATGGTTATGTCAGAACGTGATTTGGCTCCGAAATAAGATATAGCATGGTTCGTAGTAAACTGTCCTTCGTTAATGATCCACAATTATCGAGCGTAGCTTCGGGGCAGCTGACCCTAGAAGACTTGACCGCCAAATCAAATTAAATGCTGCAGACCGTAAGATGACCCATGCGATATCGCATATGAGATTGCACCGATAACAAATATAATACGGTGCATATTGACGATAAGTCTAGACGATCGAGAATTGTTGGAACAGCTTTCGATTGAGAATGATATAGTTAGATTTTGAGTATTCGTCAGATGAATACTTGGATGGTTATATTGGTCGACGATCGAACTTGAAATTCATCGACGAACTTGGTGATGCGAGTAGGCGATTGCGAGAAACGTGCTATGCACGAGAGAGAACGATAAAGGAATGACTTACGAGTCATGTCGTGAGATTCGGATTCACCTTGCAATTGATCTTGCGTGAATCGAAGTTATCTTTGATGTTGCGAGACGGATAAGTTAGGAATTTGGCTAGTAAATTCCTACTCGTTAGAAAATCGAATGTAAGACGCATCGTAAGACCTTTGTGCTAAGGCGATCATTGCCTTGAGCACCATCGCCTTGATGTTAACTTTTGAGTCGGATAGATTGTGGCCTTTGTGCAATGTCAATTTAAAGTTGCGTCGGGAGAAGTTAAGTACGGGGACTATGCAAGTAACCTAGCGGGCGTAGTCCCGAATGTTGATAAAGGAAATCGTAAACGAGATTGCATAGCCAGACTCCAGAAATAAGTTGGGTAGCGATATCGAACGCAAGGCGTTGCGAAGGATTGTTGCAATCGGATGCGCGACGGCTCGACGCAATGCAAAGGACTGATAGTTCCGATGAAACATACGAAATGAGAAATACGATTTTGAATCGCATCGTGTGCCTTGACTTTTGTTGGATGATCGCGTGTGTATCAATATGCATATGCAATGAAATTGCGAGAACAAGTGCTAAGGATAAGTCCGAATGAGAGTACGAGATGGCAAGCATAGGATTGAAATTTACCTGTCAGCTTTATTCCAATTTGCTACCACTGGAATTGGTCGAAATACATATATCTTCGGGACGCCTTGAATATAGGTACGGATCCAAATTGAGTTGCATACAAATTCAAATCGAGCTGCTGGGAAGACTTGAAATGTTAATAAAAAGCTTGCGAGATAGTGTAAAACTGAACAACATTGGTGGAACAAGATCGTGAAACGATCTATAAAACACTTAGTCGGAGTGTTAGTTTTGGTTCAAGGACGAACCTTGTTTTGAGTGGTATATTCTGTAATGCCCCGCTCTGTACGGCACATTACGCTGAAGCATTGACTCAGCGAGTCGCGTTGATGCAAAGGAAATGTATCGATGCAAAACGATACGAGAGTTAAGTTGTCCCGAACAATGCATCAAACTAAGTTGATGCGAAGAGTTGCCTTGCCCCGAAAGAATGCATCGAGTTGAATCGATGCGAAGTGTCGCGTTGCCCCGAAGGATGAGTGCGTTGAATCGGCTCGAAGATTCTAAGAAATCGAATCGACCAAGGCGCAAGTTCGAATCGATGCAAGTATTGATTTTAGTTGGTTTCGTGTGCAGGTTATACTTTGACGCAAAAATATTAGAGGTCGATCTTTTGCAATATTTAGTAAGGGGTCCACGAAATCAAATCGTCGTCTTGCAACGGGCTGAGACTTGGGCACGCTAAGGCAAATCGGACGTATGATTCAATGAAGTACGAAGTGCTCAAATGGCTAAGTCAGGAGAGTGGACGTGCAACAAAGTTATGAAATCGAGCCGCATCGGCTCAGCAAAACGACAAAGGTGTATCGACTCAAGGTGGGAGGATTGACTTCTTTTTACTCTTTCATTCGATAAGTCAAATATATCATTGTATGCTAAGTTAACCTATCGGCGCCACGGGCGTGGTCCGATCGGAGATAAATCATAGGGTGTGTCGAACACTAAGTTAGAATAATTGAAATAAAACATGCATCGTATGCACGAGTCGCTATGGAACATTGGATATCGTAAAGACGAGCGCCTCGGTGCGCAAGCCGTAAGAACATGGGATAACTGTACTCGGCGAGTGCCTTAGTGCACGAACCATGCCGTGCCTTGCTGCACGAGTTAGACGACTAGAACATTGAAAGACAATAGGCGAGCGTCCTAGCGCGCAAGTCCCAAACATTGAATGCTAAGTTATAGAACATGGGAATACGGTCGAAACGTGCCTACGCGCACGAGATAATAAAAGATGGCTTCGTTGCGAGAGAATACAGTTGTGGCATGAATGTGGCGGAACTGTCGGATATGACATGGTGCCTCGAAAGGTGTTCGAGACCTTCGGGTCGTTCGGTTGACGAGCATTGAGTTGAGGCACGATGCCATTGAATCATTGAAATGAAGTATGAAATGTAAGAACACAGAAAGTTAACGAAAGAGATGCGAGACGATAAGTCTGAGTCTCGGACTCAAGACTATGTTTGGTTGTTTGAATTTGATTGCTTGAATGATAGGGCATTGCATGGTCGAATGGGATGGACTTGAGATTAAATGTGATAATTGCCCGTGCACGGGTGTTTCCCCCAAACGGTTAAATGCCGGAGCGCCCCGAAACCGCTTGGCCGCAGAGGGAATCGAATAATCTTTGTAGGCGCACATCCTTAAACGAGTAGCGCTCGTCTTATAGATGGGAAAAGCCGCAAATGATGGCATGCAGCGGGAACGTTTCGGTTGTTTGGGACAGCGACCCAACCCGTGAAATGCCGGACAGCCCGCCAAATATTGAGAAAAGAAGGAGAGAAAAGAAAGGAACTCCTTTAGTCCATTCCGGCGCGGATACGCCCACGACCTCAAATAGTTAAGGAATGATGGGTTGAAAGTGTAGGCGCGTATGCATCCCGCATAGAGATCCTGCTTAGAGATGCACATATAACATGACAGGAAAGGAATGCGGCGTATTCACCTTGCGTCGGTGCAAGGGCGAATGCAACGACTTGGTAAGTCGCGCCACGAATCAAACACGAGATTGTTTGCTTGCTTGCCTATTCAATTCGATAACATGCTGCTATGATAACATGCTTTACGCTTTCGAAGATGCCATGAAATTGACCCTAAGGAAAACATAGCAAGATCATAAGCTAAGTTGCATGATTCAACATAAATATTAAAATGTTGGTTTGGAAAGAAGATCTTTGCTTCAGTACATGCGAGGACGAACGTACTGATCCCACACCAGCTTCATGCAGGGTGCAGGAAATGGATTGCTCGCGGCGAAGCGTTGCTTGAACGTGTTAAGGCTTGGAATGCCGAAGCGCATTGAAGTGTGCTATCGTATTGACGTTCGGACTACGCAGCTGGATTGATGCGGCCGAGATATAGAAGGCATGATGTATGGAACGGTGAAATCCTTTGTGGGCAAGAGAGAACCTGAGTATTGTAGCCAATCTGGCATATATTGTTAGGCTATCGAAAGCCATTGTAATCTCAGTTTCGGAATCAATAAAGAGAATTGTTTCGTATACTCTGTTTTTCCTATTGTTGTTAATATCGAATCAAAAGATAACCATTTGAGAACTTGTCACCTTGCCTTGCACGAGCGCAACTCCAGGCTCGTGCGACATCACGCCCCCTGCGAGGACGATGATTCGGGTGATTTCGGGTCGGGGCGTGACACCTAGTCCCCACAAACCGACTAGCAATTGTGGATCAGTAGACGTCATGATGACTTAAGGTTTCAGCTTTATCCCATCGATTAGACAAATGGCAGAGGAGTCACTAGGGATGTTGGTGGACAAGTGACAAAGGTATAGGAGGACATGGGGTTCTCGGCCTCGATGGCTTGAAGTACGAAGGGGGCTGGACGTAGGGATGAACGGTGGCCACTGTGGCCTAGGGATGAACGACGGCTTGACCTACGAAGGGGGCTAGGCCTTGGGATAACCAGCAGCAACTTGGCCTGGTGTTCGGAGGTTGGGACTCTGCGCTAAAATTGTGAGAGAAGAAAGGGGAGAGAGAGTACCTAAATTCGGGTGGCCAAGGTACCTTCGCCGGTCGCCTTCGTTTGGAAGGAGGAGAGAGAAAGGAGAGGGGAACAAAGGGCTCGGGGATAGGATAGGATGATTTGCAAAAGTGTATACCTAACTAACACTTTTTTCTCACATGAAAGGCACATGCTGGTTTTATTTTAATTTTATTACTCTTCCTAACAGTTTAAGTGTTGCCAAATAAAAATATGTGTTACTAATATTAAAATCTTTTTTTTCTTCTTACTAATGGCTTTATGAGTTCCTAACTGTCTATCATTGTTGGTAATGCATTAAAAAAATATTGGTAATTAATAACGACAATAAATTGTTAGTAATTGAAAAAAATAGTATGTTAGGACATCAATGTTTTTGTGTAGAGATATGCTTAATTGACTTTGGCCAACTAAAAATAGATGAAATTTTAGTTAAACTAAACTAAATTGCATTTAAATATATAAATTATTTAATTGTGGCTCGTATAGTATTATTTTTATTAATAAAATGTAACTTTAATTTTTTTATTTTTACTTGAACTTTCACATTTTTTGTCGTTAGAGATAAACATAAGGGGGAAAAAAGATCAAAATATTCTAACCCAAATTGTAATATAAATTAGATTTAGATTTTATATTTTAAAGAACTAATCATAACTCTTCTTATTATTGTCCACTCTCCAACCAACCATGCACTCAACACTAGCATATACTTTTTTCCTCCAATCTGGATTCAATCCAATCGTATCAATTTTAATCAATATTTATGACACACAATATGTCCCTATTATTGTTTAAACTAAGTATGACTCAATATTACTATGTCATTGTTAATCCCACAACTTTTCTTTCATACACAAAAGATGACATCCGTAATTTTTTTTACGACCCTTATCTTTTAATCGTCATCTTAATAAACATTTCGTGACATTATATTTTTTAATGTCGTTGATTAAGTTATTAATGACGATCATTTAATGGGATGACACTAAAAGTATCATTAATGACATTTCTTTACGAGTGTCATCTATAAAGTGTCATTGTTAACCATTTTTGTAATAGTGAATAGTCAAGTCGAAAAATAAGTAGAAAATACCTAGGGTTTAAGCTCGATAGCGAAAATCTTCGATTTGGAGTTGGTTACAGAAGGGAAAAGAGGGGAGGGAATGGTCTAAGGAAAAAAAAAAGAGGAAAATGAAAACATGAGAAGGGGGAAAACGGAAGAGGAATTTTTGTTAGGGTTGGAGGAAAGTTTCGTACCCCTTCAAAAAAAAAAAAAAGAGTTCGGACTGGTTAAATAAAGTGGGCTCGGACTGGTTAAAAAAAGTTCGGACTGGTTAAATAAACTATTGCCTGTGTATTTTTTTCTATTTCAAAACTGAAATCTAACATTAATTTAAAAAAAAAATTATTGCTATCTTAAAAATAATACATATCTAATTATTTTTTTTTATTTTAAAAATATGGATAGATAAATTTTAATTTAGTTTTAATTCTAATTTTAACATTAATATTAAAAATTAACATAACATTTAAAAACTAACATTAATATTAAAATTAATATTAACATTTAACACTATAAACCCTACTTTCTAGATATATATGAGACCTTACCAAATAACCCTAAATATTTTCATGTCAAAGCTACTAATCGAAAAAGGAAGAATGGGATTCATATGCTTCAACAAGCTGATGGTAATTTAGTAATATTGATAGTTCTAGCATTGCTCCTGTCATTCTTGATTATTCAGTACTATATTCCAAGCAGAGGATTCTCAACTAATGGATCCAGTATTTACCATTTCTTCTGATCCTACCCAGGACCGATCCAGGATCTTGTGTTGCCTTAGCCGGAGCGAATTTTGGTTGTCCTTTACCCTTATTGAAAACATTCAGGTTTCATTTGGGTCTGGTCAACATTAATATTATTATTAAAATTTATATTTGAAATTAAATTTAAATTAAAGTAGTTATATGGACAATTCTATTTTTTGTTTCGCTTAATTACCATTTTATTTTTGTTTCAAAATTTAAATCTCACATTAATTTTAGAAAAATAAACTTATCGCTATATTAAAATAATACATATCTAATCATTTTTTTATTTTTAAAATATGGATTGATAAATTTTAATTTAGTTTTAATTGTAATTATAATCTTAACATTAATATTAAAAATTAACATAAATATATAGATTAAATAAGTTATTCTTAATCTTAACATCATGCCAAAATGGAAAAAAAGATGTCGTAAATAAGTTATTCTTAATCTTAACATCGTGTTGGGTAAAAAAGCTGTCAATTACGGCGCGTAAACGCATGCCGTAAATAAAACAACATTCACGGCGTGCTGAGGAACGTCGTAATTGAGATTTCATTCACGGCGCACAAGAACGCATGCCGTAAATAACTTAACATTTAAGGCATGCAAAAAACGAATGTCGTAATTAAGTTACCATTCACGACGCAGGAAAATACGTGCCGTAAATGCGTTTGTAATTACGGCGTGCAGGTAAAACACGTCGTAAAAAACACAAAAATTGACTCTTTTATGGCATGCAGAATTGTATGCTGTAAAAGAGTGTCATTTACGGCACACAGGCAATGCGTGCCGTAAATTGTGCGCCGTAAATGATCATTTTTCTTGTAGTGCTAGAAATTGACGTACACAGAACGTGCACGGGATTGAGGATGGTGCAAACATGAAACGCGAAGATGATTGAGTAGATAAGTCAAATCGAGGAAAAAGCTAAGGTGTAGCGAACGGATGACTTGATCGAGAAAATTGATACGGATTGTATACGAAAAGTTAGCACGACAGGTAGATAGCGTACATGAAAAGTTGAATTTTGAAGTTACGCAATGACTCTAAGGATTGGATTGAATATTGCTCGATGGTTTGAGTTAGCAAGGAATGATGCAAATTAAAGAAATACGTTGGTTGATGACTTAAGATGGACGGATGAACGATACGTAAATTCGGGTTTGAGGAAATTGATGTTGTGAATTGATTCGAGGAGATTGTCCAGTCGGACGATAGCATATCGTTCGCACGACTCAAAATTTGGTTGCAAAGAAAGATCGTCAGGTTACGCATATCGTCGATGGTATTGAGACGTATCAAAGATCGCTATGCGATAACTCGGGGGTACTCTAACTCGGCGAATGGCGATCGTGCAAGTGTTATTGTTCGGTTGGATGCTATACTTAGAACTTTGATTGAGATAAATGTTGGATAAAAATAGAAGTGTCTTGATGGTTACGTGGATAACCACAGCATTGACATTCTTGTCTTGTACGAGTGCAACTCTAGCCTCGCACATGCGTTGCGTCGGATTTGGGGCGATCGTTCCGCGTAAGTGCTGGCATGGTGATTCATGTCGCGAAAATGATCGAACTCGAAAAATCGGGATGCGGCAACTTTGATTGTCTCGACTGTTGGCTTGATGCGAAGGTGAATTCGAAGATTTGTAGGACTTGGGATTGATGAATGAGTGAAAGTTAAGGATTGAGTAGGTCCAATCTGCGCATCAAAAATAAATTAGTCTAAACTCGAACAAAAGTTACGTCCCGATGAGGATGATTATCCCGCGGGAGCGTGCATGGTGATTCATGCCTACCGTGAAAAATCTGACTCGCATGAGATCGGGGCGCAACATATTGTTAAGTCGGACGACCTTGTGATCAATTACGTGAATTGGAATAGATGACTTAGGAAATGTGGAATGTGAATTATGGTTTAGCGATAAATTGTGTCGTAGCGTTCTTGACTTAGAAGGATTGATAGGCGTATAATGTCGAACGTGTTTGAAGAAATAGACTACACGAAATGGCTTGATGGACGAACGATATCGATACGTCAAGGATTTGGTTGAAACGTGAGTTATCGTAGGATGGCTTTGCTGAACGACTCGGACCCCGTGCGACAAAATATTGGGATGTGTGTAAAAAATCGATGCTTGATGTTTAGAAATCGGAATGATGCGAGCTTGGGTAGAAAAATCCCGTACTATCAACTTGGTTTGACCTTAGGATGGGGTCAGTGTTGATATCATTGTTTGGGAACTATGATTCCAATACTGACGAAAAGATATAGCATAGCGGTTAGGCAAGACGTCCATGTTGCGAGAGTTAGCATCGGTGCGAGTGATCTTGAGGATTGATTGGTTAGGATATTGGTATTGATGAATGGAATGATTCAGGAATATGACAATACCACTCATGAGTCTCGGTTGACATGCACGTATATCAGGGATACCCGAATATGTGCACGATCCGACTCGAGTAGTGATGGCAGAATTCGCTATCACGAGGCTTGGCTGAAATGTATGTATTTTAGGTACGCCAAGAATATGTGTACGATCCAACTAAGTGATACGTTGAATCAAAGGAGACTTGAGAAATGGAAAAGTGTCGAAGATTTTGAGATCGTGAGTTTAGAAGAAAAGGATTGTGGATAGCAAGAGCGTGGCTCGGATTGAGGGAACGCATAGGAGAAATGTGTGCGAGAAATGTAGGATGTTGAGTCGAGTGATAAGTCGATAAGTGTACTCAGTTAGTTTCGAGGACGAAACTTTTTCTGAGTGGTGTATGATGTAGTGCCCCGTCCCGCTCAGTCAATCGGAGAAATCGAAACGCCGACGGCGTTCGGACTTAGCCTTACAACGGCTGCTCGAAGACATCGCTCGGTCGAGGCGACCGCTCGCTCAGGTGGGGTAGTTTCGGTGAACTTGCCTCATCTTAGCCTTCACATAATAAATTGCATGTTTTCAACTTGCATAAGTAGAGTTGATAATAAAAGAGACGAATTCACATAGCTAAACGGAATAATCCCGACGGGTCGAATTAAGTTAGAATATAGAAAGGTCCAACGGTCGGCTTAGAGTTGGTACACGGCGTGCTTTGAAAATGACACTCGATCCTTCGTCCCGTGGCTTGGAAGAAGGAAAGTTGGTTGAGTAGGCAAAGTTACGATCGTAGCCTAAGTCATAGGCGTTGCCCGCATGAATGCTTCATAAAGCATGCACGGTCCCGTCGTCCAAGGCTTGGCATAGCCTTGGCTTGCCCATAAGTTAAGTTGCGTTGAGCGGCTTGTGACCTAAGTCTAGGCACCCGAGTGACTTGGTCGTTCAAGTTGGATGCGTGCACGGCACGATCCGTTAAGGCAAAGCTTGACGCAGCCTTTGCTCGTTAAGTTATTGCGAAGTTAAGTTAGACAAAGTTATGACGGTCGACCTAAGACATTACAAGTACCGTCCCGCTCTTTCACGGTTTATCAAAGTTAAGTAGTCCCACGATCTCAAGGCCTGTCGACTTGGGCATGAGTGTCGCGTAGAGGACGATTGGCTTAAGGCACGATGGACGGACTTAGTGTTTAAGGCAAGGGCCACAATTGATTCAAAGAATGTTTTGAGAAAGGACTATCAAATAGGCGTTCATGAGTTGAACCAAATGATAGGGTAACAAGGAAAGAATGCTCGCGACCGTGGGTCGTCGAGGGGTTTTAAGGAAAAAATGCTCGCGACCGTGGGTCGTCGAGGGGTCTCAAGGATAGAAGTCTTGATCTTGATTTTGAAAAGAGATGGTAACATTGGAAGTTGAATGACTGTGTGAGACGTCAGTTTGAGTCGAGTCTTGCATGGTCAAGGACAACTTATACAAGAAAGAAAGGGTTTCCTCGGATCGACAACCTGTGGCCACAGGATCGAATCCGGCCTAGGAGGAAACATGTATAGCTGTGCCAGGTAGGGCAACAGGTATTCGGTGGACTCTCATCGGGGCTAGCTACTTGCGGTGACCGGACCATCCTATACGCCAGCTATAAGTCCAGGATGACTTGTGAGGCCAGTGACCCGTGTTCATATAGATGTCGGCAAAATGGCGGCTATCCGCACGTATGCCTTTGGAATTGAGTCGTATATACAAGTTAGAACATGATGCTTGGGGCCTAAGATGTGGCTTCAACATAGGCGACGTGCTTCGGCACGGGGTGTGGCGTCGAGTCGTAAGTCTTGGCATATAAGTTGCATTTGTTGGATCTGAGTTGTCTGGAGTTTAAGTCAGGAACCGTCGCAAGGCAAAGTGGGTCGACATAAGTTCAGAAGTCTTAATTGGGTCAATTGGTGATAAAAAAAAATAGCAAGGGCCGCGAGACGGTGACATGGTTAAGTCACATTGAGTGGCGAGGCACGGCACAATGAAGGAGGTAGCACGTTCACACGAAAATAGAGTCTCATCGTGTAGTTGCGTCTATGATTTGGGGCCGAAAGGTAAACACGACTTGATAGGTTAACGTTGTTGGCACGAAAAGGGTCTAGAGGCAAGGTATGGGCTAACGTTGATGTTGCGAGCACGAGATGGTCTAGCGACACAGAATAGGCCAAGGCGTCGGTCCTAAAACTGATCCTAAGGCAAGAGTAGAAAGGCAATTGATAAGAAGGGACTATATTGCATAAAGTAAATCAAACGTGTCGGTTTTGTATGGGTGGACGAGGAGCTCATTCCACCAGTACAGTTGAGTACTGACACCCACATAGTTTTCATGTGCAGGCACAGGTAGAAGCTCGTGGCGCGGAGCTCGCTTGGATGCGTCGAGGCATATAGTTCCTTGGCGATTCGAAGCGTGCGGCCGCATGGAGTAAAGACTTATACGGGACATAATGTATGGACATCACCTTCCGAAGCTTCCGCTGGCTCAAGCATTGTAACCGAGAGATGAGAGAGCAGAGTGACTTGTAAAGTGAGAAGAGTGAGCTTGAGTGTTTGTAATCTTCGTCTTGCGCCCCCAATGTAACCGTTGTTTCAATATCAATAAAGAGCTTCTTTGTATAACTTGTGTTTGTTCTAAATTTCTGCTGCGTGTTCAATGTCTCTGCTTGGGACTTCTGTGCGACGATCCCGTCGCAGTCGCTGAAATCGGTCGTTATGGAACCCGCCTTGCACGAGCGCAATCTAGGCTCGTGCGGCATCACGCCTTAGCGAGGACGATCGCTCCTACGGAAGCGGGGCGTGACACGTGATATTATGAGACCTTCTTTGAGAATAGCTACCTACTTTGAAATGACGAGTGGCAATACCCTGTAAAAGTTCTTCGTGGTGTTGAAGTCTTCGATGACCATCATGTCGACATGCTACATTGTTAATGATATATTTTGTAGGGACGATAAGTGATAATCCTCATTTTATGCAGGAATGGATAAGTCGACAATGAGTAAGAAATTTATATTTAAGTGATATGTTCCAGTGTTTACATCTTATATTATTGACATTGACTATTGATAGACCATAGTTCATAATAGAAGTATCACTTTAATAATTGTATGCTTCACACATTACTATGTCGATTTAGGCCGCGAGTCGGGTTGGTATCGCTCACCAGTACATTCTCCAATGCACTGACTCTCTCTTCCACATATGTTGGAAACAACACGGACACTCAAGACGATAAAATACTCACAAAGCATTAGGTATAGGTTTAATACCGAGTCCCGTGTTTTATACCGGTATAAGGCCTCGTTTGGTTCACAAAAAGGAAATCAATTTCCATGTATTTTCCATGGGGATGGGAAAGTAGAATTCCTATCAAATTTTCTTTCCTATGTTTGGTTGGTGTAGGAAAGGAAAGAAAAAATATATCATTGTTCCAACAATATCCAATGTCAACATAATTATAATAAAGAGTTAATTGGTAAAATATGTAATAAATCAAGGCTACTTTTGTCATAATGTTTGGTAATTAATGTTGGGAAAGGAGGAGGAAAAATGAATCCCATGGGTCATTAGAGGAATCATTTTTCCTCCTATTTTCTTCCATGTCAGGAAAGTGTTTTTCAAATTTGTGGCTACCAAACAAAGAAAAGGAACAAATTTTCTTTCCAGATTCCTTGAATCCGTGAACCAAACGAGGCCTAAGGGTTTATACGAAGCCATGTCGGACCTAATTAGAGTGTGTGCTTAGGTCCAGTCTTTTTCGGGTCGGATCTTGACCAACCCTGTGTTGACCAATTTGGCTCGATCTTCTAAGGTCTCTCAGCCCACACTGCACCTTGAGATTTTTTTGATAACAACAAATACACACATACATAACAAGTTGTTTCCATTGAATTAGGGTATTAATTGCAAATATTAATTTTTAAGATTGGTTTTCAAAACTTTTTTTTTATTTAAAAAAATAAAATTTATATTTTCTCTTATAAATTAAAAATAATTTTGATAATCCATTTTAAAAATTCGTGGACATTGTAAAAATTTTCTTAACAATTACAATTCCCTTGAATTATATAATCTTCGACTATGGACAGTCGAAGCAACACTATATCCGGGAAAAGGACAGACACATAGTTCCTCGGGAAAGCGAACAAGGATACAGGACACCATTTGCTGGAAAAGTAAATAATTGAGGCTATATACATGTAATAATCAGCTATGTACGCTCAATTGATCCGGGCTTGGCTGTAAACTTATTCAAGGGTTATTTACACTAACTAGTACCCCTAAGTTTTGGATTTATAATACGGGGTGTCCTTACTTTTAAATTAATTACACTGACCACCTCTATATTTTATGTTTATTACATGAGATACTACTACTTTAAGATTAAAAAAAAAATTATAACACTAACTATCCCTATTTTTAATTTTATTTTTATTTTCTAAAACGAGGAAGGTCAGTATAATTAAAGATAGGACACCCCACGTTATAAATTCAAAATTTAAGGATAGTTAGTATAAACAACCCCTTATTCAAATTAGCAAGTCGAGAATAGTTGCTATGACGTGCTTTCCTTGGAGTTTAGACCCTAATTTGATGGAGCACCTCTCTACTCAATTGGTTTATTGCCGAAAAAAAATTTATCATAAGCACAAGTGGATACTCTGTCATTGTCATTCTAAAGCTTTAAATTGGTACAGCTCAAGTCTCCGCTAGGATGATCTACTTTATTTGTGCATTTTTTTCAATAAGACTTTGAACAGATCTAAGTCTTCATTTTATAATAAAACTTAACGCAAGCAGCTACTCTATATAATATCCATATCACAAGTTCCTCAATACTTCGTTAGTCTCTAATAAACGAATTAGCACCCCCTCTTCTTCTTCTTCTTCTTCCTTCTTCTTTGCTATTTCCTTCTTCTTCTTTGCTATTTCCTTCTTGTTCTTCTTGGATACGAATTCATCAGAGACAATGGCAGCAAATAGTAGCGCGCGATATAGAACAGCATACCACTTCCAACCATCTAAGAATTGGATTAACGGTATGCTCTCTCTCTCTCTCTCTCATCGATGGAAACAATTTCAACTCTTTTGAACTCATTAACTCACGTTTCTAAGTGCATTTTCTCTTTGACTTTATGCTTTTGTCTATGAAAAGTTCCATACATGTATGTAGATGATGATACAAGTTCAGCTCTTTATAAGGTTCATGCAAATTTCAATTCAAAGTTTATTAGACCATGAATCAGAATCTAACGCTAGCAATTGCACGCATATATTCCATCCAAATTTAAAAAAAAAAAAACAGACCCAAACGGACCCGTGCACTACAATGGCGTCTACCACCTCTTCTACCAGTACAACCCTTTTGCAGCGGTATGGGGCAACATGTCATGGGGCCACTCCGTCTCGACGGACCTCGTCCACTGGACCGATGTCGGCCTAGCCCTCGCCCCGGCCGAGCCATACGACATCAACGGGTGTTTCAGCGGATCCATCACGATCCTTCCTGACAACACGCCCGTTATCCTCTACACCGGCATCACCTCAAACTATGAACAAGTCCAAAATGTTGCATACCCGAAAGACGTATCGGACCCGTATCTTCGCGAATGGATCAAGTCCGATTCGAACCCTATAATCGAAGCCGCAGATGGAGTCGACGCAAGAGAGTTTCGTGACCCATCGACCGCATGGCTCGGATCGGATGGGCTGTGGAGGATCCTGATCGGGAACAAGGTTGGACACGGCGGGCGGGTCTTGTTGTATAGGAGCGGTGATTTTGTGAAATGGGTCCCAGCTAAGGAGCCGTTACACTCTTCGGAAGGGACGGGGGTGTGGGAATGTCCTGAATTGTATTCTTATGAGGGGAAGTACGTGCTGAAAGTGAGTTTGCTCGACACCGCGATCGATCACTACTTGCTGGGAGGTTACGACGAGGAGAAGGATCTGTTCGTGCCCGACGAAGAGTTCGGCGAGCATCCAAATTGGCCGAGGTACGACTACGGGAGATTTTACGCGTCCAAGTCCTTCTTGGATCAGAAAGAGAGAAGGATCATGTGGTCCTGGTCTAATGAATTGGACACCGTATCGAATGCTGTGGAAAAGGGATGGGCTGGCATTCAGGTGAGCGACAACTGCATGTTCAGACTTACATTAATTACGAGCTAGATATGCATATGCTATTATGCCGACCCGAAAATTTTGGAATAATGGCTTTCTTCTTGATTTTGATGTTGTTGATATGTTGATGCTGTTATACTACAATATATGCAGACTGTTCCTAGGGTTGTTTCGCTTGATAGCAATGGAAGACAACTACTACAATGGCCAGTGAAAGAGATTGAGTCTCTCAGAAGAGAACAAGTCCAGTTGCACAATGTCGAGCTCAAAACAGGAGGCATACTCGAAATTCAAGGGATCGAAGCATCACAGGCTAGTAGAATTTTCCCGTGTATTGGATTTCAATAACACATTTATGGGTGTGATTAATTTGAACAAAACACAACCACAGGCACGACGATTTTAACTAAAAGAATGTGTCTATGTTTCAAACTAACAGGCAGATGTTGAAGTAGAATTTGAGGTGTCGGACTTGGAAGGGGCTGAGCCCTTTGATCCAACTTGGCTGAGGGACCCTCAGAAGCTCTGCAATGAGAAGGGGGCTTCTGGTCAAGGTGGGGTTGGGCCATTTGGTCTGCTGGTTATGGCTTCTGAGGACAGAGAAGAACACACTGCAGTTTACTTCAGGGTCTTCAAAGATCACAACAACACATACAAAGTTCTCATGTGTTCTGACCAGACAAGGTATGGTGGTACTGATTAGAGCTCTCCGACCATGGAAGTTAGGACGTTGTCTTGAGTATCTTTCTATTCAAATGCTTAATGTTTGTGAAAATAATTTAACAGGTCATCCCTGAGAACAGAACTGAACAAGCCAGCATATGGATGTTTTGTTGACATAGACATCAAGAAGGACGGCAAGATCTCCCTAAGAACCTTGGTATGTCGATGGACAATGCTATTCGTTGGGATGTAGATCAATATTAATGTCGTCTAAATCTTAATGGTTAATTCTTTATGTGCAGATTGATAATTCGGTCGTGGAGAGCTTCGGGGGAGGGGGGAGAGCATGCATCACTGCAAGAGTTTACCCCAAATTTTTATCGAGCGGAGGTGCCCGCTTGTACGCATTCAACAATGGCTCTGCAACTGTACAGATTTCAGAGTTGAAGGCATGGACAATGGCCAAAGCTCAGATAAGCTAAACTGTATTGATGTTTACAAGAAACCGAGCTTGTTCTTGAAGAAGCTTGCTTGGTAATATTAATAATGTATAATAAAATCACAAGAAGCCTTTGGCTATAATTTGTGATGCATGTTGATGGGTGCATTTCTGGGCCTGGCTTTCTCCAGAGGTTCCAGAAAGATTCAATAAAGCTTTAGTACTTATGAATTTGATGATTTGGTTTGTCAGACTTTGCCCAAGAAATTAACCTTGGTTCTCTTACTTACTTTGGTAGTGCTAAAAGTGTATTCATATCTAGTTATCGACCTCTACATGAAAACAGGACCGGTCAAGTGGTAAACTCGACAACACTTCCGGCTTGAAAACTCTCCCTCCCGTTTAGAGCAACCTCTATGTCCAACGTGACTAGCAAGAGGTCAGAGTCGCAGGTGATCTGCCACGTTCTGATTTTGTCGAATCGTTAAGTTGCCGCCTAACATGATGATGTACAAGTCTAATTCGTTCTTGTACAACACAAGAATGTGCATTGTGATAATTCCTTTAGACAACATGTTAAAATCTCGTAACAACAAAAAGTTGAAGACACAGTGTAGAACGAAAATAACTTTTCATTAATAACTTTCAACAAAGTACAAGATCAAAGTACATTTAATTTACCGTCTCGACTACATTCATGAAATAACAAAAAGGTCGACAAGCTGTCATAAAATAATACTTATCGTTTCATATATTATATCCATGTATACGTTGGAACCAAAATGCCCCAAAATGAACCGGCTTCAAAATACTTCGAAATATGAAGAGCTTCAAGTCACTGAATCTTCAGCTAGATTTGTGTACCCTCGGGCTTTCCTGTGTGTGAAGCAAGTTCCACATAATTTTCTCCTATGTCGATTCGGGTCTAGTGACCTGGATACCATTTCGAGGAAAGTCATACCTTGTGCACAAGTTATCCACGATCATGCAAATGCGTGAAAAGTTTAACTATAAAAGATAAGCATGAAAACAAAAACTGAAATAAGCAATGTTAATCTCTACATGTACGAATTCATTCTCTCAATTCAATATTGTTCCGATTGTCGATCTAGAGGTCCCAAATTTCGACTTTCTCGTACAAACATTTCCATGGCACCGTACCACAATTGTTCTCTTCTCGTACGAAGCACACACTTACATCACTTACATGCATAGATTGTTGGGAACGAAGCGCGGAAACCGTTTTTCCAAACCAGAAAGTCCTGCGAGAGAACCGAGCAAAAGCACACAAACCAAAAACGCCAAACACAATCGTAGACACAAAGATTTTTGACGTGGAAAACCCTTGCGGAAAAAACCACGGGACGATCGGAGTCCAACCCTGAAGAACCTCCACTAATGGAATAAAGAAAATACACCCTCTACAAGCTCCTCCCGATCCAACACGGATCACCACAACTCACTTGAAAGAAGAAATTTTTTGATTGCGGACTCCGAAGAACAAGAGATGCCGAAAAATTATTCGAAGCAATCTCTCCTTCACAATAGTCCTTAATCCTCTCTCTCTCTCAAAGATTGTAAAGCACTCTTTGTTTTGAGATAATTTTACAACAAGCATGCATCACCCTTTTATAAGCCCTTGGTAACCCATACATGGAAGGCCAATATATATGAAAACTTTCAATATAAATCAATCATATATTTAATGGAAATCCAATCATAATTAGCTTACCATAATTGGAAACCCAATAATATGGAAAGCTACTATATGAAGGGTCTAATCATAAATATATAATCAAAGTAAATATAGAAATCCAATCATATATTTCCTTACCATATATGTACCAAAATAAAATCCATGCACTCCCCAAGCTTCTCCGACACACGGATGGCGCTCGTCGCTCCCCGGGGTATTCTCCACATAGGTGGAAACCCCGCCCACTCCAACAAATCTTCCCCTTCACAACTATGTAGAGGAGGTCGTCATCCCGATGATCTGCCTACAGTACTCAAACTTCCTCCTCGGAAGAACCTTCGTGAGCATGTCCGCTCCATTGTCATCAGTATGAACCTTCTCAAGCGCCGCATCCTTCTTCTCAATCACATCCCGTATCTAATGATACCGAGTCTCGATGTGCTTGGACCGACTATGAAATATCTGGTTCTTTACAAGGTGAATAGCACTTTGACTGTCGCAAAGCAAAGTATACTGTTCTTGCTTCAGTCCTATTTTCTGCAGCAGTTTCTTCATCCACAGCAACTCTTTGCAAGCCTCCGTCGCCGCAATGTACTCTGCCTCTGTCGTCGACAAGACAACACACTTCTGCAACCGCGACTGCCACGATATCGCTCCTCCAGCAAACATCATCACATAGCCCGAAGTCGATCGCCTCGTGTCTACATCTCCACCCATATCAGCGTCAGTATACCCAACCAGCTTCGGCTCGTCACCACCAAAAGAAAGTCTCCAATCGGCAGTGCCCTGAAGGTATCATAGAATCCACTTGACCGCACTCCAATGTATCCTTCCAGGATTTGAAAGGTACCTGCTAACTATGCCAATTGCATGAGCGATGTCTGGCCTCGTATACACCATAGCATACATAAGACTTTCCACAGCTGAGGCAAATGGAACCCGCTCCATATCTTCCTTTTCGTCCTCGGTAGATGGACACTGCTCCTCGGTGAGCTTAAAGTGAGCCGCAAGGGGACAACTCACTTTCTTCGACCCGTCCATACCGAAATACTGAAGTACCCGGTGAATGTACTTCTTTTGGGACAAATGTAGCAGCTTGGACTCTCTCTCTCGGCTGATCTCCATCCCAAGAATAGTCTTCGCTGCGTCCAAATCCTTCATAGAGAAGGCCGCGCCCAGTTGGTGCTTCAACTCCGCTATCCTAGTGGCATTCCGACCCACTAATAGCATATCATCTACATAGAGCAATAAAATAATGAAATCATCCTCGGCAAAATATCTCACAAATGCACAATGGTCCGACGTCGTCCGTGCATAACCATGCTCCCCCATAAACGACTCGAACTTCCTGTACCATTGCCTCGGAGCCTGCTTCAGACCATACAAGTTCTTTCTCAACCGGCAGACCAAATGTGACTTGCCCTTCTCACAGAATCCCTCTGGCTGCTCCATGTACAACTCCTCCTCAAGATCACCGTGGAGGAATGCCGTCTTCACGTCCATCTGCTCGACCTCCAAGTCGAGACTGGCTGCTAATGCTAGTACCACCCGAATAGACGAATGCTTAACGACAGGCAAAAAGATCTCATCATAATCCACGCCTTTCCGCTGATCGTAGCCTTTGACTACCAGCCTCGCTTTGTATCGAGGGCGAGTAGCATCATCCGTCTGCTTCACTCTAAACAGCCATCGATTCTTCAAAGCCTTCTTGCCCTTTGGCAACCGTACCAGCTCATAAGTGGAATTAGTGTGCAAGAAACTTATCTCCTCCTGCATGGCCTCCATCCACTCTTGCATGTGTTCGTCTTCCATAGCCTCTGCAAAGCTTTCGGGCTCTCTCCCGTCAGTCAATAGCACATACTCATCCGGTGAGTATCTCGTAGATGGTCGACGATCTCTGTCGCTCCTTCTCAGTGGAGCCACTGGTGCTGGCTGTATACCAACAGCCTCCTCCCCTTCAGGAATTGCCTCTCCGGCATGCTCATCCTCCCGAGGGACACCCTGACCACCATCAGCAGGCTGATGATCAAGGTTGGGAGCAACTCCATGTACTGGCTCCCCCATAATGGGATCCTCTGCGATGTCCTCTGGAAACTGCTCGAAGCGAAATGACTCTAACTCAGGCAATTCCTCAGCCTCAGAAGGCGTCTCGAAATCCTGAGTGTTGGTCATGGTTTGATCATCGACGAACACCACATCCCTGCTTCTGTAGAGCTTTCTTCCCACCGGGTTGTAGAGTCTATAGCCAAACTCATCCCGACCGTAGCCGACAAAGACGCATCGTCTCGTCTTCGGCTCAAGTTTGGTCCTCTCGTCCTTCGGTACATGCACGAAGGCCTTACAGCCAAACACTCGCAGGTGATTATATGACGGCTCTTTGTCGTACCATACTTTGTCAGGCACATCACCCTGCAAAGGAGCACTAGGAGACAAATTAATAACATAAGCGGCTGTGAGAAGAGCCTCATCCCAATAACTGCTCTACAAGTTTGCTTCTGACAGCAAACACCGCACCCTCTCCATCAGTGTCCTGTTCATGCGCTCCGCTACACCATTGAGCTGAGGTGTCTTTGGCAGAGTCTTCTGGTGTCGTATCCCCTGCTCTCTGCAATAAGCATCAAAGGGACCGATGTATTCGCCGCCATTGTCGGACCTAACACACAATAACTTCTTGCCCGTCTCTCTTTCAACAGAGGCCTGAAACTCTTTGAAAGTAGGCAGCACCTGATCCTTGGTCTTTAAGGCATAGATCCAAACCTTCCTGGAACAGTCATCAATAAAAGTTACAAAGTAAGAAGCACCACCAATAGATTTTACCTTCATAGGACCGCAGACATCCGAGTGAATCAACTCGAGCAACGCCGGCTTCCTTGAACTTGGGTGACTTTGGAAAGACACCATATTTTGCTTCCCAGCTAAGCAGTGCGTGCACTTCTCCAACTTTGTAGACTTGAGCCCTGGAATCACCTTCCTGTTCACCAAGTAGCTCATCCCCTTCTCGCTGATATGGCAGAGCCGCCTGTGCCACAACTCGGTAGACGCGTCACTGACTGTGTTCACCTCATGTGCCCCCTATGCGCTCCCCTCCATATAGTAGAGACCGAACTTCTTGCTTCCTCTGGCAATCACCATCGAACCTCTGGAAAGCTTCCACTGACTATTTCCGAAGAGACTGAAGAATCCCTCATCATCCAACCTTCCAACCAACACCAGGTTGAAACGGATATCAGGGACATGACGAACATCTTTGAGAACAAGAACCGTACCCGTCTTCGTTCTCAAATGCACATCTCCAACGGCAACTGCCTTTGACACATCTCCATTGTCCATCTTCAACACTCCACAGTCACCTGTCGTGTAAGTGGCAAATAGTACCCTGTTGTGAGATACATGCGCTGAAGCCCCTGAGTCCACCAGCCAAGAATTGTCATCGCAGGCGAGGTTTGTGATAACCTCATCACCTACGACGATCACATCGCCTCCATGTATCGAAGCCGCCGCTGTAGTGTTCTCATCTTGCTTCCCCTTGTCGCCCTTCTTCTCTCTCTTCCAAGCAAAACAGTTCCGCTTGATGTGGCCCGTCTTGCCATAATGGTAACACTCCGAGTCCTCGTACCGACCCTTGGACTTCCCCCTGCTCTTGTCTCTGCCACCACCTGGATCCCTGCTTTTGCCCCTTCCGCGGCTCTCCGAAACTAGTGCCTCTGAGTGATGGGATGTGGATGAAGTGCCCTGAGAACGTCTCCGCATCTCTTCATTCAGTACCCCGCTCTTGGCAAACTCCAGACTGACCACGCCTTCCGGAGCAGAAGCGATCATAGATACTCGTACGGTCTCCCACGAGTCTGGCAATGTACATAGCAACCAAAGTCCTTGAACCTCGTCGTCGAACTTGACTCCCATCGAGGATAGCTGGTCCACCACGTCCTGGAACTCACTCAAGTTATCCGTAATGGATGCACCATCTTTGTACCGCAGACCCATCATCGTCCGGATCAGGAGCAATTTGTTTACCCCGATCTTTTTCGCGTACAAAGATTCCAGCTTCTCCCACAACGTCTTCGTATGCTCAATATTGGCAACGTGGTTGTACACGTTCTCGTCAACGAACTGCCGCATGTACCCACACACATGTATATGCTCGAAGTTCCAGTCCTCATCAGATTTGTCACTGGGCTTCTCGGATGCAAATACTGGAAGATGCAGCTTCTTGACGAACAGCAAATTCTTCATCTTGCTCCGCCAATAATGGTAGTTGGTACCGTTCAGGTTCACCATGCGCACCGGCTTCGCGTCCATCTCTGCTTCCTGGTTTGACTGTCAACTCCTGACACTTCTTTGAACCCAAAGCTCTGATACCACTCTGTTGGGAACGAAGCGCGGAAACCGTTCCCCCAAACCAAAAAGTCCTGCGAGAGAACCGAGCAAAAGCACACAAACCAAAAACGCCAAACACAATCGCAGACACAAAGATTTTTGACGTGGAAAACCCTTGCGGAAAAAACTACGGGACGATCGGAGTCCAACCCTGAAGAACCTCCACTAATAGAATAAAGAAAATACACCCTCTACAAGCTCCTTCCGATCCAACACGGATCACCACAACTCACTTGAAAGAAGAAAATTTTTGATTGCGGACTCCGAAGAACAAGAGATGTCGAAAAATTATTCGAAGCAATCTCTCCTTCACAATAGTCCTTAATCCTCTCTCTCTCTCTCAAAGATTGTAAAGCACTCTTTGTTTTGAGATAATTTTACAACTAGCATGCATCACCCTTTTATAAGCCCTTGGTAACCCATACATGGAAGACCAATATATATAAAAACTTCCAATATAAATCAATCATATATTTAATGGAAATCCAATCATAATTAGCTTACCATAATTGGAAACCCAATAATATGGAAAGCTACTATATGAAGGGTCCAATCATAAATATATAATCAAAGTAAATATGGAAATCCAATCATATATTTCCTTACCATATATGTACCAAAATAAAATCCATGCACTCCCCAAGCTTCTCCGACACACGGATGGCGCTCGTCGCTCTCCGGGATATTCACCACATAGGTGGGAACCCCACCCACTCCAACATAGATATCACCTATTAGTTAGTCATATAGTGGTCCATCTCTTAATATTACAACATGCATGTGGCTATCATTTATCAATGGCATTCTATTGGTCATCATCGATCTAAGGACGTTACGAGGCAACAAGAATTCGTTTGCGTGAAGGAGCAGAAAAGAAGGGTCATAACACCCACCGAATAGAGAATTCGTCGAGTGAAGGAGAATGGCTTCGCATGATCAAGCCTCAGTTATGCGTCCTTTTGAAATGACAAGAACATATGATCATTATCTTTTTTTCTATCATTCCTTTCGAATTCCTTATAAATGAATACAAAAGTCGATGAAAGTAAATAATGAAAACATCATAAAAAATAACACGAAAGCTCATTCATCAAAACAAAGCAACAAAAACGTCCAAAGAAAACTATAATGAAAGGGTATTTAAAGGAGACTTTTATATAAAGTTCATTCGCCAAGGCACAATCTACTGTATCTAATACTCATTCCAACAGAAGTCAATCCATGAATTAAAAAGATTCTCAATCCATTCGTCCAATTCGATAAGATGTCAAAAGATTTTTCCAATACTCAGTTACGACTTGAGTCAAACTAGCCACCAAGCCTAAACATAGTGCACTGTCCAGAGCAAAACACATGATCTGATCTCTCAGGATTAGCCTACAACAAGAATCAAAGGACAACCAAAATAAGTTCCGGCTCAGACAACCCAACATTCGAGCCGGCCCTGGAGGAAAAGATAGATCACAAGCAATATTTAGCTATAACTTACCAGTTTGATGGTGTATTTGTTGGCCTGGCTTTCTCTAGAGAATCCAGAAAGATTCAAAAGAAGCTATAAATTTAAGATTTGAAGATTGGTTTGTTCAAGAGACGAACCTTGGGACACTAACTTTGATAGTGATAATGGTGCATTCATATCTCGTTATTTACCTTCAATTGAGAAGGTAACACTTAATCTATCTTCCATAGTGCTAAGGGCATCTCCAATGAGGGTTACTTTCTCTCATATTTCTATTCCAATTTACATCCACCTACGATGGCATTGATGTAGTATGGAGATTCTACGGCATAAATTCTTTTCTCAATAGTGATTTCTATAGTAGTTTCTATTTCAATTTATATCCTACGATGACACTGATGTAGAATACTGGGTCACACTTTCAAACTAAATCATAAGTTTCTCTTTTAATATTCTCTATCGAAGTAGGATAGAAATTAAGAACCATTAGAGAGTATTTGTTTTTGTGCAATTTCTATGTAAAAATTCTGTCAAGTAGGATAGGAATTTTCTTACAGTACAATGCAAAGTAGGATAGGAATTTTTTTACAGTACAATGCAAAGTAGGATAGAAACTCAATTTTAGAAATTCTAATTGGAGATAGCCAAATGACTTGTTTGGTTGAAAGCAAATAAAGCGAAGTGAAGCAAAGTAAAGGGAAGTGAAAAAAGTAACTTTATATAAGTCCATTTTTTTGAAGTGAGTTTTGAGATATTATATTTTGGCCAATGGGAATGTCACTTTTACTTCATTATCAGTTTGGTAGTACGTAAGTAAAATTGACTTCAGGGGATAGTTAATAAAAATGACTTAGGATCTGCTTGGCAATTGTAAGGATAGCGATTATGAGGTATTTTTAGAGTACCGATTACGAGCGGTTATGAGGGGTCCGATTATGTGTGATTTTAAGTAGCAGCTTTTAAACCAGTCCAATTCATGGTTGGTAATTCATTAACGAGCGGTTCTAAAAGTTTTTACACGAACAAAATTACATTTATGTCTACATATAAACAAACGGTCCCGAGTGCAGGAACTGCCACCAAATTCATGCCTCAATCAGGAGGTAAAATCTATATTTGATCAAAATAATAGAAATATGTGATCAAAATAATAGAAATACATGAGATAATAAAAACGTACATGAAATAATAAAAACGTTTGGTTCAGAGTAGGAGAGAAATATTTGAAAATTTTACCAGAGAAAGTAGCCATAGTTTGAAAAAAGTAGAAGAGAAACACAAATGAGAAAAAAAATAGTGTAGAAAATTAGTAGTTATAATTATATATTTTTGGTGAGGATATAAATGAAATATAATAATAAAATTCCTCAAAATCCAGGAATTATGGTATTTATAAGCCACTCAAAATTATATTACACCGACTTTGTGGGTTTTGAACCGACCAAAAAACAAGCAAGGTTTTCATAATCGGTCATTTCAAAAATACCCAAAAATACGAAAACACCGTTACCAAGCAGACCCTTAAAGGGAGTTAGACAAACAAGATTTTGAAAATATGACTATGATTTCAAAATCATAGTGATAGTATTTTCAAATACAATGATTCTTATAATCATTGAGAATATGATTATGATTATGATTATGAAATTATATTCATTATTTGTTTCTTAATCACTTTCAAAAAAATTCTACAATTTCACCAAAAATTTACAATAATACATTATTATTATTATTATTGGTTTTCTTATTCATTCACAGATAAGCTTCTTACCAAATATTTTAGTAGGTGTATCCATGCCTAAGGTGGAAAAAAATATGGTTGACACTTTGTAGTTGTGGGTATAGACATGCAGATTTGCTTTTGTAGCCGAATGAATCAAGATGATAACTTATTCTTATTTGTCATATATTACAAGTAGTATTTTTTTTTTTTCCTCCAAGACTGTTGTAGATGACTCTATCACATATAGAGGTATGGTAATATACAAAACTAACTTTTGTTACTAGAAGACATGGCTGTTAAGAGTAACTAGAGTCCATATCATAAACAGTTTATGGACTGAGAACACGATCACATTATCACATTATGCCAATATTTACTCAATTATGAATTATGAAGTACTACTCATGGTAGATGGCGCAACAAACACACAATGTTCTTGATTTCCCGAATAACCAACCTTGAACTTTTCCTCCAGAGCGGAGGTTGCTCCGGGGACATCGATATAGGTGGTGCATAGTGGATGACGTCGATGGGTTTTGTGCTGATTTCTTCAGTCTTCATATGTTTTCTTTATGCCCATCAATGTCATGCACAACTTTCACAATATCGTGTATCCGTATAAGAAGGTTACAGTAAACTCAAAAGATTTTTTTTTTTCAAAATAAACATAAGGAATAAATTTCCTTGCTTGTTTTTTCATTGAAGATAATACATGCATTCAAGAAGACGTATAATTGTGGGAACATCAGAAACTTGTGTAGCACTACATATAACTAAAAGAACATTAATCAATTACTTGCATAAATTTGCAGCTATCAAAAGATTAAGTAGCTACTACATAGAGAAGAAGGAGACAGATTAAGCCGATGAGCAAAGCAAAGATGAAGAAGATCAGGAGAGAGACTTCTCCAATACCCCATTGTCACCAACCGATAATAAACTTGTGGCAAACTCTCCCTAACCAATCCTTGATTATATATACATTTTTTAAAGTAAATTGGAATTCATAAATTCACTAGGAAAAAGAAACATTGGTGTTAATGGATAATAAATATCTCAACTTATAACTTATCAAATAACTGGAAGAAGATATAGTTAAATAATCCGGACTCATCACAAAGTTATCTATCTGTTATAATAAGGAGAAGAAAGAGAACACGTCTCTCCCTGGGATCAATAAGATCCTAACAAATTCATGTATAAACATATCAATAAATGTAGCAGTACAAAATAAAAATTATGAATCACATAATATTTTTTTTTTTGGAAAGATAGGCATTTATTGAATCAGACAGCATTGTTTACAACCAAATAGCAGTCCTCATTGAGAGACTGGATAATACAAGGAGGAGGGGAAGAAAATTTCTCAGAAGTGAGGGTGCACCGAGCTTGCCCGGCTAGAGTGTGAGCGACATTATTGCCCCTTCTTCTAACAAATAAAAGTTTGATGGACTGAGTTGCAGCCAAATCCTTTTGAATGTCTTTAACCAAGTCCAATAGTCGCCATGGGATTAGTCGAGGTTCCCCTTTGAGAATCCGGAGAGCCACCATAGAGTCTCCTTCAATGAAGATGTTACTCTCAGTCATGTTCCTAGCTAAGCCAATCCCAAGTTTAATAGCCTCCAACTCAGCTTGAAGACACTGATCAATTGGATTATGGCTGAAGAAGTACTGCTTCGTCTCAGCCACAATAAAGGATCCCAAAGCATCCCTGGCAACTGCAGCAGCAGCGCAACCTGTCGGGGATGTTGCCCCATCGACATTGATCTTTATAGAACCAGTAGGAGGCGCCTGCCAAGTATTATCATCATCGGCCTGAAGCCTCAGTTTGCAAATCTCCTTTGATTTATTTTGGGGCTCCTCAGTATGCATCGATAGAAGACTCAGAGCATGTTTGATAATGTTCTGGGGGCATGGAGCAATTTTCCGATATACACAATCCCCTCTAGATTTCCAGATAGCCCAAAGTATCGAAGCCCCCATCCGGACAACATCACAATCAAAGGTATCATTAATCCAAGCAGACAAGAGGGAATGTAGACTACCACAGTAATCCGTGCGCATTTCCAGGGGGCTAATAAACCAAGCCTCCCTGGCAATGTGGCAATGAAGGAATAAATGATCCGCAGTTTCATCATCAAGTTGGCAGAAGGGGCACAAAGGACTCACCTGACAGTTTCTATTCCTGATGATAGAGAACAGGGGAAGTCCATTGTGCCACAACCGCCACACAAACACCAGGATGCGGGGAAAAATGTTTGGTAGTTTCCAAATACGCTCCAATTTGAGATTAGAGCCAGGGCCAGTCGAACAGGAAGGGAATCCACACCGTATAGATTCGTAAAGAGATTTGGATGAGAACTCACCCGATTTGGAGCTTGTCCATATGAGTTTGTCGGCTTCCTCTCACACCTGGAGATTGATATCAGTGATGGCCTTCGCTTCCCAGGGAGGGAATAGAGAGTAAATCAAGGGAACATTCCAGTTTTGGCCATTAGAATCCATAAGTTCACGAACAAGCCTGGGTTTATGTTCAATGCCATTGACAGCACTGACTCTGAACCCAGGTAATCCAGGGACCCAAGGCTCATTGAAAATTTGTATGTAGCCTTTTCCCACCTTCCAAAAGACTTTCCCTTCCAGATGACAACGTACATCAAGTAAACTGGCCCATGTAGGAGAAGCACTCCTGCATTTTGTAATGTGCCAAATAGAGCGATTTTGGAGGTACGTTCCAGTAAGAACCTGGACCCAGAGTTGGTGTGGATTGGTGATGAATCTCCACAGGAGCTTGCCAATAAGAGCTTCATTGACCCAGCTGGGATTGCCGAATCCCAGGCCACCCTCCTTCCTGGGTAGCACGAATTTCTTCCAGGCTATATAGTGCATAGACCTTTGCACTTCATCGTGACCCCACCAGAAATCCCTGCACTGGCGATCAATAGAATTACTTATGCCTTTAGGAATTTTATAGGAAGACATATAATAAATATGAATGGAACCCAAAGTGGATTTGATCAGAATAGTGCACCCCGCGTGAGAGAGTAGTTTCGATTTCCATCCCTTCAAGCGAGAAGAAATTTTCTCCATGAGATTGGTGTAGGTGCTGAGCCTGGATTTTGGAAGGAGAAGTAGATGTCCCAGGTACTTATCACAGTTACGCATAGGTGGAAGATGGAGCATACTCGAGAGTTCTCTTCGTTCCTGGAAGGGGACACTGTAGCTGAAGTGGATGCTCGATTTCCCGAAGTTAATCAGTTGCCCAGACCATGCAGAGAATTATTCGAAAATTCTTTGTACAGTTGAAATAAAATTCGAAGAAGCTTTGCCAAACACCAAAATATCGTCTGCAAACAGTAGGTGAGAAATAGAGGGAGTATAGCGGTTAATACGCATACCTCTATAGAGATCTTCTTGTTCAAAACGGTAGAATAATTGAGATGAAACTTCAGAGCATAGAATGAACAGGAACGGAGATAATGGGCAACCTTGCCTAATCCCTCGTTTAGCTTGGAACCAGCCCTCCGGGGAGCCATTAATCAATATCGAATAACTGGGGGTGGTGATACACTCCATAATGAGGTCATTTGCACGATCACGAACCCCAAATCCGTACAACACGGATTTAATGAAATGCCACGAAAGTCGATCATAGGCCTTAGCCATATCGATCTTCATAGCAAAAGTTTTGCTTTTCTTGGTCCGACTGTTCATAGCATGGAGAATCTCATGGGCAATAACGCAGTCGTCAGAAATCTGTCTTCCAGGAACAAAAGCAGTTTGGAATGGGGATATCAATTTGTCCATTAGGGGACGCAGTCGAGATGTAAATATTTTGGTAATAATCTTGTATGAAACATTGCACAATGCAATAGGCCTAAAATCCGCAGCGGATTTAGGAGTATTGCATTTAGGAATCAGAGCAATGTGGGTATGATTCATACCCCTGTTTAGTTTGCCCACAACAAAGAATTCTTGAATAGAAGCTGTGAGATCCTTCCCAATCACCTCCCAGCATTTTTGATAGAACAATGCAGGAAACCCATCAGGGCCAGGGGCCTTAAGCGCCCCCATACTACGAACAGTATGTTCAATTTCCGCTTGGTCTGGGATCGCGCTCCTGATAAAATGTTTGTGGAGAACCCAAACTCCGGAGCCATGGGAGTAGAGTCATCCGTGCCAAGAAGGGAAGAGAAGTGATTGATTATAGAAGCAGTGATTACCTCAGGTTCTGAAGTCCAAGTACCACTGGGAAGTTGGATCGAGCGAATGTCATTCCTCTTTTTCCTGATAGATGCTTTGACATGGAAGTATTTGGTACATCTGTTACCTTCAGTAACCCATTTGCATCTAGCTCGTTGGCACCAGTAGGCTTCTTCAATCATGAGGAGACCATTGAGCTCTTTCACGATATCTCTCTCAACAATCTGGAGAGATGATGTAGGCCTGCTCTTTTGAATGTTCAGCAATTTTATTTGCAAGGATTTGATGCGGGCTGTAATAGCGTTGAACGAACCCCGACCCCACCTGTGAAGCTTTCTCATAAGAAAGTTAAGATTACCCATGAAATTATCACCTGAAATAGCTTTAGCATCCGACCAAGTAGAAGAAAGAAATTCAGTATACTTATCATGTTTGAGCCAAATACTCTCGAATCGAGGAGGACTCTTCTTTCTCGGTGTTCGATTATTGGTGTTGAGCAAAATTGGAGCATGGTCACTATTGTATCTCGGAAGAGTATGAACAGTGGAGAAGGGGAACATACTACACCAGTCGCCAGTCGCCATGGCATGATCCAATCTCTCCTGGATGATGTGAGCCATATTACGACCATTGGACCACGTAAATGCCGGGCCAATACACCCAAGGTCAATAAGCCCGCATTGATTGATCATTTGAAGAAAAGAGGAATTAGAAATCCTGTCAAAACCTCGACCCCCATATTTATCTCCATCAGAGGTAATGGCGTTGAAATCACCAATACAGCACCAGGGAATGGAAAAGGATGTTGAAAGAGTCTTAATGGATTCCCAAAGCATGGGCCGGTCCTTCTTTCGTGGACAGCCATACACACATAAAAGGTTCCAGAGAGGAGTATCATCATCATTTTTGACAGAGAGGAGAATAAGATTGGGGGAGGAAAAACAAACTGAAGCATTTAAGCCCGCAGTCCAGCCTAGCCAGAGACCACCCGATCGGCCAGTCGAGGGGACAGAGTGAGTGTTGGGGAATCCTAACGAAGGCAAGATTTGGGATGAATAGGAAGAGGAGGAGAGGGTTTCAGAGAGGAAGAAAATAGAGGGATGGGTAGCGGAGAGGAATGAGCGGAGAGTTTGAACTGTCGTGGCATTCCTCAGCCCACGACAGTTCCAGGAGAAGACTAACATTGATGGGGCGGCTGTTGAACGACAGCCGCCATTTTAGAAGTAGCCAAGGGAAACGAGGGGAGCGAATCAGCCAGCCGTTTTGTGGCTCTAGGATTAATGATGGGAGAAGGATATCGCTTTTTAGATTTTATGGAAGCCTCATCATGGGGAATGGGGGCACCTTGATTCAAACGAGCCCTACGTTTCCAGGTCAGTTTGCGGGTGGGGGGATTTTTTTTTGGGAGATGGAGTAGGTGAAGGGGGGAGTTCAATGATGGGAGAATTGAAGCTAGGATTCGTGGCATGAGAGATATGACCTGAAACAGGATGTGAGGACGATATTTTAACGAGGGGGGTTGCTGGCCTATTGTCATAGGAATGAGATCCACATGATGACTCCTCGCAGAGGACATAGTCGCTCTCAATAAGATCACTATCCATAGGGATCAGCCCCATATCATCCACAGAAATAGCATGGGAGCAAAATGGAGAGGTATAAGGCTGGGAGAAATTGGAATGGAGGGGGATTGGAGCAATGACTTGGGGGTACACTGCTGATGTTGCCTCTGTGAAAGTAGTTCCCCTTTTAACGATGGCCAACGACAGATCATCTCGGGGATCAGGGGGTCTGAGGTGGGGGGGTGTACCTGGTAGCTTTAGGAAGAGAAGAAGGGGAATTGCCCTGGTTACTGGCATCAGTGGTTCTGGCAGAAGGCTGGGTATGGGGAGTGTTGACCCTTGATTGAGATTGAGAGGATGTACCAGCTCGGGAAACTTTCGTTGCATCCTCCGTACTACGTCGGTCCAATGATCGTTGCATGGATGCCCTATAATCCTCCTCTTTTATTCGAGGTTGCAATAAAACTGCAATCCTCTCCTTCTCAACATCGGACCAGTCGTCCCCAATAAGAGCAGTGAAGGACTCTCTATCCGGGTATATGGAGATCGAATGACCAACCTTCGCACAGAAGGTGCAAAGCCTGGGCAAGCGCTCATATTTGATAGAAACCGATCCCAACGAATGCCCATCGATCATTGTGGAGATTTCTTTCTTCAGTGGCTTGGATATATCAATCAGGATCTTAATTCTAGCGAAAGTTTTCCACTTCGCTTCATCTGCCATAGAACATAATCTAGGAGAACCGATGCCTTCAGCAATTCTAGTGATAGCCTTGTGATTCAGGAATTTCGGCGGCAGACGGTGGATTTGGATCCAGAAGTCGGCGAATTGGAAACGATATTCCTCCGGGAGTTTTCCAGGATCACATCGTTCAATGGCAAGGAGATCATCGTTGATACTCCATGGAGCATCGAGGAAAATGCGATCCACCACCGCCGCAGACTCCAAACGCACCAAGAAGGTGCCAGCATCTATGTCCAGATCAGAAACCTGGACTTGATCAGAGATTTTCCATAGTTTGGGGAGGATGGAACCCAGCGAGGGGCTCGAAAATCGACGGGAAGAGAAGGGCTTGATGGCGATGGTGGCGGCCCAATGATCCGCCACATGGCTCTCTCTCTCGCAGAGAGGGAGACGGCCGACGCCGGGCCTTGGAGGGAGAAGAGAGCCGCCATCTATTCAACCACGTCTCTATATGAAGCCATGAGATGGGGAATAAGAATAAAGTAAGGTGGGAGATCAACAATAAGGCGGAGATGGGGAAAAATTGGTGGTGGAGAGGCGGGCGGCACAAACCCTAGGGGTTTGGGGAGGAGGCGACAGAGAAAGCAAAACCTAGGGGTTTGGGGAACGTAAAACAACTATGAATCACATAATAATTGGATAGACAATTGAACGTCATTAGAATCATTTGAGATATACTTTAAAACATAAATAGTCTCCTCCTGAACTCGAATGCTCTCACGTATTAAAAAAACTCTAATATTAACAGAAAATTAGATAAAAATTTAAATAATACTAAAATAGTTTAAATATAATTTTATATATTTTATTTTAAATGTGTTATAGATATATTTTTAGAATTTTGAACATATGTTTAGATAATATCATATGGTTCGTTTAAATATAATTTGAATGTAGACTATACTTTAATTTGAATTTGTTATATATATATATATATATATATATATATATATATATATATATATATATATATATATATATATATATATATATATATATATATATATATATATATATATATATATAAAAATATATATATATATGATTTTAGATATATGTTAAGGTAGTTAGAAGAATTTTGTTTACGTTAGGAAATAATAACGTGTGTTGCACGTTTAAAATAATCAATGATAGTATTAATAAAGTCTATAAAAATTTAAATTATATTAGAATATTTTAAATATAATTTGAATATCTGAATATGATTTGTTATGATTATTATTTTAAATTCTGGATATATGTTTAATTAGATAATATTATATAGTTTGTTTAAACATAATTTTAATTTTAAATATATTCTAGTATCAGGTGGTTTTTAATTTTTTACGTGAGGAGAGGGTTCGGTTATCCACACAGAAGATAAGAAAGGTAGTTAATTTTAATATTTTATTTTTTAAATAAAATGGTTGATGATATACACACGGCTTAAACGGCTCAATCTTGAGCCGTTTTAAAGCTTCTTTATATTAGTTAAAACTAGTCACGTTCACGTGCGTTGCACGTATCAAAAAATCAATAATAGTATTAATAAAGTATATAAATATTCAAATTATATTATAATATTTTAAAATATAAATATTTTGATATAATTTGTTATGATTATTTTTTTAAATTTTGGATATGTGTTTGATTAGATAATGTTATGTAGTTAGTTTAAACATAATTTTAGTTTTAAATATATTCTAGTATCTGGTGGTTTTTAATTTTTACGTGAAGAGAGAGAGGGTTCGGATATCCACACAGAAAATAAGAAATGTAGTTAATTTTAAAATCTTACTTTTTAAAACAAGAAGAAAATGGTCGATGATATACATGGCTTAGACGACTCACTTTTGAGCCGTTTTGAAGCCTCATTATATATACTGGTAAATGCACGTGCTTTGCACGTGTGATAACGTACAATAAACATATTATCCAATTATAGTCAAATATTTTTTCTAGCTCATGTGGTTAAGGTGGGAGGTTTTCTTCTTGTTTGGAAGCACGTGTGATAACGTATAGTAAACATATTATCCAATTATAGTCAAATATTTTTTCTAGCTCATGTGGCTAAGGTGGGAGGTTTTCTTCTTGTTTGGTTGAGTTCAATATTTCATTTTGAATATATATAACAAATTTAAACTTTTTTCAACAATTTTTTTTACATAATTTAATTTTTTTTAAAGAAAATGGTTGATGATATACACGGCTTAGACGGCTCAAACTTGAGCCGGTTTGAAGCCCTTTATAATAGTAGATACGAGGATATATTTTTTTTGGAACCAGATAATTTGTTTCTTGAATCGCTCCCACTGGGATTCAAACTCCTGACCACTCGGACCGCATGCATTTCTCTTAACCACTAGGCTAGAGGTCATTTGCAGAGATGAGAATATATATATATATATATATATATATATATATATATATATATATATATATTTGACTATATATAGCAATTACCCAAGTGGTCGGAGTTCAAGCCCAGCGGAGGAGAGTTCGCCACAATTACCAATTGCTTCAATATCCAGTTACTGGCTTCAGGCGATCTACATACCAGAGAGAACCCTTCAGAGGATAGAAAAGTTGTGTAATAATTTCATATCGAGAGGAGGCTTGCACAGCATATCCTGGTACGAATTGTGCCACACGAAAGACGAAGGTGGTATAGGATTACGATCGCTGAAAGTGTTGCAGGAAGTAGCACTTTTAAAGATGGCTTGGCGATTGTTTGAGAGTACTCTATGTGGGCTAGATGGACCATGAGTAGGTATTCCCGAGCAGATAATTTCTGGACCCAAAGTGTGAACAACAATTTTTGGGTAACATATAAAAACATTCTCCAAGTTAGGCCCAAGCTTAAGGAGAGAATTACCAGGGTGATTCATGATGGCGGAAATACAAATCTGTGGATGGATCCCTGGCTCAACCATAGTAGCATGATTAATCGTTGAGGGTGGCCGATGTATGACAATGTGCGGGCAGGACGAGTCACTGGCTGTTCTCATTCACGATGGGCGGTGGCGATTGAATGCACGTCCGATTGGTCAGTAGATGGCAGAAGAAATTGCATCCTTAGAGTTGCACCCGAATTTGGCAGCAGGTAAGTGGAGTTGGGATGGTGCTAGCAATGCTAATTTTGCAACCAAACTTTGCTATGAACAGATTCGTCCACGGCGGCCGCAAGTCAGTTGGGCAGAGGTGGTCTGGTATAGGAAGGCGGCTATGAAGATGCAGCTGTGTGCTTACAAGGCAGCCCGAGATAGATTATTCACCAAGGCACGGCTTAATAGATTCGAAATCCTCGCGGACAATGTTACTTGCGTATTGTGTGATGGGGGTACTGAAGCTCGAGATCACATTTTCTTTCAATGTCCTACATCGGGGTATATATGGCAACAATGCTGTCACGGGCTCAGCGTCGCCGGCGATCGGAGGATAGACCTCCTGGAAGTGATCGAGGAGATCAGTGCATTGAAGAGTCAAGATCTTGCCACGTACAATAAAACCCGACTACGGCTGTTATCCGCAGTATGGCATACTTGGAGAGAACGAAACCACCGAGTATTTGACGGAGTAGCCACTTCTACTATAGGGATAATAAGAAACAATGAAGCTGATATCAGAATAATGGAAGGATAACAATGTCCCAGGTTATGTATATAACAGAGAAGTGATTGTATTATTTGGCACTGGTTTATTAGCAATAAAATTACCCGTTCTTCAAAATATATATATATATATATATATATATATATATATATATATATATATATATATATATAATTTTAGAATATCTTCTACTATATAATGCAGCTTGAAAATGGCTCAAAAGTGAGTCGTCCAAACCGTATGTATATCATCATCCATTTAAATAATTAAATAAAAATACTTCATTAATTATTTAAAATTTTTAACTAAGTATTTAATTATCCAGGTTGATTTATTTATAAATAAATAATTCTAACTCAAGTGGTTAAGGTGGAAGATATTTTTTTGGTTGTTTGAGTTCAAATTCAAGGAATGATTTTTTACAATAAATTTATATTTTATTTTTTAATATTTTTTAAAAATAACGCACGAGACTTTGTACATGTTGCATTGCATGCTATTTCGACCCACTGCCTCCAATTTTCACACACACACCCCACACCATCCATGCGGTTCAAACCCGAGATCATCCGCCTAGCCAAGAAGGTTATATCTCTCATCTCTGACCACTGCGCCCAATTTATTAATTCATGATTGTGATGTAGAATTCTAGCGCATATCTGTTAAGACTACACTCTTGACAACAAGTCTAGTTTGCCACAAGAGATTGAGAGTTATTGTCACGATCCGCTACCTAAATTGTTGGGCCGGGCCGAGTCATGTCCAGCCTACGCTTGAGATAAAATGTAGTAAGCTGTTCTAAAATAAACAATACAAGATCAAAGTGTGCTAATAGTTTTATTTGTCATATTTGAGTTTAAAACATCATAAAAACAAAATCATCTAGTATAAATATGTCCTAAATACATAGCCAAGATGTAAAACTAGATACAGGTCCAGTAACAAAATACATAGTCTAATAATTGTCTGCTCTCAAAAGTTCCGAGCAACTAAACAAACTAGATGAGTTTTCCCGCAGGTACATTCTCGTATGGTAAGGCCTGATCCTCGATGGCGACCCCATAATAGGAATCACATAGCGAATCCTCCTCGGTAAGTATACCTACAACGTTATCCTGTCAGGACAAGAGCAAGTACTGATTCTACAAACTAAATATACGGAGCATGAAATAGAGATATAATAACAGGAAATTATGGCATATCATAATCTATCTGGCAAGGATACATTTGTCATGGCGACAGATGTACATGTAATGTTTAAAACTGGAGCAGGCACGTGATCGTCAATAGGTATAAAATGTACCGGTGTACAAGTCTACAAGTAATAAAATGTACGTACGTACAAGTGTACAAGCATAGGTATACATATATACAGAAATACGAGATAATGGCATACGACAAGGTATGCATATAAAATGCGACCTTACTCGGTACATACGTATGGGAGAAGGGGCATGATCACGTACTCAACTATCAGTTTCCCCATAACCCAAGCTATAACATATGAGAGATACGAGAGTAGTTTTAAAATATGTAGAAGATACTGGGACCAGTATAAAGCAGGTGAAGTCATGACTTGCAGTTCAAGAAAACAGTATTTAAATACGATTCATTCACAGTTATTATCACATGCAGTAAATAAAGTTTATAGGGGTACTTTCCTTGTGCAAAGCATGGGTATGTATAAAAAGCTATAGATATTCGGTGTCCCGTCACTGTAAAAAGGATATATAAACTTAGTTTTTATACTAAGCTAAATACTAGGGCACTAGTGGTGTGACACGACTTTCTGAATGGACACCTAGCCAAGTGCTGACTTTAGCATATGAGACCAATGTGAGGCGACACAGTACCTAAAACAATTTTCTAGGGTCTTTATACTAAGGTTGGGTAAGGCCCAACACCAAAATATCCCAAAATCACGCATAACTTCGCAAGTCGTAATTATTCAATAAATAAATCAGACTGTACACTATGTTCCAATAATTATTAAGATAGGCAAAATGCTTAAATATACATAAAATAAAGTACCAAAATAATCCTTGATCCTTGTTAATTATAGAAATTTATACTAATTTTTATGGAATTTATAAACCCTTATAGATATTTATTAAAAATCAGTAAACATAAGTACCTTGAAAATGAGTTATATTTTCATATTTTTATAAAATGTCAAAATATTAAATAAATCCTAGAAAAAATATATTAAATTATATAAATTAACATAGTATTTAAATAATTTTTTTCCAAGATTTTTACAGCAATTAAATTGCATACAAAAATTCAAATACAGCAAGTTGCAATTTCTGGAATATAAATAATTAATTATTTAATATTTTATCCACGTATACGAAATTGAACCGGAGTCTAGATACGGGACCCAAAGCCATGAATCAAGTCCGATATGACTCGTACAGGTCTTGTATGTATTTAGACTCATTTAAGTTCACAGAACCCATTCTAGGTCTGCACTCAAATGGCCTTAATTAATAGAATACATAAAAATACGAATTTAAATATATATAGACATATGTATATTAAAATATTATAATAATATTTTAATGTAGTAAAGTATACTTTAGCCACAATATTTACTAATAATAAAATAACATGTAAATTTACATATATTAAATATAGCATAAAATCATATATACATAGAAGTACATATATATAATTAGTATATAAATATGTATGTATATATATACAATAATAATAATAATATTATTATTATTATATATACAAAAAATATATATATATACAATAATAATAATATTATTATTATTATATATAAGGAAATAATATATATATATATATATATATATAAACAGTATATATAAAGTATATAACAGTATAATACATATTCATATACATATATATACATACAATTATACATATATAATATATACATATAATATATATATATATATATATATATATATATATATATATATAATATATATATATATAACAAATAAAAACCCAAAAAAATAACAAAACTTAGCTAAGGGGGTTCAAATCCTGGCCTCAGTAAGAGGGGCGGCACTGAGCTCCACTCGGCTGACCATTGGGTCAGCCCGAGCTTGCTATCAGGATTGGGTTCCACAAAAACCTAAATCAATCCAACAGCATTAAGCCCAAACCCGTTAACAACTAAACCCATTAATTACGTATTCGTGTTCGGACAGTTAGGGACACGAGCAAGATAGGTTCGATACGCGTCCTGTGTCCGTGGCTAGCACGACACGAACTTGCCGTGTCCGAGAACATTAGCGAACTCCTCGTGCTTAGGCGAGTCCAGTGATGCAAACACGAGACACAAAGTGACACGAGAGACGAAATGACACGTACGTGTCTGGTCGAGCGGGCTATCGAGGCTACTGCACGACGGTGGAGGCGTCGGGGTCGACGGAGAAAAGTGGCGCCGAGTCCGTCTCGTCGTGGCGAACAAGATAGCGGTGGTGCGCGGCTACGGCGATGGCTGGAACGGCGACGACAGCAAATCTAGGGTTCTGACGAGTTCGACGGAAAAGATGGGCTAGGGCGGTGGCTGTGGTCGTCGGGGAGAGGAATAGAGTTAGGGGTTCGGTCGGAGGGACTTTATAGGCTAGGATTTGGGGATTAGATTAGGGTTTCGTTTAGGATTTTAGGTTTTAGGGTTAGGGTTACGGCGAAGTCGGTCGGGAAGATGACAAACCGAAGGCGATGGTCATCGATGGTCATTTTGCAAAAAAAAAAATCCTGTAGTTACATAATTTACAGAAAACCCCACCTCCTTACTAAATGTAAATTTCCAATTTGCAAATCCTATCCCGCCGTGTTCTGTGCAAATTCTAATTTGCACAGACAATTCAAAAATTGCAAACCGACTTAAAAACAATCTGAATAATTACAAACTGCTATAAAACAATTTAAACAATTACAAAACTAATTTTAAAAATTGCAAAATGATATTTTAGCCCTTTAAAACTATTTAAAAATTCTAGAAAATTTCTAAAAATCATAATAAATTATTTTAAGGCTAAAGTACTCATTTGTAGTTTTAAAAACTCTAATTTAAAAATAAATTAATTTAAGGGGCTCACAAATCTTCCCTCCTTGAAAAATTTTGTCCTCGAAATTCAAAAGGATAAAAGACTCTAAAACATTAATATAGCAATCAGTTTAAACAATGACTAAGACTACTATTAAGGCTAACCTCTAAGGTATCAAGCGGGAACGGATGGTTCCCTCGCGGCTGATGGGTCGAACAAGTAAGGATATCTCTCCCTCATGTCCGACTCCCTCTTCCAAGTAGATTCTCCCGGAGGGTGGCGGCTCCAAGCTACTCGGACCAAGGGTATGACTTTGTTCCTTAGTTTCTTCTCCCTCCGGTCCAATATCTCCACTGGCTGCTCAGTAACTGTAAGACTCGGTCCGATCTCCAACTCTGAATGATCCAGCACATGGCTAGGGTTTGGAACGTATCTCCTCAGCTGAGATACATAAAAGACATCGTGAACTCCTGCTAGGTTGGGTGGAAGTACGACCCAGTAAGCTACCTCTTCGATCCTGTCGAGTATCTCGAAGGTCCAATGTATCTAGGGCTCAACTTACCGCCTCATCTGAATCGGATCGTCCCTCTGGTAGGTGATATCTTCATCAACACCATATCTCCATCGGCGAACTCCATCGGTCTGCGACTAGCATCGGCCCAGTATTTCTGTCTGTCCTGAGCAATTCTGAGTCTGTCTCTGATCATCCTGACCTTCTATGCTGCCTCAGTGATCATCTCTGGCCCAAGCATAACTCTATCCCCAACATCATCCCAAAAGAGCGGTGTACGGCATCGTCGTCCATATAGTGCCTCAAATGGAGACATACCGATGCTGGCTTGGTAGCTATTGTATGAAAACTCTACCAAGTGAAGGTGACTCTTCCATGACCCGTCGAAGTCCAGCACATAAGTCCTCAATATGTCCTCGAGCGTCTAAATCGTCCTCTCGGACTGTCCATCGGTCTGTGGGTGGTATGCTGTACTGAACTTGAGCCGACTGCCCAACTCCTCCTGCAAGCTCCTCCAGTAATGGGTTTTGAATCTGCTGTCCCGGTCTGATACGATGCTCACCGGTACTCCGTACAAGCGAACTATCTGCTGCATGTATAGCTCTGCCAACTTCTCGGTAGAGAGCCCCACCTTGAAGGGTATGAAGTGAGCACACTTCGTCAGCCTGTCAATGATGACCCATATGGCATCCTTCCCTCCTTGGGAACGAGGAAGCCCTGAGACAAAGTCTATCGTAATATGTTCCTACTTTCACTCGGGAATGGGTAATGGATGCAATAGACCAGCTGGTCTCTGACGCTCCATCTTGACCTGTTGGCAAATTAGGCACCTCGAAATAAAGCGTGAAACATCTCTCTTCATCCCGTGCCACCATAGATATTTTCGTAAGTCACGGTACATCTTGTTGGCATCGAGGTGAATAGAATATCGTGATCAGTGTGCCTCTGGCAAGATTGCCTCTATCAGCTCACCCTTCGGCACGCATAACCGGCTACCGTGCCTCAAGGATCCATCCTCTGCTACGGTGAAGTCATCAAGCAATCTAGCTAAAGACTGAACTCTGAGTCTGCGGAGCCTCTCATCTGTAGACTGAGCCTCCTTGATCTGCTCCATCAGACCTGACTGAATGTCCAGCGCCATCATCTGTATCACTGATCCTGGTCGAATCATCTCAATACCAAGTTTTTTAGATTTTCCTGCAAATGTCGATCTATCATCAGATACCATGCCATCGGATGCCTGCTCAGTGCATCTGCTACCATATTTGCCTTTCCGAGGTGATAGTACAAATCGATGTCGAAGTCCTTCATGAAATCCAACCATCTTCTTTGTCTCATGTTTAGCTCCTTCTGCATGAACACATACTTCAAGCTCTTATGGTCAGTAAAGATTTCAACTCGCTCTCCGTATAAGTAGTGTTTCCACAACTTGAGTGCAAAGATCACTGCAACTAACTCTAGGTCGTGGGTAGAATAGTTCCGTTCATGAGTCCGTAATTGTCTAGATGCATAAGCAATAACTTTTCCATGCTGCTGCAGGACACATCCTAGCCCCTTTGCCGAAGCATCGCTATAAATGGTGAAACCTCTAGATCCCGAAGGTAATGTCAGGACCGGAGCGGTCGTCAGCCTCCTCTTCAGCTCCTCAAATGCTGTCTGACAGTCCTCTGACCAGATATACTCTGCGTTCTTCCATGTCAGCTTCGTCATGGGTTCAGATATTCTAGCAAAGTCCTGGACGAACTTCCTATAATAGCCTACTAATCCCAAGAAACTCCTGATCTCTGAAACCGATGTCGGAGCCTTCCATGTCTCGACGGCAGCAATCTTTATGAGATCCACTAAGATTCCCTCTCCAGTGACCACATGACCGAGAAACTCCACTCGGTCTAGAAAGAACTCGCACTTCGACAATTTGGCATACAACCTCTCCTTCCTCAGAATCCCCAAAACTATCCGCAAGTGTTCTGCATGCTCCTCCGGCGTCTTCGAGTATATCAGGATGTCGTCGATGAACACCACGACGAACTTATCCAGATACTGGTGAAATGTCTTGTTCATCAAGTTCATAAAGACAGCTGGCACATTTGTGAGACCAAATGGCATCACCAAAAACTCGTACTGCCCATACTTCGTGTTGAACGCAGTCTTCTGGATGTCTTCAGTCCAGAATTTTACCTAATGGTAACCGGATCTCAAATCTATCCTGGAGAATACCTTCTCCCCACTCAATTGGTCGAACAAATTATCTATCCGAGATAGAGGATATTTGTTCTTAATGGTGATGGTATTCAATGCCCGGTTGTCAATGCACAACCGGACTGTACCATCCTTCTTTGGCACAAAGAGCACTGGCGCTCTCCATGGAGAAGCATTAGATCGAATGAAACCCTTTTTCAACAGGTCATCGATCTGCTCCTTCATCTCTACGGCCTCCTTGGAGTTCACTCTATAGCAAGTCCGAGATACTGGTGATTAGCTCGGTACTAAATCTATAGTGAACTCTACATCTCTGTCAGGCGGAAGTCATGGAAGATCCTCTGGAAATACATCCATAAACTTCCCAATGATAGGGTGTGGCGGTGCTAACTCCCTAACTGTCGTACAACAGTTCGGCTCTAGGCTAATCTCTCCTGACACTAAATGGTGTCATTCCCGGGGGACTGAATAGAATACTACCCTCATGACAGTCTATAGCTGCGTGAGCATATCTAAGCCAATCCATTTCCAATATGATATCATATCCGAAAAATGGCATCACAAAGAATTGTCTCCCAAACTCTCTTCCAGCTATAGTAATAGAGCATATATAGATAGCTCTAATGGGTACCGGTCCGTCTCCTGTCATTACTCTACTCATCTCCTCGGTGGGTGTAGCTACTAAGTGGTGTTTTTATAAAAACTCTAATAACAGAAAGCTATGCGATGTACCAGAATCAAACAAGCATAGGGCTAGAAAAGTATGCAAATAAATATGACCTATGATGACATCGGCTAAATAATTTGGCTCTGAAACCTGCTCCGGCTCTGCCTCAAGAGCTAGACTATAAGCCTTCCCCTGAGGTCCTTTCTGCTGCTGCAGATGCTGCCCAAACCACTGCTGCTGGGTCGGGAGCGGTTATCCCCTAGGTGGTCCCGTGCCTGGCATCCTCACTGCTGGGCAATCCTGAAGCTAATAGGTGGTAGACCCACAAGCTAAACACTGCCCCATGGCGAAGTCATGCCCTGGCCTTCTACAGAATGAACGTACAGCTCCTCTCTGCTGCCGTGGTCCCGGAGCTCTAGCTGGTGGGGTTGGGTGATGTAGTATGGGAGGATGGTATGTCTGCTGGTGCAGCGCCGGTGCTCTCGACTGGAAATTTTAGCTCTTGGAAGGTCCCTCGTGGTGTACGGAAGCCGGCCTCTTGCAAGACAGAAGACGCTCCTCTATCCCCTGGGACAACTCTAGGCTCTGGTAGCAGTCAGTCGTCCCGTTTGCCACTAGGAGGATGCCAATGTCTGGGACTAGACCATGGCAAAATCTACGCGTCATCTCCTCGGGGTCTGCAACCAGGCTAGAAGCGAAACGACTCAAACGACTAAACTCTGCCGCATACTCGTCAACAGAACGGTTTCCCTGCTGGATGTTCTAGAATTGTAGCCCCATGGCTACTCTAGCGGTAGTCGAGAAATTTTTTTTCTTGAACTGGATCTTAAACTGATCCCATATGGCTCTCCTCCTCTCGCGAATAGTGGCTCATTCCTGAACCAAACTCCTGCTAAGTCTGTCAGCAGAAATCCTACTGCCTCGACCTGAAGGACACCTGGGAACTTAGCTCCGAGGAGCTTCCTTTCTACCGAATCTAGCCAGTCATCTGCGACTATGATGCCTTCAGTCCCCATGAACTCCCTGGGGTTCAAGCTCATGAAGTTCTTGATATTCCCCGCTCTCGGTCGTGGCTCTACCGGTGGTGGGACCATGGTACGCTCCTCAGAATGCTCAATGCTCTGGCGAAGTAAGGTGGTCTGCTCCTGATAGGTCGTTAGGAACCCCTGGATCAGAGTGAGCAGCTGGTTCCCGTCGAGGGTGACAGAAGCCTGGGTAGGTATAACTATAGGTAGTGGTGGGAGTATCGGGTCCTGCTGGGACTGTGAAGTGGGAGGTGGTGGAGGCATCTGGGTTGGTGGATTTGTGGAGTGGGAGTATATGATAGGTGGAGGTGGAGGTGGAGGTGGAGGTGTTTCGGTCAACTGGTCGACCGGGTGGATAGGAAGTACGCCATTTTCAGGTGTGGCATACTGGAATGAGCGTGTGAGCACCATCTAAATAGAAAAATAAAAGGACTTATAAGAATTCTCTTAAGTAAACAATCACAAACAAACAAAAAAGTCTAATTTGTAATAACGTTCATATGCTGTGATGAGTTTCCTATATTGTAATCCTAGTAATCCTCTAGGTGTTCTAAATGTTATTTCTAGCGTTATCTAGTTATCTTAAGTTCCTAATTGCAGGAATGCTTAGTACAACGACGTAACCAAAACAACTTAGTCTTGACCTGCATGGACCACCACTAAAAATATGTCACGATCCGCTACCCAAATTGTTGGACCAGGCCGAGTCATGTCCAGCCTACACTTGAGATAAAACATAGTAAGCTGTTCTAAAATAGACAATACAAGATCAAAGTATGCTAACAGTTTCATTTGTCATATTTGAGTTTAAAACAACATAAACACAAAATCATCTAGTATAAATATGTCCTAAATACATAGCCAAGATGTAAAACTGGATACAGGTCCAGTAACAAAATACATAGTCTAAAACATGTCTGCTGTCAAAAGTCCCGAACAACTAAACAAACTAGATGAGATTCCCCGTAGGTACATCCTCGTATGGTAAGGCCTGGTCCTCGATGGCGACCCCATAATAGGAATCACATAGCGACTCCTCCTCGGTAAGTATACCTACAACGTTATCCTGTCAGGACGAGAGCAAGTACTGATTGTACAAACTAAATATACGGAGCATGAAATAGAGATGTAATAACAGAAAATTATGGAATATCATAATCTATCATGGCAAGGATACATTTGTCATGGCGACAGATATACATGTAATGTTTAAAACTGGAGCAAGCACGTGATCGTCAATAGGTATAAAATGTACCGGTGTACAAGTCTACAAGTAATAAAATGTATGTACGTACAAGTATACAAGCATAGGTGTACATACGTACAGAAATGCGGCATAATGGCCTACGACAAGGTATGCATATAAAATGCGACCTTGCTCGGTACATACGTACAGGAGAAGGGGGTATGATCACGTAGTCAACTATCAGTTTTCCCATAACCCAAGCTATAACATGTGAGAGATACGACATTAGTTTTAAAACATGTGGAAGATACTGGGAGCAGTATAAAGCAGGTGAAGTCATGACTTGCAGTTCAAGAAAATAGTATTAAATACGTTTCATTTACAGTTATTATCACATGCAGTAAATAAAGTTTATAGGGGTACTTGTCTTGTTCAAAGCAAGGGTATGTATAAGAAGCTATAGATATCCGGTGTCCCGTCACTGTAAAAAGGATATATAAATTTAGTTTTTATACTAAGCTAAATACTAGGACGCTAGTGGTGTGACACGACTTTCTGACTGGACACCTAGCCAAGTGCTGACTTTAGCATAGGAGACCAATGTAAGGCGACACAGTACCTAAAATAACTTTCTAGGGTCTCTATACTAAGCTAGGGTAAGGCCCAACACCAAAATATCCCAAAATCACACATAATTTCACAAGTCGTAATTATTCAATAAATAAATCAGACTGTATACTGTATTTCAACAATTATTAAGATAGGTAGAAAGTTAAATATACATAAAATAAAGTACTAAAATGATCCTTGTTAATTATAGAAATTTATACTATTTTTTTTTTGGAATTTATAAACCCTTACAGATATTTATTAAAAATCAGTAAACATAAGTACCTTGAAAATGAGTTCTGTTTTCCTATTTTTATAAAATGTCAAACTACTAATTAAATCCTAAAAAGTTATATTAAATTAGCTAAATTAACATAGTATTTACATACAATTTTTCCAGATTTTTACAGTAATTAAATTGCATACAAAAATTCAAATACAGCAAATTATAATTTCTGAAAAATAAATAATTAATTATTTAATATTTTATCCACGTATACGAAATTGAACCGGAGTTCAAATACGGGACCAAAATCCATGAATCAAGTCCGATATGGCTCGTACAGGCCTTGAATGTATTTAGACTCATTTAAGTCCACAGAACCCATGCTAGGTCTGGACTCAAATGGCCTTAATTAACAGAATACATTAAAATATGAATTTAAATATATATAGACATATGTATATTAAAATATTATAATAATATTTCAATGTAGTAAAATATACTTTAGCCATAATATTTACTAATAATAAAATAACATGTAAATTTACATATATTAAAATATAGCATAAAATCATATATACATAGAAGTACATATATATTATGTATATATACAATAATAATAATAATAATAATAATAATAATAATAATAAAGGAAAAAATATATAAATATAAATATATATAAACAGTATATATAAAATATATAACAGTATAATACATAATATAAATATTCATATACATATATATACATACAATTATACATATATAATATATATCTTATATAAATATATAATATATATATATATATATATATATATATATATATATATATATATATATATATATATATATATATATATATATATACATAAAACAAATAAAAACCCAAAAAATAACAAAAATCAGCCAGGGGGGTTCGAACCCTAGCCTCAATAAGAGGGGCAGCGCTGAGCTCCACTCAGTTGACCATTGGGTCAGCCCGAGCTTGCTATCAGGATTGGGTTCCACAAAAACATAAATCAATCCAACAACATTAAGCCCAAACCCGTTAACAACAAAACCCATTAATTACGTATTCGTGTCCGGACAGTTAGGGACACGAGCAAGCTAGATTCGATACGTGTCCTATGTCCGTGGCTAGCACGACACGAATTTGCCGTGTCCGAGCACACTAGCGAACTCCTCGTGTGAAACCCGTAATTTTAAATTAATTAATTTAGTGTTATTTTTATTAATATTTCTGAAAATTTTAGTGTTTAGTCAAACTCGTAAAATTTTTATTTTTATTTAATTGTATAATGTGTTTGCTAAATTAATTATTATTATCATTTTAGGAAAAACCATATTTTTTGAAATATTATTATTCCTGGATTTTAAAGTTGATCATGACCCATCCCGAACCCGTCTCGAACCCAAGTTCGTTTTTTTCCAAAAACTAATTTAGAAATCCTTTATATATATATATATATATATATATATATATATATATATATATATATATATATATATAACATTTTTCTTATTATCAAAACAATTCTTTTTATTAACTCTTATTAAAATATCTCTCTCTCTCTCTCTCTCTCTCGCGTTTAACTCTCTGGAGCAAAACTTATCATTTTCTTATTAAAAACAAAAGAATCCTTTAATTTCCTTTAACTTTCATTATAACTCAATTAACTCTCATTCTCTCACTCTCCAGCAAAGGAAAACTTTGCTTTCTTTCCCAAACGCTCGGCCGACCCTCCCTCTTTCCCTTCCCGAACGGCCAACGGCCGTCTCCTCTCCTCCCGAGCTCCTCGGCTCCCGTAACCCCCACATCACTCCCTATTTAAACCCTCACCCTCTCCATCACACTTCCTCACCACTCTCCTAAAACCCATTTTTCCAAACTTCTAAGCCCTAGCCGCACCCTTCCGGCGATTTCCCGGCCGACTCTCCGAGCAGCCCTCCGTCCGAGACCAGCGGCTTCCCGCCGCCGTGGCGCCCCGCTCCCCGAGCCATTCCGCCGGCTGACCCCTCGCGGCAGCCTCCCGCTGTTGCTGTTTCTATTCGCAGCCTCCCCGCGAGCCTTGACCCGGCGCCCGTGCTCTAATCCTCTGTCCGCAGCACTTTACGGGTTCCGATCCACTCCCCGTGGTCGCGTTCGTGCTATTCCAGCGCTGTTCGCGTGTTCTGGATTCGCGGGTTTTCCGTTTTCTCCTCTTTTTCATCTGAGAGCTCTAGCAGAGCACCCCAGGTATCTTCAGTGTTCCTGTGTTCCTTCCATTTAGTGTCGATGATAACATGGTCCCCGATCCCGCTATGGGAATCGGATCGATTCGCGGATTTAGATTTTCCGAACTCCCTTTTCGGAATATTTTTGTAGATTTGTTGTTGTGTGGTTTTGTGGTTCTGTGGTTCCGAGAGAAGTTCGGATTTTTCAGAAATGGCTCTGTGACCATTTTCCTTAGAGAGGTTCTGTGGTTTCTCGGAAATTTTCGAGTTAAGTTTGGATTTTCCCGTAAATGGTTCTGTAGTTTTCGGTTTTCGAATTTTATTTCGAATTCTTCGGATCTTTTGGAAAGGATTCTATGATTATTATTTTTTAGAAATAAAAAATCTACATTGGGTTGGAAATTGGTATCTTTGATGTGGGATTATTTTGTGGTTTGTTATTCCTGGTTTAGAATATTTGGGTGTTGGCATTTTTCCAGGATTGGGTTGTCCCAATTATAGAGGAGGTGCTTGTCACGCCCCGATTCGTAGAGTCATTTATTCTTCATTTTTTTATCTCTTAGAATCGATCGTCCTCGCTTGGGCGTGATGCCGTACAAGTCTGGTATTGCACTTGTACAAGGCAAAGATGGTACATAATCGATTATTCTTCAAATAGGAACACATTGCAGCAGCAGAAGCATATAAATTGAATTTAATGAGGACAATCTTTCTTATTGAATAGAAGTACATTACTTCTTTATAGCAGCGGAGAAAAAGAGTAACTTGAAGCCACACAGAGATATGTAGAACTTTATTCTCTTTATTGATAATTGAAGAAGAGTACAAGACTTGTATTGAAATACAATGATTACAGCACATCTCACTTTACATTAGAAACCAACTGAACAACGCTATACAGCTTACATTTGATATTTGGATACATTGGATTACCACTCGATATACTGACTTGGCTTACAATCTCACTGATACAACTGATTACAATGTTCCATACATTATGTCCTTTATAAACAGAAGACATCATCTTGTACAAGGAGAGCTTCTGTATGCCCAACAAATCTTTGATGCCGCGGACCAATAAAGCCAATCTTCGTGTGTAGAACATTCCAAGCACGAGCACCTGCCCACAAAACGTGGGTCAGCACATCATCTATGTACTGGCGAGCAGAATCCAACCCACTCGCATAAACCAACATTAAAGTGATCATTTAAGCAAGCATTTCTTAGAGTGATCTTTCTACTTGGGGCCTAACATCAGTTTACAGTTCATGGACAATAATCAGAGTGAAGCATGTAAACATATTGTTAGTAGCATTCATGTGGACATATCATTTATCATTATTGGTGTTATCATGCAAAGGCATCATTGAGACATACTAGGTGTTATCATGAAAAGGCATCATTTAGGCATCGTTAACATTAACATTTTAAACATGTTATAACAGTTCTCACTTCAAGCATCACTTAGCATGTATGTTGTGTTTGAGCAATGATTATAGCAAGGCATCTTTCTAGCATACTAAATGGAACATGTTAAGCAGGCAAGTTAAACCAACTTATACAATATCACAATTATGGGATTTCTTACCGATAGCCGACTCCTCATACCTGTATCAATTATAGGTTATCTGATATACTTACTCTGCCTGTATAAAACATTCATTAGCATGCATCCTGACTACATGGTCACTGGTGTTGTTAAACCATATGGACTCTTCTCATTTCATTTCATTTTAAGATAATGCGGTCAGCATAGTAGGTGGCGAGCCTCTATGCCACCCCGCCTTATCCGTGCTCCCATAGCACTCATCATTATTTCCTCCTAAGCCGAATCGGTCCCCAGGGCCCTAGGAACCGTTCGAGGAAATTATTACTCAAACCTTGTATACAAGTTGTCCATGACCATGCGAATGCGTGTCCGACTTGATTGTGAACAAAATCGCATGGTAAAATATATTAAGGAAAGTAAAGGCAACAGTGCATCATTAGTCATATTCAATGACTTATTCATTTCGTCATTACCATCATTTCATTTGGTGATCTCAACGATCCCAACTTTATCATATCTCATTCATTGCTTTATTGCAATGTATCTCATATCATTCCTTTCTTAAGAGGAACTTAACATACATTCATTTCTTATAAGGGACAGGTAGCATTTCATATTCTCGTAACAGTTATAGAGAGAGTACATGATTCTAGTATTTCATTCAGTTCATTGGGTCGATAGCACCGCCAGTTCACTTCTTATTCTATCATTCACAAGGCATCTCATTAATCAAGTATTTTATCGTTTCAGCAGCATTAAGCATAAGGAACAAGGTTATCAATTCAATCTCAGGCATCGAATCACATTAGCAGTTCAATGTGTTGTACATTTCAATAATTCTCAGCAAAAGCATCTCTATTAATCAGCAACTAACATATGGGACATTTAGGGGCAGTTCATAGCATTTTAATACTTCATCTATTAAGCATGAAGGAGTAAGAAGGAGGAAGGACAGTTCCACTTACCCAAAATTCTACTAAGCGTAGCTCCACCAGCGAGCTACGTTCCAATACCCATTCCGTCTAGCCAGCTAAGAGAGACTGTATCAGTCTCAATTCTTCTCATTCCCAACATAAGTCACGGTCCAATATTCTGATCCCATCCAATAAGCCAACCAAATGTCTCGTACGGAGCGGGGCATTACATAATATACCACTCAGAAAAAGTTTCGTCCTCGAAACTTAAGGAACAAGTCTTCCACAAGATACACTTAATCACCATGAGTTTACTCATTCAGCTTCAAATCAATATTCATTTCAGCCCACTCGGTCATTTCAAAATATATATCCAACTGTACCATTTAAATCCATCAACGATTCGATCTGTCTATCTCTTTTTCAATTACTTGTAACTTCTCATTGATTTACTAATATTTTCCTTGCATTCTATCTTGGTCGCAATACATCACTTCATTTGGATCCATACACATATTTTAGGCGTCCCCAAAACATATGCATTTTAGCCAAATTCCGTACTAGTGCGATAAATTCTTCCTATAATGTTATTTTCAGTCGCAACCAATCACTTCGGCTGGATCCATACACATATTTTAGGCGTCCCCAAAATATATGTACTTCAGCCAACTTCTATGTTAGTGCGATTCGATCAGCCACAATATAATTCTCTTTTCTAAATCCGACTTAGCATCCTTTCATTTGACTTATTGCTTTATTTATTTTGCCACAATCAGTATCTTCCCGGCCATAATATTTAATATCAGCGACAACTTGGTTAAGTTTTATACCCAAGCATAACATTTCTAACATTCGATCAAGGGTCTAACGTAGAGCCAACCATATCAAGAGTTCACAACATGCAATCATATTCTTTCCCAAATCCAACAATATTTTTCACCGAGGCAACTCATCTTTTCTATAAGACACAATCCGACGTCACCCACTATCGATTACCCGAGTCAGGGTATAATTCTATGCAACAGTCAAGGTTAACTTAGCTACCCGACTATAGGTACACTCGAGTCTTACCTTACGATTGCAATTCCCACTTATGGCCGACAAATAATCCTCAAGGGTCAAATATCTTTTAAGACACAAGTTGAAGCATACATTCCCTTAGGTCAATACTCATTATCGTTGTCTCTCATTCAATGCCACAAGGTCATCCTATGGGTCTCCAATAGTCACCTATTATTCAGCCAGTCTCTAAGGTTAGCTACACTGATAGCTAAACTTAATCGTTCAGGTGACTTCCCTAGAGTGGACGGCTACTAGGGTTATACTAGTTTCTTATTCTTAAGGCCAACAAGCAACCAACAGTTCTAAGAAACTCTACCCAAACCTATGGGTTTTAACTCAGTCCGATTAACTAATCGCCATTGTTGGCTATGCCAACAATTGGTCATACAGCCCACGGTTTCTAGGGTCAAGTCTATCTATCTAGTGTCTTCCTCAAGGAACTAATTTCCACAGAGGCTCACTCTAGACTTACCCAACGATTGACTAAGATCGATCTATCAACATTACGGTCAATTCCCAATCCGACATACGATTCTCATCGTTCCAATAATCCATCAAGTAAATTCCCAACGATTCAATTTCTATTCCAATTCCTTTATACTCACACAAACCCATAAGCCAAGGCTAACTATTCAAGGGTCATCGATTTCGTTAGTCTCAACAGGACTATAGAATCATACTATTCGGTCTGTATGACGAAGTCACACCGCTAAGTCATAAGCCAACAATCTATATCCCAACCAACAATCACCTATACCGACATTATCCAACACGTTTAAAATTTCTCCATCCTATTCGTCTCTCAATCATCAAACTATCTTACGAGCATTCTTAAGTCTCATGCAGCAATGGTCAAATAGTTCATCCATTCAATCCGATAATTTATGTATCACTTAACCATCCTCTAGGCAACAACAGTATTCAGAGTCACTACTTGTTATTTTTCTAGTGCAATTCAATTCCTCAGCATACATGCACATAGGCAACGACTATCCTTTGGTGATCTAGATGGGTTAACATCTATTACACCTTAGGGTCAAGACACAAATCTCTAATATTCCTTTGATTCACCGACAATATTTTCAAACTTTCAGCTTAGCAACCAACTTTGTATTAGCCACATTTGATTTGTATCCAACCAATCGAAGTCAACATTCAGATGTTCTAAGCCACAATATTCTCTAGCCAAGTCTATTTACCCGTAGCATACTAACTGTCTTACTAGCTCGAGTCATCACTCGACTAAACAATTTCTAACCAAGCCAACCGTTATCATTTCTAAAATCTCGCTACCCAATATAGCATCACTGTCAGGGGACACTCGAGTCATCTAGCAATAATACATGACTCCCAGCTAAGTCTCAGCACTACCCAGTACCCACAGATAGTCTTATTGCTATTCTATGGAAAGGTCAACATACATCTCGTTCTGAGGTGGTAGAGGCAATATACCACTCAGAAACGAAGCCATCCTTAAACAATACCAACTCAATCCATTCTGGACATTCGTGATCTATAATGGTCACAACACTTAGCCAACATCTCGGGTCTCAATATCACAAGCCAACATTCTTAGGTCTCGAAAGTACTAGCGAGCACATATGTGTCAACTCACTAGTTCTGCTGAACTCATCCATCAATTATTCATTCCCAAATCTTTCTGCATCACATGCAATTCTCAACTTGTTACAGCATACACTACAAGAAAACATGGTTTCTGTGACATGTAAAGTTGTCACAGAAATTATGAAAGTCGTCACAACACATCTTCTGTGACGAGTACAGTGACGACTTATTTTCGTAGCCTATACCTCCGTAGCTAAAAGTATAGGTGACGACCAAAAGTCGTTGTCACAGAAAGTTCTCTACTGTGACAAGAATATGTTGTCAGTGATAGTAAACTTTTCGTGACAACAAAATTCGTCACTAAAAATATTATAAGTGGCGCACGATATTGTCACAAAATAGCTTTTTATTGTAACTAAAAATAAATAAATATTTTTTTTGACAAAAATAAAAATTATTTTCGTGACGACATTTGCTATCACAAAACTACTTTAGTAACACTTTTATTGTTGTCACAATAAACGTATATTTTTAGTGACAAGTACATGTCATCATTGTAAACACTTGCAGTAACACATTTATTATTGTCACCATAGTGTACACTTTATATGTTTGATGGAAAATCAATTGTCACGAGTATTTTTTTTTGTCATTGTCATTATACATTAAAAACACAAGAACACAATGTAATATCACACAATTATTGTAGAAGAGAGTATACATGATTGTGCTCATCTTCCAAGAACACCCCCATCGACTTTTCAATGTAAACCAAAACTAACCTTCACAAATTCTAAAAAGCCTTTATATAGGCGACTAACTCTAAAGTAATTATAGACGACAACAACATGAAAAGTAATTATAGCAATTCTCAAAAAGTAATTATATTGCTCCACAAAATTCAGTACATATAACATGAAGAGAAGTAATATTGGTACTTATAAAATAAAGAGTATCCAAAGTAGCTGGTACATAAAACCTAGAGTAATTTGTAAATATAAATTGATGATCAATTGCATATGCAGCTCCTGTCTTGGTGATGATCAATCTTTAATGACCTGTATAAATAAATAAAGGGGTTGTTTAGAATATTACGTAAGCATATATGTATAAGAAAAAAATTATTAAGAATTTCTACAATAGAAGCAATGAGAATAGAGTACCGCAATGTCTATGAAATGTTTAAAAGAAGCAACAAAGTAGTTAACTAGAGCATAAGGAATAGCTTATAATTGCTAGAGGTCGAGAATAAATACCTTGCCAGTCGCATTTCGTACTGGTGATATATGAAGACGATTCCAAAATGATCTTCCATCTTTCTTAAAATTTGAAAAAAAGAAGAAATATCTAGAACACCACTTTGTAACAAGTGCTAAGAGCTATTTTATGAATTATATCTACTAAACTTCATTATTATTTTTATCTCTTAAACTTCTTAGTTTAGCTTTCTTCAAATATCTTCTCAGATACCACAAACTGCATTTGTACTCTTAGTAAGGTAATTCTCTCGGATACATAGATATACTAAATTCTGGTCCTTATCAAAGACATAAAATTTAAATTGAATGGTCAAATCTATGTCTATTGCACTTCATGCTACTGATAAGTTACTATCAGTGTCTCCCTCCATCTGACTAATTTCTTCTAATTAAATTGAATGGTCAAAATATCTTCACTGCTCCGATTTAAGACGTTATTTTTAATCCCATATGTTTCATTTTTTCTGTTATGATGTTCCCAAATGATGTGTATCCAATCTTTGCCTATAATTTTTTGTTCTCTTTAGTATGTTGATCAGTTTGATAGCAACTTTTTGCCCACACTATCTAGAGCCCAGGAGTCTGATGTTATCTAGAATGTTTTTTCATCCTCCAACCACATTTCCTGACATGAAATAGATATTGTTGGAGACATACCAAAGATTCGTAGGAACCAACCCAAAGTAACTAGGCCTGTCCAACTTAGCGAAGCAATGGACCACCGTACGATTCAACTGAGTGTACCGACAGCTTGTAACCATTATCTCAATTAGGTAGAATATTAATCAACAGGCTAAAGTTCCTCGAATAATATTTTGTTTAGCAAGATTGGTGAAATTAGTATCAAGACGAATATACCTCTTGACAACAATAATCTATGAAACCATGCTTCCAATTTCCCAAACAAGATTCACACTTGAGACACATTTCAGGTGTACAGAAAGAGTCGAGGAGCAGTATGAAGTAAAAGTTCAAAGATTTTAAATTTGTGGGCATTTCTATCAGAAGCAGACTTATATTAAACTTCTCAGTTAAACTTTCTAAACCTACCGATAGAATGCTGGACAGCATTGCAGATTGCTCGTTGCTCAGGATGGCATTGGGGGTGGAGGGTTGGAGGTGTGATTTTAGTGAGGATAAAGACGGACATGTATACTCTGCTTGATGAATAGATCAGAGAATTTACAATCAGCTTACCAGTGGAACAAATTAATGATAATTTGAGAATTGAGGAGTATTAGAATTAAGATTCCTCTTCCTTGGATCATAGGAGGTGACTTCAACATTATGAGATACAAGAAGAGAGACAAGGCGGGGATAGATATCTGTCGGTCGAAGACTCTTTAATAGGGTCATCAATGACCTAGACCTCATCAATATTCCGATAAAGGGAAGAAAGTTTACCAGGTCTAATATGCAAGTAAATCCTTGTTAAGCCAAGCTCGAGAGGATTTTGGTTTCAGGGGATTGGGAAAATGAGTTTCCGCTATATTTTTCTTAGGCCTGACAACGTTCAACTTCTGATTGTGTTCCTATTAGGGTTCAAACAGGTGAAAATAGGAACTCAAAAATTCAAACCAAAATAAAAAAAAATTCAGGTTTGAGAAGATGTGGCTAAGAAACCCGAGCGTTACAATATCCTTAAAGATAGTTAGAACAATCATGCTGGTCAAGGGATGCACTGACTACTCTTATTTAAAAATTGGAGACTGAAGAAACGTTTGGGAAGACGGAACAAGAATAACTTTAGTACCATGAATAGTAGAAAGTCAGAAGCATATCAATACTAACACATATCTACAAGAGAAGCATCCATATACTGATATGTCCATCAATGAGCATTGAGTGATCAGACATTTAACAGTTGCAAGAAATGCAGATTAACGAAAAGCAAGCAAGACATGCAAGGGCATAGGAAAATTATGATGATCTAAAAATCTCAGCAAATACAAAGATGTAGATCCAAATTAAAGGGAAAAACACATGACTGCTGCAAAAATGAGAGGAACCCGCACCTGCTGTCTTTCAGAAGCTCGGTGATATACTCTTTCCACATTTCATGTATTGGCTTGAAACGATTGAAGCTGCAAAAAGAAATACATAGTACACGAAATGAGTGATATTCCAGCATAAAATAACAATAACAACACAAGGGATATAAAGAATCATATTTATTTCGGATGCAATCGTGGTTAAATGACTTGACTGGTACAGTAGAACACTTGCAGGATTATAGTAATCATATAGTTCACTCTAAATACATGTCTAGCGGAATGCTTAGGTAGAACCAAGTGCAACTAGGAGTTATTTTCCTTGAATTACAGGTGCAGGCCACTTTTGATAACTATGGCTAACATGACCACAGGCTAAGCATACATGTTATAATAGTTGTACAGTTGCATAATATATTATGAAAGAATGATAAGCAATCAGAATTAAGTGTAATTACGAATTTGTGTGACAAAGCAATAAATGTAACATATATAAACTTTGAAAAATCAAGCAATGGGAACAAAAAGGTAATATAGGTAAATAGAAGGAATAACTGAGCTGGTGCTTTGCTTGAAGGTATAGAAGGTTGCTGAGACCATTCAGGTTCATTGTAGTCAAGTGGAGGTGCAAAATCTACCTCACAGTCCGTCTCAAATCTCAATAATACTTATTGCAGCAGAGGATTTTGTTTCTACGATATCTATATAGTACTTTCTATTGTTATAAGCTACCATGATACTATCACCAATGGTTAATCACGTACGAAAAGTTCCTTAAAGTTGTCTCCAAGCTGCAGCCAAATTGAATTGGTAGTTGACGGGAATCAGTGAACTCAAGCTACTTCGATGTTCAAACTCTTGGAGATAGCACCAAACACAAGGATCATAAGCATGAATCATGTATTATAAACATTAGTCAAAGAAATTATAAATTGAAGTAGAAAATTTGACAGATACATATTTATTAACTTTAGTCTGTTATAAATTATAGTATATCTGTAAGAAAATTTGATAGTCTTGTTGTAACTTGATACAAGCTTCTTGTTGTAACTCGTGATTTCCTGTCAGGCTGATGACATCAGAACTAAGGGAAAAGACCGAATCCAGCCAGGAGCTGATATCATGAGGGAACAATTGATCCCAATACGAGCTTGGGTATGAAATCGTACTCTCCCAAGGAACCCACCTTACTGGTTTATCAATTTCTCTCACTCTCTATCAAACTCATTTTTATATGTTTTCTATTAAGTAGTATTTAGTATTAGCATCAATCTTCATGTATCAACATTTGCCCTTCCTTTTCACATTATCTTATTTCACATTAACAAATCTGGCGCTCATACTCTTCCATGGCGCCAGCTTTTATTAATTTTTTTAGTTTTACATGTTCTTCTGCAAAATGCAATATTCAATTGATTTGTGCCTTGGACATGAATGCAAAGAGAGAGCATTGTCATCTTCACTCTGTCTAGGCTCTTTTTGTAGTGTAGAGAAACAATGGAGGGTTGCTTTTCTTGCCAGGATATGAAATTAGTAACTTTCTGCTGGTCTACTTGGTTAGTGGAAATTTTGGAACATGACACTCTTCAGCATAATTATGAGATGGTATCATGTACAGTTGATGGTATCATGTACAGTTGACATGGTATCTTGTACAGTTGATTGTATCATGTACAGTTTATATTATCCAGAATTCTGATAGTCGTATGATACAACCTAATGATAAGAATAATATGGAGTTATCCTTGATATTTTGGCTTGAAGTCTCAAGGTTGTATATGAGTGCAAGGATGAAAGTAAGGTATTGCACAGATGTAAGTGTATTAATCGATACAATTGCCCCTGTACTCTTCAACCAATCATATGATTCTTATAATTAGGTTGTATCATACGACTATCAGAAGCTACATATCATGGGTAGTGTAGCTTATGATGGAAGGATAAGCCAACTGAGGCTCTCAATAAACTGGCATGTGTTGTACGATTTGGAAAAAAAACATGCTTTAACTTTTTGAGGTCATGATAGGTTCAAAAAGTTAAAAAATCTTTCAACCTGCTGAGAGGTTCACGAATTTTTCCCCATGCTACTTGACTAATGCCTAGAAAAACTGGATGACTGATACTATATGCCAAGTCTCTACATTTGGTTAACTTCGACTTTATGAATCTGTTTTGGTTACTGATACTCTGATTTCTTTGACTATTGAACCATTGATCATCTGATAAATTTGGTTGAGTCCAGGAAACATTTTCATTGATATATTCTTTGCATTGATTGACAGGATTCCAAGTCTCTACATTTGGTTAACTTCGACTTTATGAATCTGTTTTGGTTACTGATACTCTGATTTCTTTGACTATTGAACCATTGATCATCTGATAAATTTGGTTGAGTCAAGGAAACATTTCCATTGATATATTCTTTGCATTGATTGACAGGATTCCAAATCTCTACATTTGGTTAACTTTGTTTCTGTGGATCTGTTCAGTTGTTGCATAATATACATGGGTTTTGCAGGTAAAAAAGAAAGCTCAAGAAATTGGACCATATGACTGTACGAAGTATTCAAAGAACAACATGCCAACCTGACTCCGAATCATATTTTTGGCCGAAGGGCAATGGGAAGCAACTGCTACACGAAGGATCACTAGCAGCAAATGTATCTACACGAAGGACCATGTAAGATATGCAGAATCAAACTCCATACCCTGTGAAGATAAGTCTCAGCATTCTTGGGAAAATCAAAGTTGATAACAACATTGACAGCTTGAATATCAATTCCCCTTGTAAACAAATCTGAAAAGTAAAATTTCAGTATTAGAAAATCTCAAACACAAGTGTACAGTGTTCTAAAAATTAAATGACCATGGCCTAGATAAAATAATATACACAATGATAACTTTAACATAGACTTATACACACACACACACACACACGATCTGTTCACATTTTGCAACGAAAAACAAGAAACCAAGGAAGCACCCTAGCATAATTATTTTACCTGTGCAAACAAGATTTCTGCATGCACCGTTACGGACGTCATGGAAGACTCTATTGCGATGGTCTTGCAGCATCTTAGCATGGATGTAGAAGCAAGAGTAACCAAGTTCAGTGATTTTCCTCGCCAATAACTCAACACAGTTGGCAGAGTTGCAGAATATAATTGACTGATTTATTTGAAGCTACAAAAAAACATGACTGTCAACTTAATAGTCGATAACATTTGCAGAATAAATAATCAATTGATAGTTAAAAGCAAACCTTTGAGAAAAGGGTATTTAGGCAGTGAACCTTCTGCCTTTCTTCTACAAAAGCATAGTATTGGGTTATTCCTTTTAGGGTGAGTTCATCCATAAGATTAATTATGTACGGTTTAGGAAGGTATTTGTCTTTAAAATACTTAACCGTCACAGGAAATGTAGCTGAAAACAACAAAAACTGTCTATTTGCTGGAAGAAAATGGATCAGCTGCTCTATCGAAGGTTGAAACTCAGGAGATAAAAGTTTATCGGCCTGCAGAGAAATACAATGGAAGTATTACACCAAGCCGAACATAACAATGTAACTTTCTCCAACACATGAACAACGGATTTAGCACTTGGAGAGATGAGGAACATGGACGATTTCCTCAGTTACTGAACCAATTTATATATGAAAACTCTAAAATATTTGGCGAAAATGACATGCAGAAAAGGCATTTTAGTGCCTTAGAAGGGTGATGTATCAAGACAGTGCCATGGGTGCTAGAATTACTTAATAAATGACTCCACGGAACCATGTTCTTCAACAAGTCGAAAAGGGTTCAGTTTGGTTTAAAAGTTCATTCTATGGTACAACCCTGACGAAAACTGGGAATCAGTCCCCCTCAAAAAGCCATGTTTCACCCGTTCATACAAAGAGAAGAACAAAGTAAATAATGATGATAATAATAATAATACAACATAATAAAGGGGAACAGAGAAAATAAATAGAATTAATATAATATGTCTTCAGTTTTCAAAATTCAGGAGAATTTTAGGAAAACAACAATCTAATGGAATTTGAAAAGCCATCAACAAGCGACAAAATTTGAAGAAAAGATGTAGAAAATATAATAAAGAGGTTAAAGCTAAAATCATGCAGAATTTGCATACTTCTGTTTCCTCTTAATAATCTAAGTTTCGAGAGTCAATATCAATGAATACATTTACTTGAACGATACATCAGCAGATGATTTTACAAAGCAAATTTTAAGAAACACAATAAGTAATGAACTTGTGCCACAATACTGAAGGTTAGAGATAAATCAATTTGTGATGATAAAGGAGAAAATTGAACTTTAAATGAGAAATAACAAGTTGAGCAGGAACTTAGGAGACTAGGTTTTGACAGAAATATAATTTGATTGCCACATTATACCTCATCCATTATGAACATTGAACAGTGCTTCAAGACACAAATACCCTTCTTTGCAAGGTCAAGTATACGACCAGGTGTTCCTACAAGCAAATGTACAGGTTGATACAAGCGCATGATGTCATCTTTCAAACTTGTTCCTCCAGTGGTGACCATAACCTGAACCTTCAAGTGCTTCCCGAGTTCTTTGCAAACTTGTGACGTCTGAAGAGCCAACTCTCTGGTAGGGACTAATATAACAACTGCACAACAAATTCAGGTAAATACATGTGTGTTATAACCCTATCTTCATTATGGTTAAAAATGGATTAAATATCAGTGTATCCGGAACCATGATTATTTTGTATTCGGCCTAATGAATATGGATTCAGATATCACATGAAGAACAGCAGGTAAAAATGTTCATCTTAACTGGATATAGATGAACATTGTTATCAGTAAATCCATATTTGTTTGGGTAAATGTTATGTTTTGCCATCTTATAATATTTTAATCAACATTAAGAAGATACACAGAATAGGAACTATAATATCATTGCAAGTGTGTGTACACACACACACAATACCAAAATAAGGGTTGCTATGTGACATTACATTCATAGATTACTGATACTAGATTGAACCTGAATATCTTAAAGTAATATGTGAACATAATACTGACATGCACCAAAGAATATTGATATTGGCAGTCATGTTTTACTATTTCCATTTTCAACCCTATTAAACACAAATAAACCAAGCATCAACGAAGAAGTCACCTTCCAATGACCATTTGTCCTCATATACATACTAGTCTGTATAAAAACAATAGCATAAGTGAAATTAAATAGCCACAATACTTTCCAATATAAAACATAAGCAATATCCAAACATTGAACAAAAGCTAGATATCGCAAGTTATCAATCTGTAAATTTCTTATATAAAGTTTCATCACTTTCATGCTTTTATGATAAATGCTCCATGTTTTGTAGGGAAGGGACGGAGGGCAGAAAACTGTCCGAAGCATATCACCTAATTTGTGGGTATCTTCTCTTGTTATAGTTAACTGAATAATTGCTCAGCAAGTTTTTGTTCCTTTTGTTGGCTCTTCTTGCCTTCAAACTATTTTCACCAACTTATGTCTTCTGCATATACATAATGTCTGACAACTTTCAATTTAGTTGTTTGGAAATGGCATCAAGCCATGTATTCTAATGACTTAGTGCTTGACTCTTTCCTCCCCTAAATTCAGGGAGCTAAAGTTAAATTTTTGGACATTAATGTGTACCCTTGTGTATATGTACATGCATTTATGTAAATGTGTACCCTTGTGTATTATATACATATGCATTTTGTATTCACATACAGAAAGAATCAACTAAACAAAATCTAAAAAGCATAAACATGTAAAGCTTCAACATTATTGGCTAACTTTTTGGTTTTCCCCGAAGGAAAAAATATTTTCCTCCCCTTGGTGCCACCTAATTTCACGTACTCCAATGTTTGCATGGCTAACGATAAAGTTTTTCCAGCTCTAATTGCACAAATATTTAGACAAAGGCTGAAATCAAAAGCTTCAAACAAAGGTGAAATTGCAAGGACTTCAAGGCCATTCTCCATAATGACAATAATAAACATTAAACAATGAGTTGATTGCAAATGCTAACTACCATGGATCAGAAAAATGTTGAGACAGTGGTTATGTGATTAACATCATAACTCAGTGGAAAGAATCTTTGATTGAACCACAATTCCATGACGCTAGATGCAACATTTTTTATGGATTAACATCAAAACACGATTTTGCATGAAAAACCCCCAAATTAACCTTAGTTTGTCTCACAATCAAATCACAAGAACATACCAAATCAAACAAATCCTGGATGCAAAAATGTTGAGACGGTGGTTATGTGATTAACATCAAAACACGATTTTGCATGGAACCCCTAAAATTAACCTTAGTTTGTCTCACAATCAAATCACAAGAACATACCAAATCAAACAAATCCTATTAATCTCCCAAAAAAATTTAATGAAGAATTAATTACTTACGATCCGATCAATGAATGTCAGATTCCGCTAGGTATTGACCTGGATGGGACCCGAGAGCCGGTTCCGCGACAAGGAGACGACCCCAATGTACCGTAGCCCGCGCAGGGCGGGAGGCCACCGGAGAGGGCATTGCTGCCCAAGCTGAGGTTGGAGAGGTACTGTAAGCAGGAGCCCTTGTAGCGAGATGGCGACGACGGCGCCCGAGCCGGAGCAAGTGATCCCGAACCACCGGCTCTCGTCTTTCTTGCAGGGAGGGCCTGTCCAGTTCGAGTGGAGGAGATTCGAGGGACCAAAGAAAAATGATGGAAGGAGAGAATTTTTTAAGAAGGTTGAGAAGGAAAGAGGAAATTTTTAGAGAGGTTCTGAGAAAAGGGCAGCATGCGCGGGTTTTTAATAAAATTCGGGAGCCAAAAATTTTAACAAATTTAGGAACCAAAATTTTTATTAGAATTTTGATGCTAATTAGTTTTAATCCGTTGAATCAAAATTTATTGTTTGGTGAGATAGATTTTGATGTTAAAATTTTTGGTATAGTTAAATCTTGTTACAATTTAAATAGTAATGTCAAAATAGTATCAAAGTAGGATATATTTTTTATTTAACTTTTTTAAATTTATTTAAAGTTTTTGTTACAAGAAATAATTTTTTTCTTTGTGACTAATACTTTTGTGTGACGTACAATTATTTGGTAACTAAAAGAAACTTTTAAGTGACAAGAATAAAATTTTAATCTTGTGGCTAATACTTTTATGTGACAATAATATTTTCTTGTAACTACAAGAAAATTTTTTAGTGACAACTATTTCCCTTATCACACATAACTTGTCTCTAAAATCATAATTTAATTTCAGTGACCACATTAAGTGACGACCAATGAAAACATGGTCACTAAATATTTTAATTGTGTGACGGACAATAACAGTTGTCACAGAAACAAATTATGAGTGACAACAAAAATTATTTGTCACAAAAATATCCCTTTCAGTGACAAGTTTTACATTTGTCACAGATTACTTGTCACGAAAACCCGGATTTCTTGTAGTGATACCCAGCCACTTTTCTATATTCCCACATTTCTAACAGCATTCACAATATAGCATACTATGGCATCGAGTCATTGTTGGGTTATTTGTGTCCAAACCAACAACAATCATTCTTTCAGGGATATCACAATGTATATAGACTTATTGTATGGAACATCCAGTGAGCAGCCAAGAGGGTCAATGATCTTTCAGACACGAACAACATAGGATGATTACAGAACAACAACAATATAATCGCAGAAGCAATCTTTGATTTAATCGCGGAAGCAACGTTGAGTGATCGCGGAAGCAACTTTGGTCAATCATCGATGCAACTTTGATTTGAAACGAACCAAAGAAGAGATCAAGGACGTAAAGCCGTGCTCTGATACCAATTTGTCACGCCCCGATTCGTAGAGTCATTTATTCTTCATTTTTTTATCTCTTAGAATCGATCGTCCTCGCTTGGGCGTGATGCCGTACAAGTCTGGTATTGCACTTGTACAAGGCAAAGATGGTACATAATCGATTATTCTTCAAGTAGGAACACATCGCAGCAGCAGAAGCATATAAATTGAATTTAATGAGGACAATCTTTCTTATTGAATAGAAGTACATCACTTCTTTATAGCAGCGGAGAAAAAGAGTAACTTGAAGCCACACAGAGATATGTAGAACTTTATTCTCTTTATTGATAATTGAAGAAGAGTACAAGACTTGTATTGAAGTACAATGATTACAGCACATCTCACTTTATATTGGAAACCAACTGAACAACGCTATACAGCTTACATTTGATATTTGGATACATTGGATTACCACTCGATATACTGACTTGGCTTACAATCTCACTGATACAACTGATTACAATGTTCCATACATTATGCCCTTTATAAACAGAAGACATCATCTTGTACAAGGAGAGCTTCTGTATGCCCAATAAATCTTCGATGCCGCGGACCAATAAAGCCAATCTTCGTGTGTAGAACATTCCAAGCACGAGCACCTGCCCACAAAACGTGGGTCAGCACATCATCTATGTACTGGCGAGCAGAATCCAACCCACTCGCATAAACCAACATTAAAGTGATCATTTAAGCAAGCATTTCTTAGAGTGATCTTTCTACTTGAGGCATAACATCAGTTTACAGTTCATGGACAATAATCAGAGTGAAGCATGTAAACATATTATTAGTAGCATTCATGTGGACATATCATTTATCATTATTGGTGTTATCATGCAAAGGCATCATTGAGGCATACTAGGTGTTATCATGAAAAGGCATCATTTAGGCATCGTTAACATTAACATTTTAAACATGTTATAACAGTTCTCACTTCAAGCATCACTTAGCATGTATGTTGTGTTTGAGCAATGATTATAGCAAGGCATCTTTCTAGCATACTAAATGGAACATGTTAAGCAGGCAAGTTAAACCAACTTATACAATATCACAATTATGGGATTTCTTACCGATAGCCGACTCCTCGTACCTGTATCAATTACAGGTTATCTGCTATACTTACTCTGCCTGCACAAAACATTCATTAGCATGCATCCTGACTACATGGTCACTGGTGTTGTTAAACCATATGGACTCTTCTCATTTCATTTCATTTTAAGATAATGCGGTCAGCATAGTAGGTGGCGAGCCTCTATGCCACCCCGCCTTATCCGTGCTCCCATAGCACTCATCATTATTTCCTCCTAGGCCGAATCGGTCCCCAGGGCCCTAGGAACCGTTCGAGGAAATTATTACTCAAACCTTGTATACAAGTTGTCCATGACCATGCGAATGCGTGTCCGACTCGATTGTGAACAAAATCGCATGGTAAAATATATTAAGGAAAGTAAAGGCAACAGTGCATCATTAGTCATATTCAATGACTTATTCATTTCGTCATTACCATCATTTCATTTGGTGATCTCAACGATCCCAGCTTTATCATATCTCATTCATTGCTTCATTGCAATGTATCTCATATCATTTCTTTCTTAAGAGAAACTTAACATACATTCATTTCTTATAAGGGACAGGTAGCATTTCATATTCTCGTAACAGTTATAGAGAGAGTACATGATTCTAGTGTTTCATTCAGTTCATTGGGTCGATAGCACCGCCAGTTCACTTCTTATTCTATCATTCACAAGGCATCTCATTAATCAAGTGTTTTATCGTTTCAGCAGCATTAAGCATAAGGAACAAGGTTATCAATTCAATCTCAGGCATCGAATCACATTAGCAGTTCAATATGTTGTACATTTCAATAATTTTCAGCAAAAGCATCTCTATTAATCAGCAACTAACATATGGGACATTTAGGGGCAGTTCATAGCATTTCAATACTTCATCTATTAAGCATGAAGGAGTAAGGAGGAGGAAGGACAGTTCCACTCACCCAAAATTCTACTAAGCGTAGCTCCACCAGCGAGCTACGTTCCAATACCCATTCCGTCTTGCCAGCTAAGAGAGACTGCATCAGTCTCAATTCTTCTCATTCCCAACATAAGTCACGGTCCAATATTCTGATCCCATCCAATAAGCCAACCAAATGCCTCGTACGGAGCGGGGCATTACAGTGCTGCCCAAATTTTCGGGAATATATTTTAAAGTTTTGAATAAAAATTATTTTCAAATTCCGACCTTTGCAAAAAAAACTACATTTTGGAGTGTTGGTTTAAAATAGATTTTGTATCTTTTCGGGCGACGACCATATTGGTCCATGGGCCCTAACTAAATACAAACAAAACCGGCCAACCCGGACGTTGAGGCATTAGTTAAAACATGAGTTTTGAATGACCAAGTCTGAGTCGCATTTTTATAATTATCTTTAATTTATTATTATTTTTAGAATGGGTTACTGCTGTTAGTATTTTGGTGCAGGACTTCGGCCTACTGTTGGACCGTTCGCGGTATTCAGAGCTCGTCTTTAAATTAAATTAATTTATGTAAAAAAGTAAATTTGTAAGGACATAAGTCCAAGTTTTTTTTTTCTATTTTCTGTGGACCTGTAATAAGTAGGTAGTTTTTTTCTTTTATTTTTTTTGGATTGTTGTTTTGTAGGTAACGCGTAAATGGTAAACTGAATATTTATTTTTATAGAAAAAAAATTAATAAGAGTTTTCTCACATTAATAATAACAAGATTTCAAGTTTGTAACTTAGACAATTTCATGTTTTCATGTTTGTAACAAGATTTCAAGTTTGTAACTTCAAACCCAGTCATAAACAAAGGCAAGTACGGTTGTGTTTATTTTTCAATTTAGTTAATAATTGTAATATTGCAAGATTAAACCACATTGCTACACGGAACTCTCTCCTAGAGTATTGATTGTTATTGATTGTGGGATTGGGGGTGTAGTGTAGTGTATTATGACCAATTTCCCTCATATTGCATATTGATTGTGCGAGCTTACCCCTCTTACACACGGGGATAAGCCGTATCGTATCACTAGGATACTATTGTACAACCCAAGCCGGTCATAAGCATTACATACTCAAATCACATTGTTTTCAATTGTGGAAAATTGCTGGAAAATATTGTTCAAGTATTTCAACTGTTTAAACTGCAAATTTCTAATTATTAGTTGAATTGTTAGATTTTCATAATTGTACTTTGTTCCTTTCCTGACTGGATCCCCCACCCCCAATAGGTTCCTTTGATGAAACTGAGCTATTGATAAATAGCTACTACGACCCGGTGCTTTATCCAGCTGTTCTGTCAGAGTCCCACTTGGAGGACGATGATCCTGTGACTGATGAGCCAACTTCCTAGACGATGTTATTTTCTTTCTAGATTGATGTTTTGAATTAAAAGACAGTTTTATCAGTTGTATTAAATGAATCTTTTGTTGGACAAGTTTTTAAATATTCAAAATTTTAGAAGTTGTGACAAATATATATTGTGTTGTTGTGATTATCTGCATTTGGATACAGCTTATTGCCGCCGTCTCACAACGGTACAGGCTGGGCATGATCCGATTCGACCCAACAATTTGGGACCGGGTCGTGACACCTCGTGCTTAGGCGAGTCCAGTGATGCAAATACGCGACACAGAGCGACACGAGAGACGAAATGACACGCACGTGTCCGATCGAGCGGGCTATCGAGGCTACTGCACGTCGGTGGAGGCGTCGGGGTCGACGGAGAAAAGTGGCGCTGAGTTCGTCTCGTCGTGGCGAACAAGATGGCGGTGGTGCGCGGCTACGACGATGGCTGGAACGACGGCGACAGCAAATCTAGGGTTCCGGCAAGTTCGACGAAAAAGATGGACTAGGGCGGTGGCTGTGGTCGTCGTGGAGAGGAATAGAGTTAGGGGTTCGGTCGGAGGGACTTTATAGGCTAGGATTTGGGGATTAGATTAGGGTTTCATTTAGGGTTTTAGGTTTTAGGGTTAGGGTTACGACGAAGTCGGTCGGGAAGACGACAAACCGAAGGCGGTCGTCGTCGATGGTCATTTTACAGAAAAACCCATGTAGTTACATAATTTACAGAAAACCCCACCGCCTTACTAAATGTAAATTTTCAATTTGCAAATCCTATCCCGTCGTGTTCTGTGCAAATTCTAATTTGCACAGACAATTCAAAAATTGCAAACCGACTTAAAAACAATCTGAATAATTACAAACTGCTATAAAACAATTTAAACAATTACAAAACTAATTTTGAAAATTGCAAAATGATATTTTAGCCCTTTAAAACTATTTAAAAATTATTTAAAAATTCTAAATTTTTTTAAAAAATCATAATAAATTATTTTAAGGCTAAAGTACTCATTTGTAGTTTTAAAAACTCTAATTTAAAAATAAATTAATTTAAGGGGCTCACAGTTATTAAAATTGCTAGTATTGATGCAACAAAATTGTTTATATAGCTGAAATACTCGCTAAAACTATAGTAGTAAAATCTACTTAGAAGCTAGCAACAAAGTTGTTGATTATTGAGCAAAGCTCTGAAAAAGTTAGTAATGAAAACTATTGAAACGTTCACTAATCATATTAGCCGAGAACAACCTGATGGGGTGTAGGAACCATTGAAGCTCAAAACGAGATTCAACCATCTTCGTCAATCCGTTCCCAGGAATCAACAAGTTCTAAAAACTTCAAGAATACTCTTGCAAGTCACCACACTTTCACGAACAAAGCAGTGATGTGTTGTAAGAATAGCGCTCGAAACAAAAGGCACCCTTAAGAGACTTCTTTCTGTTCACTCTTTCTTTAAGCGACTTCTTTTTGTTCACTCTTGTTCTGCTATCTCTTCCAAACACGAGGAGTAGCCCTGATCCAGAACAGCTGGACAATGGTCTAAGGCCCAAAAACTAAAGAGACGCCAACATAGACGCATTTTGAATAAAATCATGACGTACTATGGGTCACATTTAACTCAAAGGAGTTGTGGTGTACACAATATACTTCGGCATTAGAGGTCCTTAGTTTTGTTATATATATTTACTTTTATTTCAGTTACTTCAGTTTTTTTCACATTATGTATGAGATTCCATTTCAGAAGTTTGCCTTGAACCCCCATGAGCTCAGGATCGACCCTGCCAAACAATAATTAAGTGTCGATAATGGTCCACTAAGACGTGCGCGAAGGACCATGGAGTTGTAGTCTTAATGGTCCCTAGCGAATAGGATAGTTATAAAGTGAACAACATCCAGTTGCTGTAAAATGGCGACGTCGAGACAGAGCAATTGATCCGCAAAATTTCAACTCGTACATGTGAAATGTGCCATCGAAGTCCCAATTTGATGTTTCATCCACGTTAGAGTCGGAGCAAGGCAGAACCTGGATCCGAAGGGTTTTCTTCCAAAGATTGGTGGAAAAAAAAAATATTTCTTGTGTAATTTGAATCACATCCACTAGAAAAATCTCTTATCATACTAACCGCTTGAGCTTGCACGAGTCATATGTACAAGTCAATAAATGATAGTTCAAATATTAAATTACACACGCTTGGAATTGGCCTCCAAATAAAATGGTGACTGGGTCACTAATGAGCAAACCGAATAAACCCCAACAGATTACAAATTGTTCATTCCTAATTGAAATCTACGTATGAATCAATGGTTTTAGTCCCGGTGTATGATTTCGTGTCGTTACAACCAGCCAGATGTCCAAGTAGAAAGAGTTGAGTTGCCAGCTAGATTGGATAAGGCTGAGCCCTTCGATCCAACTTGGCTGATGGACCCTCAGGGTCTCTTGGCTTCTCATGACATGGAGGAACATACTGCTGTCTTCTTCAAAGCCCAGAAATTATGGCTGACTCTAGCTTCCAATTTACAACTCTGTATGCCCTAGTTAAGCTAGAAGTACATAAAACTATTCTCCTAAGACTAAAATTTAGTCCTTGATGAACCAATAGCAAGAGTAGCTGGCCGACTTTCAAAGTGCCAGATCTCCTCCCAGTACCCTATTGAACCAGCTGTACTGCACATGTTATTATATATATATATATGGGAGCGGATCAAAAGTCCTCCTTAGAAAATTTCCTAAAAACCCCCCTCACTCTAATTCGTAATATTAATGTTAATGTTAATATTAATTTTTTTATATATTAATGTTAATGTTAATGTTAATATTAATGTTAATGTTAATGTTAATATTAATATTAATCTTAATGTTAAGTTTAATGTTAATTTTAGTATTTAATGTTAATATTAACATTAACATTAATATTAATATTAATATTAATATTAACATTAAATTACGGATTAGAGTGAGGGGGATTTTTAGGAGGTTTTCTAAGGAGAACTTTTGATCCGCTTCATATATATATATATATATATATATATATATATATATATATATATATATATATATATATATATAGTCTACAAAAAAAAAAAAATATATATATATATATATATATATATATATATAAAATATATATAGTCTACAAAAAAAAAAAATATATATATATATATATATAGTCTACAAGTTGGCTTTTCCTAAGCACAAGTGGGACAATCAATCTTTCTTTTTCTCATGATAACTTATTAAATGGCCAAGTGGACGATTTAAGTGTCTATAACAAGGACTTAAATTTTGTAGATAGATCTACAAATTTAAAAAAAAAAGGTACATCAGTAAACATTTCACTGGGAGGCCTCATGAGCAAGCCCCTGATGAGATCTACTGAATTTTATCATACAAAATTATAGGACTAATTTTATCTCAAGTCCTCATTTTATATGAAACTTCAAGAACAATTAAGTACGACATTTATACTTTGTTGTGGTTGTAGTCAACGATCGAAGTTAGTAACATCGTCGGTTTCTCTCTCTCTCTCTCTCTCTCTCTCTCTCTCTCTCTGCTTCCAATGGCCAGTTCATGTTTGAGTGGTTTAGGATGGATCTTTGGATTGTTCTTCTCATTCTCGTTCGTGTTCTTCAAGAATCCGGATTCTCCTGGGAAGAGTTCTGCAAATGTTAGCCCGGAATATAGAACAGCATACCACTTCCAACCGGCTAAGTACTGGATCAACGGTGTGTTCTCTCTCATGAATCAACTAATTATCGCCTCAAATTATTATTTTGTTGATTTATTATCTTCCCTTTGTATCTACGTTCTATGCTCATGATTTAGATAACTTTACACATTACCAACCAAAAAGAAGTTTCTCTCACCTTTGCTTCTTTTGTGGAGTAAGTGAATAATATATTAGTGGTATTGATAGTGATGGAGAGAGAGAGAGAGTAAGAAAATGGTGGAGGGGGTGAAAGTTTTTACTGCAAATTAGCATTTAGATTATTGTCCTAGAACACACTGTGATACAGGGCCGCTCTAGAGCTAGTTTTGGTTGCCCTTGGTCTTTATCGTGGGCCGATTCTGGAGGGTCACCCACGACCCAGACCTCTTGTGGGGTCATGTTGAGCCTAGGGGGGTTATCGTAAGCAGAGACGGTTGTCCAAGTCCGAAGTCTTATCTGGCTTACCCTTGGGCCGGCCCTGTTGTGATATGATCTTCTTTGGCAGATCGATAGTTTCTCATTCTCTTTCTATGAAGTTACAATTACCACTGATACTCTAGTAGAGGATTGCTATGACATATATGTGGATATGTAGCTCATGTCAGATTACTTGATTTTGCCTTGAAAATTTACATGCATAAGATGATATTACTCTTTTACTCCTTAAAATTTTATGCAAATTTTCAGTTTGAGTTTATTAGGCCATTCAGTTGGTAGTATCTGACACATTCCATACAGAACAGACCCAAACGGACCCGTGTACTACAATGGCGTCTACCACCTCTTCTACCAGTACAACCCCTATGCAGCTGTATGGGGCAACATCTCATGGGGCCACTCCGTCTCGACCGACCTCGTCCACTGGACCGGCGTCGGCCTGGCCCTATCCCCGACCGATCCCTACGACATCGACGGGTGTTTCAGCGGATCCATCACGATCCTTCCCGACAACACGCCCGTTATCATCTACACCGGCATCACCTCAAAGGGAGAACAGGTCCAGAATATCGCGTACCCGAAGAACGTATCGGACCCGTACCTCCGCGAATGGATCAAATCCGATTCGAACCCTGTAATCGAAGCCGCGGACGGGGTCAATGCGAGCGAGTTTCGTGACCCAACGACCGCCTGGCGTGGACGGGACGGGCTATGGAGGATCTTGATTGGGAACAAAGTTGGACTGGGTGGGCAGGCCATCCTGTACAGGAGCAGCGATTTTGTACATTGGGTTCAAGCCAAGGAACCGCTGCACTCGTCAGCGGACCGTACAGGGGTGTGGGAGTGCCCGGATTTCTATTCCTACGACGGAAAGTATGTGCTGAAAGTGAGTTTGCAAGTAAATTGGGTTGATCACTATATGCTAGGAGGATATGACGAGGAGAAGGATCTGTTCGAGCCCAGCGAAGAGTTCGTCGGTTATCGAAACTGGAGGAGATACGACCACGGGAAGTCGTACGCATCGAAGACGTTCGTCGATAAGTTGAACGGGCGGAGGATCTCGTGGGCTTGGTTGAACGAATCGGACACCGTATCGGACGCTGTGGAGAAAGGATGGGCTGGCATTCAGGTGAATTAATACTTAGAATTTCACACTTACAATTAAAATTATGAGCTAGCTGGTCTAGCTAGATATGCTGATGTTATAATTATATAGTACAACAATGCACGCAGACAACTCCAAGGGTCGTTACGCTCGACAGCAATGGGAGACAACTGGTGCAGTGGCCGGTAAAAGAGCTTGAATCTCTCAGGAAGAAACGAGTCCAGTTGCACGACGCCGAGCTCAAAACTGGAGGGCTACTTGAAATCAAAGGAATCAGGGCTTCACAGGCAAAACACGGACTACTGATTCATGCAATTGCTAGCTTCTTTATTTTTTGGATCACCTATGTATGTCCTTCTATATATAAATGTGCGTGTATGTATGTTTGAAACAGGCTGATGTTGAAGTAGAATTTGAGGTGTCGGACTTGGATGGGGCTGAGCATTTTGATCCAACTTGGCTGGTGGACCCTCAGAAGCTCTGCACTGAGAAGGGGGCTTCTGTTCAAGGTGGGGTTGGGCCATTTGGTCTGCTTGTTTTGGCTTCGGAGGACAGAGAGGAACAAACTGCAGTTTACTTCAGGGTCTTCAAAGATCACAACAACACATACAAGGTTCTCATGTGTTCTGACCAGACAAGGTGTGGTACTCATTAGAGCTCTGCTCTGACTATGAAAATTAGGACGTTGTCTTGAGTATATTTCTATTCAAGTGCTTAATGTTTGGTAGAACAAATTAATTAACAGGTCATCCTTGAGAACAGAACTGGACAAACCAGCTTATGGAGGCTTTGTTGACATAGACATCAAGAAGGACGGCAAGATATCTCTAAGAACCTTGGTATGTCAAAAAAAAAAAAAAATTTGTTCCAGCACTTGCTATTGATGAGGATGTTAAGCGTGTATATGACTGTTTGTCCTTTTTTGTTTCGGAACAGATTGATCACTCTGTCGTGGAGAGCTTCGGGGGAGGGGGGAGAACATGCATCACCGCAAGAGTTTATCCAACGTTTCTAGCGAAGAGCGACGCCCATTTGTATGCATTCAACAATGGCTCCACGAGTGCAAAGATTTCAGAGTTGAAGGCATGGACGATGGCAAAAGCCCACATAGGATAGAAAGTGCTACTAGGAGATTCGATGTTAGGAGAAAAATGACCGGTTCTTAAAGTCAGATTTCTTTTTTTAGCATTACACGTCAGGCTTTAGCTAAATTTGTCATGTTGATGTTGCATTTGTTGGCCTGGCTTTCTCCGGAGATCCCAAAGAGATTTAATGGAGCTATAAATTTAAGAGTTTGGTAACTGGCCGGCTTGCAGAACTTCTATAATATAGTAACTTCAGTATTATATATTAGCTATAATTTATTTTATATTAATGTGTATAGTAGAGTTGAAAAGTATACTTTTTCCAATTATTGAGACAAATCCATATATCAAATATTTTATCAGTTATATCAAATGGCAGCTCCATAACATGATACCAAGGTACTCCATAATCATAAAATCAGAAGAAAATGATTCATCAAATATTATAGGGTCACTCGTAATAGATAATTCTAGAATATTTTTTACATCCGTTAGGATAATAGTCATTTCTCCAACATGGAGTTTGAATATGATGTGTCTAGACCACCTACACTCATTGAGACTTCTATTGTGACGTGAGCCAGGATTAATGACTATCTCCAACATGGAGTTTGAATATGCTGTGTCTAGACCACCTACACTCATTGAGACTTCTATCGTGACGTGAGCCAGGATTAAAATCCTAGAAAGCTGCGGTACTAAATATTAAGAAAAAGTTATCATGTTAATTGAACTTTAATAACAAAAGATATATAAAAGAGGAAGCAAAAAATAAAACTCAATAAAGATGAGATTCGAACTCATGTCTTTCATTGAAAAATCCAAAACACTACCACTAAAGCCAACTTATTCTTTGTGTAAAAAGGGGGTCAAACTAATATATATATGTTAAATACTAAAAAAACTATATAGCAATTAATATATTTTTAAATTTTGGGGGGGGGGGGGGGGGGGGGGGGTGGCGTAGCCCCCCTTGGACTTTATGTAAATCCGCCCCTGAGACGTAAAAAATATTATTGGTCAATGTACTTAAATCCAAATGCATGCACCAAGGCCGCTTAGTCGCTAGTCAATTTTCAAAATCCAAAGTCGTGCTCATACGTACCATCATATGCTATGCTCTTGCAATCGCACATCAAGTAATATAACCGTGTGTGTGTATATATATATATATATATATATATATATATATATATATATATATATATATATATATATATATATATATATATATATATAAAAATAAAAAATATATATATATATATATATATATATATATATATATATATATATATATATTCTACTATATAATAGGAAAACTTAGATGGTGAAACTTTTAAATTCCAAAAATATCCTTACATACTTATACTAATTAAAAATAGTTCATTAATTTTAATAAAGACAACTTAATAATTAGGAAGACTACCCTTTGGTCTTCCTAAAGAGTCTTTCTAAACTAATTAAGAAATGTTAAAATACGTGCAAAGCACGTACACATATGCTAGTATATATAATGTGGTCCTGGTCGAAAGAATCGGACACCATATCCTATGCTGTGGAAAAGGGATGGGCTGGCATTCAGGTGACTAACTACTGCATGTTCAGCCTGACATTATGAGCTGGATATGCTAGGGCAATTATGTTGGGATAAAATAAAAGGCTTTCCTTGATGTTGTTGATATGTTAATGCTATTATACTACCATATATGCAGACTGTTTCTTAGTGTTGGAAAATTCCTTGATTCTCTCTCCTCTTGTTATTAAGTTAGTATTAGAAAAAATTTTGTTAAAAAAATTAAATGACAATAGAAAATCTTCTCTAATAATAACAAAATCTTCTCTAATAATAACTAATAACTGTTGGTGTTTTTGCCTTTGGATTAGGAAAGATAGTCCCACATCGGCTACACCAAATCGTGAGTATTTCAATATAATACATTGTTGTGTTGAGATGTGCACATGAGGTGTGGTAGGGCACAAGTGTGTGTCAAGTGGGAGTATTTTTCTAGAAGGAAAAAGGATTAATTCCAACAAAGATGTAAGTTGATTTTTGTTGTGCGGACTCGGACTCGGACACGGACTCCAGGATGTCTCGTGCATGCACGGGAGTGTTCGGAGGTTAGGCGTGGACTGGCACACTTCTATGCTGATTGTGGGATGATCTAAAATATCAAACTCTGTGTTTTGAGTATTGGTATTTTAGTCCCACATCGGATAGGAGAATAGGTGAAGTCTCACTCCACTCTATAAATAGAGCCCCTTGGCCTCCTTTGAAAGATGTACCAAAAAAGAGAGTTAAGGGAGTCCGTAAAGTCCAGGAAGCCCGTTCAAGTCTCAAATATTGACTGACGAGCGTTCCAGAAGTTCTCTAGAACTTGCTGGTTCCTGGAAGCGGATCGTATATAGGCGAATCTTGCTTTGAGCAACGGTGATCTTATCACCCCAGCAAAGCTGTCTTTCTCTTTCTTCTTTCCTTCTATTCTTCACTGATCTAATCAGATACTTCTTGTGGGCTTTCGTCGCTGCTGCTAGCAAATCGATTTGTACCTTCCTAAAAGAAGCTCTACTTTCGTTTGCTGTTGTAACGAGATCTCTTTAGATTTTCGTTATCCATAATCCTCCAAGGATCTCTGTGATGCACCTTCTTTGAAGTGTTGCTACGAAACATTGTTACTATTGAGACAACTGTTTCGAATCCTCCAAGGATCTCTGTGATGCATCTTCTTTGAAGTGTTGCTATGAGACATTATTACTATTGAGACAACTGTTTCGTTTCTCTGTTTTCCATCAAAAATTACGCCTCGGGAGTAACAATCTCAAAGCAAGATTAGAAGATGGAAAACTCCCGTGCTTCTCTCATCGATACCAACTTTAACAAGTTAGAAAAATTCGACGGAGAACATTTCCAAATCTGGAAGAGGAAGGTCACCCTTAATCTTCAACTTATGGACGTAGACCATGTGTTGATTGAGGATGAACCGATAATTCCAGAAGGAGGAACTGCCGATGCTATTGCTGCTGCACTCGTCAAGTAGAGCAAATGGAAGAGAGAAAACAACATCTGCAAACTGCTGATTCTCAATTCTATGGAAGACTCTCTGGTAGAGTCATATTCCAAGAAGGTGAAGGCCAAAGAGATCTGGGATTCTTTGGGTAAGCTATATGAAGATGATGAGAACAGGTCCAAAATCTTCATCGTCGAGAAGTACCACAAGTGGCTCTTCGAAAACGAGATGGCGATGTTATCTCAAGTGAAGGAATTCCTGAAGTTACGCCAGAAGATTAGATAACGAGAAGATGTCCCTCGTCGACAAGTTTGTCGTTGGAGGGATAGTCTCGAAACTTTCTACTGGTTGGAGCAACTTCTATGCTAGAATGCATCGGAAGAAGCTGGACATTAGCTTGAAAGATCTTCTACAAGAGATCCACGTTGAGGACGAAATGCGATCTCAACAGAAGATGGACTCTCTGTCCAAACAACTGGCTAAGGCCAACTTGGTGTAGACAAGAGAGTTCAAGGGAAAGCAGGTGGCTTCTCATCACAAGAAGAAGGACTCCACTAATCTGAAAGTAAACGTTCCTTCGTTCAAGCAACAGAAGTCCAAGTCCCACGTGACTTGCTTCAACTGTGGCAAGAATAGCCACTACAAGAGTGAATGCAAATTCAAGTCCAAACCAAAATAGCAGGTATAGCTAAACTTGGTTATTTTAATTGCTTAACTTGGTTGCTATTGTTGCACAGGTTGAGTTATCTAGCATAGTAGCTGACTAGTGGTCTGACACTAGTGCATCTGACCACGTGTGCTCTCAAAGGAGTTGTTAACCAAGGACGAGCTATGTTATGACGAAGGTCTCGATGGCGAACATATATCTAGCAGAAGTTCTGAAGATCGAGACAGTGGCTATTAACCACCGACAAGGACACTGGAATGCGTATTGCACGTACCAGAGATTTTTCGGAGATTTGATCTCAGAAAGTCTGTTATCTGATACAGACTTGAAAGATGGACATTCGTACTAGCCAGATGGTAATTTTTTAGCAAAAAACATGCTTCGAAAAGATGTTCGGTGCTGAAGGGATGTTCGAACTTCTGCTGATGGCGATGAAGTTACTTCATTTAATGGACTGAAAGTTGTTTTATGATAGAAGCAGACTCAAGCTGTCCTAACTGGACCTTATCTTCGGAATTTGGGGGTAAGAAGGTGGAGGAGTTTAAGGTCTGTGCAGATACAAGACTGTTGGGACGCTGCTCAGACGATTGAACTAAAGTACTGATCATCTGGAGTTAGTACACTCAGACATCTGTGACTTTTATCAATTCTCCACAGAGGCCGGTTCGAAGCATTTCTCGAAGTGCACGTTCGCATGACTTCTCAAGTAGAAGGATGCAGCATTCGAGTAGTTCAGAGACTTCAGGGCTGAAGCTGAACGCTAAACCGATCTACAACTACTCAGAAGTGATCGAGATGTAGAGTATAGGTCTCATGAATTTGCATCGTTCTGCAAAGAACATGGAATCATCAATGAGACTACTGCTCCGTATTCTCCTCAATCTAACGGAAGTAGCGGAAAGGAAGAACAGAACGTTGACAGAAATGATGAACTCAATGCTGTTAACTACGGGTCTTCCTAAATGCTACAGGGGAGAAGCTGCATTGACGACCACTTTTATTCTAAATAGAGTGCCGTATGCAACTTCAGACGTAACTCCTCATGAACTCTGGATCAAAGTCAGACCTAACTTGAATGTCATTCGAGTGTGGGGTGTCTGACTTATGTGAAGCTCCCGGATCTGAAGATTCAGAAGCTGGAGACTAGGACTACGAAGACGATCTTCTTGGGGTATGTCGAAAAGAGTAATGCTCGGAGATTTCTTGATATTGAGTCAAATCATATCATCGAATCTCGCGATGCTGAATATTTTGAAGACAAATTTGCAAGGCACATGAATATTGTTCTTGCGGATATACCGGAGAACAATGAGGGTGCGCAAGAAACTGAAGTTGTTGTTGTTGAAACAACGGTTGAACCAGAACTCGCTGAGCCGTCAGCGAAGCGTGTGAGGAGGCCGAAGAACTTCGGAGATGACTTCATCACGTATCATGTGGAAGCAGATCCGCTTACCTATGATGAGACGATGAAGATCAGAGATGCTATTTTGTGGAAGAAGGCGATAGACAATAAAATTGGATCAATCACCTCCAATAACACTTGGGTGTTGGTTGATCTACCTGAAGGAGCAAAACTTATCGGATGCAAGTGGATCTTCAAGAAGAAGATAAAAGCTGATGGAACCATTGACAAGTTCAAAGCCAGGCTAGTGGCAAAGGGGTTTTCTCAGAAGCAGGGGATTGACTACTTTGACACGTATGCTCCAGTAGCCCGGATGACCACCATCGGAATGTTGATTGCTCTCGCAGCGATACCTAATGTCACGACCCGCACCCGCTATAAGGGCACGTGTACGTGACAACGCCCAGCCCTCACCGAAAAAATCGACGTGGAACGCTGTAGATTTTCTAGTCTGACAACAGTTATATATATAACAAAACCTGTCGAGAATATGGTCAACTCCGAACGGAGGACAAGCAGTGAATATATATAAGTGCTCAATCACAACTCTAAGATGATAAGTAAAGACTGAAAGATAAAGACAACACGACGATAAAATATAACCTGTCAAGTCCATCACAAATAATATACAAGTCTAAGTCCCAGTCTCTAATACAATCCCAGAATATAATAAAATAACAAGTAGCAAGCTGGAGACAAGGTCCAGTCCAAAATGTCTAACCTAACTAAACTAAGATAAAGGCTCGTCGGGCGGAGCTAAGCCCTGCTGAACCAAGGTCTCCAAGTCTACGCCCACTACGTCAACCGGACCGTAGTAGGTAGGACAATCCTCCTCGCCACTATCTGTAAAATTTTGTCAACATATCCAGTCAGGATGGAACGAGCACAAATCTCCATAACAGTTCTAGTTAGACGATATTGAAAATGTAGCAGTAAATAGAGAGAATCTACGAGATAAATAATGTGTACATGAATCATGGTAAGGCATATCAAGACTGTAATCTGAATGTAAGAACAGGGAAAAATAGTATAAATCATGTACAAGAATCTGGAACTATATCTATGTGAGTTTAGTATTAGTTTCAACATGTGATCGGCTTAGAACTTGATACAATATTTGGCCTGGCTAATCATACGTGAGTGTATGATTAACACTATACAATGATGATACAATAATATCTGTGGGGTATTGATCACATCTCTACGCTAACACCCCCATCCCTGACTAATATAGTGGATCCAGTCATGACACGTCATGATACATATTCTCTGAGAGGGTAGCTAGCCTTCGCAGGAATCGTATCTATATAATAAACAATAAACAATGTAGACTTGCCCAGTGTATACCATATATAGGAGGAATAATATCTTATAACGGGATCCAGACAAATATCAATCCGTGTGAACAATGTGTCAAGAGAACAAAGATAATCTACACTAAATACTAGAAACAAAGACGATATCATAAAACAGAAATATTATCAGAGAATGTACTCGCCTGTACTGTGATGGATAAGTCGACTGAGTCCAAGATCAGTGCCTCGAGGACCTATAGATGGAATACTGTATCAATATAATGGTTTGGAAGTAAAATTAAGTCATAATGAGTCAAAATAGGTCAAGACACGTCAAACTAAGTCAATCTAGGTCAAACAAGGTCAAACTAGATTGTACTGGGTCAATCTAAGTCATATTAGGTCTAACTGGGTCAAACTGGGTCAATGCAAGTCAAACGGAATCAATCGGGATCGATTTGAGTCAACAGTTGACTTTTTGGTCAACCGGTCAACTCTGGTCAACCATGGTCAACTGTGGTCAACCCTAGGTCAACTCTAGGTCACTAGTGACTAACAGTTGACTTTCGGTCAACTGCACAAGTCTAAAGGAATTTGGGACTAAATTGGGTAAAGTGTTGACCCATAGTTGACTTTTAGTCCAAAAAGTCAACCATGGTCAACCGGGTCCAAGACTAGGTTTAGATGGCTAAATCTGCTTATTACCAACCTATACAATCCATATCCAAGTCCATCTTGGACTTGGAAACTCGAATCTTGGCCGTGGGCCAAATCCCTATTTTACCCTTTTTAAGGATAAAATTCTACCCTCGGCGATAACCCCGTTAGCCTACCTACGCTAGTTATTTTGACCCGATCTCCCTAGGGTAGTAGGGTACTATCCTATAGGTTCGTTATCTACCATAATACCTAAGTAAAGTAGACGTCTAGTCCACCTTACGGCCCGTTGCAGATATCTCGAAGATTTCGAGATACGCACTGACACGGCGCGATACCGGCGCCCTATGACCCCGATTTCCACCCGGGAGCTTACCCGCAAAATCTAAATCACGTACCCTAGGCCCATGTCAAGTTTCGTCGCGATCCGACGCTCCGGGCTCAATTTCGCCCTCTAACTCGATTTCTAACAAAACCTTCTCTATTTACTCTCGTTCTATTTTCCTCTCTTTGATTCTCGATTCTAATTCTTCCTCTTCTCTACTTCTCTAACCTTCTTCTTCTTCTCTAATTCTAAATCCTAAACTCTTCTTTCTTTTTCTAAACTCTTTCCCTTCCTCTTCTTTCTAATTTCCTTATCTAAACTTCTCTATATAATCATATATATATCTATATATATACACTACATATATACTAATACATAGGGTACCAGGGGAGGGGTTTTATAGGGTGTACAGGGGGTCACACAGGGGGGGGGAGGAGCTGCCTGGGGCAGCTCCTGCTGCTGCACTAAGCTGCTGCTGCTGCATTAAGCTGCTGCTGCTGTTCTGCAGGCTGCTGCTGCTGCTAATGCCCTGCAGCTGCTGCTGCCCTCTTCCTTCCTCTCCTTCTACTTCACTCCCTCCTCTCTTCTCTTTATATATATATATATACCTATATATATATCTATCTATCTATATATCTATCTATCTAATTCTATATATATATATATATCCATATATCTCTACACCTATACACACACACATATATACATATATACACACACATATATACATATTATATATACATACCTATACATATATATACATACAAATACACATATACCTATATAATTTCACACACACAACCACACCACCACTCTCATTCCCTCTCCCACCACTCTCTACACACACACACAAATACATACATACATATATATTCCTCTATATATATATCTATACATACACACATATATATATATATATATATATATATATATATATATATATATATATATATATATATATATATATACATATACATATATACCCACCATTAACATATAAATATCCTTAATTAACCACTTAACCAAACTCTAGAGAAAAACCTACAAAATAGGGGCAAAGTGTAGAGAATTGAATTCTCTACACTTAATGTAAATGACAAAAATGGAAAGGAGAATTAATGGAGGGTTTAATGGCATACCTAACTTGCTTGGAAGGAGGAAGACTTGGAAAAAGAAAGGAAGAATTTGAAGAAGAAGAATTGCTTTGTGAAGAAGTAACAAAGAAAAAGGGGGGGGGGGACTTAAGCCATGGCCGGCCACCCCATCCAAGGGCTATTGGGTTGGGATCCAATAGCCCACAACCCAATAACCTAAGTTTGGTTCAAATTGAAATCGGGTTGGTTCGGTTTGATTTTAAACGACTAATTAAGCCTCTAAAATGACTAATTAAGTCATGAAAAATAGGTTAATAATTTCTAGCCTATTTATGATGGTACTTGGGCTAAGCCCAGCTAGTATGGGGGTCCCACTAGGGTCCAGGCTACCCGGGTCTCCAAATTGGGTCCGAATTGGATAAAATTCAAACCGACTCAAATAAATTCCTAAAAATCATATAAAATCAAATAAAATTCCTAAAATATTTTAAAACTTGAAAATGATGAAAATACCCCTAATTTGAAAAACTGGGGGTGACAAATTTACCCTCCTTAAAAAATTTCGTCCTCGAAATTCAAACGGTCGTACTCTTCTCTAGGTCAAGCACCCAACAATCAAGGTCTACTAAATTTTATCCTAAGTTATATAACATGTAATCTAGAAAATCAGGACACATGCATGGTTTTAAATCTCTACAGTATCATGTTATTGCAGTCTTCATTGGGGTTTTCTATTTAATCTAGCATGATCATCACATATGCAAACTAAAGGTACTAAGAAAGTAATCATCAATCAATGGGCGGAAAGAACAGGTAAAAGAAAGAGCAAGATCCTACCTCCTAGTCCAATGTGTACAGGATCCTTAACTGTCATCGCAAAAGCCCTGTCCTGGCGGGGTATATCCCGCTGCTGGTGGAGGGCGTGATGCGGTGCCATAGGTGGCCTACCTTGTGCTCCCTGAGCTGCACGGCGATGGTTCGAAGGACAATCCCTCGCCTGATGCCCCTCGGTGCCACAGTATAGGCACAATCCTAAACGGCTCCTGCAAACCTCCCAGAGATGTTCGGACCTCTTGCAGTAGTGGCAAGTAGGTGCCTGCTGCGTCGGTCCCTGCTGCTGCTGCCGGGGCACCTGCTGAACTGGTGCCCTGATCGAAGCAGGAATCTGCTGCGAGCGTTGCGGAATAGAATGATGCTGGAGTTGAGGACGCTTAGCAGCCCCCGCGCTGCTAGTAGTCCCCGAAAACTGATCACGGTCCCTCTTGGGCTTCAAGCCCAACTCCCTCTCCACCTTCTCAGCCTCTGCGTAAACCTCCGCATATGTCGCGTAGAAGGAAGGGATCAGGATCGTGATATCCCATGCCAATCCCTCCCGGAAGCGCTCCGCTCGGATCACCGGGTCACTCACCATGTACTCGGCGTATCGGCTCAGCCGGCCGAACTCCGCCGCATACTCTTCTACGGTCATACTGTCCTGCTGCAGGTTCTGAAACTGCCGCACCAGGCCAATCTTGTCCGTGGGGGAAAAGAACTTCTCTCTGAACAGGCACCGAAACTCAGCCCAAGTATGGCCCTCTCCTGCAAGAGCCGGCTCATTCCGGAACCATGTCCGGGCAATATCTAACAACTGCAACCCAACCGCCTCGACCCTCAGGTCGGCTGCCAGGCGGCAGGCCCCCATCTGGCGCTCGATATCCTCGAGCCAGTCATCAGCATAAATAATGCCCTCAGTCCCCTTGAAATCCCTCGGACCAAGCTTCTTGAAAGCCTGGATATCCCCGATCTTCGGCTGCTGCTGCTGCTGAACCTCCCTCTGTGGAGCCTGACGCTCCACTGCCGCCATAGCCAATCTGTGCGCATCCTCCATGCCCTGGCGTATGACCTCTGTCTGCCTCAACTGAGCCTCGTGCTGAGCCTCGTGCTGAGCCCGCTGGGACTCAAGCACCTGGTGGAAGAACGCTAGCATCTGCCCCATGTCTGTGGGCAGAGGAGGCAATGGAGGAATAGCTCCCATCATCACCGGAGGAGTCCCCTGCTGAGGAGGAAGAATACCCTCGGCAGCTCCCACTGTAGCCCCTGGCACTACGGGAAGAGCACCCGCAATGGCCCCAGGGACGGTCATAGAGGTAGCTGGAGGAGTACCCCCAAGAGCCCCAACAGAAGTCCCATCAGCCGGGGAAGTAACCGGAGCCTGTCCGCCAGAAGTGGCAGACCTCTCCGTCTCCCCGAGCCCCTCGCCAGGAGAATGAGTCATCAATATCCTGGAGACAAATTAAGAAGAAGATATCAATATGGCACATGAAGGCAATATCAAAGGAGGACAGCTAGAAAGCAGTAAATCGATATCAAAGACGATAAGCAAGATAAGCAAGGAAAGATCCTACTGTGATTGAGTACTCTTAGCCTATAGCCTATCCTAGATACGTACCGCAGGCTCGTAATAGCACTCTAAGTCGAGCGCCACTACGACATCGCAATAATTGCGACTTCAGGACCTGCGTGGGCCACCACTAAAACGTGTCACGATCCGCACCCGCTATAAGGGCACGTGTACGTGACAACGCCTAGCCCTCACCGAAAAAATCGGCGTGGAACGCTGTAGATTTTCTAGTCTGACAACAGTTATATATATAACAAAACCTGTCGAGAATATGGTCAACTCCGAACGGAGGACAAGCAGTGAATATATATAAGTGCTCAATCACAGCTCTAAGATGATAAGTAAAGACTGAAAGATAAAGACAACACGACGATAAAATATAACCTGTCAAGTCCATCACAAATAATATACAAGTCTAAGTCCCAGTCTCTAATACAATCCCAGAATATAATAAAATAACAAGTAGCAAGCTGGAGACAAGGTCCAGTCCAAAATGTCTAACCTAACTAAACTAAGATAAAGGCTCGTCGGGCGGAGCTAAGCCCTGCTGAACCAAGGTCTCCAAGTCTACGCCCACTACGTCAACCGGACCGTAGTAGGTAGGACAATCCTCCTCGCCACTATATGTAAAATTTTGTCAACATATCCAGTCAGGATGGAACGAGCACAAATCTCCATAACAGTTCTAGTTAGACGATATTGAAAATGTAGCAGTAAATAGAGAGAATCTACGAGATAAATAATGTGTACATGAATCATGGTAAGGCATATCAAGACTGTAATCTGAATGTAAGAACAGGAGAAAACAGTATAAATCATGTACAAGAATCTGGAACTATATCTATGTGAGTTTAGTATTAGTTTCAACATGTGATCGGCTTAGAACTTGATACAATGTTTGGCCTGGCTAATCATACGTGAGTGTATGATTAACACTATACAATAATGATACAATAATATCTGTGGGGTATTGATCACATCTCTACGCTAACACCCCCATCCCTGACTAATATAGTGGATCCAGTCATGACACGTTATGATACATATTCTCTGAGAGGGTAGCTAGCCTTCGCAGAAATCGTATCTATACAATGAACAATAAATAATGTAGACTTGCCCAGTGTATACTATATATAGGAGGAATAACATCTTATGACGGGATCCAGACAAATATCAATCCGTGTGAACAATGTGTCAAGAGAACAAGGATAATCTGCACTAAATACTAGAAACAAAGACGATATCATAAAACAAAAATATTATCAGAGAATGTACTCGCCTGTACTGTGATGGATAAGTCGACTAAGTCCAAGATCAGTGCCTCGAAGACCTATAGATGGAATACTGTATCAATATAATGGTTTGGAAGTAAAATTAAGTCATACTGAGTCAAAATAGGTCAAGACACGTCAAACTAAGTCAATCTAGGTCAAATAAGGTCAAACTAGATTGTACTGGGTCAATCTAAGTCATATTAGGTCTAACTGGGTCAAACTGGGTCAATGCAAGTCAAACGGAATCAATCGGGATCGATTTGAGTCAACAGTTGACTTTTTGGTCAACCGGTCAACTCTGGTCAACCATGGTCAACTGTGGTCAACCCTAGGTCAACTTTAGGTCACTAGTGACTAACAGTTGACTTTCGGTCAACTGCACAAGTCTAATGGAATTTGGGACTAAATTGGGTAAAGTGGTGACCCATAGTTGACTTTTAGTCCAAAAAGTCAACCGTGGTCAACCGGGTCCAAGACTAGGTTTAGATGGCTAAATCTGCTTATTACCAACCTATACAATCCATATCCAAGTCCATCTTGGACTTGGAAACTCGAATCTTGGCCGTGGGCCAAATCCCTATTTTACCCTTTTTAAGGGTAAAATTCTACCCTCGGCGATAACCCCGTTAGCCTACCTACGCTAGTTATTTTGACCCGATCTCCCTAGGGTAGTAGGGTACTATCCTATAGGTTCGTTATCTACCATAATACCTAAGTAAAGTAGACGTCTAGTCCACCTTACGGCCCGTTGCAGATATCTCGAAGATTTTGAGATACGCACTGACACGGCGCGATACCGGCGCCCTATGACCCCGATTTCCACCCGGGAGCTTACCCACAAAATCTAAATCACGTACCCTAGGCCCATGTCAAGTTTCGTCGCGATCCGACGCTCCGGGCTCAATTTTGCCCTCTAACTCGATTTCTAACAAAACCTTCTCTATTTACTCTCGTTCTATTTTCCTCTCTTTGATTCTCGATTCTAATTCTTCCTCTTCTCTACTTCTCTAACCTTCTTCTTCTTCTCTAATTCTAAATCCTAAACTCTTCTTTCTTTTTCTAAACTCTTTCCCTTCCTCTTCTTTCTAATTTCCTTATCTAAACTTCTCTATATAATCATATATATATCTATATATATACACTACATATATACTAATACATAGGGTACTAGGGGAGGGGTTTTATAGGGTGTACAGGGGGTCACACAGGGGGGGGAGGAGCTGCCTGGGGCAGCTCCTGCTGCTGCTGCTGCTGCACTAAGCTGCTGCTGCTGCTGCATTAAGCTGCTGCTGCTGCTCTGCAGGCTGCTGCTGCTGCTCTGCAGGCTGCTGCTGCTGCTAATGCCCTGCAGCTGCTGCTGCCCTCTTCCTTCCTCTCCTTCTACTTCACTCCCTCCTCTCTTCTCTTTATATATATATATATATACCTATATATATATATATCTATCTATCTATATATCTATCTATCTAATTCTATATATATATATATATATATATATATATATATATATATATATATATATATATATATATATATATATATATATATATATATCCATATATCTCTACACCTATACACACACACATATATACATATATACACACACATATATACATATTATATATACATACCTATACATATATATATACATACAAATACACATATACCTATATAATTTCACACACACAACCACACCACCACTCTCATTCCCTCTCCCACCACTCTCTACACACACACACAAATACATACATACATATATATTCCTCTATATATATATCTATACATACACACATATATATATATATATATATATACCCACCATTAACATATAAACATCCTTAATTAACCACTTAACCAAACTCTAGAGAAAAACCTACAAAATAGGGGCAAAGTGTAGAGAATTGAATTCTCTACACTTAATGTAAATGACAAAAATGGAAAGGAGAATTAATGGAGGGTTTAATGGCATACCTAACTTGCTTGGGAGGAGGAAGACTTGGAAAAAGAAAGGAAGAATTTGAAGAAGAAGAATTGCTTTGTGAAGAAGTAACAAAGAAAAAGGGGGGGGGGGGGGGGGACTTAAGCCATGGCCGGCCACCCCATCCAAGGGCTATTGGGTTGGGATCCAATAGCCCACAACCCAATAACCTAAGTTTGGTTCAAATTGAAATCGGGTTGGTTCGGTTTGATTTTAAACGACTAATTAAGCCTCTAAAATGACTAATTAAGTCATGGAAAATAGGTTAATAATTTCTAGCCTATTTATGATGGTACTTGGGCTAAGCCCAGCTAGTATGGGGGTCCCACTATGGTCCAGGCTACCCGGGTCTCCAAATTGGGTCCGAATTGGATAAAATTCAAACCGACTCAAATAAATTCCTAAAAATCATATAAAATCAAATAAAATTCCTAAAATATTTTAAAACTTGAAAATAACGAAAATACCCCTAATTTGAAAAACTGGGGGTGACACCTAAGATGATGATACATCAGATGGATGTGAAAACGGCTTTCCTAAATGGTGAGCTGACCAAAGAGATTTACTTACAACAGCCAGAGAGATTTGTCGTAAAGGGTCTTGAAGACAAAGTCTGCAAGTTGGTGAAATCCTTATACGGTCTTAAACAGGCTCCCAAGATGTGGTATAAGAAATTTGACAAGGTTATAAGGTCAAATGGCTACATGGTCAGCGAGACGAACAAGTGTGTTTACACGAAGTTCGCTGATGGAAGAAATGTGATCGTTTGTCTGTACCACTACAACAAAAAATCCTTTTAATAACGGCTAAAAAGCGTCATTAATGACAAACCATGACGCTTTTTTTCAAAGCAATCGTTATGGAAACGGGTGTTATAAATGCTTTTTAAAAGCGTTATAAAAAAACTATCATGAATAGTTTCTATAAAAGCGTTATGAATATTTAATATATAGTGCACAATTCAGGACTTTTGTAAAATGTTATGAATAGATAATATGTATAGGCTCAATGCAGCACATTTATAACACTTTATACTATTCAAATTAGCATATTAATAACGCTTTATACTGCACATTATATATTATATTCCAAAAACTTAACATTATATATCACCATCTTTATTACATTTCTCAAAATAGAGTACATATCAACATCTTCATTACATTCTCAAAATAGAATATCCAAATACATATATATATTTACAACTACCAAAATTGTCCACATCAAAACCTGGCCACATAACCAATAATTATGAAAGATCAACGACAGCCGGAACACCAGTGAAATCCTGAGAAAAAGAGAAGACAACCAAATCAGTCCATATAATTGTCAGGCCTAAAAATCAAATCTAATCATGAAATATCAAGAGAAAGGAGTAAAACAAACTAGGTCATGATAGGGATCAGGTATTTGTCCCATATCTGGAGCAAGCTTGATAGAATAATCCCTTAGAAAAGAGTTTTCATGAAAATGGGAACAATCATAACATTATATAGAAACCATAAAAAACTATTGCAGAAATTTTGCAAAAAAAACCAATTCCAACGACGCAAATTTATAGTGGTCTGAGATTAGTTTGGTACATCAAAACAAAAAAGAGCGAAAGAATTTTACTTATGTTGTTGATAATTTGATAATCATATCACCTGCAAAGTGAAGGCTGTAACCACTACTTCTATAAGCAATGAGCAAGTCTCCAAAAAGTTGAAATCAAGATCCATTTGAACTCCCATTATCCATGCCACAATCACACTTAAGGGAATCTGCATTATGCTAGGAAAATCGGTAAAGATATTTTGGTTCTACAATAGTAGAGATATAGATTGCATTTTGGAGTCTACTTCACAACTCACCACAAACATGGAGATCTGTGTTGCTGACCCTAAGGAGACTCCAAGAGTGATGTCCTAAATTTTATATGAATAGTTAGCTTCAGTTCATCAGAATCACGAAAATATACATAGAGAAGTAGGTTTTGCACTACTAACCAACTTGTTCTTAAAAGCGAAAATGACAGCTCATGCATGTTCTACTGCATTTCCAACAATTGGCAGTACGATGATACTTATGAAGCTTACGGACATGCCCCAAGACTCCGATGCAGCCTAAATCAAGAGGCTAACATAGTTAGTAAGAGTATATTTACCAAAATAAGCTAGGAGGAAAAGTAAGAAATTGTATCTACGCAAAATCATTCTAGAGTATGAATTCAATGTGTTTGCAGTATCCAACAAGATGGTCAGAAGAAAATAATAATTACCTCAATGGTACCAACAACATACTCAGATAATACTGCAATCACAATTGTCATGCCAAGTAGCCAAGCAATTGCACTTGTAAATCCAAGGACCGGTTCATCCTCAGGAACTGCATCATCTTGTTATTCATCCTAAGAGTCGCTTAACAAAAGTTAGTTCTTCATGTCATAGATACATGAATATTGCATGCCTACACGAAGAGAGCTAGAAAATAATAAGTTAATCTACATAAAAGAAACTAGTTGGTCCAAAAATACATAAGCAGCTCATATACTCAATGTTGATCAGGAGGAGAGTATTACATAGAATAGATTACGGTTATTACTTAAAAAAAGAAGAGATTGATAGTTCACCTCGTGTGCTTCAAAGAGCTGACGGTGTGTCTTTAGCTGGAAGAAAAGGTAGGCAACATAGGCAAGGAGTGTTATGATGCTACATGCTCTAGATAAATCCAGCGCAGCATGCACCATATATGTTCCTTCACTTGGCTTGATGGCGTATTTGAACATCAATGTAAGCATATGACATAAAACACCCAAAAGTAAGAGACCTGAATTAACATCGGCTTGCTTCTACAGAACACCAAGCAATCAAAATAGTTAGGAGGGAGTAATTAGAATAAGATATCGAAGAAAAACAAAAAGTTTTCTCATCTCCGCAACTCAATCTATCGTATAGTTGCTCCTTGCGGAGATTAGCAAGTCCACCACAGAACAGGGAGGTGCCAAGAACAAGCAAAAGGTTGGAGAGGACGATGAACTCATTCCTTTTCTCACACATACACAACCAACACAGGTATGTCAAGCCACCACTAGCATAGGGTCTGTCCTAACTCTGCCCAATAGTCAAGTGGCCTCTGCTAAATCTAACTCTTGCTTTTCTTTAATCTGAACCTGTCACGCCCCGACCCGGAATCACCCGAATCATCATCCTCGCAGGGGGCGTGATGCCGTACGAGTCTGGAGTTGCGCTCGTGCAAGGCAAGATGACAAGTTCTCAAATGGTTATCTTTTGATTCGATATTAACAACAAAAGAAAAATAGAGTATATACGAAACAATTCTCTTTATTGATATCCGAAACTGAGATTACAAAGGCTTTCGATAGCCTAACAATATATGCCAGATTGGCTACAACACTCAGGTTCTCTCTTGCCCACAAAGGATTTTACCGTTCCATACATCATGCCTTCTATATCTCGGCCGCATCAATCCTGTTGCATAGTCCGAGCATCAATACGATCGCACGCTTCAATATGCTTCGGCATTCCAAGCCTCAACACGTTCAAGCAACGCTTCGCTGCGAGCCATCCATTTCCTGCACCCTGCATGAATCTGGAGGGGGATCAGTACGTTCGTCCTCACATGTACTGATGCAAAGATCTTCTTTACAAACCGATATTGTAGTATTTATGTTGAATCATGCAACTTAGCTTATGATCTTGCTATGTTCTCCTTAGGGTCAATTTTATGGCATATTCGAAAGCGTAAAGCATGTTAGCATGGCAAGAATGTTATTCGAATTGAAATAGGCAAGCAGGCAAGCAATCTCGTGTTTGTTTCGTGGCGCGACTTCTTACCAAGTCGACGCACTCGCCCTTGCACAGACGCAAGGTGAATGCGCCCCATTCCTTCCCTGTCATGTTATAAGTGCATCTCTAAGCAGGATCTATGTGTGCGGGACACGTATGTGCCTACACTTTCAACCCATCGTTCCTTAGCTATATGAAGGCCTTGGCGTATCCGCACCGGAATGGACTAAAGGAGTTCCTTACTTTCTTTTCTCTCCTTTTTTTCTCAAATTTGGTCGGGCTGCCCGACGTTTAACGGTTGGATTGCGGTCCCAACAACCAAAACGTTCCCGATGTATACCATCATTTACGACTTTTCCCCATCTATAAGCGAGTGCTACTCGTCCTAAGGATGTGCATCTACAAAGATTATTCATTTCCCTCCTAGGCCAAGCGGTTCTGGGACGCTCCGGCATTTAACCGTTTGGGAAAAACACTCGTGCACGAGTTATTATCACATTTAATCTCAAGTCCATCCCATTCGACCATGCAACGCCCTTATTATTCAAACAACCAAGCATAGTCTTGAGTCCGAGACTCAGAATTTATCATCTCGCGTTTCTTCCGTTAACTTTCTATGTTCTTATGTTTCGTACTTCGTTTCAATATTCAATGGTGTAGCACCCAGTTTCTAAAATTAGGGTAATTTTGAAATTTTGTAATTATAATTATTTTATAATGATATTTAAACCATATTATGATTTTTGGTGATTTTTAGTTATTTTAAAACTATTTAAAACTACGACTTGTGATTTTGATGTTTTGCTAGTGCAACCTTAGAGATTACTTAACCTAGAGACTAACCATGATCATATGAGCCTAGCCATAGGTTTAGAACATCAAGTTAGGGCTTTTTAGCCTAAGGGGTATTTTGGTAATTTACTAGGAAATTATTGGAATTGTTGGATTTATGTGAATTATTATTATTTAATTATTGTCATGAGAGTCCCTAACCTAGTTTACCCTAATCTAGAGGTTAGCCACTAACCTAGAGATTAAAGGACAGCTAATTGTCTCATGGCATTATTCACAAATATCTTAGAATACCTTTATTAGATATTTTCCTTAAAACCCTCAAAATATCCTTTCTTTACCTAGAAGTCCTTGCCTTCACCATGAAGGAAGGCAAGAGGACACCCCCCCTTGCCATGACCAGCCAAGGGCACCCCCCCCTATCACTACCCCCTTCTATATAATCACTACATTCATTCATGTCTCATTTACATGAATTTACACTTCTTTAGACCATTGAAAATCCCATACCTTCAAACCCTCACAACTTGTTCACTTCAACTCCTTTTCCCCTCTAGTCTTTTGCATTGGGACCCTACAACATCAAGGGTGCTGAGGGAGGCTAGCAATCAAGATTCCACAAGGCTAGGACATCACCAAGTGAAGAGGACACAACCCCATATTCTAGGCTTTTCCTTGAGTTTTCACTCAATAGGTAAAGTGCCTCTAACCCTATTAATATTGTGTTTTTCCTTTATAAATGCATGCATATAGGTATACCCTAGCTGTGGGTCAAGTTTGGTAAAATTTAGGATTGGTTTGGTGTCCGTATCGGACACGTATCCTAGGTTATAAAACCTTGTTTGATGAAATGCCCCAAAGGATTGAACTTTGTTATTTTGCAAAACAAATTACATATTCTTGTAGCCCTAGACTAGTAGAACATGTACCCACTTGACTGAGCACAATTTAGATTCTTTTTCGTGTCCAAATCGGACACGAACCCATGTTTTTACACTGTGCACAGACACAAAAAATCCCCTGCTACTCGACCCTGTTTTCTCTCTCCTCACGCCACATGGACACGTGCCAATTGACACAGAGGAGGGGGCCATCACTGACAGACCCCCCCCTCAAATTTCATGACACCTCATGTCGTATCGAGGACACGAGGACACGTGCACTGGCCGTGCACTGACAGTGCACACACGCACAGAGCCGACTTCGCACGAGTCGTGTCGACTCTGGACACGTTGTGGACACCTCGTGGTGACACGAGTGTGTAGCCCAACACGTGGGCTATACATGGACATGACCACGAGGCCCCCACGTGGCTCGTGTCGTGTCTACGAGATACTTGCATCGCTGCACGACGCTGCGCATAGCAGTGTGTATCAGTCGAGTTTTCTCGACTGATACGCGTCTCGTGTCGTGTCCTGGTGACACGAGGACACGAGACAGACACTGGAACACATAGCCTGACCCTAGGCGAACCTGGATAGGTGACCACGAGACACGTGGATGTGTGTGTCGTGTCCCACACACACGTGAACCCGTGCACGACGCTGTGACACTGCATAGTGTCTGAAGCTTACCCGATTTGGGTTTTTGACTCTTGGACACGTTGTGTCGTGTCGTTGTGGACTCCTAGGGACCCCTACGACACATATACATATGGGGGCACGATTACCAACCACTGTATTCGTGTCTTAGCTAGGTTTTTAGTGTTAATTTGGGTTTTCCCCCAATTTACCTTCACTGCACAGTATTTTCCAAATTTCCAGTATTTTCCAGTTTTTAAAAATGGATTTTGAATTGATTTTATTATCTATATATGTGTGTAATTGCCTGTATATACACTGTATATGTATGTATATATGTATATGAGTGTGTGGGTATATGTATATGTGTATGTGAGTGTATATATGTATATATAGGTATGTATAGGTGTGTGTATATATGTATGTAATGTGTGTGTGTTTGTGCCCATTCTCAGAATTCTGAGAACCCCCCTCTCACTGTTACACACACACACACCACTACCCCTTCCCATGACCCCCCTCACACCCTCACACTCTCACTTTCCCTTCCCTCTATATAATTGTATATATGTTATATTATATATGGTATGTTATATACATATATAAATATATGATATATATTTATATATATATATATATATATATATATATATATATATATATATATATATATATATATATATATATATATATATGAATTGTATATATATGAATGTGTATATATATGGTATTATATATAGATGTATATGCCAGTGCCCTAGATATACTAGCCTATGGCCTAAAGATTATGAGTTAGGATAGACCATTAGGCCTGCTAGACCTAGGTTGACCAAAATGTTGACTAGAGTTGACCAAGTCAACCTTAGGTCAAACCTGACCTAATTAACCTAGAATTGACTAGGACTAACTCAAATGACTTAGTGACTCAAGTATGATTAAACCTTAACTAGTTTGACATTGGTTGACCTAACTTTGACTAGTTTGACCTAGTTTGACTTTTAGAGTTGACCAAGAGTTGACTTTTGACCAGATTGACCTAGAATCATGTAGTATGCATTGTATACTCTAATTTTACCATTGTGGATATATTGTGACCTGTTTTACTCTAAATAGGACTCTGTGACACCAGTTCGGACATCTATTCATATCAGTCATACAGGGTGACAGGCGAGTACATTCTCTGATCATTTCATACTTGTTAGGATTTATATTCTTGCTCTAGATTACTTTACATGATGCTGTCACGTTATTATCACGGATTGGTACTATATGGATCTTGTCATGCGATGTTATCCCCCTCGGGGTGCATCATATACAGTTGTCATGTGCTTTTCACAAACATCTTGTATTTCATGTACACCTCTATTCATGTATACTCTTGTGCAATCTTGTACTCTCATGATCACGTGAGCAAATATGATAAAAACCTCTTGTGCAAGGTACGTAACTTGACTGGATCCTTGTGTATCGATTGGGGAGGGTGAGTAGGAAATGGTTATGTGATCAAAATCCCATCTTGTGAAATCTTGTGAAATCATGTATATGTCCATAGTACACTCACGTATGATGGAGTTACCCTTGCATTGTCCTAACCCGTTTATATAACCATCTCATGCTCTAAATCACAGGTTACCTACAGTTCTTACTATTCATATATATAGATATTTCCAGTTATCAAATCTCTCTCGTTTTTATATATATTCTTTACAGTCCATGTATCTTACTCTATGCATGCTTTACATTTCCCAACATGATATAAACTGCGTGAGATGTATTGTGCTCGTTCCTGTCCTGACTGGACCTGTTGAAAATATTACAGATGATGATGGTGACTGTCCTACCTTCTATGGGACACATGAGGGTGACCTTCAGGAGCCTGAGGAGCATCTAGCTCAGTAGAGGGTGCCTAGTCTAGTCTAGTGTTTATAGTTTTCATTTTTTATCGGATTGTTTCGATTGTTAGTTGTGACTTAGTTATATTTCAGGTCTTGTACTTATTTGTATTGGACATCTACTTTGTGTGGTGTGATAACTCTATTATATTCAGTTTCTTCCTTTAATCTGATTCCATATCATGCTCTATCTTTCCTAGACTTGTGTTTGAGATATAGAGTTGAGATGTTATGTTATACCTCCGTGCGGAGATGACAGGTTTATATATCTTGTTGTTAGATGTTAGATGTTATAGATGACCTATACAGCGTTCTACCGTCGACACTGCGGCGTAGGCTGGACGTACCCACTTTCTCGTGCCCCTAATCAGGGTACGGGTCGTGACAAATGGCATTATGCCTCAACTCAATGTTCCTCAACCGAACGACCCGAAGGTCTCAAACACCTTTCGAGGCATCATGCCACGTCCGACAGTTCTATCACATTCATGCGATAACTGTATTCTTTCGCAACGAAGCCATCTTGAATGATCTCGTGCACGTAGGCACGTTTCGACCGTATTCTGATGTTCTATAACTTAGTGTTCAATGTTCGGGGCTGCGCACTAGGGCGTTCGTCTATTGTCTTTCGATGTTCTAGTCTTTCTAACTCGTGCGCGAAGGTACAGTATGGTTCGTGCACTAAGGCACTCGCCGAATACAGTTATTCCATGTTCTTGCGGCTTGTGCACCGAGACGCTCGCCTTTGCGATATCCGATGTTCCATAGCGACTCGTGCATATGATGCACGTTTCATTTCAATTGTTCTAACTTAGTGTTCGACTCACACTACGATTTATCTCCGATCGGACCACGCCCGTGGCGTCGATAGGTTAACTTTTAGCATACGATAATACATTTGACTTATCGCATGAAAGAGTAAAAAGAAGAGTCAATCCTCCCACCTTGAGTCGATACGCCTTTGTCGTTTCGTCGAGCCGATGCGGCTCGATTTCATAACTTTGTTGCACGGCCACTCTCCTGACTTAGCCATTCGAGCACTTCGTGCTTTATTGAATTATACGTCCGATTTGGCTTACCGTGCCCAAGTCCCAGTCCGTCGCAAGGCGGTGATTTGGTTTTGCGGACGCCTTACTAAATATGGCAAAAGATCGACCTCTAATATTTTTGCGTCAACGTATAACCTACACACGAAACCAAATAAAATCAATACTTGCATCAATTCGGACTTGCGCCTTAGTCGATTCGATTTCTTAGAATCTTCGATCCGATTCAACGCACTCATCCTTCGGGGCAACGCGGCGCTTCGCATCGATTTACTCGATGCATTCTTTGGGACAAGGCAACTCTTCGCATCGACTTAACATCGATGCGTTGCTCGGAACAACGTAACTCTTGTATCGATTCATATCGATACATTTAATTCGGTCTACGCGACTCTTTGAGTCAACGCCTCAGCGTAATGTGCCGTGCGGAGCGGGGCATTACAGAATATACCACTCAAAATATTGTTCGTCCTCGAACCAAAACAAACACTCCAACTAAGTGTTTTATAGATCGTTTCACGATCTCGTTCCACCAACATTGTTCAGTTTCACACTATCTCGCAAGCTTTTTATTAACATTTCAAAGTCATCCCTGCAGCTCGATTTGAATTTATATACAACTCGATTTGGATCCGTACCTATATTCAAGGTGTCCCGAAGATATATGTATTTCGACCAAGTCCAGCGGTAGCAAATTGGAATAAAGCTGACAGATAAATTTCAATCCTATTCTTGCCATCTCGTACACTCGATCGGACTTATCTTTAGCAACTGTTCTCAAAATCTCATCGCATACGTATATTCGATACATACGTGATTCATTCAATAAAGTTACTGCACGCGACGCGATTCAAAATCTCATTTCTCGTTTCGTATGTTTCGTATGGACTACCAACTCTATATGTCACGTCGAGCCGCGCGTATCCGATCGCAACGATCCTTCGCAACGCCTTGCGTTCGAAGTCGCCACCCAACTATTTCTGAAGTCTTGCTATGTAACTTATCCCGATACAATTTCCTTTCTTGACTTACAAATACATCAACAATCAGGACTACGTCCGCTAGGTTACTTACCTAGACACCGTGCTTAACTTCACCTGACGCAACTCAAATTGACATTGCACAAATGTCACAATCTATCCGACGCAAGTTTAATTCTAGTCGATGATGCTCAAGGCAACGATCGCCTTAGCACGAAGGTCTTTACGACGCGTCTTACATTCGATTTCCTAACGAGTAGGAATTCACTAGCCAAATTCCTAACTTATCCGTCTCACAACATCGAATATAAGTTCGATTCACGCAAGCTCAATTGCAAGGTGAATCTGAATCTAACGACATGACTCGTAAGTCATTCCCTTATCGTTCCCTCTCGTGCATAGCACGATTCTCGCAATCGTCTATCCGAATTGTCAAGTTCGTTGGTAAATTTTTAGTTTGATCGTCGACCAACATAACCATTCAAGTATTCATCCGACGAATACTCAAAATCTAACTATATCATTCTCAATCGAAAGCTGTTCCAACAATTCTCGATCGCCTAGACTTATCGTCAACATGCACCACATTCTCTTTCTCGATACAATTTCATATACGACATCGTATGGGTTATCTTACGGTCTGCAACATTCAATTTGATTTGGCGGTCAAGTCTTCTAGGGTCAGCTGCCCCGAAGCTACGCTCGATAATTGTGGATCATCACCGAAGGACAGTTTACTACGAACCATGCTATATCTTATTTCGGAGCTAAATTACGTTCCGACGATTCCATGCGACTTCCCAATTTTCGGACAAAACCATATCTATCGGCGCAACTGATGCGCAACTATCCTTCGAGTAAAGTCATGCACTACCGTAGATGATTTCGTAATTCACGAAACATCTACTCGTATCGATTTCGAGTCTATCTTATTTGCGGTCGACACACGAGAAGCTATACGCATCGAGTAAATCGTCGATGACTTATAGTCACGTCTTGATCAATCACAAAGTTCATAATTAACCAGTTCGTTCATTCTTTTTATTGTTATTTCCAAAATTTTGATAGCGCAAGGCGCACTCTATTTTGTATTTCCACATCGTGCTTACATTTCCTTACGTATCGATCTCGATACGTCGTATCAATTTCGATAGCGTAAGGGTCAACTTTGAATCCGTTTCAACGTCAACAACTTGCATTGCATACGTCCAAGTTCGCAACGAACTTTTCTATACGCATCAACTCGTTTTCCGATTCGCCGCATCCCGCTATACTTTGATCGCGTATCTGAGTTACCGATTATACAACATAGAACCCTCAAGTCATACGATCTCGCCCTCTAAGTTTTGCATGTTTTTCAGTCGTACTCAAATGAGTTTTGCCGTAATGTAACGAACTATTTCTTAGGCACGATTACTCGCGTCAACCAACTCTTCATCGAAGTCGTACATCGTGCGATCCGATTATAATTCGCCTCGCCTAACATTTCTATCGATAACGCAAGCCGTGCGATTCGATTCGCCTCGCCCAACATTTTTATCGAGATCGCAAGTCGTGTAATTTGATTTGCCTAGCCAAACATTTCTATCGAGATCGTAAGTCGTGCGACTCATTTGTAAGCTCGAGTTTTCCTTTTCCATCGGTCCGATTATTGCTTCAAGGCATAATCGTTCCGCTAGTCTCGGTCGTTCGACCGACTTATAATTTTCGTCTGACATATCATTCATTGATACGAGTCTCGCCTTATCGTCCCAACCGATCTTTCGAAGAACACTTGCATCAACATACCGTCATACAAATTTTCAATAGAGTCTCGGAACTCTCCCATCCGTTGTGAACAAACCTTCCGCAATTCTCACAACACGTCGGTGCAATTCTTCGCACAAGTGGTATACCATATACCACTCAAAATCGAGTCATTCATCGCCTACGTGGTATGGCATATACCAATCGGAAATCAAGTCATTTCTCTCGCATTCTACTCACTATGAACCAACGATCTCTTCCAACTCACGATTTCCGCAGTGATCGTGCTTGATCACAACCGTAACTTTGATTAAATCAAATTCGACACAACTCGGTCAATGTTCTCGTTTGCCAACACAAGTTTGGTGTGCAATCGAACGATTCGTTCTATCGATTTACGATTTCAGTTCCTTCCCGTTGCATCTTGTGCAACGATTTATTTCTAATTTCCTTTGCACTTCATGCAACGATTAATTTGATATGCGTTGTACCACATGCAATAATTTTACTTCCAACACGCGTTGTACATCGTGCAACGATTTATTTCCGACTTTCAAAGTCAATGCCCAAATCCGTTCAACACATTCGGTATTGGCTTATCACTTTCATTTTAACGCATATTCACAATTAACTTGTTGCACTTCGTGCATTATTTTATTTCTCTTTCAACATGTTACATTGCAACAATATCTCAAATTGTATTTCACAATTTGTTGCACTTGCGTCAACTAACATTTTTACGGTTCGTTGCATTCAATGCAATATACCCTTCACGACTTTCTTAGCAAATATCATGTAATTTCCAAAACATATACGACAAAATTACACGATTTGTATTAGACTTATTGTATGGAACATCCAGTGCGGCATCGAGTAGAGTCAAGAGTAATTTCAAGTGGTGGTGGGCGACTTTTTGGAATTGAAACGAAGCTAGCGTCCTGAGGAAATTGAGCCTAGAGCTCTGATACCAATTTGTCACGCCCGACCCGAAATTACCCGAATTATCGTCCTCGCAGGGGACGTGATGCCGTACTATCCTGGAGTTACGCTCGTGCAAGACAAGATGACAAGTTCTCAAATGGTTATCTTTTGATTCGATATTAACAACGAAAGAAAAACAGAGTATACGAAACAATTCTCTTTTTTGATATCTAAAACTGAGATTACAAAGGCTTTCGATAGCCTAACAATATATGCCAGATTGGCTACAACACTCAGGTTCTCTCTTGCCCACAAAGAATTTCACCGTTCCATACATCATGCCTTCTATATCTCGGCCGCATCAATCCTGTTGCATAGTCCGAGCGTCAATGTGATCGCACGCTTCAATATGCTTCGGCATTCCAAGCCTCAACGCATACCATCATTTGCAGCTTTTTCCCATCTATAAACGAGTGCTACTCGTCCTAAGGATGTGTGCCTACAAAGATTATTCATTTCTCTCCTAGGCCAAGCGGTTCTGGGCGCTCCGACATTTAACCGTTTGGGGAAAACACTCGTGCACGAGTTATTATCACATTTAATCTCAAGTCCATCCCATTCGACCATGCAACTCTCTTATTATTCAAACAACCAAGCATAGTCTTAAGTCCGAGACTCAGACTTTATCATCTCACGTTTCTTCCGTTAACTTTCTATGTTCTTACGTTTCGTACTTCATTTCAATGTTCAATGCTATTATGCCTCAACTCAATGTTCCTCAACCGAACGACCCGAAGGTCTCAAACACCTTTCGAGGCATCATGCCAGTTCTGTCACATTTATGCTACAACTGTATTCTTTTAGAATGAAGCCATCTTGTATGATCTCGTGCACGTAGGCACGTTTCGATCGTATTCCGATGTTCTATAACTTAGTGTTCAATATTCGGGGCTTGCGCGCTAGGGCGTTCGCCTATTGTCTTTCGATGTTATAGTCTTTCTAACTCATGCGCGAAGGCACGGTATGGTTCGTGCACTAAGGCACTCGCCGAATACAGTTATCCCATGTTTTTGCGTACCGAGGCGCTCGCCTTTGCGATATCCGATGTTCCATAGCGACTCGTGCATATGATGTACGTTTTATTTCAATTGTTCTAACTTAGTGTTCGACTCATACTACGATTTATCTCCGATCGGACCACGTCCGTGGCATCGATAGGTTAACTTTTAGCATACGATGATACATTTGACTTATCGCATGAAGGAGTAAAAAGAAGAGTCAATCCTCCTACCTTTTGTCGATACGCCTTTGTCGTTTCGCCGAGCCGATGCGACTCGATTTCATAACTTTGTTGCACGGCCACTCTCCTGACTTAGCCATTCGAGCACTTCGTGCTTCATTGAATTATACGTCCGATTTGGCTTACCGTGCCCAAGTCCCAGTCAGTCGTAAGGCGGTGATTTGGTTTCGCGGACCCCTTACTAAAATGGCAAAAGATCGACCTCTAATATTTTCGCGTCAACGTATAACCTGCACACAAAACCAACTAAAATCAATACTTGCATCGATTCGGACTTGCGCCTTGGTCGATTCGATTTCTTAGAATCTTCGAGCCGATTCAACGCACTCATCCTTCGGGACAACGCGGCGCTTCGCATCGATTCACTCGATGCATTCTTTGGGACAAGGCAACTCTTCGCGTCGACTTAACATCGATGCGTTGCTCGAAAAAACGTAAATCTTGTATCGATTCGCATCGATACATTTGATTCGGTCAACACGACTATGCGACTCTTTGAGTCAACGCCTCAGCGTAATGCGCCGTGCGGAGCGGGGCATTACAGAACCTGGCCCATGGCCAAGGATTTTGGCCTGATGGCCTATTGCTGCTGCTAAAGACTATTGCAGCTGCTAATGCTGCTGCCTACTGCTATTATGGGGCCTCCCCTGCCTTCACACTGCCTGAATGGCCAAGGCAAGTACCAAATTCCTGCTGCATGGCATGGCTGCCCCAAGTGCAGGCACTTGCCTACTGCAACAATGTAGGAATTTGCAAAGCAACTTAAGCCATTTCAAGCCAAGGCAAGGCTAAGGCAAAAACTATTGCCAAGTGGCCTCAACACTACTCCCAGTCACAAGTCTCATCCTTCTTAATCCTAGCTGATACTTAGTCTGATACTCACACTGTTCATTGGAAAAAATCCAACTGAAAACTAAACCTTGCACTTCACATATATCCTTCACTCATATCTCTAACTCACACTCACAATATCACTCAACTAAAAACTCACTCCTCACTCCCACATGTGTCACCAACCCTGTCATTAGGATTTAGTGTCACACACATTCACTCTCTTACTAACTCATTCCTATATGATACCCTAATCTGATACTAACTTAATGACACATGGTTTCACTTACACATATGCTATATACATTATCGTACATACATATAAATGCAATATATAGGTGTGTATATATATACCCTCTCCATACTGATACATGGATGACTCTGATACAAATAATACATTCACTCACATTCCAACACTCAACTGAACCTCTACTGATACATAACAGATACTAACAAAATCTCATGACCAAAACTAACTATATATTAACCCACATGTGCCTATGGCCGATGGCCCAAGTGTCATAGCCAATGGCCAATTGGCCAACACCCATCTGCCTTACAGCAGACATGGCCAAGTGGCCTCTTGTCCAAACTCCATCTGCAAGCCAAAGGCAAATGCCAAGCATGGATTCCTACAAGCAATGCCAAGGCAAAACAAGCTCTGTAATTGCAAAACCAAATGGCCAAGGTTGAAACCAAGGCAAACAATGCAAGCCCTGCTACTGATGTTGCTTGCATTCCAATGTGCAGGGCTTCGCAGCAATGCTAAATTTCTGTTGCTCAACACACAAAATCCTAATTGACACTCAACAATTAGGCAATAATACAAAAGGCTAACTAAAAAAGAGACTTCATTCAGTAACACTTAAACTAAACCAACTGAATACTACCATCTGAACTAACAAAAACCCCAAGCGTTTCGAATGGGACTACCGATGGGGAGCCGTCGAGCCGCCATTGGGAGGGAGAGGACGAAGAGGGGTCGGAAAGAAGCACAAGAATGGAGAAGAGGAAGGAGAGGGAGAGCGCAGAGAAGAGGACGAGCAGAACCCTAACGCTCCTCCTTCGTGTTCTTGTCGATCGCGTGCGCGGCGGCCTCGAGCTTGTCCTGGAGGCCGACGAGGAGCGTGAGGCCCTCCTCGAAGATTTTGGATCTAGGGTTAGGGTTTTGGAGTTGGGGGAAAGAAAGAAGAAGAAGAGGAGGAGAGGAGAGTGTTAACTTGCTGAACTAGAGTTAGGGTTTTGGAATTGGGGGAGAGGAGGGAGAAGAAAGGAGGATAAGGAGAAGACCAAAAGGTTTTGGGGGAGAGGCGAGTTTTTTGTTAAAGCGCGGCTATAGCAAGGATTTTGCTAACAATTAAACTTAAAAAATATTACAAGTTTATCACCGCTCTAAATTATTAATAATGTTTTGTTTTATAAACGTTATAAAAAGCCCAGAATTAGCCCAAACCGTCATAGAAAAAAGGTATTTTGAACTTTGATAACGCTTAGGTATCAGGCGTCATCAATACGTCTTATCGAGCGTTATTAATAGACCTTTTTGTTGTAGTATACGTGGACGACATGCTGATCCTAGGTACGGATATGGGCTGTGTCACGGAGACAAAGAAGTTCATCTCGAGCAAGTTCAGTATGAAGGACTTGGGGAAAGCTGATGTGATCTTAGGGATCAAGATCATCTGGACAGACACTGGACTGGCGCTGTCACAGTCTCATTATGTTGAGAAGATGATCACTCGTTACAGGTATCAGGATCTTCCAGGGATCGATACGTCGTACAGGTGTGATCTGAAGCTGAAGCCTAATTCAGGGAAAAGCGTCAGGCAGCTGGAGTATGCAAGCGTAATCAGGAGTTTGATGTATGCTGCTATTGCCACAAAGCCTGACATAGCTTTCATCGTGGGAATGCTGAGTCGTTTCATGAGCAACCCAGTCATTGAGCACTAGAAAGTTGCAAAACGGGTTATGAGATATCTCAAGAAGACTCAGACATATGCACTACACTACAGCGGAGATCCTTCGGTAGTTGAAGGCTTCAGTGATGCCAGCTGGTGCTCAGAAATGGAGAGCGAGAGGTCCACAGGTGAATACATTTTCACAATGGGTAGAGCTGCTATATCGTGGAAATGAAGAAGCAGACTATGCTCTCACGATCATCCATGGAATCTGAGTTATTTGCACTTGATACCGCAGCGAAGGAAGCAGAATGGCTTCGGAAGCTCATGTATGATCATCCAGTGGTTAGGGCGTAAATACCGGAGATACCGATATACTGTGACAACCAGGCGACTGCGGCGGTGGCATCAAATGATCTCTTCAACGGAAAGAAGAGGACTGTGCGGTTGAAGCACAGGACAGTACACGATCTCATCAAGAGGAGTGTTATTGCAGTGATTGATGTTCGGAGTCAGGAGAACCTGGCGGATCCATTCACCAAGGGCCTCAAACGCCAGCTGGTCGATGACACAGGTCATAAAATGGACTTGAAGACATTCTGATATTGTGTTATTATATTTCTACCATAAAGTTTTATGCTGTTAGTTCAAAAAAAATATACTAGACATCTAGCTTTTGGTTCAAGGGAGGACTATTAACTGGAAGAATATCAGGAACGGTGGGTACTTGTCCTCTGTGGCATAGAGAGGTTACGAACCTACAACCACTGTTGTCTACTGTTATTTTCTACGAAAAACGGATCCTGTGGAAAGGTTGGCTTAAATGCCTTAATGAGTTCTCAGGCAGAGTGAATGCCTGGAGTGCTTTACAGGAAGCACGGTAGCGCAGCACTAAAAGGAGTGTAACTCCATGCTATAGTAGGGTGACTCCACCATGAGATTCCCGGTTATGGGTAATGCCTCGGCTTTGTGAGCCAAGTCACAGCGAAGTAGCACCGCAAATAGGCAGGTAGCCTAATGTTGTATGATAATCGTAATAAAGAGAGGTAGACAGCACTACAAAGAGGATGACGTCCTCATGTTGCAGTGGTATGACACCACGAAGAGATACCAGGTAGGGTAAAACCTCGGCTTTGCAAGCCATGTCATAGTGGTGTAATACCGCACGGAAGTGCAAGGCTTCATACTGGGTAGTTTGGCACTACAAAGAGGCCTGTGACCTCATGCTACAGTAGTATGACACTACGATGAGGTACCCAGGTGGGGTAAAGCCTTGGCCTTAAGCCATGTCATAGCGGCGTATCACCGTAAAGAAGCGCAATGCTTCATGCCATGACTCTTTATAAAGAACTCACCTATAGTGTATGGACAAAGATATCAGGCCGTCTCTTGAGGGTAAACTTGTAGACGTCCAAAATTATACACTGAAATCAGGCTGGCACAAGGCCTTCAATGTGCAGCCAGAAGCACAGTTGATGTCATTATGTGAGCAGGAAAAATTACAGTTATGGTACAGAATTCAAGGCTTAGTCCATTCTTGTATCATGCTGTTATTCAACCTATGCGGAAAAATTCAAGTCGTAGCGATATCTCTCCTAATGCATGATGGACAGTCACTGTGGGGAACGCTCAATCCATATATTGAGATATGTGGGAGATTGTTGGTATTTTTGCCTTTGGACTAGGAAATATAGTCCCACATCGGCTACACCAAATGGTGAGTATCTCAATATAATACATTGTTGTGTTGAGGTGTGCACATGAGGTGTGGTGGGGCACAAGTGTGTGTCATGTGAGAGTATTTTCTTAGAAAGAAAAAGGATTAATTCCAACAAAGATGTAAGTTGATTTTTGTTGTGCGGACTCGGACTCGGACACGGACTCCAGGATGTCTCGTGCATGTACGGGAGTGTTCGGAGGTAGGCGTGGACTGGCACACTTCTATGCTGATTGTGGGATGATCTAAAATATCAAACTCTATTTTTGAGTATTGGTATTTTAGTCCCACATCGGATAGGAGAAGAGGTGAAGTCTCACGCCACTCTATAAATAGAGCCCCTTGGCCTCCTTTGAAAGATGCACCAAAGAAAAGAGTTAAGGGAGTCTGTAAAGTCCAGGAAGTCCGTTCAAGTCTCAAATATTGACTTACGAGCGTTTCAAAAGTTCTCTAGAACTTGCTGGTTCCTGGAAGCGGATCGTATATAGACGAATCTTGCTTCGAGCAATGGTGATCTTATCACCCCAGCAAAGCTGTCTTTCTCTTTCTTCTTTCCTTCTATTCTTCTCTAATATAATCAGATGCTTCTTGTGGGCTTTCGTCGCTGCTGCTAGCAAATCGATTTGTACCTTCCTAAAAGAAGCTCTACTTTCGTTTGCTGTTATAACGAGATCTCTTTAGATTTTCGTTACCCAGAATCCTCCAAGGATCTCTGTGATGCACCTTCTTTGAAGTGTTGCTACGAAACATTATTACTATTGAGACAACTGTTTCGAATCCTACAAGGATCTCTGTGATGCACCTTCTTTGAAGTATTGCTACGAAACATTGTTACTATTGAGACAACTATTTCGTTTCTCTGTTTTCCATCGAAAATTACGCCTCGGGAGTAACAATAACAAGAGGAGAGAGAATCAAGGGATTCTCCAACAGCTAGCTATGGTTGTTTGGCTTGATAGCAATGGAAGACAACTACTACAAATGGCCAGTAAAAGAGAGAGAATCTCTCGGGAAGAAACAAGTACAGTTGCACGATGTCAAGCTCAAATTAATCAGGAGGGCTAATTGAAATCCAAGGAATCGAAGCTTCACAGGTAACACACTATTACTTCTTGATTGCTAGCTTCTTTATTTTTCGATCACCTATGTCCTGTTGGCCCAGAGATTGTTGAACCAGGAATCACTTACAGTGTAGTACTTTGATTAATATTGGAAGAGAGAGGAAACAATGCTTGAGTTTTATTTTGAAGCCTTTATATAGGCAATACAATGGTACTTCTAGATAGTTAAGCTAATGACACACAACTCCTAAAGAATAGGACGAAGCAATAGAATAGGAAATGACAAAGGACCGGATAATTAAGTTAAATGCAACAAAATTATTCATAACATGTCCTTCTATAAATATGCGTCTATATATGTTGGAAACAGGCAGATGTTGAAGTAGAATATGAAGTGTCAGACTTGGAGGGGGGCTGAGCATTTTGATCCAACTTGGCTGCTGGACCCTCAGAAGCTCTGTACTGAGAAGGGGGCGTCTGTTCAAGTTGGCGTTGGGCCATTTGGTCTGTTTGTTTTGGCTTCTGAGGACAGAGAGGAACATACTGCAGTTTACTTCCGGGTCTTCAAAGATCACAACAGATATAAGGTTCTCATGTGTTCTGACCAGACAAGGTATGGTACTCACTAGAGTTCTGACCATGGAAGTTAGGAGGGTGTCTTAAGTATCTTTCTATTCAAGTGCTTAATGTTTGGTAAAACAAACTAATAGGTCATCCCTGAGAACAGATTAACAGAACTCTGGACAAACCAGCATATGGAGGCTTTGTTGACAAAGACATCAATTCAAAAGATAGAAAGGCTTCATGTGGCTTTCTCCTGAGATCCCAGAAAGATTTAATGGAACTATAAATCTAAGAGTTTGGTTATCTGGCTTGCAGAACTTCTGTAATATAGTAACTTCAGTATTATACATTAGCTATAATTTACTTGAGGAAGGCATCAATTCAATAGAAAAGTCTATGTAGATTCTTGTGATTAATAACCTCTGACTTGAGTTTGTAAAAAGTTACAGGTTAACTTAACCGGAACCATCCACAGGATCCTTCATTAATAAAGCCCAACTGTCCAATATTTCATTCCTTCAAGGTGCCCAAAATTGTTCTGATCCTGATAACTGGAACAGTTTCTCTTACAAGCATTAGGAACTCCATGATTTGGCAGGTCAGCCCAATATGATGACACCTTGTGTGCTATAGTATTCCTTTAACTCCATGTACTAATTAGAATGACACAAATGGCATCAATAAGGCTGTGCTGTGTATATAAGTAGTATCAAGCATTAGGAATGGAATCCAAGGTTAAACATTGGTTTGACTATTTACATGAAAAAAAATATGGAGAACATATATAATTGGCTTATTATATATTGTTGGCTCACAATTATCGGACCAGCTTGAGTTATCACCACTCTAATGATAAGAAACTGAACTCATGTTTCATCCATTTGGGGTCGAGAACAATCTATGTAGTAGAATTTTTACATAATTGTAATAACATTAATATGTCATTATAATTTGAAGAAATAGGCTAAAATATATCGTCAATTCTAACTTTCAATCCAAACGAACCCCGAAACCAAAGAGGGAGTGGAAAGAAAAAAGAAGAAGAAGCTTACATGCTAAAGTAAGTGAAAGAAAGTCGTTTCAACAGTCAGATGCATACATTTCCACTAGCTACTTTCATAGTCGACATAAATCAAGAGACATTCCAACAGGTGCATCGTGTTGCATGCAGAACCTTCTTTACAATATTGAAAGGAAACATAGAACACATCAATTGGTTGAAACCAACCCTTCCTCAAGTATAAGGAAAAAAAAAAAACACAACTTTAGCTCAAAAGCTCCTAAAGTGCAACTACAACTTATAATGTTGAGTGCATAGTGAGGTGGTGGTGCCATAAAGCCACTTGTTCCTTCATGCCTATATGTGACGAGGACCCAACCATCTGAGGTTCACTTCTACTCGATCCTCGGTGGTCTGGAACTGCTAGGTGCCCAACTGAGGATCAGCCTGGTTGAAGTGGACTGACAACTTGTGCCACTTTGAGGAGGTGGCAAACTGCACTAGCGCAACTGCTTGTGAGAAGTAGACAAGTCTGATGCTATCCCTCCAGTCTTTTGGGGTGTTACATTGTCTAATGGTTATGATCACTTAGAAAATTAGAAGATTGTAACATCTTCCTTTAGTAGGTTGGAACTTGAGTGCTCATCACAAGGGTTATGTAAAGGGAAAAAAAAAATGGTGTGGTGTGGGCATATGGCTGGATAGGGAGAGGATGATATGATCATTAATCAAGTGGACATGAGTGAGGCCTGTTGGAAAGAATGGTTAGGAATGGATACACCAAAACTATATCCTGATAGAATCTCCTTTTGTGAGTAGCTCATGACATTCATGCAACTTTGAATTTTTTTTTCAAATTTATATTGCATGTTAATTTTCAAATATAATTTAGAAATTAACAAAAAAATATTTGGAAATTGTTTTGTAGCAAAAGTTTAACAATTGGGCAAAAAATTAATTATACTCACTAGTAAATATATGTGCCTTGCACGTATAATAACGTATAATAAGTATGAGGAAGGATCAAAATCCCACACTTTTTGCATCCCCAATCATCCCTCTTATTTACACCATTGGATGGTGTTTTAAGTCATCTAATCTTAACCGTTGATTTATCAATGGTTAAGATTAGATGACTTAAAACACATCCAACAGATATGAACACGGGAATGCAAAAAATGTGGGGATGCCTATCCTTCCTCAATAAGTATATTATCCAATTATAGTTTAATATTTCTTCTAACTTATTTGGTTAAGGTGCAAGATATTTTTCTTGTTTGGTTGAGTTTGATTCTTCATGTTAACAAATTTTAACTTTTTTCAACAATTTTTTTACATAATTTATTTTTAAAATAATAAATGGACCGTGATATAATGACGACTTAGACGGCTCACTTGAGCCGTTTTGAAGCCTCATTATATAGTGGAAGATGACAGGTCCCACTGTTATTACTTGAATTCTATTTTTCTATATAAGGTCAATATATATTGTCACCGGCTTATTTTATGTATTATTATCAATTCATCGCGCTTCTCTTCCAATTTATTTGTAATGTTATTTTTTTTTAGGGCTTTTCTTCTAATATTTTGTATTCTGGACAGGAGCCATTAATTGTGAAGGAATGCACAAACTTCATGTGTCAACAATGTTTATGAAACTCTTGTCTGTGCATTGCTTGCATAAATATGTAAAAGGGACTCTAATTGTCAAAAATATATATATATATATATATATATATATATATATATATATAAATATATATATATATAAATGTTTACGAATTTTAAAAATGGATTATCAAAATTATCTTTAATTTATAAAAAAATTATAAATTTTATTTTTAAAAACAGTAATAAATTAAGTACGGATTTGATAACACATTCTAAAAATCAGATGGTGTGAAACAATTGCAATTTCGTATGTAAATTGTTTCACCGGCACTTGCACAACTTGGCAAGCTCTCTATAAAGTTTGTGTCAAAGAAACAAGTAGCTCTTGTCCACGTTTGACACTTGGACAAAAAAGCATCCTCGTGATGCCAATTAATAGTACAAATGACAAATCAGTAGAGGAAAGGACAGCAAGGCCAGAACATAAAGAAGGTCATTTTGTGGAGTCCCACGTTCTCTCGCCGACATGTTAAGCCAGCTGGACATCAGGGATTGTCGATTTTATAGCAGATATATAACAAAAATTACAACAATAAAGATTTTCTTAAGTTATTTTAATATTTTTCTTTCATTCTAGGTTAAGGTGTCTGTAATATTAGCAAAAATTATATTATTTGCAAATTCGTCCATGTCTATCCCTAATTCCAACAGATCTTTTAACCTATAATTTCTCTCCTATTAAGTGGTGATGCCTATATTTGTTAATCGTTATACATGTTCAAATAATCTTAGACGATTTTATCTCATTTTATTCTCATTAGTTGAATGCAGTCCGTAAATATAAATATGATATCTCTAACCTTCTAGTATGAATATGTTGGCTTCTTATCGTAACTTCGAGCATAGTCGTCCGTCTATCCCATTTCACCTACTCTCATTTACTTGTCATGTTATTTCTTTGAGAAGATTCCATAAAATATCTCTAAAAAGTATTACATAGTCCTTTTTCATCTTTTTTTTTAAGATGCACGGCATAATGCATCAGAATTTGTGTATACTACATTATATATTTTTTGGATTTATTGTCCTCATTTTTTTACACACATCTACACCTCCTCCGCAATTCGATTTGGAAATCGTCCGTCTGTCCAGAAAGATTATACCTCTCCGTACTGACCATAAGTTCCAGCTGAATTCGATATTAATGCGACAAAAGTTATTATAATTAGTATTCGTTTTGACTACATTAATTATTATCGTAGCATGAATAAAATAGCAACACTTATTATGACAAATTACATTATTTACAACAAAATAAATATTAAAAATAATATAAATGTTACATCAGCTGCATTTACAATTAAAAACGCACGCCCCTAGATTTGTCTAGCAGCACCTGGATGCCAAGAAGTCACTCTAGTACATTCTAGTCCAGCTTGGCGGGCTATTATAATAGAATCCTCACATGCCAAAGGTACCGTAGCATGTGTGCATGTTAACAGTCGACTACATCAGCCTGTCATTCTATACGTACAAACAAACAAACATGTAGCAACGAGTTTTCGAAAATCCAGATCCCACTATTTTAGTCCATATTTAAGAAATACACAATATTTTACAAAAATGAGAGTGAAGTATAAACATGTCTCGGAAACTAATGCTTCTTAATTATTGTATTACACAATAGGTACCAAAAAGGTGTATTGTTCCTTAATTATGTGTACTGTTCGAATTAAAAAGAAGTTATTAATCATGCAAATCACGTTACTGGATTCTCAAAATTATAAAAGAAATATAGTAGGTATAGTGGTAATAAAGGTAGCTAATTTTTTTAATTTTTAATTCGATAACTTTTTCTTTTGAGGAAAAAAAAAAAAGCAGCCAACATATCTAATCAAATCCATTCCAACCACAAGGGCTCGTTTGGATCAAGTTTTTGTATTCCTAGGAATAGATTTTAAATTCTTTTTTCATGGAAAAGTAATTCAACATTCTCATACTCATATTTGGTTAGATTGGAAATAGGTAGTTCAAAATTTTTAAAAATTTCATTTTCATATTTGGTTTACATAGAGATAGGAATTTTAATTTATTTAGTTTTTCTTTAATACCCTTTCATTAATTTCATGATGGTAATTTGAGATAGAAGTTGACAATTTGAAAATAAAGAGAGGGTATAACCGTCCAAACAAAATAACCAAACATCATTCCTAGTAAAGCAAATATATTCCAAGGGGGGCTTGGGGAAAGCTTTCCCACATCAATGGAAATAGCTTTTCCACATAAGCCCCTCATATTCCCTCTTCATTCTCAATCCTAAATATACCAAACATGGGTAAGAAATTCAAAATTCATTCCTAACCCTCAAAAACTTGAACCAAATGCCCCCCTAAGGTTATTGTCTTTGCGTTGTAAGTTTCGGTTAATGCGAGTCTATATTTTGGTTGGAATCGTGAACGTCTTCTATTCTATCACATGATATATTTGAATTTCACCTTGAATTAATTGCTAAAGTGCATTGATGCATGTGCGGCCGCAAAGTTTTTTAATTTTCTTTTTTCAAAGTTCAATATATATTAGTCCATGTATATTGCATATTTTTCAAATATAATATAGAAATTAACAAAAAAATTATTTGGAAATTGTTGTTGCAAAAGTTTAAAAATTGGACAAAAATTAAGTGTACTCATGGCCGGTCCCAATGTTATTACTTGAATTTTATTTTTCTATATAAGGTCGATATATATTGTCTACCGGCTCATTTGTAATTTATGTTGGAGATGTAAACCAAATTATGACAAGTTCATTGCATGCATGGATGTATCTAGAATGTCAAGTTCATTGTTTCATGCATGGATGTATCTAGAATGTCAAAGTTCATTGTTGCATGCATGAATGAATCTAGAAATCTTAAGAGTCATGTTCATTGTTGTTAATGCATCGTGATGTATCTTGAGTCCTATAAATAGCTATGTAAACAAATTGTTGATGTTTAGAAAAAATAAATCAAGCAAACAAGAAACAAAGTTGTTTATTCAGTCCACTAAATCTAACAACCTTGTCTCTCTTGTGCCTCGCTTCAATGGAGAAAAATATCATTATATTGGAGCAATCCCATGAAGCTATGCCTTGAATCTCAAGATCTATGGAGTGTCGTTGAAGAAGGAGTGGAGAAACCAGCAAATGAAGGCCAACTATCCGAAGCACAAAAAAGGTGCTGAAGGATAAGAGACAAAAATACGTTATTCCAAATCTATCAAGCAATTGAAATTCCAGTTTATGAGAGAATATCCAAGGCAAAAAGCTCCCAGGAGGCGTGACCAATTCTTGAGACAGCATATTCTGGCCAAAATCAAGTAAAAAAAGTACGCTTGCAAGCTCTAAGGGCTGAATTTGAGAAGCTAGAAATGAAAGATAATGAAAAGATTGAAGAATATTTTACAAAAGTGAACTCTATTATGAATCAAATGAGTTCAAATGAAAAAAAAATTTAGAAACTGAAAAAGTTGTTGAAAAAGTTCTTCGAAGTCTACCAAGCAAATATGATCATGTTATAGTTGTTATTGAAGAAAATAAAGATATTGCATCGCTGTCTTTGGAAAGTTTACAAGAAAAATTAGAAGCTTATGAATTTTGGATTAACAAAAGATGTCCGCAAAGTGTTTCTTCTCAGCCTGATCAAGCTCTCAAATCCAATGTCGCGTCTACGGGAGGCCGTGGTTCTTCTCAGAACCGTGGATGCAGAAGAGGCAATAATTTCGTGGTCGAAGTACAAATTTTTATGGCAAAGGAAGAGGTTATTTCAACAATAACCAAAATGAAGAAGAAGACAACTTCAATTCCAGATACTCACAAAGAGGACGAGGTCATGGTCATCAAAGAGGAAGAGGTCGTGGCTACTTTGAATGCTATCATTGCCACAAACTAGGCCACACTATCAATGAATGCTGGAAAAAAGAAGCATGCTATGTTCATGAAGCACAAGGTAACCATCAAGACACTTTGCTGCTTGCTTGTCATGGTGGTAACTTGGATAATTTGTGGTATCTTGATAGCGGTGCAAGCAAGCATATGACAGAAAATAAGAATTTATTTACAAGCTTAAAAAAATCTGACCGTGGCCAAGTAAAGATTGGTGATGACAGAGCATACAAAATAGAAGGCATGGGTGAAATTGCTTTCAAAACAAGATCTAGAAGTATCGAAAAGATGGGAGATGTATACTACATCCCAGGACTCAAAAGCAATCTTCTAAGTGCAGGTCATCTCTTAAGAAAATGGTTTGATATTCACTTCAAAAACAATACTTGCATTTCTTGTCGAAGAACAGTCAATTTGTTGCTATTACAGAAAATAATTTGTTTTCTCTAACACTACAGACCACTAACTTGTCATATTTCGGTAGCATTGACGGTGGAATCTCCAAACTATGGCATGATAGGTTTGGTCATTTGAATTATGGAAGCTTGAAGCAGTTAGTGACAAAGAAGATGGTTAAAGGGCTGCCTCAAATCTATTCCACTGATGAAGTTTGTGAAGATTGTCAAATTGGAAAGCTTCATAGATCTACATTCCCATTACATTCCACTTGTCGAGCCAAGAAGCCAATTCAACTTGTTCACTCAGACTTATGTGGACCAATGCAAGTTATATCTCATGGAGGTAAACGATATTTCGTCTCCTTCATTGATGATTACTCAAGAAAAGTATGGACTTATTTTCTCAAAGAAAAATCTGATGCTTTTTAAGCCTTTAAAAATTTCAAAATAGAAGTTGAAAACTTTTCTGGCATTAATATACAAACTTTGAGAACTGATCGTGGTGGTGAATATATTTCAAATGAATTTGAAAAGTTCTGTAGCATGAAATAAAGCATCAAGTAACTGCAAGATATACACCACAACAAAATGGTGTTTGTGAAAGAAAGAATCGCACCATTATGGACATGGTGAGATGCATGCTCAGTAGAAAGAAGCTGGACAAAGCTCTATGGTTAGAAGCTGTTTCGTGTGCTGTTTACTTGATAAACAGATCACCAACAAAGATTTTACAGAACATCACACCTCATGAAGCATGGTACGGAGTGAAGCCTAGTGTTCAACACTTGAGAATCTTTTGGAGCATTGCCTATGCACACATTCCTGTTGCTATAAGGTCCAAGCTCGATGACAACGCAGAAAAGTATATATTTGTTGGCTATAGTGAAAGAAGCAATGCCTATAAGTTATGCAATCCAGCAACAAAGAAGATTGTGATCAGTCGAGATTTTCGATATGACGAAGCTTCAACCTATGAAGGTGATACAAGTACAACTCATACTTTTATAGAAGAAGGTGAAGAAGTTGACTCGCAAGCCGAAAGTGTATCCCCAACTTCACCAAGAGAAGTTGTGCATCAAATACCTCCTAAAAAATGAGAAGTATACAAGAACTTTATGACTCAACTTGCTCATTTGAGTCAAATGATGCTGTCTATTTTGCTTTCTTTGCAGGAGAAGATCCAATTTTATTTGAAGATGCAAATAAGAAGAAACTTGGAGGCAGGCAATGAAGGAGGAGATAAAGTATATTGAGAAGAATGATACGTGGGATCTTCCACCACGCAAGATTGCCATTGGTGTGAAATGGGTGTACAAACTTAAGAAGAATCATGATGGCTCAACCAACAAGTACAAAGCAAGGCTTGTAGCAAAAGGATACAAGTAGAAGGAAGGAGAAGACTACACAGAAGTCTTTACACATGTTTCAAGAATTGAAACTGTTAGACTAATGATATCTCTTGCAGCTCAAAACAGTTGGAAAATATTTCAAATTGATGTGAAGTCGACATTCTTAAATGACATCCTTGAAGAAGAGGTTTATCTTGAGCAACCTCTTGGTTTTGTGAAGAAAGGAGAAGAAGACAGTCTACAAATTGAAGAAAGTATTATATGGCCTTAAACAATCTCCAAGAGCTTGGTACAGTCGTATCAACTTATACTTTGAGAAGCATGGATTTCAGAAGTGTCCATATGAGCACACTCTTTACACAAAAGAAAGACAAGATGGAAGCATTATTATAGTAAGTCTTTATGTTGATGATCTTATCTTCACAGGAAATAATATGGAAATGCTGAAGGAATTCAAGCTTTCCATGATGAAAGAATTTGAAATGACTGATTTGGGATAACTACATCATTTTCTTGGTATTGAGGCTCATCAATCCAAGAAAGGTATCTTTATTTCACCAGAAAGTTATGTAAAAGAAATCTTGAAGAAGTTTAAGATGGAGAATGCAAATCCAATCTCCTCTCCATGCCTAGCAGGAATAAAATTAAGTAAAGATGGTGAAGGCAAGCTTGTTAATTCCAGTATGTTCCGAAGTTTAGTTGGAAATTTAATGTACTTGACTGCCAAAAGACCAGATATTGTGTATGCAGTAAGTCTGGTAAGTCGATTCATGGAGAAACCTTATTCTAATCATTGGGAAGCGGCCAAAAGAATATTACGATACGTCAAGGGAACTGTTGACTATGGCATTTTCTATCAAGATAATGTTCCTGTCAAACTTGTCGGTTATACTGATAGTGATTTGGGTGGAAGGATTGATGATTCTCGAAGCACTTCTGGTAATGTCTTCAACCTTGGCAGCGGAGCAATTTTATGGAGTTCAAAGAAGCAGCCAATTGTGGTACTTTCTACCACAGAAGCGGAGTATATTGATGCATCTTCTACAGCTTGCCAAAGTATTTGGCTGAAAGGTGTTCTAGAGAGCATGAAGTTCAAGCAAGAAGGACCAACAACAATTTATTGTGACAACAAATCTGCTATCTCTGTCTCAAAGGATCCAGTCCAACATGGAAGGACAAAACATATTCGCATGCAATTTTACTTCCTAAGGGAGCTTGCTCATGAAGGAGAAATTAGTATTGAATATCGCAGAACTGAAGAACAACTTGCAGATGTGTTTACAAGAGGACAAGCCTTCAAGAAAAATATTGATACTTTAGGAGTCAAAAGCAAATTTGGTTTACAGGAGGCATTGTTGGAGATGTAAACCAAATTATGACAAGTTTCATTGCATGCATGGATGTATCTAGAATGTCAAGTTCATTGTTTCATGTATGGATGTATATATCTAGGAAGAGTCAAAGTTCATTGTTGCATGCATGAATGAATCTAGAAATCCTAAGAGTCATGTTCAATGTTGTTAATGCATCTTGATGTATCTTGAATCTTATAAATAGCTATGTAAGCAAATGGTTGATGTGTAGAAAAAACAAATCAAGCAAACAAGAAACAAAGTTGTTTATTCAGTCCACTAATAAAATCAAATATCCTCTTTTGTGATATCATATCCTCTTTGTATCCTACAATTTATTATCAATTCATCATGCATCTCTTCCAATTTATTTGTAATGTTATTTTGAGTACTTGTGCACTTTATTGAACACTATAATGTATCTAGATTTTTAATTTGCTTACAAAATTTTCATTTTTGATGCAATCGATTTGTAATTTTATTTTGAGTACTTATAGATACCTTGTTTTTCACATAGTTTCAGGATGGGTCTTAGAGTCAAGCTAGATTTATTATCTCCTTTCATAGACTTTGTGTCATAGTTATGGATTGGTCAACTGAATTTATGAAATTATAAAGTGAATTTTATTCATCTAGTAATTACTATGACGATATGTTTTACGCTTTCGGGGGAGGATCTTCATTTAGTACAAGAATAATTCCTTCTTACTTAATATGTTGGGGAAAAAAAAAATATTGCATTCCATAATTATGTGAAAAACTAGTGTGGGTTCTCTAGATATAATTTATTAAAAAAAAAATGCAAATCACATCATTACCATTCTTTAAAATCTATATTATAAAAAAATTAGTAGGTAATTTGACAATAATGGTAGCCATTCCTTTACTCTAAAAAAAGTCAATATCTTATTCTACTTTTGCCAACAATATCCATTCACATCCATTCAAAGATATACGGAGACTATTCTTCAATATAATATATATTACTATTACATGCAAACAAAAGTTTATGCAAGGAAAAAAAAAGACCACTCAATCTCTCTCTGCTCTATATATAGGTCCCCCCAACTCCATCCAAAGCTTCTCAAACCACCTATTCTTCTTCTTCTTCTTCTTCTTCTTCTTCTTCTTATCTCTCTATAGTTTTCTATAATTATGGAGAGGTTTTATAGGGTTTTGTGGGTGTTTATGGTGTTGTTGTTCTGTTGGAGAGACATTATTAATGTTGAAGTGGTTGACGGGTCTCATTTGGTTCTTGAGGACCTCCAGTCCGTGTCTGCTGCCGTAGTCGATACCAAGTACAAGACTGGATACCACTTCCAACCACCGGAGCACTGGATCAACGGTACGTACCTACGTAACCCCCACTTTCAATTCATTCTAGCTTAATTATAATTAATTAATTAATTATCATATATTTATATATCCTTAGGAAGGAAACGCTTAATTGATGCTTTGTCGCCAAATATTATGTTAATACTACTACTACTAATAATAATAATTTTGTTCATTTGGAGTGAAAGAAGAAGAAGAAGAAGACTCCATTGAGAAAGCTAAGTTAGTTCCTGGTTTCTTGCGCATTTTAGCAGAATGTATAGCGCCTTGCTTGGATGCGCCGTCCGATATTTTACCGTTATTTGCGTGGCTGCAATTGATTTGGTTTCTTCCTTTTTGTTTTTGTTTCACAAGAAACTCTTGAACTTTTTTATTTGCAAACAAACAATACCCTATCTAGTGAAGTTTTGCTACAGGGGGAAAAAATGTGACAGCAAAACAAACAAACTATTTACATGTGACAGCAAAACAAACGAACTATTTACAAGTGACAGCAAATACTCATTGCTAATTATTTTCAATCATTCCTTTTTCTATTTTTTTTTTAAGGTCGTTTTTTTTTTTTTTGAAATCCCACGCTCACACACAATTGGAGGACTCGAACCTTGCCGGTCCCTCCGGGTGTCCGCTCTAATTTGTCATTTCGCAAAAAACAGCATATTTCTTGGTTCTCAACAGACCATATATGGTTAGATATAAATTTATGTTTGTACTGCATCTGATCCACTTATTAACTTTATAAAAAAAACGTCCACGTGTTCAAAAAGGAATGATTTTCTTTAGTTTAGTGATGAGTGCTTAATACTTTATAATAACATAAAATACTCTTATAAAAAAAAATATGACAAATTTGAAAATAAAATTTCATCAGTCACTATCATCACTTCCATTTTTTTATTTTTACGAATAATACTTTCAAACTTCACACGTAATCTTTTCATGTACTTAATGCCAAAAGTTTGTTACTAACTCTTGTATGTTGTTTGTTTTGCATTTGCTTTGGTGGTTGGCATTTGCAATGGCAACAGATCCGAATGGTACGATGCTCAATTCTTCATTTTGATTATTTTAATCTTTCACCCAACCCTTGTTTATTAGACAAAAATATGTTTTAATTAATTAATTAATTAATTAGCAGCTAAGCATGGATTAAATATAAATATGATGATCATCCAGGACCTATGTACTACAACGGGGTCTACCACTTGTTCTACCAGTACAACCCCAAGGGTGCAGTGTGGGGCAACATTGTGTGGGCCCACTCGGTGTCGACCGACATGATCAACTGGAGGGCCGTGGATCCCGCGATCTACCCGTCCAAGCCGTTCGACATTAACGGGTGCTGGTCGGGATCCGCCACGATCCTACCGGGCAACAAACCCGTGATCCTCTACACGGGCGTGGACCCGCAGAACCAACAGGTCCAGAACATCGCGTTCCCGAAGAACTTGTCGGACCCGGATCTTAGGGAGTGGGTGAAGCCCGACTACAACCCGATAATCGCCCCGGTCGACGGGATCAACGGCAGCGCGTTCCGCGACCCGACGACGGCGTGGCTGGGCCCCGACAGGCGGTGGAGGCTGGTGATCGGCACGAAGAGGAGGAGCCGAGGGGTGGCGGTGATGTACCGGAGCAAGGACTTCATCCACTGGGTCCGGGCGAAGCACCCGCTGCACTCCGCCGCGGGCACGGGCATGTGGGAGTGCCCGGATTTCTTTCCCGTGGCTATGAGGGGCGTGCGTGGGGTCGACACGTCGGAGTACAATGGCGAGCTCAAGTACGTGTTCAAGGTCAGCTTGGACCTGACCCGCTACGAGTACTATACGATCGGTTCGTACCGTCGCGACCTGGACAAGTACGTACCGGACGGTGCGTCGGTCGACAATGGTTCGGGCTTGAGGTACGACTACGGGAACTTCTACGCGTCCAAGTCGTTCTTCGACGCCGGGAAGAAGAGGAGGATACTGTGGGGGTGGACTAACGAGTCGGACAGCCGACAGGACGACATTGACAAGGGTTGGGCTGGCATCCAGGTTGGTTAGCTAGCTAGCTACAATTGCAACTTGTTATGATGCGTGCATGCATGCATGTCTGATATATTCATGATCGAGATTTTAATTTTGCAGACGGTTCCGAGGGCTGTGTGGCTCGATCCAAGCGGCAAACAACTCATCCAGTGGCCGATCGAAGAGCTCGAGAGGCTGAGGGGGAGGCTAGTCTCGGTCAAGAACAAGGTACTAAGGAGTGGAGGCCTGGTTGAGATCTCTGGAATACTTACTTCACAGGCAAGTTCATGCATGCACATGCATGCATCACTGCATATCTTAATAGTTTGAAGCATTAAATCTTACTTTGAAGCTTGACCTCACCGGTACAATGGATTGAGACAGCAAATTAAGAAGGACACGAAATGATGTTGCAAAAAATAGTAGTAGACGTACATATATTTGTTTGATTATGGAATATCTTCACATACAATGAGTCAATGACTATCTTCACATACACAACATGATGTTGCACAAATTAAGAAGGACACGACGAGATCGATGTTGCACAAAATAGTAGTAGACAAATATTTGTTTGATTGTGCAATATCTCCACATACAAAGACTAATTAGTCAGTTTCTGCGTTTATCCTTGCACAATATTCTTCTACTGTGTTTGACTTTTGAATGTTAGTTTGAGAAGTTGGATTTTGCTTCTAAAACTAAACTTTGCCTAGAAGAATCCGGGCCAGGTGGAGCTCAAGAGCAGTCTTGTTTGAATTGTAACAGCAGTACTTGACTGAAATGGGAAATAATATTAATTTCCAGTTAGTTGACAATTAATTAATTAGATATATACTGTGCAAGTGCAGGCAGACGTAGTGGTGTCATTTGAGGTGACGGGACTAGCAAAGGCTGAGCGGTTTGATCCGAGCTGGAGTGACCCACAGAAGCTCTGTGAGAGGAAGGGCACAGAGGCCAAGGGTGGGGTCGGTCCGTTTGGGCTCCTAGTGCTTGCCTCTAGCGGGAAGGAGGAATATACGTCTGTCTTCTTCAGGATCTTCAAATCTCCCACCAAGTACGTGGCCCTCATGTGCCAGGATCCATCCAGGTCTGATTTCCCATATCCTTCCTTCTTTCCAATCTGTGTCCATCGACCACATTGACATTGTCCCCCCACCGACTACCGACTACCGACTGCCGACTAGCGATCATGCATGCGCACTGCAACTTAACATTAGGTGACTCTGACGTTTGTACTTTGTAGTAATCCCACTTGCGTTCACTTTTCAACAATATGCATATACATGTGACATACTGGCACGTAATTAAGAGCAATCAGATCAACAAGGCATACATGTCTGTTGCGGAAAAGTTGGCTAAGGCCCACATCATATATATATGATCAGAAACAAATTAAATTGACTCAAATATAGATCTCTCTTTAGCTACTTAAGCTAGGACGGATATAATTGTGCGTTAAATTAATGCTGCAGTTGACTAATAATTAGTCTTTTCTTATGGGCGCGGTCAGATCATCGGTGAGGGCAGGGTTATACAAACCAGTCTATGGAGCATTTGTTGATGTAGACATCAAGAGGAATGGTCAGATTGCTCTCAGGAGCCTGGTATGTTGACGAGCTAACGTTCCTGATCTTCTTCTTGTTCGGTTATTTGATATCTTGACATTTTCTCTTACTGCTGATAATGTGTGTAGATTGATCACTCTGCGGTGGAGAGCTTTGGAGGAGAAGGGAGGGTGTGCATTACGTCGAGGGTTTATCCGGGCATGGCAGTAGGAAGCAATGCTCATCTGTATGCATTCAACTACGGCGCGGAAGACGTGAAGATCTTGGACCTCAAGGCATGGGAGATGAAGAAACCCTTGATGAACGGAGCCTAATTAAGAAAGCAGCAGTTTGAGAAGAGATTTACATTTGATGGGGTTTTATGTGATTCCTCCACTTCCCCCTTTCCTTTTGCCACAATTTTTAGATTAGGATTGAATAAACTACTGTGGCATGATTGTTCTCGTTCAACTCGCTAGTGAAGTTTGGTTAATGGTATTTATTACTCTCTGTGTTTCTTGTGTGTGAATCCCTAACATCTGCAACTGGCTAGTGTAATAACTAATTTTTTATTTTGAGGTACGTTTTTTTTTCTCCGGCTTGACAAATGTCGAGGAGGATTCGAACCTGTGCCTTTTGCGCTGAGGCCTCCGTTGCTATCACTAGGCCACAACCCATTCAGGACTTGCTACTGAATTACTTCAACTAATTAAGAAGCTTTTTCTGTTGAGGATACTGATACGTATCAACTACATAATGAATTTGTATACTTGTCACCTTGTCAGGCCCGGCCCAGGCTAGGGGCGAGGTGGGCAACCGTCCAGGGCCTCCGATTTTTGAAGGCCCCATAATTCTAATGTAAATAGACCATCACCAAATTTAAAAAAAAATTGGAATGAAAAGCCCAAAATTGATAGCAGATCTAAGAAGATGCTGAAAGAAAAGAAGAAATAAAACGTACGGCTCTTCACCTTCAAAAAAAAATTAAAACTTTTCTAATTTCGAAACGGTAAAAAAAACTGAAAGTGCGCTCAAACGGTTGCAAAAAAATTAAATCTCACCACCTATTCATCTTCTTTCCCTCTTTTATATAACAGAAAATTCAACATATTTTATTATCTTCTCTCTCTCTGGACTGGACCGAACAATCGAACATCATACAGGGTAACACATCGCCGGCGAGTTGGCGACCTTCTCCTGCAACCACGAGACCCCAAACCAGTGACCAGGTATGATTTATGAAAGAAGAGAGAGTGAAGAGTTATTATGTATTGATTCTTTTCGGGTTGCAAATTTGTCATAGTAGCACTAGCAATCAATATTGTACGTTACATAACATGGGTGATAGCCTGATGGGTCTGGAGCAGGGACAATATTTTTTTAAGCTTTGGTTGCAACTTGCAAGCAAATGTACACAAAATATTTTTTTTAACCAAGTTTCTCTCGCTAAACCCCCACACTTTATGAAGGCTAGCCGCTAGAGCACAGTAGCAAAACTTCAAAGGACGAAGACCATAGAATGGTCAGAAAAACTATAAATTAGAAATATATTTAAAGTAAGATTAAATGGTCTAGCTATGGTATCGATTGAAAGTAATATATTAGAAAATTTTGATTATGATAGCTTAATTGATGATTTTGCCCATAAAAATGCTAAAATAAATTTTTATTTAGGTGGAAAAAAAGGCCTCGTTTTTACATTACGCCCTAGGTCCCATAAAGTGTAGGACCGGCCCTGCACCTTGTATACTTGAGGATACTGATACCCATTCAGGGCTTGCTACTGAACTTCAACTAATTAAGAACCTTTTTCTGTTGAGGATACTGATACGTATCAACTACATAGTGAATTTGTATACTTGTCACCTTGTAGTCACATCAAAATTAACATGCCACCTTTCACAAAAGTGACATCCACTTTATGCAATATGATAAGGTGGAATTTCACAACTGGAAGTTTGGAAAAGTAGAATATTATCCACTTTGGAATAGATGCGGGCCATGTTATTATTATCACTGCACTATGGAGTGACTCAAAATGGAGGCATGAAAAACGCTAAATAACTAATCCTTCCCCTCCAATAACTATATCCTGGGGATGTTAGCTGAAAAGTTGCTGTCAAATTTGAATATGGTGAACAATTCTCATTTTCAAGATGTTGAAGTTCTCCAACTGGACTAAAAACATAAGGATATGTATATCATTAACTGTACCGACAGTAAATTATATAAAATTGTGCAAAACGATAGAAGTCTGAAAAATTTTAGGAAACAATACAATCCAACAAACCTAGTGTCGGAAATTGGACAATGTCCAATTTCCAACACTCCATTTGTCGGAAATTGAGATGGACGTTGGTGTTGGGTTGGGTTTGTTCAATGGGGGTGGTGGGTGGGTTGATAATTGGTTTTATTTTTCTTTTGAGTTGGCTCGGTTTTTTTTGGATTTTAGGTTTTAGGTTTTAGTTGAATGTGATGTTGGTTTTATATTTGAGTTAGTTTGATTTTTTTTCTATTTGTTTTATTTTTGGTTTGTCAGATTGAGGTTTTAACCAGGTGTAAGATTCTCCAACGTTACAATTCCAACGTTCCAATTCTAACGTTACAATTACAACGGCTATATTAAACCACAATGCTATGTATAAGTATCTAACCAAGCAACACTACTACAAAAATAGATAGCAATGACGGCTAAATATGTTAATTGATGACATTTGTTTGGCCGTCATATATGAAGGGGTCATCTTTATCATTAAAAATCAATGACAGCTCAACGCACGTCATCTTTATTTATAAAAGATGTCTTTTGTGTGTCATCTTTATTTAGTGTCACTCCCCGTTCCCAGAATGCGTATTTTTATTCATGTACAACTCATGTATATTTATTTAATATTTATCATGTATTATCCTGTATTTAAATTCCTTTAATTTCATGTCAATTAATTATCTGCATTTTATTTCCTGCAATTCTATTCCTGCATTTTATTTTCTGTATTTTATTTCCTGTTGTTATTCTTGCTTTTTAGGTTCAGGTTCATAGTGGTTCTTTTCGGGTTGGCCTTGTGGACCCGATGGAACCCGACCCACAACTCCCACCTACCACCACCCTTCCTATTTAAGCTCCCATTCCCTTCTCTCTCCTCATAACTCTCATTCTTCACCATTACTTCTTCTTCTTCCTCTTATCACTTCTCCACCTACCAGCAGTAGCAGCAGGCAAGTACAATCTTGCTTCTTGCTTGGAGAACCATTTTTATGGTTCATTTCTCTTTCTCTCATGATTCTGAGAGAGTTTACTACTTGGCATTTTTGATTTCTTTGGCTGGTTTTTGCTAGATCTAAGTTGTTATATTCTCGACTGTTCATGGGTTTTTGAATCTCCCAACTTAGCGTGGATTTTAGTCACGCTCATGTTCTTACATGTCAGCGTAGATTTTAGTCACGCACACGTTCTTACTTGTGCGTGCGTGGATTTTTATTCACGCACACGTTTTTACATGTCAGCGTGGATTTTAGTCACGCACACGTTCTTACTTGTGCGTGCGTGGATTTTTAGTCACGCACACGTTCTTACTTGTGCGTGCGTGGATTTTTAGTCACGCACACGTCTGTACGTGTCTGCGTGAATTTTGAGTTACGCTTACTTGTGCGTGCATGGATTTTTAGTCACACACACGTTCTTACGTGTCAGCGTAGATTTTAGTCACGCACACGTTCTTACTTGTGCGTGCGTGGATTTTTAGTCACGCTCACGTTCTTACATGTTAGCGTAGATTTTAGTCACGCACACGTTCTTACTTGTGCGTGCGTGAATTTTTAGTCACGCACACGTTCTTACTTGTGCGTGCGTGGATTTTTAGTCACGTACACGTCTGTACGTGTCTGGGTGAATTTTGAGTTACGCTCACTTGTGCGTGCGTGAATTTCTTATCATTCTTCACGCTTACTTGTGAGTGCGTGAATTTCTTATCATTCTTCACGCTCACTTGTGAGTGCGTGAATTTCCCTTCACGCTCACACTGTGCATGCCAACGTGAACCACTTTTCATGCTCACTCCTACTAGACTTGTTGGCGTGACTTTTGGCCTTAGCTTAGACTTGCTGGCGTGACTTTTAACCAGGGTGTTTTTATTTGCTCTATAACTTATTCATTAATGATGGCATGATAATTCTTCTATTATATCCTTACGCCTTTTTGTATGAACTTGATAAAATCATGATAGGTTAATATTGTTAATACATATGGTTGTGTAGAACGTGCCATGTGCCTTGATTGGTTTATGGATACCCAGTAAGACTGGAACTTAACCTTGAGAATTATAGACTCGACCCCATGTAATACTAATTGACTTTCATGCCTTGTCATCATTGATAATAATGGTTATCTTGACTATAATTGATCATGCGTTCCTAGTTGGAACTAAGAGACTGGCTAGTCGTCTTATTGAATGAAATGAATGAGACACGTTCATGTACAATGAACTATTGCAATCGATTAGCTGATCCCAAATATTGGCATACAGGCACATGCAGGCTTCAAATTATTTATTTATTTATTTTACAAAAACAGCATATGTACTTTATGGTCAAGGCATGATTACTCCGTGGTTAGATTTGATTGTTGCATCACGCTATGTAAAACCTACAACCTAGCCGCACGGGTATCGTTGTAGAGTTGCGCATATCGTACCCCGTACGGAAGTACTCATTTGAATGACCATGATCCACGGCATGGAACTTCACTCAACGTAGGGACTATTAAGTTAAATAAAATAATGATAGCATGGAGAGAATGGATTCCCGAGTTCTTACATGGCAGCCCTCTTTGGGACTATTAAGTGCCCGACAGACCGGCTGGTTCCCACAGATACTGTCACACGGGCAGGGAACAGTATCTGCTTATATTATTGTACATGCTATATAACGACGGGCGTCCCGCTGGGACTCGTCTAAATACATGATTGGCGCAATTGATTGATTGGATAGACTAGCCTTGCTTGCACATAGTAAGAACTGAGGAATCCCAATTTGCATAATTCCAGGATAACTTGGGACTCACAATAGCAAGCCGTAGTAGTTGATTGGCCGTTCAAGATAATTTGTTTGTGCACTATACCTACTCTGTTACCTAACAGAGGTAATCAGAATGTCAGGACATGACGGACCAACTTCTGTCCTTGTTTGGTTGGGGGGTTGGTTTGAAGTGTCGTGATGTTATGTGAATCCTAGTGGAGAGCAGAGATCTATTATTATATTCTCTTACTTACTGGTTTAGTCCTTCATATCGTGCTTCCTTGTGCTACTTGCTATTAGAGGTCTAACCTCTCTGGTTTTGCATGGCCAGATTTAGAGCCGGTCCCCGAGGATCCAGCTTACTTCTACCTCCAAGATGGTCAATACTAGGGGAATGATCGCAGGAGGACTCGAGTGGGTTCCTTACCCCACCGCTCGTTTTGTTATTTACTTCATACTTAGCCGTTTGGCACCGACATGTTAGTCGGATTATCTTGTACTTACTTTTGCATAATTGTAACTAAAGTCAGACTGCAGCTGATAACAATTGTGTATATGTTACTATACCATCTGGCTATGTTTTGTAAAGCCAGATCTCCAGAACATTTTGACTGAGCGTTTGGGACGCCTTACTGCTTTATCTTACATGTTCTCTATTTCTGTTCTTGTTTTGAATGATTGAGATAATAGATGTGAAGTGACTATAGTAAGACTTTCATGTAGTATGCACCCCCTCGTCTGGTTAGACAGCATTGATCGTATTATACGGTATTCATCTACCCGTAATACGTAGCTGGCTGAGTCATTCTCCCGCTCTCCAGTATTCTGGTTCTGGGGCGTGACAAGGTTTTAGTGGTGGCCCATGCAGGTCTGATTTCAGACTTGTGGGGTATTTTGATTTATAGGATGTCTCAATCACACGTGTTTTCTCCTTGATCTCATGATTCGTTATTCTCAACCCTTGCTTGACATTCCGGTATCCTTTGACTTCGTTGATCCTTCATGTCCGGTTGTTTGATTGTTCTCTTGTCCCTTTTTTTAGGGGCACTTCGTCCGCATCGGTCAGAGCTGGACAACAGCAGGAGCAGCATGGACAACCTGACCATGCTGGTCAGCAACAAGGACCAGTCTCACCTCAGGAGGCTACCCAGGAAGAAGTGATAGTGGAACCAGCAGCTGGATCGCAGTATCCGGATGTTCCACCACCACCGACAGTTCCACCTACCCAAGTGGACACACCAGCCCTTCTGGAGATCATGAGAGGAATGATGGCTACTCAGCAACATCAGATGTTGGCCCAGCAACGCATGCACACTCAGCTACAAGAGCAGAATGTGTTGCTCAACCAAGAATTGCAGACGGCTTTGGAAAGAGGAGTGAGGACTGATTCAGGAGCATCAGCCAGGTTTTGCAAGTACAACCCCCGCCGTTTCAAGGGCACGGAGGATGCCATCTCAGCAGATGCATGGCTTAAGGATATTGAGGCTATTCTGACGGCAGCTAAGGTACCGGCAGAAGAACGTGTGGATCTAGTGAAGTTGTTACTTCAGGATCTCGCACGTGATTGGTGGGAATCAGAGGAAGTGGGCATCAGACGTCCTGTGGCTTGGGACGATTTCACTACAAGATTCAAGACTAAGTACTATGGAGTTGTGGCACGGTTCGAGCTACAACAGAAGTTTATCAGCCTCAGACAGGCTGGCAAGACTGTATATGCTTATGTAGCGGAGTTCTGCAGATTGAGTAGATTCGCCCCAGAAATGGTAGCGACAGAGAGCCAGAGGGCCATGAGGTTTCAGCAAGGGTTTCATCTTGAACTCTTGCAATTGATAGAGGGGGACAATTACCAAACTTTTGACGAAGTATTGACGGCGACTCGAAGGCATGAGATCACCATTCAGAGGCTTGCGACAAGGACTGGGGGTCAGAAGAGATCCCACAGCCAGATTGAAAGAGGAGGGGGAGCAGCGCCCCGAACAACAGCACCATCCACTGGCATTCGTATCCACGATGTGGCGATACGAGGACCAGCACCACCACCCAGGCAGCAGCAACAGCAACAGAGGAAGAACCAGCAACCCCCGGCGGGCTGCACTTATTGTGGGAAGATGGGGCACACTGTAGGAGCGTAAAAAGTGCTTCAAAGAAAGAGTCATCTCATTCGTAAGTGGCCTGCTTTACGCCTAACAGAACGGGTAATTTCTTTACGCCCAAGACAAGGCTAATTGTATTACGCCTAAGCAGATTGATCACTTTACGCTTGGGTCTGCACCGGTGATTTTACGCCAAGGATTGAGCAGCCTCTTTCACACTGGACAAAGGCTATCAAATCTCGCATTTAATGCAGACTTTGACATGAAGATATCAATGATGGAATTTACCACAGAGTTCAATGGAATTTGTCTCATACAAAGACCATTGTTGACGTTTATAGAGATCGAGCTACTTTACGCTCACTGAATGGTTTCTTTTACGCACGGAGGTTTACATGAGTCCTTACGCTCATAAAAAACAATGTGTGCGTGAAGTCTATTTGAGCCATTTTACGCTCAAGGTTATTCAATAACCACTTTACGCTGGAAACCTATGACAGAGCTAGTTTACGCTCATCCTTTTACGCCCTATTCGTTCTGGCCAGTTTGGAACGTGGTGTGCCTACGTGGTCTTCATGCCACATATTTCGAAGAACGTGTGTACATGTATCCTATTCTTACTGAAATGATGGGACACGTGTCAGCATATACAGAGGATGATTCTGATCGTGGAGGGCAGTTGTTAGCGTAAAGACAGATGTTGATGCTCTTTTACGCACGAAAGCCCCAGTCTATAAATAGTCTCATTTTTCTCATACAACAGACACAGACAGACAGACAGAGAAAGACAGAAGAGAATACAGAGATCAGAGCTTCGAGATTTTGATTCTCTGGAGCATCCTTCTTCAACTTTTCTTCCAGAACAAAGTGAAGCAAAGCAGGAAAGCATTCGGCCTCGCCATCAGTGCCCAAGTGCGTCGATACCTTTCTGGTGCATTAGTTCTTCCAAATTGTTCTACTTCAAGCAGTGATCTTCATCATCATCATATGGTCCAAGGAACAAAGTGATCATTTACGAATCAGACTTCTATAGCAATACTTTCCCAGAATCGAATTTGTACTTCTTGTACTTTTTCTTCTTGTTTTTGTTTTCAAAAGCCAATTCCTCTAAGGCATTTTGTTAATCGAAACAAAAATGGCGACTCTGCTGGGGACGACCTTCTCCTCTGACGAGGAGGTGATTGCTCAATATGATGATGTTTCGGTCGGTTCGACCAAGAAGACTCTGGTGGTACACTTCGACCAGACTGCCTATGAAGAAATGCTCCGAACTGGGGGTGGTTCTCGCCATTCCAATGTTCAAAAGTCTCGCAAAGCACGAAAAGTTTGGATTCCCAAATCCAAAGTGATTTCTGATCTCTCTGCTGCTTCTGATGACAAAGGAATTCTTCCCACTCCTGTCGTAGGGGCTCCCGTTCATAACGAGGCAGTCCCTACTTCAAAGTTGCACTCGAAGTGTGACGATTTGTCTTCCGTTTGTAACGGTGAAGATAACCAGGTTTCACGCCCACTGCGTAAAAATCAAGTTTCACGCTCAGTGGGTAAGAACCAAATTTTATGCTCAGTTCATAAGAATGAGACTCCCATTCGTAATGGGGCAGACTCTAAAGCTTGTGCTTCTGGGTGTAAGAATCAGTCTCCCGTCGGTGACGTGGTAGGCCCAAATAAATTACGCTCCTCGCGTAAAACAAAATCTCCCGTTGGTAACGTGGTAGATAACAAGATTTTACGTTCCATGCATAAAGATAAATCTCCTGTCTATGACAGTGTAGATGAAATCCACAACGATGCTCACATGTCGAATGTGAATGTATCTAAACGTGTGCAGCGTAAAAATATTGTTGGTACAACTTCTGTTCTACACCAACAACCTTCTTATACTGCTTTTACGCACACAATTCCAAACGCGTAGAAATGTACAATTTGGTTCTGCGAATGCAGCCAGTAATCTTCTTTATACACAAGGGACTAAACGTTTTTCTACCCCCAATGTAATAAAGAAGAATACTTCATCCACTCCTTCTGACTTGCGCGAATTGCTAATACAAAAGCGTAAGAATAGACAATCTCCGGTGACATTCCCCCAAGAAAAACATCTTTTGTGAATACCACCAGGTTGTAATTAACTGTTGTTGTTCAGCTTCAAGACGATCGGTTTTTGATCGATTGAGTTTCAATACACCTCCACATCAAGCTGAAGACCAAGAACATGAGCTGCCATATGTGTCAGTCAACATGGCATCTCATACTAACAGAGGACGACGTCCAAGACGGAACACGTCCCAAACTCCAAGTCAACAACAGTTCAACAGGCTTCTTGATTCCTTTGAAGGAGTATATCAGAATACTCGATCAAGAAGACAAAGACAATTGCAGACTTCTGATTCAGAGGCTGGGGGTACTCAATCTCTTGAGTCTGACACCGATAGCGTGGATTCGTACTTCTATACAAACCCTTATGTATCTTCAAGAGAGGTTGAATCCTACGCTGTTGGAGATGAACCAGAGATGTCATCTGCTAATACAGAACAATGTCTCACTGTTGTTGAACAATCACTGAAGGATATGCTTAATATGGTGCAAAGCATGCATCAAATAATTTTGAATCAGCAAACTGCTCAACCGACAGTAGTAACACCGGCACCAGTAGCAGCACAAACTCAAGATAGTCAAGGGGCTGAAATACCTTTGAACATTCAAGAGCCTGCTGCTAATCAAAATTCTGCATCTCCGGATCCCATCATTCCAGAAGATGTACCACCTCCAGTGGGGATCATGGTGCATCCAACGACTACTCAGTCGAATGTGCTTCCTCAAACCAGCGAAGCCATTCAAGCAGTGCGTGAACTTAAAGCACAGTTTGAAGTTTTAAGGCACAAAGATCAACTCCAGAGGCTAGGGATTAAGCAACATTATCCTCCTCATTGGAATGATGTACCCTTTCCACCGAAGTTCAAACCACAATCCATGGTTTTGTTTGATGGAAAAGCATCTCACAGTCAATATATCAACTACTTTGATATTATGACTGTACACTTGCAGAAAAATGATGCTCTTCTCACTCGAGTGTTCATCGGGTGTCTGTCGGGTTCAGCTTACGACTGGTATCGTAGCTTACCCGATAACTCTATTTCGTCTTTTGACGAATTCAAAGCAATGTTCCTCTCCCGCTTCTATGAAGGAGGTATGGACATGAACATGTCCTCCTTGATAGAAATCAAACAAAAGGAGAAAGAAGATACTCGGACGTTCATTGAACGTTTTCGACAGGCTACTCTAAAGATGCCTCCTGGTATGCCAGATTCAGCATTGATTGACACATGCAAGATGAATCTGCGACCATCCATTGCTGTCTTCACAGGTTCCCAATTCTCAGATTGGGCTTCATTTATCATAGCAGCAGTTTCTGTCGAGACCAATGGTAGGTTGGCTCGCGAACATGGGATGATTTTCGCTTCAGAAGATAAAGGGAAGAAAAATAATCCTGGTAATAATCCTGGCAATCGTAATGTGAAAGGAAAAGATACTCTTATGGTTAATCTTTCCAAGAACAAAACGACGTCAGGTAATCAGGAATCCTCCAGGTCAAAGGAAGAATACTCTTTTGACGAAAGTGATATTCCAGGGATATTCCAATGTCTGGTGAAAAGTGGTAAACTTCAGATTCCAGAACCAAAGAGGCCTAATGAGGTGAATCTGACCGACAATCCCAAGTATTGTATCTATCATAGATACATTAATCATCCTACCAGTGCTTGCTATGTCTTGAAAAAGAAGATCCAAGAGCTGATAAATGGTGGCGCCATCGCTTTAACTAATGATGATCATACGGTGACAACCAATATGGTTTCTCTTCAGTTTGGGGATTTTCCTCCACAGTAAGTCCCAGATGGAATTATTCCAATTCCGAAGGCGACGATGAAGATTGTGAATATCCCGCCTGCCAGGGAAGAAAATACAGGATTGTTGCCTCTCACATTGAAGAATGGTGAAATCATGTGGGTACATCCTGACTTAGTGCCTGAACTGGAAAATGAAGGTAAAACTTCAAAATCTAAGAAAGGCAAGAAAGTCAAAACTTACAACATGATTTCTCATAATATTCCAGATCCTGATGACTTGGATCATCTATGGGGCAGCCTTCCTCTAGAAGATAGACTGAAAGGACTAAACATCTGTCCTCCAAGTCTAGCTCCTCCTACCAAGCTCAAGCTTACTCATCAGCAGTGGCTAGCTATGAATAGTGTTCCTTTATACCGGGCACAACAAGTCTTTGCTGCTTATGAAAAAGCTCCAACAAGGATTTCTCCTCGCATCCCGAATCCTTCCTTAACTACAGAGACGTCTGTGTTTCATTCTCCTGTAGTTGCAGAGATTCATTCTTCTTCCTGTGCTGAAATACCTGTTCAAAGTCCACTGCCTATCCATTTGTATAGTCAGCAATCTGTTATTCTCATGAAGAAGATGGGTTACGACTTTCAAAAGGCCGAAGGTTTGAACCATGATAAAGGAATACATTTTCCTTTACAAATTCAAAATCAGAATTCTACCGCTGGATTGGGTTCTGAAGTCCCTCGTAACAATCCTCACAAGAAGAAGGCTAAAGGAAGAAAGACTAAATCCTGTAATATGGTACTTTCTTCTCCTGAGTCTGAGGAAGAAACTTTTGCTGGTACAAGATCTGGAAAAGAGTACCATAAAGACTATAAGGGATCCTCCAAAGAAGCAGAAGATGTAGTGGAAACGCTACCGGTTCAACCTTCTCCTATTCCTGCTAAACCATCTGTGGTTGAAAAGGGGAAACAGAAGGCAGTACGCTTTGATATCCCATTGAAGTCTGCTTCCAGTCAGGGGGTGACAACGAAGCCTTACAAGTTCGATATTCTAGCTCAGTTAGCCAATACTCCGGCTAGATTGTCTATATTTGAACTGCTTCGCCTCTCCAGAGAAAGCAGAGAGACTTTGAGCGAAGCTTTACTTCAAGCAGATTCATACTTAGCTCAACTCAAGACTCCCGATAATATGCCAGTGTCATGTCCACAATGTCATAGCGTGATGGAAGCAATTCCCAACATCATCTTTACACAAGAGGATATGCTATTGAAACACAATAAGCATGATAGGCCTCTGTGCTACACTGGATATATCGGATCCACTGAAATTGACAGGATCTACATTGATCCCGGGTCCTCAATCAGCATAATTCTTCAGAGTATGCTAAGACCCCTGAGGATTCCTACTAGTGAGCTCACTTACACTAGTACCACTATTGTTGGTTTTAACTCTGGCAAGAGTAAGCCACTGGGGAAGATTCGGTTGCAGATTCAGATCGGCGATCTTCGAACCATGGTAACTTTCTATGTTATCAACTCGGATGTATCCTACAATATTCTTCTTGGAAGACCGTGGATTCATGAGCACAATATTGTGCCTTCAACTCTCCACCAATGCTTCAAATATGTGGATTCCCAAGGAGTTGTGAAAACTGAATTTGCTGATATTAATCCTTTCAAGGGTGTCGAAGCCTACTTCTCTGATTCAAAGCTTTATAAACAAGAGCATATGAAAGAGATATCAGACATGGCTGAAGAATCATCATCTGAGGATCAGTCTATCAATGAAGATCCACCAGAAGAACAACCCTTGAAGATCATGGTCAAGGGACGAATCCAACCTCAACTTGTCAATGATCAACCTTTGATAATCAAAGTTAAAGGAAGAACTCAAGCTTCATCTGAGGAATTAATAAAAATTCCTGCTAAGAGTCAAGTTCAACCTTTTATGATCAAAGTTAAAGGACGTACTTCTGGTACGAATGATCCAGAATCACCATTGATCGTCAATATTGGCAATTCTATGCAGAAGACGGATGATGGTCCACCGTTGACTAATCCGAAGCGTAGCAATCAGACTGTAAATGATGTAAATATGGCTCACCTCTTTGATATCAATGAAAATTTCTTTTTCGAGTATATGGCTGTCAAATTTATTGAGAGAATGACTTTATCTTCTGATAATCAAAGTCATCAATATAAAGACAACATAGATTCCTCATATGATGAATCTAGACAGATATTCTCAGTCAATATGGTTCAAACCGATGACGAATCAAAGCCATTTGAAAATGACCCTTGGGCTCAACAGATGGATACTCAATGGGAACTTCGTTTTGAACAGCGACAGCCACCTACAGAAGATGAGGTTATCCAGATCGATGTTGGAAATGGAACTACGCCCAAACCAATATTCATCAGTAAGAATCTTTCTGAAGACGAAAAGGAAGAATTGACAAAACTTATCAAAGATTATATTGACATCTTTGCATGGAGTTATGAGGATATGCCATGACTAGATCCTAAGGTTGCTACTCATAAACTTAATATTTTGCCTAACGTCAAACCTGTAAAACAACAGCAACGGCGCTTTAGACCAGATATGATGGATGCAATTGAAGCAGAAGTCAAAAAGCTGATCACTTGCGGTTTCGTTCGTGAAGAACAACACCCTGATTGGGTGGCTAATATTGTTCCCGTTATGAAGAAGTACGAAAAAGTCCGAGTTTGTATAGACTACCGAGATCTTAATACAGCTTGTCCAAAGAACGAATTTCTACTTCCTATTACTGATGTTATGATAGACAATACATGCGGTTTTGAACGTATGTCTTTCATGGACGGATTCTCAGGATACAATCAGATCAAAATGCATCCAGAAGATGAGAAGCATACATCTTTTCGAACACCCCTTGGGGTTTTCTGCTATACGGTAATGCCGTTTGGTCTTAAAAACGTCGATGCCACATATCAATGAGCTATGAGCAATATCTTTCAAGAACATCTACGGAAAATAGTTGAATGCTACGTAGATGACATTGCTGTTAAAAGTCGGTCAAAGAATGATCACATTCAAGACTTGAAGACAGTTTTTGAATTGATGCGTCAACATCAATTGAAAATGAACCCTACTAAATCTTTCTTAGGGGTTTCCAGTGGCAAGTTTTTAGGATTTGTCATTACCTCTCAGGGTATCCATGTTGATCCTGATAAGGTTAAAGCAATTCTTGAAATGCGCCCTCCTCGTAATCTGAAAGAACTCCGTGGCTTCCAGGGCCGTATTGTTTATATTAGAAGATTTATATCTAATCTTTCAGGGAGATGTCAACCTTTCTCCCGTCTATTAAAGAAAGGAGTATCTTTCGTCTGGGATGAAGCATGTCAAAATGCCTTCAATAACATTAAACAATATCTTACAAACCCACCTGTTCTGGTACCTCCGGTGATAGGAAGGCCATTTTTGCTGTACGTTCGGGCCTTGGATCATTCACTTGGCGCTCTTCTGGCACAAAAAAATGATATGGGTCATGAACAAGCAATATATTATCTGAGCAGAATGATGGTAGGAGCTGAACACAGATATACTCCTGTGGAAAAGGAATGTCTAGCTTTGGTTTTTGCCATCCAAAAGATAAGGCACTATGTGAAACCCATTGTTTGTAAATATATTTATATAATAATGTTTCCTCAATATTTCAAAATTATTATTATTAATACTATTATTATAATTATTAATTATTTTTGGGTGAAAAGTAATTTCAAAATTATTATAACTTGGCTTTTTGATTTTTAGACCCAGACCCGAGTACGAGCCCAGACCCAGGCCTGAGCCTGAACACAATCTCTTTTCCTTTCCTTTCTAATTTCTGATTGGTTTAATAATCAAAGAATTATATAAAAAAAAATATAAATATATATAAAAATGTAGCTGGTCCCGTAGGACCAGCAACCTTTCCACACAGAATTGGTAAACCAGACTATTCTTTCCCCCCTCATTTTATTCTTTACCACACGTTCACATCACCACTTTCTATTAATAACCACCCACCCTCTCACGATCACTACTCACTGAAGAAAGCAATTAACCTCTCTTTCCTCACAAAGCCAACCACCCTCCCTCACGTATTTTGTTCACCCCACTCCCAGACTTTTTCTTCTCCCCAACTTACTCTCTGGACCACACATTTGTCCAACGTTCACCACTCCTTCCCTTTTATTTTTCCCACTCCTCCACTCTTTTCTCACGAATTCACTCACATCTCACCATTTACTTCACAGCATCAGAGAAGAGAAAGCACAACTCTCTCTCTCTTACTCTCATCTCTCCATCCCATATTTTCATCAACTCTCCACCTACCCGACCCCCACCCGATCTCCCCGAGGTCGCGCCTCCGCGCCAGCCCTTCGGCCGTACCGCCTCCTCCGCGCTGTTCCGGCCAAGCGCCGCCCTAGCGCCCTCCGGCGCCCCTCGACGCAGCCGCCGGCGCCCCCTTTCGGCGCTGCCCCTCCGTGGCCACCCCGGCGAGCGCCGCCTCCCGCGCGCGACGCCACCGCCACCGCCCCGTGGCCGAGTTCCCCCGCGCCACCCTCTCCGTTCAGCCGAGCCCCGCGCCCTCCGGCGCACGCTGCCCTCCGGCGACCCTGGTCGCGCTTTCCGCGGCGCCGGCCCGTCGGTTCTCCGCCGACCAGCACCCTGTCCGTCCATTTCCCGCGAAGCGTCCGCCCCGACCAGCGTGCCCTAGCTGCTGTCCCCTGTCGACGGCGTTCCCGAGTTCGCTGCCCGAACTCGCTGTCATTTGGCGAGCCTTCCTGGTTTGTCCTGCCGTGCCCTATCTTTGGATTTTCGGCATTTCTTCGGCGTCGCTGATTTTCAGCGCTATTTTGGGAACGTCGCTGTGCTGGATTACTCTATTTCTCTCTATTTATTCATCTGAGAGCTCTAACCGAGCACCGAGGTATAATTTCGCTGCCGTTGCTTTCATTTTCAGTAGTCGATGATGATAGATCGGTCCCCCGGTTCCCTCTCGGGAATCCGGTTAGCTGCGTTATAATTTTCGTTAGCTGCGTTAGTTTGTTTTCCTGTGTTTTACTTGCTGGGTTGGCGTGAATTGGTTGATTTTGGATTCCCGAACTTTTCGGGAATTATTCGGTGGAATTGGAAATTATTTCTGTGGTGTTGGAAATCATTTTGGTAGTTATTCTGTGGACTATTTTGGGTTGGAAAATATTTGCAGGAATTTGTTGGCGCACTTCCCAGTTTTGGGTTTGTCCCGAAATAGAGGAAGTGCTGCCCAAATTTTTACAAAAAACTATATTTTATTAATTTCAAAACTGGCTTTCGAAAATGAATTTCTAAAACCGATTTTCGGGCGACGACCGTACCGGTCTGTGGGCCCCGGCGAAATGCAAACGCACCGGTCCGACCGGACGTTGAGGCATAAGCCGAATTTTGAGGAAGTGGACCGAGTCTGAGACTCCTAGCTTTCTTTTTTTAATTATTTTATTTTAGGCTATTTATATTAGATATTTAATTCCTGCACTTTAATTATTTAATTTCAGTCATTTTCTCTTATTTAATGTAAAAGGAAAATTTGTACCGGGCATAAGCCCACCCTAGAACCATTAGCTGTGCCAATGTATTTGTGTAGCGTAGTTTATTTTTATTTTATTTTCTTTTCTGGTGGATGTAAATTTGGGTGGTTTTGGATTGGTTGCATATTCGTAGTTTAGAACGTAACTTACGGGTTAATTACGAGTTTAGCTAAATTGAATAAAATAATATTAATTCACAATTTATCACTAAAAAGAAATTGTATTTTAATATTACAAAACACAAAGGTTTCCAAATTGTAATTGATTCTCGCGATTTTCCAAATTGTATTTGATTCTCGGGATTTTCCAAATAATCCAATTAACCGGCTTAATCAACGCACGTAGTTGCGACGTAATCGTTAGCTGTAGTTTAATACAACTTAAAACCCGACTAGGACATGACTACTAGAGATTGCAACTAGCACACTTAGCCTGGTTATTCAAGGTTCTAAGTCGAGTTCTCAACTGTAGGAACTCGAAGATACACCTGACGTTCCTCCTCGGTACCAACTCATCTCTCCAGTCATTTTTCTGAGGCAAGTATAGTTTGTGTTAGTTTACAGTTATTTACTTAATCGTTTTACTGCATGTCTAAACCACGACTCAAACACGAAACTCTCACCGAGAGTACTGTACTGTAACTACTATAACTACTGGGGACTGGGGAATAGCGTAATGATTATGACCATACTGTAACAAAATCCCTTATCCATTACTGTAACAAACCCAAGCCGGTCATATGTCATTACCTATTCAAATCACTGATTTCTACTGTAACAAACCTGTTTTAAAACTGTTTAGAACTGCATGATTCTATTTCTTATTTAACTGTTTAATTAGCATAAATTGTACTTTGCTCCCTCCTGACTGGAGACAACATTTTAGGTAACACTGTGGATGATGAGCTATACTATAATAGCTATTATGATCCGGTTCTCTACCTTGCGACGGTACCGGAGCCGTCTTTGGAGGACGCCGATCCTGGGACTACTGAACCTGATGCTTAGATAGTTTCCCTTTTTTGCATTTTTCTTTTATTTGGAGTTTGTAGTTTTATTTTCAGCATTTCCCTTCCAGTTGTATTTTTGAATATTTTATCAAATAAAGTTTCAATTCCGAATAGAACAGTTGTGACAAATGTACTTGTGTTGTTGTGAATACCTGCAATGGAACAGCTTACTGCCGCCGTCTCACCACGGTGCAGGCTGGGCATGATCCGACTAGACCCAGAATATTGGGATCGGGTCGTGACATGTTTTCAGTGGTGGCCCATGCAGGTCCAACAAACAACAACAACTTAGGAAAACCTATCTAGAAACAATTAGGACACTAGAACATTGATTTGTCACGACATAGGTCCGATTTATATATAAATAAATATTTTTGCTTGATTATAGACTGGTAGGCTACCTTGTTTATGTGTGCGTCCTAAACCTTCCAGAGAATGACCATTGACCAAATCCTGCTGGCGATGAGGTGTCATCTCCGGATCATACCCCATCTCCTCAACCAAGCCCAGGGTCTTTTCCCTCGCGGCTGTTTGACCGTCCTCATTGTGCATCCAGTGAAGTTTTTCCCTACACTGGAGATTCCTACCTCATCTCCAACTGAGTTGCATTCTCTGGTGGATTATTCATTTTGTTGCTCCACCAGTACCAGCAATCATCTTCCAAATGGTTGTTTTATTTCAAGAAATCATGGAGTTCCAGAAAGCTCAAGATGAAGCCCAGCAGGAACAGAAGAATATCACGAGAGAAGACATGAAGAACGTCATGATGTAGCCTTAGTTATCCCCAACCAAGTTAGAGCAGAACTTTTGTCCTAGGAAGGATACCCCTGAATCTAGAAGATATTTGGGTCCCATCAAGTACTCTACTTTTCGGCAGCCTTGTCGTAAGAAGCTATGGGCTTGTAACTAATGCAAGAGGCCTGGTCATCAAGCCGTTAGTTGCCGCAAGAGATTGGGACAATGTTTGGCATGTGGATCTGCTGAACATCGGGTAAAGGACTGCCCTTATCTTTCTATCAAACCAGAGCTCATATCCCAGCAACACCTGTTAGACCACAACCTAGGGACCCTCTTCCTAACCAGCAGACCCTGTCCTTACAATGAGGCGTGATGCATACTCGAGGTTCATAGAAAAGGAAGCAGTTGGAGACTGCTCATACAAGAGCCAGAACCATGAGGAATAGTACCTAGAACCGCTGTATAGCATCATCTTTTTGGATGTCCTTAGATCAATCATAAGAGTTTTTGCTGGAATTCTCCACATGAATAGAAGTTTTTGTTACACCCTTATGGCAGATGTTTTTCCTGATAGTCTCCCCGGATTATCCCAGATCTAGACATAGGATTCACCCCTGACCTAGTCCCCGGCTCTTTTCCTAAATTCTAAAGGATGTTACGGAGTCAACCCGAGGATGGTCAAGAAGATGAAGGACCAGATCAATGAAGGCTCTAGGATTTATTCGGAGTGGAACTTCACCTTAGGGAGTACCTATCTTGTTTTTGCCCAAGAAGGATGGAACAACGGATGTGCATCGATTACCAGACACTAAAGAACAAGTACTCTCTGCCCGGATCGAGGATCTGTTTGATCTGTTTGTGTGGAGTTAGGGTGTCTCGAAGCTTGACTTAAGACCTGACCACCATCAAATCAAAGTCAGGAAAGAGGACATTTCCAAGACAGCGTTCGAACACCAAGTATGGGTAGTTTTCTTTGGTCAGGACGTTAGACTGACAAATGCTCCTACTGTGTTCATGAATCTCATGAACAGAGATTTTTCATGAGTATTTGAATCAGTTTATCTTCTCCATAGATAACATTCTGATATATTTGAAGACTGAAGAAGAGCATGAAGAACACCTGACGAAGTTTTGGAAACTTTGAGGAAAAAGAAGTTTTTGGTAAGTTATCTGAACGTGGATTGTTGACAAGGTAGACTTTTTGTCAAGAGAAGAAATTTCGATGGAAGATTGCTGTTGTTAAAGAGTGATATACCCCAAGTTCAATTCGGAAGATTTTTAAACTTGGCCGGCTACTATCAAAAGTTCGTAAAGGATTTCGTCAAGATTGCTGAGCCAATGACGAAGCTCACTTGGAAGAATGAAGAATTCATCTGAACGAAAAGTTTGCCAGTCGACATTGAGGAGCTGAAGAAGGGACTTACCACTACACCAATCCTTGCGCTACCCGCAGGAACCGGTGGGTTCTCAATTTACAGTAATGCCTCTGGAAAAGGACTGGGTTGCGTTCTTCAACAACATGGGAAAGTATCGCTTACACATGTAGGCAACTACAGACTCATGAGAAGAATCATCCCACGCCTAATTTGAATTGCTGCAATTATCTTTACTTTGAAGCTATGGAAGCATGATTCTTATGGAAAAGGAGTGAAAATATGTACGGACTACCAAAGTCTGAAATATGTCTTCACTCAGGAAGGGCTGAATGTTAGACTAAGAAGATGGTTGAAGCAGATGAAGGATTTCGAAAACAACCTGCAGTACCATTCAGGTAAGGCTATTGTGGTTGCTGATGCACTTGGTCGATACTGATGGCGAAGTTCTTAACCAAGGATCAGCACTTGCTAGAAGACATCGAGAAGTTTGGACTGGAGGTTATGCTGCCTGGAAATGGAAGGAAAAAGCTGGATGCTGATTCAGGGTGATGAAGTTGCAAATGAGCTCGAGTCTGATGGACAAAGTCAAGGAGACTCAGTTTCAAGACGAGACACTTTGCAAACTTAGAGATCAAGTGTTGGCAGGAACACTTGAAGGTTTCTCAAATCGCCAATAATGGAGCTCTGAAGAATGGTACGAGGCTTTTTTGTACTATCTGGCGAACTGAGGAACGAACTAATGCAAGAAGCGCACCAGTATTCCATACATCCTAGCAATACGTATTGGGATATGCGTACTATTATTGGGTAGTATGGAATGAAGAAGGATGTATTCAGAATTGAGGTTAGATGTTTTATTTGTTATCAAGTGAAGGCTAGTCGACAGAGACCCGCAGGACTTCTACAGTCGTTGGGCATTCCGGACCGGAAGTAGGAGCACATAACGATGGACTATGTGTTAGGTTTGCCTTGATTCCAAGGAGGGAAGAACACCAGTTGGATTATAGTGGACCGACTGACTAAGTCAGCACACTTTATTCGCTTCAAGGTTAGTTGTTCACCGAGAAGTGGGCAGCATTGTACGAGAAGCACATCTACCGGATTCATGGAGTACCGCGGGACGAGCAATCAGAGAGGTCAATCCAGACGCTTGAAGATGTATTGAGATTTTGCGTCTTGGATTTTTGGTACATCAGGCCATTTGAAGTTTAAGACGAATTGGAAGTAGCGTACCAGTTAGCTCTACCAGCTAATCTTGAGAGTGTGCAACGTCTTCTACGTCACAGCTCAGACGCTACATTCTGGATCCGAGTCACATATTGGATAATTCAGAGCTGAAGATTGGACTCAACCTTTTCAGTGCCAGAGAAACCAGTTGCAAGCCTAGTCAGAGATGAGAAGAAATCAGAATTGAGCCATCACTCAAACTCCTATTCCTTATCTTTTCTTTTCCCGTCCTAAGTTTGACTAATGCTGCTAAGCTGGCCTAGTTTTGCAAGCTATCTCTTTAAATCTAGCTTGTTCATGACGATATTTTATTGGGTGCACCCACTAATATATTGTCTAATCAGGACCGGTGCATGATGGTCTGATCAACCTCGTGTACTTTGGTTCGCTTTTGTATTTTTCTGCGTGGATAATATCATAAATAAAAACTTGTCCCTAAACCGTCTCATCCACGACTGCCTTGAAAATTCTTATTGTTGGACCTGAGTTACGGGCATAGTACCCGTAGCTGTTTGATTCTCCTACCCTCCCTTTAAATTTCGAGGACGAAATTTTCTAAGGAGGAAAGATTGAGAAACCCATTGTTTGTAAATATATTTATATAATAATATTTCCTCAATATTTCAAAATTATTATTATTAATACTATTATTATAATTATTAATTATTTTTGGGTGAAAAGTAATTTCAAAATTATTATAACTTGGCTTTTTGATTTTTAGACCCAGACCCGAGTACGAGCCCAGACCCAGGCCTGAGCCTGAACACAATCTCTTTTCCTTTCCTTTCTAATTTCTGATTGGTTTAATAATCAAAGAATTATATAAAAAAAAATATATAAATATATATAAAAATGTAGCTGGTCCCGTAGGACCAGCAACCTTTCCACACAGAATTGGTAAACCAGTCTATTCTTTCCCCCCTCATTTTATTCTTTACCACACGTTCACATCACCACTTTCTATTAATAACCACCCACCCTCTCACGATCACTACTCACTGAAGAAAGCAATTAACCTCTCTTTCCTCACAAAGCCAACCACCCTCCCTCACGTATTTTGTTCACCCCACTCCCAGACTTTTTCTTCTCCCCAACTTACTCTCTGGACCACACATTTGTCCAACGTTCACCACTCCTTCCCTTTTATTTTTCCCACTCCTCCACCCTTTTCTCACGAATTCACTCACATCTCACCATTTACTTCACAGCATCAGAGAAGAGAAAGCACAACTCTCTCTCTCTCTTACTCTCATCTCTCCATCCCATATTTTCATCAACTCTCCACTTACCCGACCCCCACCCGATCTCCCCGAGGCCGCGCCCCCGCGCCAGCCCTTCGGCCGTGCCGCCTCCTCCGCGCTGTTCCGGCCAAGCGCCGCCCTAGCGCCCTCCGGCGCCCCTCGACGCAGCCGCCGGCGCCCCCTTTCGGCGCTGCCCCTCCGCGGCCACCCCGACGAGCGCCGCCTCCCGCGCGCGACGCCACCGCCACTGCCCCGTGGCCGAGTTCCCCCGCGCCACCCTCTCCGTTCAGCCGAGCCCCGCGCCCTCCGGCACACGCTGCCCTCCGGCGACCCTGGTCGCGCTTTCCGCAGCGCCGGCCCGTCGGTTCTCCGCCGACCAGCACCCTGTCCGTCCATTTCCCGCGAAGTGTCCGCCCCGACCAGCGTGCCCTAGCTGCTGTCCCCTGTCGACGGCGTTCCCGAGTTCGCTGCCCGAACTCGCTGTCATTTGGCGAGCCTTCCTGGTTTGTCCTGCCGTGCCCTATCTTTGGATTTTCGGCATTTCTTCGGCGTCGCTGATTTTCAGCGCTATTTTGGGAACGTCTCTGTGCTGGATTACTCTATTTCTCTCTATTTATTCATCTGAGAGCTCTAACCGAGCACCGAGGTATAATTTCGCTGCCGTTGCTTTCATTTTCAGTAGTCGATGATGATAGATCGGTCCCCCGGTTCCCTCTCGGAAATCCGGTTAGCTGCGTTATAATTTTCGTTAGCTGCGTTAGTTTGTTTTCCTGTGTTTTACTTGCTGGGTTGGCGTGAATTGGTTGATTTTGGATTCCCGGACTTTTCGGGAATTATTCGGTGGAATTGGAAATTATTTCTGTGGTGTTGGAAATCATTTTGGTGGTTATTCTGTGGACTATTTTGGGTTGGAAAATATTTGCAGGAATTTGTTGGCGCACTTCCCAGTTTTGGGTTTGTCCCGAAATAGAGGAAGTGATGCCCAAATTTTTACAAAAAACTATATTTTATTAATTTCAAAACTGGCTTTCGAAAATGAATTTCTAAAACCGATTTTCGGGCGACGACCGTACCGGTCTGTGGGCCCCGGCGAAATGCAAACGCACCGGTCCGACCGGACGTTGAGGCATAAGCCGAATTTTGAGGAAATGGACCGAGTCTGAGACTCCTAGCTTTCTTTTTTTAATTATTTTATTTTAGGCTATTTATATTAGATATTTAATTCATGCACTTTAATTATTTAATTTCAGTCATTTTCTCTTATTTAATGTAAAAAAAAAATTTGTACCGGGCATAAGCCCACCCTAGGACCATTAGCTGTGCCAATGTATTTGTGTAGCGTAGTTTATTTTTATTTTATTTTCTTTTCTGGTGGATGTAAATTTGGGTGGTTTTGGATTGGTTGCATATTCGTAGTTTAGAACGTAACTTACGGGTTAATTACGAGTTTAGCTAAATTGAATAAAATAATATTAATTCACGATTTATCACTAAAAAGAAATTGTATTTTTAATATTACAAAACACAAAGTTTTCCAAATTGTAATTGATTCTCGCGATTTTCCAAATTGTATTTGATTCTCGGGATTTTCCAAATAATCCAATTAACCGGCTTAATCAACGCACGTAGTTGCGACGTAATCGTTAGCTGTAGTTTAATACAACTTAAAACCCGACTAGGACATGACTACTAGAGATTGCAACTAGCACACTTAGCCTGGTTATTCAAGGTTCTAAGTCGAGTTCTCAACTGTAGGAACTCGAAGATACACCTGACGTTCCTCCTCGGTACCAACTCATCTCTCCAGTCATTTTCCTGAGGCAAGTATAGTTTGTGTTAGTTTATAGTTATTTACTTAATCGTTTTACTGCATGTCTAAACCATGACTCAAACACGAAACTCTCACCGAGAGTACTGTACTGTAACTACTGTAACTACTGGGGACTGGGGAATAGCGTAATGATTATGACCATACTGTAACAAAACCCCTTATCCATTACTGTAACAAACCCAAGCCGGTCATATGTCATTACCTATTCAAATCACTGATTTCTACTGTAACAAACCTGTTTTAAAACTGTTTAGAACTGCATGATTCTATTTCTTATTTAACTGTTTAATTAGCATGAATTGTACTTTGCTCCCTCCTGACTGGAGACAACATTTTAGGTAACACTGTGGATGATGAGCTATACTATAATAGCTATTATGATCCGGTTCTCTACCTTGCGACGGTACCGGAGCCGTCTTTGGAGGACGCCGATCCTGGGACTACTGAACCTGATGCTTAGATAGTTTCCCTTTTTTGCATTTTTCTTTTATTTGGAGTTTGTAGTTTTATTTTCAGCATTTCCCTTCCAGTTGTATTTTTGAATATTTTATCAAATAAAGTTTCAATTCCGAATAGAACAGTTGTGACAAATGTACTTGTGTTGTTGTGAATACCTGCAATGGAACAGCTTACTGCCGCCGTCTCACCACGGTGCAGGCTGGACATGATCCGACTAGACCCAGAATATTGGGATCGGGTCGTGACACACTATGTCACTGGACAGACTATTCATGTCATCTCCAGAATAAATCCCATTCGGGTATTGATGAGAAGACCGAGCATTCTTAATTCCAGGTTAGCTACCTGGGCGATGTTGCTCACTCCTTATGACATGATCTGTGTGCCTCAAAAATCAGTAAAGGGCCAAGCGTTAGCTGATTTCTTAGCTGCTCATCCTGTACCTGAAACTTCAAAGTTATATGAAGACATTCCAGACGAAATAGTGGACTGCAACATGGCTTTGAAAAATGACATATGGCAATTATATTTTGATGGAGCATCACGAGTGGGACCTAAAGGCAATATTGTTTCTGGGGTAGGAATTGTCTTGGTTTCTCCCGACAAAATGGTTATATACCGTGCCTATTCTCTTAATGAGCCGTGCTCTAACAATGTAGCAGAATATAATGCTCTATTGATTGGTCTCCAAGTAGCAAAGCAATTGGATATCGGATTCCTAGAAGCTTATGGAGATTCACAATTGATCGTCAATCAAGTTAGAGGGACGTATGAAGTCAGAAACCCTGATCTCATCCCTTATCATCAGGTGGTAGTTGAGTTGGTCCTTTCATTCAAAGGATTCTTCATTGAATTTTTGTCACGTTCTCAGAATGTAGAAGCTGATGCTCTTGCCAGCTTAGCTGCAGATCTGGCGGTCCCGATCCGAAGGCAAAATACAATTACTTTCTTAGATCGAAACTTGTTCTGTGTGAAGAGTAATCTGCATATTGAACAAAGTTATGTTACAGAGGCAAGTTCCCAGCAGAAAGATTGGAGAACACCATTTATTGATTATGCAGTTCACGGAATCTTGCCTGAAGATCCTAAAGAAGCTGCATCAATTAAAAGACGATCATTTCGATTCTATTACGATCCGTCTTTACATATGCTATATCGGCGTTCATATGACGGACTCCTGCTGCGTTGTCTTTCAGAAAGCGAAGCCAAACAAACACTGCGTGAGGCTCATGATGGTGTCTGTGGTGCCCATCAACCGGGTCCAAAGTTGCAAGATCGTATTCGAAGAATGGGGTATTATTGGCCCTCTATGATAGCAGATGCTGTAGACTATGCCAGAAGATGCAAAGCATGCCAGATTCACACAGACTTTATTCATCAACCTTCTGAATTTCTACATCCTACAGCAGCCTCTTGGCCTTTCGAAGCTTGGGGTATGGACATCATTGGTCCTATTAACCCCCTTCTGTCAAAGGACATCGGTTTATACTAGCTATAACCGATTACTTTTTAAAGTGGGCAGAAGCAGTTCCACTTGTTGAAGTAAAGACATCTAATGTAGTCAGCTTCATTAAACATCATGTCATTTATCGCTTCGGGACTCCTCGACGAATAATTCATGACAATGGACCACAATTTGCCAGCCAGGCATTTTATCGGTTCTGTGACAAGAACCGAATTCAAAATCTGGCTTCTACGGCTTATAATCCGGCTGCTAATGGTTTAGCTGAAGCCTTCAACAAAACGATTATCAAACTTCTCAAAAAGTTTGTCTCTTCTAATAAAAGAGATTGGAATGAGAAGCTTGGAGAATGTTTATGGGCATACCGAACAACAGTCCGGACTCCTACTGGTTTTACACCATTTTTACTGGTTTATGGTTGTGAAGCTGTCCTCCCATTGGAAATCCAGATCCCTTCTCTCCGAATCGCTATTGCTAATGAGCTAACTACAGAGAATAATGATCGCTTACGCCTCCAAGAACTTGAAGGATTGGACGAGAAGCGTCTTCAAGCACAACAGCATATTGAGCTATATCAAGTCCGTATATCTCGAACTTTCAATCGTAAAGTCAAAGAGAGGGTATTCAAAATTGGCGAGCTTGTGTTGGCTGTCCGGAGACCAATGGTGATGACTCACAAGAGCAAAAGGAAGTTCCAAGCGAAATGGGAAGGCCCGTATGTGATTGAGTCCGTGTTCTCTAATGGTGCTTATCGATTGTCAAAACCCAACAGCGATCTACTCATGCTGCCGATCAATGGCAAATTCCTTAAGAAATACTATGTATAAAAAAAAAGACAGGACAAAAATAAAACTTCTTTTATTATTTTTGTCCAAGATAAAAGATTAAGGACGAGGGCCACTCCCTTCCTTATTGAATACATAGTCAGTCAATGCAGAGAAGGCATTGTTTCCTGAACCCATGAAAAATTGGCAGAAAGCCCTCCTCAGTGCTTCTTCTTCAGGAGTTTTCCCTGACTCTGCTAGGAAAGCAAGAATGTCCTGGGGCGGCTTGGGCGTAGAAGAACTGTTGCCTACTTCAGTCGGACTTGTCACTATTGGCTCAGCGGGGCATGTCTCAATGACGTCCTCAATGTCCCTAGAGACTTCATTCTTTTGATGGGCATCCTCAGAAGACATTCTCAATTGAGGAGCAGAAATGAGAATGAAAAGGTTACAGAGAGTTCTCGCCTATTTATAGAAGAGGATTATTAATGAACTGGTCTCTGAAATTGAAAACGACTTTTCATTTCCGAAAAGACCCATTCGTTCACATTGCTAGGTTCATCCATTTAATTATGGAACTGAATCGTTCTTTCTTTTCCCGAGAAATACGTTGATTCGTCCGACATGTGTGCTCACAACATCTATCGTTTTATGCCCCAGCCACCAAGGTTTGGTTAAGCTGACTTCTCGTCTCCTGGGAGAAAAATTTTAAATCTTCTATTCTTTATCAATTGATTAAAAAAGGGGATTAGTTATTTATCATGTTTTCATAACCGCTGGATAAATGCTAAATCTACCTACTTTTCTTATCTATCATTTTCCATTTAACCTCTGCATAGAAATCAATCTAATTTTCTTTTGAGTTCCCACACACTGTCATGTCCATATTATCTCTGATAGTATTATGAACTCTAAATTAGAAAAGAAGATTTCATTATCTATCATGTCCATATTACATCTAGATAGATACAAATCATCGAGTATAGAAGAATTATCATTTCCACTCTCATATCATCATAAAAGTCTATTATATTTCTTAGACTTTTCTTTACAATGGAAATCTATTACATCTTGGATTTTCATTCTATACACCAAACAATGACCTAATAGAGATCTATTTTCTTCTCTGGATCTTCTCCGTCGGGTTCGTTGTTGGTGGCAGTTCCTGACTGTCTGAGCTCCAGTGGCAACCAGAACAGCAGGAATCAAACTCTGGTCTTCTCTCTCAGACGAGAGGAGAACCCCAGAGTATGGCAGCCCGAAGGCGTGTTGTTGCCAATACAATTGGTGGATTAGGGGCAGCACCTCAAAGGAGATAGGAACGTATCCAGCATTGGGATACGATTCCTAGTTCTGCCGTGAAAGGAACTCTACTACCCGATTTCTCGGGGTAGAGTTGACTCCACCATCCAACTCTCCGTGTATAAAGGCTCTTCCTACCAACGGAGGAAGACCCCTCTATCTCACGAAGAGTTCTGAGTTGTCTGATTTGCGCGTCAAAAGCGCATGAGCTCCCTGATGCTGGTGTCAGAAGAACGCTCTTCACAGCGTCAAAATCACCAATGCCAGTTCTGAAAAAGCTCTTCAACCAAGCTTCTGCAGAAAACAAAGAAGAAGAAGTGTCATCAAATACGCTAACTAAAGACAGATAGCAAGCCACGATTTTACGCCAGTGCTTCAAACAAGGCTTTTTACGCCAGTACTTCAGCACGGCTTTTACGCCAGTGCTTCAAACAAGGCTTTTTACGCCAAGTGCTTCAGCACAGCTTTTACGCCAGTACTTCAGCAAGGCCTTACGCTCGTAAAATAGCTGTTTTCAAAAACAAGAAATTCGAAGACAGAAATTTACTTACGATCGAACTTGCCATTTGAGTCGAAAGGTTTGGCTCTAATGATGGTTGAATCTGCGCCTAATGATCGGCCATGCAAGGGAACGACGTTGAAAAGCTCCGCCATCTCTTATTTGAAGAACAACATCGCAGAAAGCTATCTTCAGAAGGATGAGTACGAGAATACATGAAACATTCTCGGCTATTTATAAAGACTGAAGAAGTTATTAAGATGAGCCTATTTCGGAAGAAGATCTTATTTAAAGGATCTTGTAACCATAAGATAGACACCACGTGTTGGTTTGTTTCTCGGGAATCAACAATCACGGAAGCAGTCAACAGAAGTGCATAAACAAATGCGCGTTCATAGATGGGGTTAAAACATCAAATATTTTAATTATAAAAGATGGGAGCGGATCCCTACATATAAAAGTCGCAGTACACAGAATATTATTATTCTTTGGGTTGACAAAAGGATGCAGCCAACTCACGCATATTGTGAATCCCAGAGCGACGTATCAGACGAAGGAATGCTTCCGCGTCACCCGGTCCCTCGTATGCAGTTGAAGGACCACCATCAATACGACTGAAGACCGCTGGGGTCAGCCCAAAGCACTCTAGAAGATTTTGCGCTCGCTCGTTCTCTATCTCGAGGTTAAGCCTGGCGACCGAAGCCCCCTCAACAATTGGCTCTTTCTTTGGCGCCATATCAACTATGAGGATGAACATTAAAAGTAAAGAGTTGGTCCTTATTTATACATATTAAAATAACTCATCACATTCCTCATCGGAAACCGCTCACTCGGGAAGATGAAGATACATTTGAAAGTTACGAAGAAGAAAATTTATTGTGACGGTTAAGTGTTGACCGACATTATTTCTTCTCCCTTGAACTTTACGCTGACTGTTGGATATCCCCGCTCTTACGCGGATGACTGTTGCATATCTCGAATTTTGCGCTCATCAAATCTCAACTTTTACGCTGTTGTTCAAAGTGTTTCAAATTTTGGAGACATTGGAAAACTTTGAAGGGGGTCTTGTAGGAGCGTAAAAAGTGCTTCAAAGAAAGAGTCATCTCATTCGTAAGTGGCCTGCTTTACGCCTAACAGAACGGGTAATTTCTTTACGTCCAAGACAAGGCTAATTGTATTACGCCTAAGCAGATTGATCACTTTACGCTTGGGTCTGCACTGGTGATTTTACGCCAAGGATTGAGCAGCCTCTTTCACACTGGACAAAGGCTATCAAATCTCGCATTTAATACAGACTTTGACATGAAGATATCAATGATGGCATTTACCACAGAGTTCAATGGAATTTGTCTCATACAAAGACCATTGTTGTCGTTTATAGAGATCGAGCTACTTTACGCTCACTGAATGGTTTCTTTTACGCACGGAGGTTTACATGAGTCCTTACGCTCATAAAAAATAATGTGTGCGTGAAGTCTATTTGAGCCATTTTACGCTCAAGGTTATTCAATAACCACTTTACGCTGGAAACCTATGACAGAGCTAGTTTACGCTCATCCTTTTACGCCCTATTCGTTCTGGCCAGTTTGGAACGTGGTGTGCCTACGTGGTCTTTATGCCACATATTTCGAAGAACGTGTGTACATTTATCCTATTCTTACTGAAATGATGGGACACGTGTCAGCATATACAGAGGATGATTCTGATCGTGGAGGGCAGTTGTTAGCGTAAAGACAGATGTTGGTGCTCTTTTACGCACGAAAGCTCCAGTCTATAAATAGACTCATTTTTCTCATACAACAGACACAGACAGACAGACAGAGAGAGACAGGAGAGAATACAGAGATCAGAGCTTCGAGATTTTGATTCTCTGGAGCATCCTTCTTCAACTTTTCTTCCAGAACAAAGTGAAGCAAAGCAGGAAAGCATTCGGCCTCGCCATCAGTGCCCAAGTGCGTCGATACCTTTCTGGTGCATTAGTTCTTCCAAATTGTTCTACTTCAAGCAGTGATCTTCATCATCATCATATGGTCCAAGGAACAAAGTGATCATTTACGAATCAGACTTCCATAGCAATACTTTTCCAGAATCGAATTTGTACTTCTTGTACTTTTTCTTCTTGTTTTTGTTTTCAAAAGCCAATTCCTCTAAGGCATTTTGTTAATCGAAACACACACTAGAGATGTGTGTCGGACATTGAATGGACTGTGTCTGATATATGAAAATCCAGACCATCGGGTTACCACGTGTCCCATGAATTCGAGGTCAGGAGGACCAGGGCAGCAGTTTCCTGCTCTGCCAGCACTAGGGGCAGGCCAGTATCGAGGACCAGCAGTGGCAGTGAGGCCGTTGGCACAGCGTCCGTTAGTGCCGCAGGCTCAGATGTTTCGGCAGCAAGGACCGCCGATGCAGCAACACCAGCATAGACCACCCCAGCATCATCAAGGAAGGGGCCAGCAGCAGCATCAGGCTAGACCGCAGCATGGAAACCAGCAAGGAGGTCGAGGGCAGGCATTCACTTTATCCTTGGAGGAGGCATTGGCATCGGGAGATGTTGTGGCAGGTAACATTCTCGTCGCCTCATATCCCGCAGTAGCATTGTTTGATTCGGGAGCATCCCACTCATTTATATCTGCACAATTTACGACAAGACAAGGAATGGAGTTCGAGGCATTGCCAGGGAGGTTGAATATACTCACTGGTAATGGGCTCGTAGGAGTTAGTAGAGTTATTCTAGCGTGTAGCATTGTAGTTTGCGGGCATTCCTTACCCGCCCGGTTGATAGAATTTTATGTTGGAAATTTTGACGTTATCTTAGGCATGGACTGGTTGAAGGACAGTCATGCGACAATAGATTGTCGTAGAGGGAGTGTATCTTTTGATATTCCAGGCATGAAGCGGTTCACATTAGTCAGATCAGAGGCAACTCAGCAAGAGCATGGAGTAATAGCAGGAAGAAGTTCAGATTCCGAAGGTAGTTAAAGAATTTCTAGAAGTATTTCCCGAAGAACTTCCAGGTCTACCACCGGTTAGAGATATTGACTTCAGTATAGAATTGGCACCAGGAACTAAACCGATATCAGATCGAGTTTACAGAATGGCGGATTCAGAGCAGGCTAAGGTATATCAGCATATAGAGGAACTGAAGGAGAAGAAGTTCATCCAAGCTAGCGTATCACCATGGGCAGCACCAGTGGTACTTGTGGGGAAGAAGAATGGGTCATCCAGATTATGCATTGACTACAGGAAGCTTAACGCGGCAACAGTGAAGAACAAGTACCCATTACCCAGGATCGACGACTTATTTGATCAGTTGAGCAAAGCTAGAGTTTTCTCCAAGATAGATCTTCGTTCAGGGTACCATCAGGTGAGGGTTCGGAAGGAAGATATTCCCAAGACAGCATTCAGGTTGAAGTATGGGCATTATGAATTCTTAGTAATGCCGTTTGGTTTAACCAATGCTCCAGCAATATTCATGGATTTGATGAATCGCGTCTTTATGCCATACTTAGACCAGTTTGTCGTGGTTTTTCTTGACGACATTCTCGTATACTCTGCTAGTGAAGAGGAGCACGAAGACCACCTCAGGAAAGTGTTGCAGGTTCTGAGAGAGAACCAGTTGTATGCCAAGCTCAGCAAGTGTGAGTTTTGGTCGGATCATATTTCATTTTTAGGTCACATCATATCAGGAGCTGGAGTAGCAGTAGATCCCAAGAAGATAGAAGCAGTAGAAAGTTGGCCAGTACCCAAGACCGTAGCAGATGTGCGGAGCTTCTTGGGATTGGCAGGATATTACAGAAGGTTTGTGTCAGACTTTGCAAGGCTTTCAGCACCCATGACCCGCTTGACCCGGAAGGATGTACCATTCGTTTGGTCGGCAGAATGTCAGGCATCATTTGAGACTTTGAAGCAGAAGTTGATATCAGTACCTATTCTTACATTGCCAGTTGGACCCGGAGGCTTTACAGTATATTGTGATGCGTCAGGTAAAGGACTTGGATGTGTCCTTATGCAGCATGGGAAGGTGATAGCATATGCATCTAGGCAGCTTCGGGACCACGAGAAGAATTACCCAACTCATGATTTGGAGTTAGCGGCAGTAGTGTTTGCTCTGAAGCTATGGAGGCATTACTTATATGGTGACCGAGTGGAGATGTATACAGACCATAAAAGTCTGAAGTACATCTTTACTCAGAAGGAGCTAAACATGAGGCAGAGAAGATGGTTGGAGTTGATTAAGGATTATGACGTGGAGCTTCAGTATCATCCAGGCAAGGCTAATGTAGTAGCAGACGCTCTCAGCAGGCGAGGCGGCGCATTTATGTTAACAACACAGAGGCATATCTTAGAAGACCTTCAGGAGATGGGCATCGAAGTTATACTTCCTAGTGATGTAGGAGTTCTAACAAGTCTGCAGGTTCAATCCGACTTGGTAGACAGGATCAAGGCAGCTCAGGCACAAGACCCAAGGATTCAGAAGCTTAGGACAGAATGTGAGTCAGGACTCAGGAAGGAGATGAGAATTCATGAAGATGGTACACTTAGGTTTGGATCACGTATATGTGTGCCTAGTGGAGATATCCGACAGAAAGTTATGGCAGAAGCTCACAGTTCTCAGTATTCTATTCACCCTGGAGGGACCAAGATGTACCAAGATATCAAGCAGCATTTCTGGTGGAACGGGATGAAGAGGGAGATAGCTAGATTTGTTTCCCGTTGCTTGGTATGTCAGCAAGTGAAGGCATAACAGCAGAGGCCAGCTGGGTTATTACAACCGCTTCCTATTCCGGAATGGAAATAGGAGCATATTACAATGGACTTTGTGACCGGTTTACCGAGATCACCAAGTGGTAAGGACGCTATTTGGGTAATAGTGGACCGACTTACAAAGGTAGCACACTTTCTTCCTTTCAGAGTAGGGCAATCTACAGAAAAGTTGGCAGAATTGTATATGCAACAGATAGTCAGGCAGCATGGAGTCCCTGTCAGTATTGTATCGGATCGAGATACCCGCTTCACATCACATTTCTGGAAGAGTTTACATCATAGTCTGGGTACCAAGTTAAGGTTTAGCACGGCTTACCATCCACAGATGGATGGGCAATCAGAAAGAACGATTCAGACTTTAGAAGACATGTTGCAAGCTTGCACTCTAGATCTTGGAGGGTCTTGGGAGAGTCACATGCACTTAGTCGAGTTCTCATACAACAATAGTTATCAAGCCAGTATCCGGATGGCGCCATTTGAAGCACTATATGATAAGAAGTGCAGGTCACCGCTTGCATGGGACGATATCGGAGAGAGGAAGATGTTAGGCCCAGAAATGATTGTTCAGACGGTTGAAGTGGTTAAGGGAATTAGAGAGCGACTTCGAGTTGCGCAGGACCGACATCGTTATTGGGCGGACCAGCATCGTAGGCCGTTAGAGTTCTCTGTTGGGGACCACGTATTCTTGCGGATCTCACCTACTCGTGGGGTCATTAGATTTGGCGTTCGCGGGAAATTGAGTCCGCGGTACGTGGGCCCATTTGTTATCCTTGATCGGATAGGCGATGTTGCTTATCGTTTATCCCTCCCACCTTCGTTACGAGAGGTGCATGACGTATTTCATGTATCTCAATTACGTAGGTATGTATCGGACCCAAGCCATGTCCTCGATCATTCGGAGCTGGTTGTTGGTACCAACCTGTCTTACGAGGAACAGCTTGTGTCCATTTTAGACCGAAGAGAGAAGATACTCAAGAACCGAACAATTAGTCTTGTCCGTGTTGCTTGGGGTCATCACTCCTTGGGAGAGTCAACGTGGGAACGTGAGGATGATATCCGATCACGGTATCCACACTTGTTTGACTTACAAGGTATATCTCTTTCTGTATACCTTGATTGTCCTGATTCTTCATGCTTATCGTCTTATGGGTAGAGCTACTTGATATTGTGGATTGATGAATTTACACATATAGTACTTGCTTTTGATATGGTAATAATGATTGCTTGCTCATTAGAATTGCTTGTATTAGTTTAGCTCCGATATTTCTACCTGCTTGGATTTGAAATTCCGAGAACGGAATTTTTCTAAGGTGGGTAGAGATGTCACTCCCCATTCCCAGAATGCGTATTTTTATTCATGTACAACTCATGTATATTTATTTAATATTTATCATGTATTATCCTGTATTTAAATTCCTTTAATTTCATGTCAATTAATTATCTGCATTTTATTTTCTGCAATTCTATTCCTGCATTTTATTTTCTGCATTTTATTTTCTGCTGTTATTCTTGCTTTTTAGGTTCGGGTTCATAGTGGTTCTTTTCGGGTTGGCCTTGTGGACCCGATGGAACCCGACCCACAACTCCCACCTACCACCACCCTTCCTATTTAAACTCACATTCCCTTCTCTCTCCTCATAACTCTCATTCTTCACCATTACTTCTTCTTCTTCCTCTCATCACTTCTCCACCTACCAGCAGTAGCAGCATGCAAGTGCAATCTTGCTTCTTGCTTGGAGAACCATTTTTATGGTTCATTTCTCTTCCTCTCATGATTCTGAGAGAGTTTACTACTTGCATTTTTGATTTCTTTGGCTGGTTTTTGCTAGATCTAAGTTGTTATATTCTCGGCTGTTCATGGGTTTTTGAATCTTCCAACTTAGCGTGGATTTTAGTCACGCTCATGTTCTTACATGTCAGCGTGGATTTTAGTCACGCACACGTTCTTACTTGTGCGTGCGTGGATTTTTAGTCACGCACACGTTTTTACATGTCAACATGGATTTTAGTCACGCACACGTTCTTACTTGTGCGTGCGTAGATTTTTAGTCATGCACACGTTCTTACTTGTGCGTGCGTGAATTTTTAGTCACGCACACGTCTGTACGTGTCTGCGTGAATTTTGAGTTACGCTTACTTGTGCGTGCGTGGATTTTTAGTCACGCACACGTTCTTACGTGTCAGCGTGAATTTTAGTCACGCACACGTTCTTACTTGTGCGTGCGTGGATTTTTAGTCACGCTCACGTTCTTACATGTTAGCGTGGATTTTAGTCACGCACACGTTCTTACTTGTGCGTGCGTGGAATTTTAGTCACGCACACGTTCTTACTTGTGCGTGCGTGGATTTTTAGTCACGCACACGTCTGTACGTGTCTGCATGAATTTTGAGTTACGCTCACTTGTGCGTGCGTGAATTTCTTATCATTCTTCACGCTCACTTGTGAGTGCGTAAATTTCCCTTCACGCTCACACTGTGCATGCCAACCTGAACCACTTTTCACGCTCACTCCTACTAGACTTGTTGGCGTGACTTTTGGCCTTAGCTTAGACTTGCTGGCGTGACTTTTAACCAGGGTGTTTCTATTTGCTCTATAACTTATTCATTAATGATGGCATGATATTCTTCTATTATATCCTTATGCCTTTTTGCATGAACTTGATAAAATCATGATAGGTTAATATTGTTAATACATATGGTTGTGTAGAACGTGCCATGTGCCTTGATTGGTTTATGGATACCCAGTAAGACTGGAACTTAACCTTGAGAATTATAGGCTCGACCCCATGTAATACTAATTGACTTTCATGCCTTGTCACCATTGATAATAATGGTTATCTTGACTATAATTGATCATGCGTTTCTAGTTGGAACTAAGAGACTGGCTAGTCGTCTTATTGAATGAAATGAATGAGACACGTTCATGTAATGAACTATTGCAATTGATTAGCTGATCCCAAATATTGGCATACAGGCACATGCAGGCTTCAAATTATTTATTTATTTATTTTACAAAAATAGCATGTGTACTTTATGGTCAAGGCATGATTACTCCGTGGTTAGATTTGATTGTTGCATCACGCTATGTAAAACCTACAACCTAGCCGCACGGGTATCGTTGTAGAGTTGCGCATATCGTACCCCGTACGGAAGTACTCATTTGAATGACCATGATCCACGGCATGGAACTTCACTCAACGTAGGAACTATTAAGTTAAATAAAATAATGATGGCATAGAGAGAATGGATTCCCGAGTTCTTACATGGCAGCCCTCTTTGGGACTATTAAGTGCCCGACAGGCCGGCTGGTTCCCACAGATACTATATATCTGTCACACGGGCAGGGAACAGTATCTGCTTATATTATTGTACATGCTATATAACGACGGGCGTCCCGCTGGAACTCGTCTAAATACATGATTGGCGCAATTGATTGATTGGATAGACTAGCCTTGCTTGCACATAGTAAGAACTGAGGAATCCCTATTTGCATAATTCTAGGATAACTTGGGACTCACAATAGCAAGCCGTAGTAGTTGATTGGCCGTTCAAGATGATTTGTTTGTGCACTATACCTACTATGTTGCCTAACTGAGGTAATCAGAATGTCAGGACATGACGGACCAACTTCTGTCCTTGTTTGGTTGGGGGGTTGGTTCGAAGTGTCGTGATGTTATGTGAATCCTAGTGGAGAGCAGAGATCTATTATTATATTCTCTTACTTACTGGTTTAGTCTTTCATATCGTGCTTCCTTGTGGTACTTGCTATTAGAGGTCTAACCTCTCTGGTTTTGTATGGCCAGATTTAGAGCCGGTCCCCGAGGATCCAGCTTACTTCTACCTCCAAGATGGTCAATACTAGGGGAATGATCGCAGGAGGACTCGAGTGGGTTCCTTACTCCACCGCTCGTTTTGTTATTTACTTCATACTTAGCCGTTTGGCACCGACATGTTAGTCGGATTGTCTTGCACTTATTTTTGCATAATTGTAACTAAAGTCAGACTGCAGCTGATAACAATTGTGTATATGTTACTATACCATCTGGCTATGTTTTGTAAAGCCAGATCTCCAGAACATTTTGACTTAGCATTTGGGACGCCTTACTGCTTTATCTTACATGTTCTCTATTTCTGTTCTTGTTTTGAATGATTGAGACAGTAGAAGTGAAGTGACCATAGTAAGACTTTCATGTAGTATGCACCCCCTCGTCTGGTTAGACAGTATTGATCGTATTATACGGTATTCATCTACCCGTAATACGTAGCTGGCTGAGTCATTCTCCGCTCTCCAGTATTCTGGTTCTGGGACGTGACATTTAGAAAAGATGACTACTGTGTGTTATCTTTATTTATATTAAATGACTTTTATCTTGAAAATCAATGACAACTAAACACGCATCATTTTTATTTATAAAAGATGACTTTTATACGTTTTTTTTATTTACAAATGATGACTTTGAAAGCTGCAGCTCCTCTCGTACTACCTCCATTTGGAAGTTCATCTTGTTGTCAGCATGGATCAAAATCTAACAATACTATGCTCGCTTGGAGGTGTACTAAATGGGTTAGCGTATGAAGGAGGTTTAACCCAAGTTCTTATAGTTGATCGAAATATTTCGTTTCTTAGTTTACATAATCTAATTATTGATCAATATTCTATCGATTACGAATTTATATTAGTACATATTTTCGTATCTAATTGTATAAATGTAGATAGTGAAGAAGCATGGAAATTTATTCTTCAAGTGAATGCACAATTACCGTATATTAAATATCTATGTTGTAATGACCCGCTCCGCCCTAGCGGAACGTCGATTCAAACGGCAAGTGCTACGACTCATACGAGCCGTCGACCCGAAGAGTTGGCATCGACCTGATGAAGAATCGATGCAAGGCTTACATTGGCTCGTCAAAGATGAATCCAGACTTAGACTTTCAAAGGCGCGCTCGGAGTATCGCTCGGCCGATACGAATATCGCTAAGGTGGGTGGCTCCGATGAACCCATCTTTGCTTAGCCTAGACACATAACAATAAGGACACTATTGCTAGAATCGCTAGGCGATAACACCGCGCATGCTAATAAATGACTCAACGCACCTAGCTAAGGGAATAATCCCATCTTGTATGCTTGTATAGAATATGGAAAACAACATGAAAAATGTGAGAACTCTCGCACCGCACTCCGCGCTCGTGCTAAGGCACGGGCTTACATTTCGAGTTCCCTATGCGTTCAACAATGAAACAATGAATAGTTTACAACAATGAAACAGGAAGACTATCAACATAGTCGTTCCGAGTAGAGTATAACAACATTGAAAGACTATGGGACCGATGGGTCGCCAAGGCGACTCCCGCAAGGGGAGTTGCATAATGATGAATGAAAGAAAGAATGAACGAATAAGTGAATGAATGAATCAACGAATGAATGAATGAATATGTGAATGAATCAATGCATGAACGAACAAGTGAAAGAAAGAAAAGAAAGAATAAATAAAAGATAAAAAAAAGAAAGGAAGGGTTAGCGACAGGTATGACGGGAACGTGCATCGGGGCTCGCTACCCGCGCTGCACGGACGCCGCCGCCAACCTGGTCGATAGCGTATTATGGCTAAGGGTTAGCCTACGGCTCAGAGACAGCCGTTAAGTTAAAATGACAATAAAATACGAAATGGTCGTGGACGGACTCATGCACGAGTGAAAGAGGGATTCCAAGGGCAACGAACGACGATTTTGTGGCCGACCTAGGCGGAATCATGGCCTACGGGCGGACAGGTATGCGGGCTTGGGCACATAACCAAACGTAGGGCCGGTACTTCAATAGTCTATCAAGGTGTACCAGCCATCACGCTTGATAGATGAGAACGCTAAAGGGAAAAATGTCCAAAATGGCTGACATGCTAGCGACCGGTGCATATAGATTTAAGTGGACTTTGCTGGTGGCAATCCACGTGCAAGTCCTTGTATTGAAATCATAGTAGTCTAAGTTAACTAAACAAAGCACCTTCTGAATAGGCTTGAATATAACACACAAAATAATCGAGAGTACTTCGAGCAAAAGAGTTAGAAAACACGCCTACGACGCGCTAGGACCTGAGGCAGGGACACGCCCTTGACATTGAATGTTTACGTGAATTACATTAAGTTGATATATGCGAATTGTTGACTAACTTGGTTTACTTTGGACAGGGAAGGCCGGACGGTAAGTATGGGTAAGTCGTGCATGCATTTTCATGCAAACACTTGAATTTGGCAACACGGGATAGGTTATGAAATATGCCATGAAACTGATCATAAGGCAAGATTAGAAAGACGATGAATGATAAACGGTGCACAAAAGTAAATAGAACGTGTTTGGTAATGATAGCATTATGGGCGAGCTAGCCTCCCCACCAATGCATAACAATGTACTGATAACTCCACAGTTTGCTTACAGGACGCAGGAAACGTCATCGGGTGCGGAGCTTCCCTCGAACGTGCTAAGGCGCGAAGCCAACTCTAGAGCCTTGGAGCGTTGCAAGGAGCTGAAGCACCATATACAGGACATAATGTATCGGAACATCGCCATGAATCATTCCATCATGTAAGCCACTTGGCACGTCTTTTATATTTGAGAGAGAGAGAGAGAGCTTGAGCGATTTGTAAACTCGGCCTAGCGCCGCTTGTGAACTTCTTGAAAATTAATAAAGAGTTTGAATTCGCTTCAACTTGTGTTCATTTACTTTCCGCTGCAAATGGGGACACTCTGTGCGACTCTGTGGCCTAGCTCAAATCGACCGTTTTTGGACTTAGCCTTGCACGGGCGCAACCTAGGCCCGTGCGGCATCACGCCTTAGCGAGGACGATCGCTCCTACGGGGACGGGGCGTGACAGATTGGTATCAGAGCACGGCTTTACGTCCTTGGACTTCATTTCGATTTTTTCGATTTTGAAAGCTCGTTGAAACAAAAGAAGTATACGCTCTCTCTCATTGTGCCTTGGGATGTTCCGTACAATAAGTCTAATATTTTTAAAAGCTCGTACAAGTACTCGGTTGAACGAGATCGATAGGTGAAGGCCTTTGTGCCGAACCACGACGTACTTGAGTTGGAAAGAACCGATGCTAAGAGTTCACAAACGCAGTGCGTGCTTGAATAACCTTACGCTGACAAGTAGCGAACGAGTACACGAGACCGGAGTATAGTTCGAACGGGATGGTTATGCACGCAGCCATTTGCCTAAATTGTGCTGAGTATCGCGCACCTAGACCTTCTGGTGCGAACGAGTTTGCGAGCGAGATTGATTATCGCTCGGACGAGAATAAGTGAGACTTAGAACGTATGTTGATAGAGGCGTCACTTGACCAGTGCTAAAGCGAACACGGAAAAATGGTTCTTAGACTTTGAGGAACGGGCGAACGCGCGATTGAACATATCGAAAGGGAATCGAATGATCTTTTGAGGATTCATAGAATGACTTGACCCCGAGTGGTGTATGTGATAGCTTCGAGGAAGAATAAGAGTAAGTGTCGATGACTAATCGAGTGGCTCGAACCCTGAGTGGTGTATGGACGTTATAGAAATTGTTCGAGCGAGACTAAAGGATTTGCGGATAGAACGAGTATGTCGGCAAGCGATGATATCGTGCAAAGCCTTAGAACGAGTAACGCTTAGTTGGTTTTGACTTCGATAGTCTCAAACGAGATATCGTTCGGACGAATTAAGAATGTGTAGTGTGAATTACGAAATGATTGAATAGAGAGTCGGAACGATGAAACGAATGGAGGTCTTGGTCGAGGAAACATAGAAGATCGTGCATACGATTTTGAAATTATGTCGAATGTATTGAAACTTGAGTTAAGGTGAAATACCCATGGATGAGATCGAAGATAGCACGATCGGAATATAGCGTGCATAGGAAACGTTGGTTTGAAGATACGAGAATGACTAAGGATTGGAATAGATATTGCTCGTTGACGAGTTAGCACGAGACAATGTGAATTGAGGAATTAAGTTGCACGACTCAGAATTAGCTGCAAAAGGAAGATTGTCAAGTTATGTACATCATCGATGGTATTGAGGCGTATCAAAGATCGATGTACGATAACTCGGGGGTACTCTGATTCGATGAATGATGATCGTGTTAGAAGTTATTATTTTGAAGGATACTATGTTGGAGAATTTGGATAGAAATGAATGTTTGGAATGAAGAAGGGAAGTGACTTAATTGTTCGGTGATAACCACAACGACAACGATCTTGTCTTGTGCGAGCGCAACTCCAGCCTCGCACATACGTCACGTCGGATTTGGGACGATCGTTCCGCATGAGCGTTGGCATGGTGATTCATGTCCAGCAGGAATGATCGAACTCATAATATCATGACATGGCAATTTTAATTGCTTCGACTAGTGGTTTGAAGCGAAGGCGAATTTGAGGATTGTTCGGACGTATGATACACGGCGAAGTAAAGTTGAGGATTGAGTAGGCCCAATCTGCGTATCAAAAAAGAGTAAGTCTAGACGCAACGCAAGAGTTACGTCCCGATGAGAACGATTATTCTGCGGGAATATTGACATGGTGATTCATGTCCGCCGTGGATAATCAGACTTGCGTGAGATCGGGGCGCGACATATTGCAAGGCTGGACGACCTTGTGATCAACTACGTGAATTGGATAGGATGGATAGGTGGATTGTACCAAACACACTTGAAGAGATAGACTACGATAATAACATGTCGAGGATTTGGTTGAGGACAACCTATCGTAGGATGACTTTCCTAAACGTGCTCGAACTTGGAGCGGAGAATGTGTTGATGCGAATAGGATGAACGCTGCTTGATGTTTAGAAATTTGAGCGAAACAAACTTAGGTAGAAACTCCTGTACGAACGAACAAAATGGTTTGACCATGGAATTTGGGGCGAGCGTCGTGCAACGACCTTGCACGATAAGCTACGGACTCGATTCGTAACTATGACACGGTGAGATGACCTAGCGGATAGGCGGACGATCCTATGCCGAGTGATTGAACCTGTGTGGTTTACGGTATCGTCTGGACGGACGATGGACTTGGGGCAACAAGACTTAGAGTAGGACGGGGAAACTGGGAGTGTGTGAACGACAACGAGATTGGCCCCAAACGAAGTGAATGATAGGAGTGGATGATGTGCAAGTAAAGTTGGGATAACAAATTGAATCATTGATAGGAAGATATACTCGATGATAGTGCAATACTTGGTTTTGAATCGGACAGAAATTTACTTAGACTTGGTCGACTCCGCTAAAAAGAAATCGTATTGATTTCGTAGACAGGAACGCTTGAGAAGCGAATCAGATCATCTCGAGGACCGAGATAAACGATAGTGATACACACATGAGTTCGATTTTAATCGAAGTAAAAGTAAAACGATCGGCAAATCGAAACTATCACGAGTAGTGTCACGACCCGCACCCGCTTTTCGGACGCGAGCATGTATCCAAGCCCAGCTACGCATCGAGCGGACTCCAGCCCGACTCGAATACGTATAAGCTGTCAAGGTCATGGTAAACTGCCAAATCATGGCAACCAAATCTATATCTCAATCCACAATAAGATAATAAACAAGGATGAACACTATGGATCGTGGTCTGCAGCCCACTAGCATAAATGTCCGATAAGACTCTAAGGAATATAACAAGAGTCTTCAACTGAAACAAGGAACATGATATCTCATGATAAGGAATGAAAAGCACGAGCATATAATAAATACAATAACGGTACCTGAATCCCGCAAGAACCGCAAATCCTCCGCCATCCAGAACTACTAGCTAACTCCATGAATTCGCTAAACCTGAGGAGATCATCAGGTCCTCAGAGGACATAGCAAGATACATAATATACATGCCTATCTAACAGTTTTATCATGCACAAGGAAATAAACAAGAAAGAACAAGGACAAGACAAATGACTACGAACACAACACGAACACAAACACTAGAACAACTACGCATAATGAACTGCCGGATGAACGAAACACGATGATCAATGGAAGAAACCAAACCCTCGTCCCGAGTGTGGACTCACAGGTTTGAACTAACACTAACCCTCGTCCCGAGTGTGGACTCTCTGGTTAGTACTAACCCTCGTCCCGAGTGTGGACTCTCTGGTTAGTTCACGGCAAGGCACCCTCGTCCGGAGTGTGGACTCTCTGGTGCAAATACTACATCCTCGTCCCGTGTGTGGACTCTCTGATGTAAACACCCTCGTCCCGAGCGTGGACTCTCTGGTGCAAGTCAAGTTATAATCAAGTCGAGAAAGTCGTGGTGTAGGACTAGACGACTCTAGCAAGGAATACATATGAGGCTAACACAGTGTAACAGATAGAAATATCATGACAGAGAGAACAAGAATGTACAGGCAACTAGAAACATGTAAAGTGAAACTATAACAGGAAAAGTGTACTAGACATGAAATAAAGCAATCACGAATGTAAGGAAAAAAATAGCAGCGAGATGGTGAACATGCATATAAATTATACTGTACAATGGAAGAACCAAACCCTCGTCCCGAGTGTGGACTCACTGGTTTGAACTAACACTAACCCTCGTCCCGAGTGTGGACTCTCTGGTTAGTACTAACCCTCGTCCCGAGTGTGGACTCTCTGGTTAGTTCACGGCAAGGCACCCTCGTCCCGAGTGTGGACTCTCTGGTGCAAATACTACATCCTCGTCCCGTGTGTGGACTCTCTGATGTAAACACCCTCGTCCCGAGCATGGACTCTCTGGTACAAGTCAAGTCAAGTCTACACCCTCGTTCCGTGTATGGACTCTCTGGTGCAAATAATCGACATCCTAGTCCCGAGCGTGGACTCACGGATGTAAACAGATCAAGGAAAACACCCTCGTCCCGAGTGTGGACTCTCTGGTACCAAGGAAACAATGTCAAGGATTTAGCAGTTCACTTACACGTACTCGTTCTATGACACGACTCAAGCAAAGTACTGACGAGAAACTCCAAATGCGAAACACAAGGCCAAAACATGAACATGGCTATAAACAATAAAAACAACTCCACAGAAAATAACACGAAAAAGCACATGTCCATAAATAATCCAAAAGATGGAAACTGAAATAAAATGCATGTAAATAAAACAGTAGAGGGAGGCAAGGTATACTTGCCTGGAGGTTGCACGAAGATCCCACAAAATATAATCAACTGGTGAGCCATAAAGTCCAAGTCATCATAACAGTCTCCGAAAGCTGAAACAAACATTGCCAACATTCTCAGAATAGTCAAATTAGCTAGGATTGTCTGTCCTTAAGTCCAATTCTGGACACAGGGGCAAAACGATAATTTTGGACAAAAACGGTGTCCGCCGTTGGACCCGCTTTGCACCGAAAAGCGTGCCAGAGTCAATGGTCTCTAAAGTCGTCAAACTACATGTCTACGGATCCGGTTTTCCGATACGAACCCAACCGTATGTCCAAAGTTGGATTCCGACGGGCCGTGCACAAAATCGCCCGTTGAGTGGGACCGTGGGGCCCGCAAAATGACGTCGGATTCAACTGTCTCTGAATTGGACCAAACTTGGCATGCAGGACCAGAAAAACGATACGGTGCTGGCGCAAGTTTCGTCTCGATCTAACGAGCGTGCACAAAGTAATTGAGAAATTTGTAAAGTGCACGATACGGTGAATTTCGACGGATACGCATCAAATTCGTCGCGCACACGCGACCAATTTGAATTCCGCCAAAGCCCACACGACCACGAAGCCGTTACGCAGCTTTCGATGCCTTTGGTTCGCGACCACGTCGTCCGGATTGGCGTAACGCACGTCGTATCGCGGGTTTTCTAAGTTTTAGGCAGTTTCAAAAGTAGATTTTTCTCGAACTTTACTAACGAATTAATCGTTGTACAGAAAGTGAAAGGTAATTCTATAAGAAGGGTTTTGTAGCCCTATAGTTTGGCTAAAACTGTGTTCAACTAGTATTTGAAGACCTCCAATAGGCAAGCCAAACTTGGCCTTCCAAAACCATGTCAAAGTCGGTTTACTGATCTGTTTTTGAACGGGAAAACTCTCGACTTTGCGTCGATTCTCTTGGATCGTTGCACGATTATACCAAAAGATAACTACTGGGGTTTGAAGACGGTTATGTAGTAATCGTACCTGAGCAATCGGGACGAAGTTTCGTCGACCGAGGAGGAAGATCTTGGAACGCGAAGTTGGCTTCTCGCAGCACCCTGCTGTTGTCGTGTTCCTTCTTGGTTACGCTCGGCAGTGCTTGGCCGCGCGTGCGCGGCCTCCGGCGACCCAGGGCGGTTCGTGGATGTTGGGGTGGCCGCCCATGGTCATGGGGTGATCGTAGAATTAGGGTTTGGTGTTTTCATCTCATCTCCTCCTCCGATCTTTCTATAAATATACATTGCTCGGCTGTTCCAACCAAAGGGGTCGGTTTTGTTCTGTTGAAAAAAACTTGGGTTTGCTGGGCTTGGGCTGAACTAGGTAAGCTGCGCTGCTGGAGGAGTTGGCTCGGGTGTGACTTTATGTTGGGCTCGGGCTACTGAACTGGGTATGGGCTGATGGGCTCAGTTGGGCCTGGAGCTGTTGTTGGGCCGTGGGTTTTAGGCTGGGGTGTTTTATTTATATCAAAAAAGAACTTATCTATATATATATATATATATATATATATATATATATATATATATATATATATATATATATATATATATATATATATATATATATATATATATATATTACATACGTATATATATATACCGTATACACATATCAATACATACTTAGTCAACCAAAAATATAGATAATATTTATATATATATGTATATCTAGTGTAAGGCCTCAACATAAGATATGCACCTACAAATAATATTTATTTACCATAATATAAAATGACTCATAATAAGTATATATCCTATATTTTTTTTAAGTATATATCCTATATATATATATATATATATATATATATATATATATATATATATATATATATATATATATATATATATATATCGTATATACGATATCACTTCATTATACCAAAAGGATTTAGACATATTCTTGGCAACTACTTTATGAAAAATAAAGCACTACTAATAATATCAATAAAATAATATATTACTATACCTATTATATATGAGATAAATATATTTCACTAACCTTTCTAAAATAATGAAAACATATATTCAATTATTAAATAGGCACCATAAATCTATATATGCACATCCATAGGGTTTAAATACCCTAAAATGCACAAGGATAATGTAAAGAAAATAGTTATCACATTTCCAAGAATAAATATTCAATCAAAATAACTGAATATTGATATTATATATATATAACATTTATTCTAGGAAAATATCTATTAGAAACTTAAAACAAGGTAGCAGTACACACTCAAAGTATATCGTCATGGACGTCTTAGGACTCACTATAAGCCTACACGGGCTTGGGCTCGGTTCAAGCCCAGTCCGGACTAGTTTGGTATAACTGAATTTCTTAGAAGTCCAAATAATAATAAAATGACTAATTAAACTATTTATAGGGCTAACTCGCAACTTGGCCTAGTTTTCTTAGTTAGGACATCACTATGGCTCGGCCTTCTCTACCAGGACTAATACACTAGTCAAAGCACGCCACTGCCCTATCCGTGCCATGATTCCTAGTCGTCTGGTGCTCCAAAACTCAACTATGGCTAAAGTCATCTACCGTAAACATTAACTAAATAATTAATTATAAAACTAATTTAAAATCACCGTTTAAATCAAATAAATAAAATAAAAAAAATTCCAAAAATTTTCGGGAAGGAGCTACAAGTAGCTTGTCCGACTTCGCTAATCGCTAAGCTTGGTTAAAATGTACGTATTCGGGGGACACCTTGAATACGTACACGATCCAAACTCAGCGATATTATGAACTTGAATGCAGCTGTAAGTGGATGTTGAGATGCGCATGAACGAATGAGTGAGTTTGCCTCAGCTTACGACTCTCGCATTTGATGAATGACAACGCACCTCGTGCGACCATTACAGTCCCATGACATGACAAAATAGCAACCAAGTCGAAGAAACACGACGATTGAATAAGTACCATCAACTCTAAAATGAGTGAAAAGCCATTCAATAAAATTGACCAAACGTATGCGACATGAAACTTAGAAAGGTATCGAGTATAGTTCGATGCCATCGACGGTAAAGCCATTCGATAGGAATTGTCTAAGATACGTACACGACATGAGTTAAGGAACGGTAGGATGACCTGCACTCAGGAAGTCTCGAGGACGAGACTTATTTTGAGTGGTGTATTATGTAATGACCCGCTCCGCCCTAGCGGAACGCCGATTCAAACGGCAAGTGCTACGACTCATACGAGCCGTCGACCCGAAGAGTTGGCATCGACTTGATGAAGAATCGATGCAAGGCTTACATTGGTCCGTCAAAAATGAATCCAGACTTAGACTTTCAAAGGCGCGCTCGGAGTATCGTTTGGCCGATGCGAATATCGCTAAGGTGCGTGGCTCCGATGAACCCGTCTTTGCTTAGCCTAGACAAATAACAATACGGACACTATTGCTAGAATCGCTAAGCGATAACACCGCGCATGTTAATAAATGACTCAACGCACTTAGCTAAGGGAATAATCTCATCTTGTATGCTTGTATAGAATATGGAAAAGAACATGAAAAATGTGAGAACTCTCACACCGCACTCCGCGCTCGTGCTAAGGCACGGGCTTACATTTCGAGTTCCCTATGCGTTCAACAATGAAACAATGAATGATTTACAACAATGAAACGGGAAGACTATCAACATAGTCGTTCCGAATAGAGTATAGCAACATTGAAAGACTATGGGACCATGGGTTGCCAAGGCGACTCCCGCAAGGGGAGTTGCATAATGATGAATGAAAGAAAGAATGAACGAATAAGTGAATGAATGAATCAACGAATGAATGAATGAATATGTGAATGAATCAATGAATGAAAGAACAAGTGAAAGAAATAAAAGAAAAAATGAATAAAAGATAAGAAAGAAAGGAAGGGTTAGCGACAGGTATGACGGAAACGTGCATCGGGGCTCGCTACTCGCGCTGCACGGACGCCGCCGCCAACCTGGTCAATAACGTATTATGGCTAAGGGTTAGCCAACGGCTCAGAGACAGCCGTTAAGTTAAAATGACAATAAAATACGAAATGGTCGTGGACGGACTCGTACACGAGTGAAAAAGGGATTCCAAGGGCAACTAACGACGATTTCGTGGCCGGCCTAGGCGGAATCATGGCCTACGGACGGACAGGTGTGCGGGCTTGGGAACATAACCAAACGTAGGGCCGATACTTCAATAGTCTATCAAGGTGTACCAGCCATCACGCTTGATAGATGAGAATGCCAAAGGGGAAAATGTCCAAAATGGCTGACATGCCAGCGACCGGTGCATATAGATTTAAGTGGGCTTTGCTGGTGGCAATCCACGTGCAAGTCCTTGCATTGAAATCAAAGTAGTCTAAGTTAACTGAACAAAGCACCTTCTGAATAGGCTTGAATATAACACACAAAATGATCGAGAGTACTTCGAGCAAAAGAGTTAGAAAATACGCCTACGACGCGTTAGGACCTGAGGCAGGGACACGCCATTGACATTGAATGTTTACGTGAATTACATTAAGTTGATATATGCGAATTGTTGACTAACTTGGTTTACTTTGGACAGGAAAGGCCGGACGGTAAGTATGGGTAAGTCGTGCATGCATTTCCATGCAAACACTTGAATTTGGCAACACGGGATAGGTTATAAAATATGTCATAAAACTGATCCTAAGGCAAGATTAGAAAGACAATGAATGATAGACGGTGCACAAAAGTAAATAGAACGTGTTTGGTAATGATAGCATTATGGGCGAGCTAGTCTCCCCACCAGTACATAACAATGTACTGATAACCCCACAGTTTGCTTGCAAGACGCAGAAAACGTCATCGGATGCGGAGCTTCCCTCGAACGTGCTAAGGCGCGAAGCCAACTCTGGAGCCTTGGAGCATTGCAAGGAGCTGAAGCACCATATACAGGACATAATATATCGGAACATCGCCATGAATCATTCCATCATGTAAGCCACTTGGTATGCCTTTTATATTTTAGAGAGAGAGAGCTTGAGCGATTTGTAAACTCGGCCTAGCGCCGCTTGTAAACTTCTTGAAAATCAATAAAGAGTTTGAATTCGCTTCAACTTGTGTTCATTTACTTTCCGCTATAAATGGGGACACTCTGTGCGACTCTGTGACCTAGCTCAAATCGGTCGTTTCTGGACTTAGCCTTGCATGGACACAACCTAGGCCCGTGCGGCATCACGCCTTAGCGAGGACGATCGCTCCTACGGGAGCGGGACGTGACATATGTCGCTCTGCCACCATCAAGAAATAATAATGTAAGTAATATACCTGCTTGTAATGTAAATTTTAACGTTGGTCCTAGTTCTTCTCATCAAGTTATTCCATTTACTGAAAAAGAACATATAGTAGATGATGGTAATAACGATGATGAAAATAGTGATGATCTAATTGAAAATTTAGATGATGAATTTGATGATTCTGTTGATAGCCTTAACACTCCTAAATTATTTATTGGAAAACAATTTGAGAATCGATCTAAATTTAGAAGTTTTATTAGTGATATAGCAATTAGACATAATTTTACTTGTTCAGCTACTTTAATAATGCTACTGGGATTATATATAAATGTAATAGTTCAAATTGTCATTGGAGGGTATACGCTAAAGCCATAGGTGGAGGCGAAAGATTTTTATTGCTACGCTAGAAAATATACATTCTTGTTTAGGTGGACTTACAACTGGTTGTCATCCATTAGCTACCACTGTATGGGTTAAAAATCAGATTATTGATAAAATTCGAGATAATCAGTCGTATAGTCCATCTCATGTTGTAAAAGATATATTTAAGGAACATCGAATACATATTAAATACTGTAAGGCTTGGAAAGCTAGAGAACTTGTTCTATCCGAAATAAATGGTAGTTATATTGATGCATATAGTAGTCTCGAAGAGTATGGTCTTAGAATTATTGAGACAAATCCAGTTAGCCAATGTTTTATGAAGATTACAGAAATTAATAGGTTTGATCAACTTCCAAAAACCAAATACGTACAATAAAGCTTCTTGGTCACTAGTCAACTTCCAAAAACTAAGTTGGCCCTCATAGCGCCATGTATTGTGTTCTCGACACCGCACTTCACTTTTATAATCACATAGCTATATATAAAACATACAAACTATGTTATTACTAAACATATAAAATGTAAAATTTATTGACTAACACAATTAAAATTTAATATACCTCGATCTCCAGAAAATATCAGACTACATATGTGCGACTCGCGTTGCTGCTTAATCAATTCTGTAGTTGGTCCCCCTGGTATACAACCATCGTTTTGGCTAGCCATCTGTAAAAAGATGGTTGTCAAAACGCATATGTAAGAGTATGATAGATTAGGGTTTCGATTTATATTATGATAAGGGTTTGTATTATGTTAGGGTTAAGTTCACGGGTTGAGATTAGGGTTAGGGTTATGAAAAGGGTTTGGATTAGGTTAAGGGTTTAGTTTACGGGTTAGGGTTAGGATTATGGTTATGAGGTTATGTTAGGTTAAAGGTTTGGCTTAGGTTAAGAGTTTAGTTACGGGTTAGGGAGAAGGTTAGGGTTGGGGTCTAGATTAGGTGTATATTAGTCTTAAGGGTTAGGATTGGGGTGTAGATTAGTATTAAGGGTTAGGATTGGGGTCTAGATTAGTCTTAAGGGATGATTGGGATCTAGATTAGGTTTAGATTAGTCTTAGGTTAGATGTTAGCATTATGGTTTATATAAAATGCTAAGAGAATCATGATATAAATAATAAACATAATTAAATAATATTAATGAAAATTTACTAACCAACAGACTACTTCTTCTTCTTCTTCTTCTCGATTCTCTTCTACTACTTTCCTTTCCTCGGTCTACTTTACTCTCCTCCTCCAACCACCAAGCCACCCGCATTAAACCATCCACTCTGAACCAACCCAACACAAAACCAAACCAACCCCATAGCACATAGTATTCCGACAAAGGGTGTGTCGAAAAATTGGAGTACGCCCAATTTCCGACACACCCAATGTCGGAATTTATTGTCCCCCCTAATTTCCCAGAATTTTATCGTTTAAGCTAATTTTATAGAATTTTATATCGGCACAGTAAATTTTTCGTTAATTCCGATCGATATTCAAACCAATAAATGTACTTCCAACTATAAATCATACAAGACTATTGGATCAGGTATTACTAGATAATATATACTAGCAAGTACAAAATGAATAAAGTAATTCACTTATAATTTTAGAGGGTTCTTACTACTTTTGATATTTGCATATGAAAGTACAAACTGCATTTGTAAACATATTTAAGCAGAGGGGGATAACTGATATTCATATTTGGTAACGATCAGCAAGCCATACCTTACGTAATTTCGAGGATCCAAATCTGAAACAATATGTATTCATTTTTCATATTCTAATTGGCCTCTTGTATCTTGTAGGCTACTTTGTTGAAATTCTCTTTAACGAATGTCTACATCTTGAACTTCTTCTCATCTTTACATGTAACACACTAACTTCTTGATTGTTGATTTTCTTCCATAGAACTTACATAACCCTTGACGGTTTGACACACACAATCTCTTACCCAAAATGTGTTTATGTTGTCGCTTTTGTAACTCCTTAATTCATGGAGTTCATGTTTGCGCCTCTTGTTCTTAATTGATTCTCGCTCCGTGTATGTCTACGCCCTTGTCCATCTGATACACCCCCACTCCCTTTACCAATATGAGTATATAAGCCTATGGCACACATTGATTCTCATCCTCATCATTTCATGATCACTTCGTCACATAACTGTTGAATGTAATACCTTTTAAATAAATATTCCGATCGAGATACCTTTGAAATTCATGACCGATCAAGATAATTGTACTTTCCTCCAAGTACTCATATCATCATGTGTGATATGGGATCCTGGTAGTGAAGAAATAAAGAAAAAAACTCATCAGCATAACTTCCCTGATTATGCCACACAATTACTTGGAGAAATAAATATCTTGGAATGTTAAAACAATAAAAAGTTCTTTGAAAAAAATGTAGATATAAAAGATTGTTTAGAAATGACTATGAAGTAGCTGTCCTATTCTTAAGGACATTTGAAATCATGTATATCCACCCGGAAATAACTCCATCTCCATCTCTCTCCCTCTACAACTACTATATCAATAATTCTAGGAGTTAAGGATTAGCTATAGTCTTTTTCCTTCCCCTTCTTTAATTTCATTTTTCTTAATCTATATATTCCATTTCTCCAATCAATCTCTTTTCGTTCCTCTTCTCTTCTTTATGTTTTGGAGCTTTCTTTTAAGGTTTTATCTATAGTATTGCTATTGTTATTTTCTTGGAGGAGTGCAGTAGTGGTTAATGGTTCTCATGATGTTTGGCCACTTGATCATGAAGATGATGATGTACCAGTGCCTTCCATCGTGGTTGACAACAAGTGCATGACGGGCTATCACTTCCAACCCCCAAGGCATTGGATGAATGGTACACCCTAACATTTTTTTTCCCCTATTTTCTAATAATAAAACTCTTCCCTCATCAATTCAAGTAATATAACTTTTGTTAGGATAAGTTAATATTTCTTCCATGTTCTTAACCAGGGAGAAATGTGACAAATAGTTCCTACATCAATTTTTAATCAGATACATAACAATGAAAAATCAACTAGCTATGGCGAACTCTCGGAATAATACTTAGTCAAGATGATCTATTTCCATGCCAAATAAATTGAGATGTTTGATATTTGGAGATTCACGAGGGATTAATGCTTAGTGCGTATATTAGTTAATTTCTGTTATGTACTCTTTAGACTTTAGATTACCTGGATGTAATTCTTACATTGCTCATACATATTTTCATTATTATATTCTTTATAGAAAATGGCAGAATTCTACATTTTCCCCTTAAAAAAAAAAATAATACTTTGAGGATCCAATTGAGCTTCTAGTCAAATATCGTTCTAATTTGCCTTCTTTTTATGTAGGAATTTGTTTTCAAGATATTTAATCTATAGTTTGATAAAAGGAAACACAGACATTAACAATCGAATGAATCAAATAACTTGTGTTATACTTCTTTGGCATGTACGTACATTTTGTGGTTGGCATTGTGATGAATGCGTCGACATGCAACAGATCCTAATGGTACGTACATTCCGTTATGTACTCAATTTCCCTCTCAATACTTGTTCAAATGATCTGTTCTAAATAGTGATATTGGCAAAACGAAGAATTAAATATGTAGTTATTATGGATTAGTTATTGTAATCCATAATAACTTCATTGAGTGGGCGCATTGAGTACAACCCCAGGGGCTCAATATGGGGTCACACTGAGTGGGCGCACTCGGTCTCGACGGACATGATCAACTGGAAGGCGGTCGACACGGCAGTGCAGGCATCGGAGCCCTTCGACATTAAAGGGTGCTGGTCCGGATCCGCCACGATGCTCCCGGGGAACCGACCTGTCGTAATCTACACCGGCATCACCAAGAAGAAGCTCCAGGTTCAAAACATCGCGTTCCCTAAGAACCTGTCCGACCCGTATCTGCAAGAATGGGTCAAGCCCGACTACAACCCGATAATTGCACCGGTCCAAGCCAGGGATGGACGTGACCGGCTTTCGGGACCCCACCACGGCCTGGCTAGGCCCCGACAAGCGGTGGAGGTTGGTGGTAGGGAGCCTAAGGAAGCACAGAGGGCTAGCGGTCCTGTACCCGAGCAAGGACTTCATCCATTGGGTCCGGGTGAAGCACCCGTTGCACTCTGCAGCGGACACAGGTATGTGGGAGTGCCCGGATTTATTCCCCGTGGCCACGGACGGCAAGCGTGAGGTCGACAATTCGGCGTACGATGGAAGCTTGAAGTACTGTGTTGAAGGTTAGCTTGGACTCGACACGTTTCGAGTACTACACGATCGGGACATACCGTCACGATTTAGACAGGTACGTACCGGACGGTACATCGGCTGACAGTAGCTCCAGGTTACGGTTCGATTATGGGAACTTTTACGCATCCAAGTCATTTTTCGATGCGTCAAAGCAGAGGAGGATACTGTGGGGGTGGTCGAATGAGTCGGACGGTAAACAAGATGATATTGACAAGGGTTGGGCTGGTATTCAGGTCAGTACTCTAAGTCACAATTCTGTGCTAAATACGTGATTTTTGAGCATATATGTTTCGCAGCTGCTAAGTTTGTAACCGCGGGCTTGACCACCGGCTGACATGGCGGCCGGCCGGCCAGCCATTGCCTCCTGGTTCGGGTGGGGTCCGAAGATAGCGGAGGGCCAATGGGTGGCCATCACGTCGGCTGACAGTCACGCCCGCGGTTTCAAACGATGGGCAAATTATCATTTTCTTATATGTTTTTGTACTGCAGACTATTCCAAGAAGGTTTTGGCTCGACAGCAACGGGAGGCAAGTCGTTCAATGGCCGATCGAAGAGGTTGAGAGCATGAGGGACAAACTAGTTGTAGTCCACAACAGGAAGCTACAGAGTGGAGGATTGCTTGAAATTTCTGGAATAATGACTTCACAGGTATTTAAAAAAAAAAATTTGTGCTTCTCTTCGATCGCATGCAATTTGGCAGTCGAAGAACTCATCGATACTTCCATCTTGCAGGCAGATGTGGAGGTGATATTTCAGCTGTCGAACCAAGTTGGAGTGACCCGCAGCTGCTCTGCCACCAGAAGGGCGCAGGGGTGAAGGGTGGGGTTGGACCGTTCGGGATCCTCGTTCTCGCCACGGCCAGCAGGGAAGAGGAGACTGCGGTGTTCTTCAGGATCTTCCGATCTGCCACGAAGTACGTGGCACTTATGTGCCATGACCCGGCCAGATCTGGCTAATTCTTTCTTTCCCTTCCTCGACCCATCCACATATATTGTTGTCGATGCATCGCACCCGACCTCACTATCTAACGATATGCAGATCCTCGTTGAGGCTGCACTTGTATAAACCAACCTATGGAGGCTTCGTCGATGTGGATATTGAGGAGCATGGAGGCTCTACTTAAGAAGTTTGGTATGTTCATACTTCAAACTTGTTGTGTAGATTTGGTGGTTATGTTCCACTATTGTTAGCCACTTGGACTTGAAATTGGTATGAATCGAGCTAGCTCGTGGGCTTGTGTAGATTGACCACTCTGTGGTGGAGAGCTTCGGGGCGAAGGGGAGGACGTGCACTACGTCGAGGGTGTATCCTAGTTTGGCTCTAGGAGGCGATGCTCGTCTTTATGCGTTCAACAATGGCGCGGAAGAGTTGACTATTTTGAAGCTCAAGGCTTGGGAGATGAAGAAGCCCATCATGAATTAATTGATGAGCCCTAGCTACCTAGGATCAAGATACTCGTGAATTAGGCTTCTTCTTCTTCTTCTTTTTCTTCTTCTATTATGTGATGCTTCCTTAGTTTTCCATCTTTTTTTCACTTTTTAGTTATTGTTCCATTGAACATGTTGATGATTTAGTCTGTTTAAGAACAGAATGCACATGGACAGATTATCGATGCAAAAAAAGAAGGGATATTTAATATTAGGGTCTCGGTAGATATTAGGGTTTGGGTCTCGAAATTGTCCAACATTAGAGTTTGGATCTCGAAATCACTATTCACGTAGGCTGATGAACAGTGATTTCGAGATCCAAATTCTAATATTGAACAATTTCGAAACACAAACCCTAATATTCACTTGTGAGATCCTATTACTAAAATGTGACCCATATATACATCTTAATTTCCAGTAATTGGTCAGGTTTAAAATTCTTAACAGTAATTATATTAATAATCGTTACCAGCTACCAACTTTTTTTTCAAACCTTTTATGTTACCAGCTATCAACCTTTCGTCAACCCTTGTATGCTGTTGCCGAATCTTACTCCAGCAAATTATGAACATGAGACCTACTTTTGGTTATACAAAATTCATCCAATCAAATAGGAGCTCTCTCCAAGTTTTTTCTAAATTAAAAGACGCAGACGGAACAATTCGTGACAAGGCATTCATCTTCTACACATTAAAAGCCCAAGACTAAGGAGAAACAATAACAATAAACTGCATTAATATATAACATATTAGGCCCATGAGTAAGAAAGAAACGTTGACACATCATGGAAATGTGGAGCGACTGAAATCAAAGACACAAGCAGAGCCTGCCTGGAGGTTTGGGTTGTCATAGCCAAAGCAAATTTTTGTTGACCCTTGTGGTGGTCCTGAAGGGTCACCCATGACATCCACCTCTTGCGGGTCATGCTGGACCTAGGGCAGAGAGAGTTATCCAAGCACGAAATCTTGCCAGACTTCCTTGGACCGGCCTAGATACAAGGAATAGCACCTCAATTTCCACGTTAGAGAATTAACTATGCTTTCTTCCGCTGCGAATATTTGAATTGAAATAACCTTTCTAAGATTGAATCATCTTGCCTTGTACGAATATAAATATTGCCTTGTATGAATACAAATCTTGCCTTATATGAATTCAACTCCAAACTCGTACAACATTATGCTCCAGCGAGGCCAATAGCTGAATCGATGCAACACGTTTCGGCAGGTCAGGATGTGACAAAGTGGTAGAAGAAGAGAAAAGAAATAGTGCTTATTCAATCGAGGAAGCAATCCTTCTATGTTTATAATCACAACAATAATGAAGACTTCATTCCAATTCAGTCGTAAGCTACATCAATAGTATCGTCTCCTTCAGCCCTATCAAGGTCATAGCCTCAAACATGCATTCTTATTTCAGTTCAATCCTAACCTATACATCTACATGTCTAATTTGAATTGTAAATTCCACCAAAATTATTTGCCAGATCAGATCTTTCCAATTAGCATTATGTTTATGCATCTCATCCTAATACATCTACATGGCTAATTTGAATTGTAAATTCCATCATACTTATTTGCCTGATTTTCCAATTAGCATTATGCATATCTCATACTCTGAAGCTCAAAACATGGCAATTGATAATACCATCATATGCTATTACTGAATTAAGAGTTAAGACCAAAGCGAAAACATAAAGCAAACAGCAACTGAAACATCCTCGCAAACAAAACCAAATGAAACAAGGTTCGGCTATAGTAAAAGATAACTAGATGTTCATCACATAACGAAGTAACAAGCAAAAAATGTAAGCCGCAATCCAACACTTCCCGAGATCCAAATCCAGCATACAGGAAGGGGTAAAAGTGAAGGACTCACAGCAAGTTTACTTGACCTTCTTCTTTGGCCTCAACTGCAAAATTTAATTTAGACGAGTATCAAAAGCCATCCAAAGTAAAATATAGAAACTTTGATCCATATATATTAAGAATGACTAGAGAAAGAGGGGAGCAGATACTGGATGGAAATATCCATATTACTATGAGGCCCTTATGAACATTGGCACTTCATACTAACATTAAAATGGCACCAGATCTATTCAACAAACAGATGAACAGATACTAAAAACTTGATTGCATTAATTGAAACGTGCAAGAATATGGGTTCCCCATCTGTATCTCAATCCAGAACTACCAGACAATTGATAAAATGAAAATACTTTTTTCCATAAAAACTACAAATATACCTGATTGCTATGGCCACACTTCTTCTTGCGGCAGTTTACAGCTCTTGGATGCAGACGAGCATAGCACCTACATAAAAGTGGAGTGCTTAATTTCGAAGAATAATACATTTGGATGAAATCAAGCATCCATTATACAACAAAATGCAAAGTATATACGCTACCTGCAACGTGATCATAGAATTCTAGAAATGCTTTAAAGAGAATTCATCACCCCACTCAAATATATATCAAAAAAATTTGTCCACTTTCACATAAAGAGCTGTTGTAGAAGAAGAATAACATGAAGGGAAAAAATATATATAAATGCCCTATACCACTTTCATGCATTTTCACGACAAGATCAGTGGCTCAAATTACTAATGTTGGATGAGATTTAAGAGCATAATCAATCAGTTTGAAAACATGGAGTTATAAGTTCAATATCCACTATCAAACATTTGACATAAACCAGTGAGTGGTTTGATAAACCACACATGATCACAAGTGCTGTTTGCAGTGAGGATAAAGTGAGGCAAAAGTTGTGGACAAAACAACATACCACGTCCCTCAATAGGGCATAAAACAAGTAGTGAACTGGAAAACCTGAACCCACATTTGTAACACACCAATAATTGGTGCTCCTTGACCCAATCAATCAACAAAATAACAATGGATATGTTGGACGATGACAGCATTATGTTTCAAGTAGGACATTGAAAGATATATTACGGAATCATATTTCAAACATGGCTTTCATGAAGTACATGTTCTTCGTCCCTTGTAATGTGTAGTTAGTAGACACTACATAGCCTACCCAAACACCTAGCACGAATTTGCAGTCATTCATTCTCTAAAACCCCAAAACTGGAAAAGAAAAAAACACAACCCTATTGAAATCAGACATTTTGGCACAAAGTGTACAATCAGGTACAAGCATAAAGCAAAAAACATCAACCAGTATATTTGAAAGCACAGACTAAAAAAGTAACATAATCTAGTACACTAATGCAATACGTTGAGAATAAGGCAACTTCTGAGAAAATGTAGCTTCCCAACGTCCGAATGCAGCAAAGAAATAACTGCACTGGATAGCGAGGGAAGCAATTCTCTAGCTTCACTTGCTTATAAGGCCGAGATGATAAAACCAACACAGGCCTCCAAGATAACTTTGTGAAGCATGAAGGTAATCATAGCATTTGTTGACTCCCTCTTTTTATGTCTTGATCTTCTCCCAAAAACTCAAGGTGAGAGCCCATATATATATATATATATATATATATATATATATATATATATATATATATATAGAGCATGTATCCCTCTGCAACAAATTATGAGGTTCACTCTCCCCCTTGGGGAGACGATGGGAGTGCAATGGAGGCCACTGACCTAGGCTGGTATATATATATATATATATATATATATATATATATATAGGGCCGGCCCAGGGGTAAGCTTGACAAGATTTCGGGCTCGGGCAACCCCCCTCCGTAGGGCAACCCCCAAGGTCATTTGGTATTCTTAGGGCCAGTACACTCCAAACCCAACTTAAACTTATAGCTTTTCAATAGGTGTGAAGGGCAACCAAAATTAGCTTCGGCTTAGGCAACCCAACCTCCTGGGCCGGATATATATATATATATATATATATATATATATATATATATATATAAAGGTAGGATTTTGGTCAAATTTCTCTCTCTCTCTCTCTCTCTCTCTCTCTCTCTCTCTCTCTCTCTCTCTCTCTATATATATATATATATATATATATATATATATATGTGTGGAGGTAGGATTTTGGTCAAATTTGTGTACAGATATTGAAAAGTACACCAAACATGAAGGCAGAAGAGTAAGACTTCATTGTAGCTTCAAGGTAACAAATCAATAGGGCATGCAAAAAAGCCTGCTGACCAGATTAAGAGCATCTCCAACCCTATTGTCTTGTTTTGTGTTGTGATTCCTATGTGGCATGAGGCACAAGACAATGTCTTTCCTATGTGGCAAGATGATATTCACACAAGACAATGAGATAAAAAAAGTGTTCTCCAATGCAAAAGTATTGAGAAGACAATAAAAAGTATTTTTTTCAACTTCCAAAACAACTCCTCCACTTCATTTTTTTTATAAATTATTTATATTCATAATTGATGATGTGGAGAAAAAGTCATTGTAAAGTGCATTGTCTAGATCTAGACAACCAACTTCACATTGTCCTTGCCATGTCAAGGGAGAAGAATTTTTGAAACGAAAACTTGTCATTCCCATGTGGCAACCATTTTTTCTAAACTCACAATAGGGTTGGAGATGCTCTAAGACGTATAGAACATGGCAATAACAATGCCTATGCACCCTAGCTCCCAACCCCCCCCCCCCCCCCCCCGACACTCGACTATGCATGTTTTGGGATTTTATGAACTTCCCTGCAATTTTCAGTAGTTTTTGTGAATTTTTTTTAACCGCGGCCGACTAGGCGCCCGCCTAGGTGGGCTAGGCACCCGCCCGAAGCGCCTTTTACAACCTTGCAACCACGATTTAAAGTATCGGCTGATACCGATCCGATACGGCCGATACCGATACGGTTTGGCATGTCCCGATCCGATACGGCCAATACCGATACGGTTTTGCATGTCCCGATCCGATACCGACCGACATTGGGGGTCTCTTTTTCGGTCAATTCGGCAAAGAAAATTAAACGAAAAAAGACAAATCAGCAAGGCTTTAAAGCATAATAAGATTTTTAAAGCATGTAAAAGAAGAAAATCAATCTATTGTATGTAAACCAATAGGTAAGGGTGACTACTATTTCATTTAATATCAAAACTACTAAGAAATAACACTGAAAATACTTAAAATTATAAATAAATGTATAAAACTTTTTTAAATGTAAATAATTTATTAATAATTATTTATTTTCCGATACCAAAAAATCCGATACTCCGATCCGAAACCGCCGATACTACCGATATCGCCGATACCAATACTCATAGTAATAGTCCGATACCGATTCCGATACCGATACTGTGAACCTTGCAGTTGCAACAACTATTACCTAAACTACACTATCAAAAAACAAAGTGCTTTAGTTTTGATTCGGAACAAACTGAATTTGTATGCCAAAGGTATGAGATGAGCAAAATTTCAACATGTCAAATTTGGCACAGTGTTTTATTTGGCTAATTTCCCATCTAGACTGCTACTACTCTTGGACTGGTTGTATTCATAGAAAATGCCAAAGGTTACTTGTGTTAAGGTGTTAACTAGAGTGATGATAGCCTACTTGAATCATTTAAAGGGTTGCTAGGTAAATTGAAATAATAAAAGACAAGGAAACCTGCCCCAAAGTACTTGAACCTTAGCTGGTTTCCATGTCAATCTGATACAGGAACTAGATTTTCCGACATAATGGAACTAAGTGAAGACTTGTAGGTCTTGAACAATGTTAATCAAGACTAAAAATAAATAGAAATGCATGCATATCCATGTGTGAGAAAATAAAATGGAACAAAACAATAATATTTATACTTGAGCAACTTTAAGAAGAGAGAAAAAGCATACTTTCTGCATATCATTTTGTCCTGGTTGTACTTCCTCGCAAGCGCCATGAGAGAGGGTTCAATGATTCCACCACGAAGCCTCAACACCAAGTGAAGTGTCGACTCTGTTCAAATCGCAACAATCAAAATGTTAATCAAGCAATAGTTCCACAACAAGCCACGAAAATAGAATAATCACATATACCACCTATATATATATATATATATATATATATATATATATAGACACTTGCAAATATTCAATATAAAGGACCATAGTGGATCTATGTGCAAGGACACATATCTAACACAACATGAAACTGCCCAAATCTTGTAGCATACAAGCATATTTTAGTATGGGCTGTGTAGAATGTGTCAGACAAGAGGAATAAGGATAAAGCACCATTTTTTGAATTTTTTTTGTATTCCTACATGTGTATTTAGTAAAGATCAAGTGTGTATTATTATAAATGCATCTAGACCCTACGAAATTCAAATGCATCCAAACATAAAGCAGGAAAAGAAACGAGACGACAAAATAGACATGGCACCAATTTAGGAGTGTCCTTGTGTATTTGAGTGTCCGTGTGGTGTCAAATGTGTATCCAGCATGATACAATCCACACAATACTGACAAAGCACCGGTTTTTCTTCCTAACACATGGAAAGGAAAAGACAGAGCTAGAAATCACCTATATTACCCGTACAAAGTAGATTATTACATAATTTATCAGCAAGATAGTACGGATACAACGATATGGACACCAACGACGCAACGGGAAAACGACATGCTTCCTAGCTATGGACAGTAAAGATCAAAACTTTTTCGACTAAATCTTTCTAATCCTTGAAAAATCCCCCAATATCATAGAAATAGAAGGTGGGAAAAGAGGAATTAAACCTTTCTGGATGTTGTAATCGGCTAGGGTTCGTCCATCCTCGAGCTGCTTCCCAGCGAAGATCAACCGCTGCTGATCCGGAGGTATACCTGCACAAATCGTAGGGTCTCAAATCAAGACTGAATCTTTTTTCCATGTAAAAGTTTCAAATAAAAAAAAAGAAACAGAGAGAGCGAGAGAGAGAGAAATGGAGAAGAAGAGCAAAGGGACCTTCTTTGTCCTGGATTTTGGCCTTGACATTGTCAATGGTGTCGCTGCTCTCGACTTCGAGAGTGATAGTCTTTCCCGTTAGGGTTTTCACGAAGATCTGCATCTTTTCCGCGGTCTCTATTTTTCTAGGGTTTCTTTATTTTCTCGGTTTATATGGAGTGGCGGCTAGGGTTTCGCAGGTAAATGACATAAATGGCCCTGTCAAATGGGTACAGCCGGTTCAGATGAACCAAGCCGAACATTGTTCAAACTTTAGGATAGAGTCATCACTTGCTCAACCGAAGTTTTAATAAACTACATAACAAAACATAGCGAGTCTATTTCCACAACAAAAATATAAAAGATGGTCAAAATCAATTTCTAGTAATATTTTCCATAGAGCATAAAGTATCCCAACTAAACAAAAGTGGTGTTATCCAATAATATAGGTTTTTTTCTAAGGACACCACCATTTTTGTTAGGGAACAACCCTTACTTGGGGACAGTCCAAGGAGGTGAAAATTTTGCTAGGGGCACCCACATTTGGCTAGGGGGCAGCCCAACCCCCCAAATCCTTCATTCCTTCCCATAATCCATTCTACACTCTCTCTCCACCAAAAAAAAAAAAAAAAAAAAAACTCTCCATCTCCCTCTCCCAAAACCCTACTTTCTTTTCCTCCACCACTCCACTCTCAATTCCTCCACCAAGATTTTTTCAACAACATTCGTAGATTCGAAGAGATGACAGCAAGTCGAAGTAACCGGAATCTAGGTACGTTCTTCCCTAATTTCTTCAAGAATTTTGTACACTCTATTCAAAACCCTAAAATATTTTTAATTCTCTAAAAAGTTTTGATAAATTAGGTTTAGAATCTCTTTATGGTTCATGAAAGAAATTTTCGAACACGACAAACCCACATTTTTTCTTGAAACCCTAACCTTAGAAGACGACAAACAAACATCTCGTTTTGGCCGTTCGGCTGCAATAGTCGGGTTTGAATACAGTAGGACTGCTAGGCATGTGGCAGTCCTAATGTAAAGCAGGACTGTGGCAGTCCTGCTTTACATGAGGACTGTCGCAGGCCTGGCAATCCTAATGTAATGAGATATGGGGGTGGAAATGGGGGAGGAGGGTTGGTACTCTATGTTGCTCATATGGAGGGGGGTGGGTAAACGCGGGGGGGGGGGGGGGGGGGGGGGGGGGGGGGACTGCATGTCCCTACAAACCCGGATCCCGTGGCCGTCGGAGCAATTGGAGCTCTTCCTTCCAAAAACGTCTTGTATGCTTGGTTGGTGAGTTCCGTATTTATAATTAGAATGAGATTTACATGTTTGTAGACTTAATCACTTATACTTTCATTTACAGTCTCAAAAGGTGAAGGAATTGGCCCAGACACTCCGGAGAGGTTGCTAAAGTGACACTAGTGTCGCGGTCACCAACGAGCTTGATCGCATCGACGACGTGGTCGAGTTTCCCTTCATGAATAATAGGGAATCTCATTCAAAGTCCCGGCATGATATGTAGTTGGATGTGGAATGATCATTAGTTGGATGTAATCTGGATATTTTTGTAAAGATGTTTTTGTTGTTTGAAACTTGAAGGATATATTTGTTGTTTGGAAACTTAAGTTGTTGGACAGACTTTTGAAGGATATGTAGTTGACACTTATGTTGTTGTTTTTTTAAGTTGGATATTTTGTCTGATATGTAGTTGTGAGTTATGTTGTTATTTATGTACTTGTTGGATATGTAGTTGTCTGATATGTAGTTGTTATTTACATTTGGAAACTTAAGTTGTTGGTCAATTCCTGATATTCTTGATTTAGTATCAGGACTGTCAGGGTCCTGGCAGTCCTAATTGAAATCCTCTGTGATGAGAGTTTCAAAATGAAACTCTCTGTCACAGAGAGTTTCAAATAGGGCTGTCAGCACCCTGGCAGTCCTAATTTAATGTAGGACTGGCAGAGGGGTGGCAGTCATATTTATAACTCTCTGTGATGAGAGTTTGAAACTAAAACTCTCTGTCATAGAGAGTTTTAATTAGGACTGCCACACCCTGGCAGTCCTACACAAAAGAAGGACTGCCAGGGTGCTGGCAGTCCTACATAAGTGTAGGACTGCCAGGGGGGTGGCAGTCCTATTTATAAATGAAAAATTTATGAAATGCCGAGACAAACGGCAAAAGTGCTAAAACGGAGGTCAAAACATCATTTTTTTGCGATTCTAAAATTTCGGAAGGCGGACTAACGAAGAAGCTGTTAATTTTCGGCTCCTCGAAGATACGCTCATTTTGCGACAAATTGGACCTCGTTTCGACCTCCCATTCAAAAGTTATGGCCCTCCAAAGTTTTAACTGACCATAAAATGCAGGAGAATGACCATTATCCGTATTAGAACACGAAGAATGTTAATTTCGCATGAGGGTGGCCATTATCCGTGTTAATAACACGGAGAATGGCATTCTCCGTTTTAATTTACACGGAGAATGTCCATTCTCCGTGCTAAATTACACGGAGAATGGCCATTCTCCGTGTAATTTAACACGAGTCAGTGTACCATTCTCCGTGTTAAATAACACGGAGAATGGACATTCTTCGTGTTAATTTACACGAAGAATGGTCATTCCCAGTGTTAAAACGTAGGAGAATGACCATTCTCCGTGTAATTTAGTACGGAGAATGACATTATGACATTCTCCGTGCTAAATTACACGGAGAATGGCCATTCAAATGTTAAAACACAGGAGAATGACCATTTATAAAACTCCGTGATGAGAGTTTCAAACTGAATCTCATCACAGAGACTTACAAATAGGACTGCCACCCCCTGGCAGTCTTACATTCAATTAGGACTGCCAGGGTGCTGGCAGTCCTAATTGAAACTAGAAGTAACAGCAAGTTTCAATTAAGACTGCCAGCACCCTGGCAGTCCTCATTTTGTGTAGGACTGTCAGGGTGCTGGCAGTACTAATTGAAACTAGAAGTAACAGCAAGTTTCAATTAGGACTGCCAGCACCCTGACAGTCCTTCTTTTGTGTAGGACTGCTAGGGGGTGGCAGTCCTAATTGAAACTCTCTGTGATAGAGAGTTTCAAAACTCTCATCACAGAGACTTACAAGCAGGACTGTCAGGGCAGTCCTGACCCAAACTCTCTGTGAAAAGAGTTTGGGTATGAAACTCTCTTCACAGAGAGTTTTATACAAGACTGCCAGCACCTTAGCAGTCCTTTATTAAGTAAGGACTGTCAGGACCTGGCAGTCCTAATGTTGTAAGTCACGACTGTAGCAGCCGAACGGCCACAACGATTTGTCGTGTTCTAGGATTATGGTTTCAAAAAATATGTAAGATCATGTTCGAAAATTTTATTCGTGAACCCTAAAGTGATTCTAAACCTAATATTTATGTTTATGTTTTCTGATTTTGAGTATGAGTGGAAACTTTTTTTAGTAGCTGATCTTAGACAAATTTGGAGAAAAATTTGTGTCAAACATGATTGAGATAGGAGATTTTTTTTGGAGATAATTCTCGAAAAGAAAGGAAGAAAATTTTGGGAAAAATTTGAACTAGGGTTTAATTCTATGACCTAGAAATGTTGGGAGAGAAGAAAAAAGTAGAGGGAGAGAAGAAAAGTGTTGAGGGAGAGAGGAAAAGAGTAGAGGGAGAGAGAAAAATTAGAAAAATTGTCTTTTATACCTAATGTTGGGCTGCCCCTAAGTAAAAAAAAAACTGATGGTAAACTTGTAATATTTGCAAACATTTTTGGGCTGCCCCCAAGTAAAATTGGTGGTGCCCTTTGAAGAAACCATAATATATAGGGAAAATTTATGAAATGCCCAAAAATTTAAAAAGTTTTATGAAAAACCCACCCCAAAATAAACTTTCATCGCGTGCCCAGCATTAACTTAAAAATTAAAAAAAGGGCACGGCATGACCCTTTTGCCCTTCTAATTTATTAAGAATATCAACAAACCCAGCAATTTTTATGAAAAACGGATCGATTCCAGAAGATACAAAACCAAGAGACTCTTCAAAAAAGTGTTTCTATCGCTCCCTCCTCTTCCATACTCTGCTCGGTTGCGATTTTAGGTCATCTCCTCCAAAAATCTTAGAAATTTCTTACAAGAAATCGCCAGCGAATCTCCATCACAATGTCGCAATCATCAGCAATGGATATAGACCAAGTTAGAGAAGAAGGAGAAGAAGTAGTTGTTGGAAAGCAAACGAAAGGAGGAAAAAAAGTTAAGAGGGTTGCTCGTAGACGAAATGCTCCAAAAGAAAAAGAAGTGCAAGAAGCAGTAGAAGAACAAGAACAACAAGAACAAGAAGTAGCAGGGGAGGAAGAAGAAGATCAAGAAGAAGGGAAGAAAAAAGGTAAAATTTTGAGACCTGTTCATTCTCCGTTTATATTGACGCGGCAAATGAAAATGATCATTCTCCGTCTATAAAATACACGGAGGATGTCCTTTCTGTGTCATTTGAACTAGAAATGGCCATTCTCCGTCTATTTTGAGACGGAGAATGGCATTCTCCGTGTTTAAACACACGGAGAATGGCATTTTCTGTGTTTTTGACCTAAAGAACGAGCATTCTCCGCCTAATATGAGACGGAGAATGTCATTCTCCGTTATAAAAAAGACGGAGAATGACCTTTCTTCTTGCATTAACCTAGAGAAATGAACATTCTCCGTCTTACTGACACGGAGAATGCCATTCTCCGTCTATTTTATAACGGAGAATGGCATTCTCTGTCTATTTCAACACGGAGAATGACATTCTCCTTGTATTTTGACCCGGAGAATGAGCATTCTCCGCCTTATTGAAACGGAGAATGTCATTCTCTGGGTCAAAATAGACGGAGAATGTCATTCTCCATGTTAATACAAAACGGAGAATGCCATTCGCCGTCTATTTTAATACGGAGAATGTCATTCTCTGTTTTGTATTAATACGGAGAATGGCATTCTCCCTTTATTTTGATCTAAAGAACGAGCATTCTCCGCCTAATATGAGACGGAGAATGGAATTCTCCGTATTAAAACACGCGGAGAATGGCATTTTCCTTGTATTTTGACCTAAAGAATGAGCATTCTCCGTCTCATATTAGGCAGAGAATGCTCGTTCTCCGGGACAAAATAAAGGGAGAATGCCATTCTCCGTGTCAAAATAGACGGAGAATGTGATTCTCCGTCTCTTTTGACCCGAAGAATGTCATTCTCCGTCTATTTTGACACGGAGAATGGCATTCTCCCTTTATTTTGATCTAAAGAACGAGCATTCTCCGCCTAATATGAGACGGAGAATGGCATTCTCCGTATTAAAACACGCGGAGAATGGCATTTTCCTTGTATTTTGACCTAAAGAATGAGCATTCTCCGCCTTATTGAGACGGAGAATGTCATTCTCTGGGTCAAAATAAAGGGAGAATGCCATTCCCCGTGTTAATACAAAACGGAGAATAGCATTCTCCGTCTCTTTTAAAACGGAGAATCACATTCTCCGTCTATTTTGACACGGAGAATGGCATTCTCCCTTTATTTTGATCTAAAAAACGAGCATTCTCCGTCTAATATGAGACGGAGAATGGCATTCTCCGTCTTACTGAGACGGAGAATGCTCATTCTCCGGGACAAAATAAAGAGAGAATGCCATTCTCCTTGTATTTTGACCTAGAGAACGAGCATTCTCCGTCTTTCTGAAGCGGAGAATGAGCATTCTCCGTCTTGCTAACGCGGAGAATGGCATTCTCCGTTTTAAAACACGCGGAGAATGCCATTCCCCTTGTTAATACAAAACGGAGAATGCCATTCTCCGTGTCAAAATAGACGGAGAATGATATTCTCCGTCTATTTTGACACGGAGAATGGCATTCTCCGTGTGAATACAAAACGGAGAATGCTCATTCTCCGTCTATTTTGACACGGAAAATGACATTCTCCGTCTAATATTAGACGGAGAATGGCTTTCTCCTTATTATAATAAAGAAGAATGTTGACGTAAACCTAATTGTTGTTGTTTTTAGAAAAAAAAACTGTCAGGAACAGAGAAGAAAGACTTTTCCGTGCAACATTCACCCCAATACTCTCTCTCATGGATGAGGTGAAGGAAAAGTTTCGCCATTTGCCTGAAGCAGTTGTTGAAAGCTTGAAGAATGTAGGATTCTACAACTTCGTAGATGTATTCTACAGAACTAAGGTGAAAAAATCAGAACTGTCTAAAGTCACCCAAGGTTTGGAGAACTTGATGGGGACTTATTTGGAAGAAGATGGAATTGGATATTTCCAATTGAGCAGCAGTGTCAAGGTAGCACCAACTGCTGATGAGATGGCAACCATTTTCGGTCTGCCAATGAATGATGACACTGAAGTTGATGAGAAGTATTTGAAGATCATCACTGAAAAGCAGAAGACCCCCCCACCAGCAGACTCATTCAGCATGTGTACAGAATACTTCACAAGATTGCTGAGAAATTCCAAGGGCAAAAATGCTGAAGTCTCAAACACAGAAGTTAGGAAAAGGATATTAGAGCTGCTGGGGGGCGAAAATGCAAGTCCTGATGAATTGGCCAAGTTAATAGTATTCAACTTGTGCCAAACAGCATTCTTCACCAGAATGGGAGGGTCGAACTTGCCATACAAGTTCTTCGCACTGGTGGAGAGCACAGATGTTATAAAAAGCATCTGTTGGCCTCGGATTATACTGGGGTACGTCATGGACAGCATAAAGAGGGCTGTCACAAAATCTGAAGATGGTGATGTTGATATATCGTACAAGAAGATTGAAGGTTGTACGATATACTTCTTGTATTGGTTTGCAGAGCACAGTCGACTGATAGAGAGGAAGTGCAAACCAACAGTCGCATCTCCGAGATTCTATACATGGGATGGGAATAGAATCTCGATATTCCTAAAAAATGAATATCAAGGTGCTCAAATGGATTCAGATTTGATATTCAAGGATCTTGTTGCATTGAATGTTGATGAACTTGAAGAAGTCCCAGCAGAGCAGCAATGCATAGAAGGTGGAGATAATTCTGTTGATGAAGAAGAACCAGCAACAGCACCAGCACCCTCTACAGCTGACAATATAGATATGTTACGTGTCTTGCAGGAGAAATCTCAGCTTATCGCTGAGAATGAGCAACTCCAGGAAAGAGCCCAGCAACTAGCGGCAGATGTAGCCCAACAACGTGCTGTGGGGCTCGTTGCTGATGGCTTGGAGAAGGAGTTAGACTCTTTAAGGAACGAGAAATCGCTCCTTATTGATGATAATAAGAAACTCAGTAAGCGAGTTGAAGAACTGGAGGCACAGGGGTCGGAACTAGACTCCCTGAGAAAGCAGAAGTCTGAGCTTACTGCTGATAATGAGAAGCTTCGTCAACGTGTTAAGGAGCTACTTCTAAAAGGTAAGATTTTATATTTTTTGTCTATTTTAATCTGTAATTACCTGTATCTAACAAGGAGAATGACCATTCTCCGTGTCAAAGTACACGGAGAATGAAGTTTTCTGTGTGTTTTGACCTATAAAATGTCATTCTCCGTGTCAAAATAGACGGAGAATGTCATTCTCCGTATTAAAACACACTTAGAATGACATTCTCCGTCTATTTTGACACAGAGAATGACATTCTCCGCTAGTATTTTAACACGGAGAATGACATTTTCTGTATTTTGACATAGAAATGACATTCTCCGTCTGTTTTGACACGTAGAATGTCATTCTCCGTGTCAATTTAGACGGAGAATGGCATTCTCCGTCTCTTTTTGACCCGGAGAATGACATTCTCCGTCTATTTGGAAACGGAGAATGCCATTCTCCGTCTATTTTGACACGGAGAATGACATTCTCCGTCTATTTTGACACGTAGAATGACATTCGCCGTCTTACTGACACGGAGATTGCCATTCTCCGTCTATTTTGACACGGAGAATGACTATTCTCCAGATTAAAGTAAACGGATAATAATATTTTTCATTGTTTTTAAAAAGAAGATTATATAATATTGACATCATACCTCTTGTTGTTGTTTGTTTTTGTATCAGTGAAAATGACAGAGGATCTCAAAAAAGAGAATGAAAAGCTCAATGATGATAACAACAAACTTCTAGAGGAAGTTGGATCGTTGAAAGACGAAATCACACAGAAGAATGATACAATTGTTAACCTTGAAGCAATGGCTAAAGCATTGCAAAGTGGGGAGACTCAAGCAGTTCCCCAAAAGCATTACACAAGAGCAAATGCTGCAGATGAGGATGATTTTACTACATTGCAAAAGAAGAAAACATCCGATGCTACAACAAGTAAGAAGGCAGGTCCTGGTCGGAAAAGAAAAGATCCTTCCAGTCCCAGAAAAAAAGTAGCTCCTGCTGGGAAAAAAAAAAGCTCCTTCCAGCCCCGAGAAGGTAGACAATAAAAAGGAGATGTCAGCTCCTGAAGAACTTGAGGAAGAATCTCCTCAAACAGCAAAGCTTGTTAGAGAGGGGAAAATGCTGATGCAATGTCCGAAGCTCAGACTTTGGAACCTTGCAGACGATGAGCTGAAGCAAATATACAGGAGCATCGTATACCAAAGAAGGATGTCTCCAACGTAAGTATTCTAAACTTGAACCAATTTCTGTACAATTCACAAGGGAGAATGATCATTCTCCGTTTCATTTAAAACGGAGAATGACATTCTCCGTTTATATTGACGCGGCAAATGAAAATGATCATTCTCCGTCTATAAAATACACGGAGGATGCCCTTTCTGTGTCATTTGAACTAGAAATGGCCATTCTCCGTCTATTTTGATACGGAGAATGGTATTCTCCGTGTTTAAACACACGGAGAATGGCATTTTCTGTGTTTTTGACCTAAAGAACGAGCATTCTCCGCCTAATATGAGACGGAGAATGTCATTCTCCGTTATAAAAAAGACGGAGAATGACCTTTCTTCTTGCATTAACCTAGAGAAATGAACATTCTCCGTCTCACTGACACGGAGAATGCCATTCTCCGTCTATTTTATAACGGAGAATGACATTCTCCTTGTATTTTGACCTAGAGAATGAGCATTCTCCGCCTTATTGAGACGGAGAATGTCATTCTCTGGGTCAAAATAAAGGGAGAATGTCATTCCCTGTAACACCCACTTTTCCAAAATAAGGGTAAAATTGAAATTTTGCATTTTAAATCATTAAAATATTGATTTTTAGTCATGATATGATTTTTGGTGATTTTTAGTTAATTTAAAACTATTTAATTGAGTGAAATGTGAATTAGTGTTTTGCTAGTGTAACATTAGTCATATATGACCTAGAAGACTAATCATGACCAATGAGACCTAATCATGTGTTTAGGATTTCATTTTTCTACTTTTAAGCCTAGGGGTATTTTAGTCATTTTGACACTTTTGTGATTTTGTGAATTATATTAATTAAATATGTGTTAGTTAAATTGTTGAGTCATGACCTAGATGTTAGCCTAATCTAGATTGTTAATCATGATCCTAGAGACTAAGTTAGAGGGTTTCATTAAAGTAATTACATTAGTGAAATATCTAGATATTTTGTAGAAAGATATTTTGGACTAAAGGTTAAAGGGGCTACTTTGAATGTGAGCCCTTAGATTAGCTAGAAATTGTTGGAGTAACCTTAGCCCCTCATTCTAAACCCTAACCCTAACTTATTGGCAGCCAACACTCATCCCCACCCCCTATTTATATCCTCCCAAATTTTTAGGGATAGCCTCTTTCATTAGGGTTCATCAAGTTTAGAAAAGAGGTAATGTTCCAACTTCACAAATTCATAGAAAATCCAAATTAGCTCCTTTTTCCCTCTAGTAAATTCCTATAGGTTCTAAATAGTGATTTCTTGCTGTTGGGATTGAGATTTGACAGGGGGCACACAATTTGAGGAGTTTTGGAGCTTGAAAGGATCTCTTCTTTGGTGTGTTTTTGGAGCTTGGTGCACCACTAGGTATAACCTTCTCTAACCCATTAAAAATTCTGTAAAAATCATTTTTAGGTTGCCCAAACCCTAGCCAAACTGTAGGACTAGGGTTTCCTAAAATTTCGTGTCATTTCGTGTCCATTCTGGACACGAATCAGTGTTCACTGATAAGTGTTCGATGAAATGCCCCAATGGGCATTTCGTGTGTAATTTTGGAATGTGTTTGAATAGGATATTAGATTTTTGCCTCGCTTACACGATTCTGTGGTTGGTGTCGAGTTTTTGTGCTGTGTCGAGTCGTGTCGGGCACGTGTACACGCTGTCGTGCACACGCGCGCGCGGGCACTGTGCATGCCCTGCTCATCGAGGGACACAGCGCCCAGGACACGACTCCCCGACACGTGAGACTTGACACACGTCATGGGGCAACTTCTGTCACCCCGTGTGTCAAGTGGCACGAGCCCACGTGGTGTGTCGGACACGCACGAGCTCGTGCATGGGGCTTTGCCTGTGCAGTTCTTCACTATTTTTGAGCACTGACACGCACGTTTTGTGTCGAGTACACGTGACTTGGACACAGGACAGGGTGTCCATTGGATAGCCCTAGTCTAGGTCAACCTTGGGACACAACCACGAGGGTTGTGTCGTGTCGTGTCGTGCACAGTAGTGATGTGAACACGTGCACGAGGGGACAGTTTTCTGTGCACTGTTGTGTGGTTTTTTTGACTGGACACGTTTGTGTCCACTTTTGTGGACACAAACAAGTTTCATAGCAGGTATAAAATATGTTTGCTAGTTACCAACCTTTTAATTTCTATTTAAAATCGATTTTCATTGTTGAATCTTCAATTCCCTGTTTTGTTAAACTGTGAAGTATCAGTCCACATTGGATGTTCTGTCCAGATTCTCAAACTGAACCTTGTCATCATTTTCTACCTATTTAATACTGCTAATTACATGTAACTAATTGCCTAAAATGTTCTCCTACATGATTCCTATTTGTATGCCAATTTTGGACTGAATTGGTGAGGTGTTGGTTCACAAATCTGGATTTACATTTTTAAACTGATTTTTGAAACTCTTGTTAACTTGAAGTGTTATGTTAACTTCATGAACTGTTAAGAACTTGCAATAGGGTCTGTTATGGGTTTTGTTTAAACTGTTTCTTTTGTATTCTTATGAACTGTTAATGGTGTCCCTTAATGTATTGTCCTGGGCAGTAGTCTAGGACTGTTAACTGTTGTGAACTGATATGAGTTTAATTCCCAGTTTCTTTGAACCATTTTGACATTGTCAATTGATTTCCTTTCATTATTTCCTGTTGTCCATTTCCCTTACAATTGTTTTCTTAGTAAAAACTGGAAACTGATTTTGTGTATGTATTAAACCATTGATTCAATGTTCTTCTAAACTGTTTTGAAAACTGATTTTCCTGTGAGCTATTCAATTGTATACTGTCATTCAAAACTGAGAATAAAGCTTGAACCTGAGATTGAATGGAGGGAAGGTAAACTCTTGTTTGAAATCTGTGAATGAGATAATTTGGTTTACACTTTTAGATTCAAGTTCATCCTAAAACTGTTGTGAAATCTGAGATTTGGAGTTATTATTAAACTATTTTTTTTGTGTATGTTTTGAACCATTGTCATTGTTAATTGACTTCCTTATTAACTGAACTTTGAACTGTTAAATGATTCTATGTGTTAATCTAGGTATATGGGACTGAACTGAATTCCCTTTCCCTGTTCATATTGATATGAGTTATGTGATTCCTTAATTTATTCAAATGATTAACTGTAAACTGCCTTGAGTAATTTCTTTGATTTTTGTAATGCCTTATAACATGTGGTTAACCCTTCTTAATGAACTATAGTCTGAAATGTGAATGGGTTTCAATTCATGTTCTGGTTGGGACATGAAACTGTCATTGGTTGTTTAAACATGAGATCAGGCCATCCTATTCCTGTCACCCACATTGCTAGTACACTTTGATCCCACACACATATTCCTGCACACATATGTTATTGTTGTGTTTACCAGAGATTAAACTTCAATCCTAAGAGTTGCTTGTTGTTCTGATACAACCCATGGCCTAGGAATTTCCTAATTACACTTTCTGAATTCTTCATCATGTATGCCCTGTTTTTATTTCCCTTCACATTGTTGCATACCACATGTTAGTTACACCCAAAATACACAAACATTCATGTCACTCACTGTTTTCTCAGTTTTCTATCACACACACACATATGCTTGCACACACACACTTACACAATTGCATTGACACACACTCTAGTATAGACACTCCCCTTGCCATGATATGCCCTTTCCCTCTCTCTTTGTGGATACAATATATATATATTCTATTTATGTTTTGAGTCCATATATATATATATGAGATGGTTCCTAATGAATAGAAATTATAACCAAATGTAATGTAATGTATATAGATATGTATATATGTGGGTTCAAGGATATATAGCCTTGTGTTGGTTCTCTTTCATGTACACATCCATGTTCACACACACACATAACTTACATGTTAGTTCATTCCTCTTTTCATATAATGTGAACATGCATGAATAGGATGTGCCTTGATATGTGCTTGTGTTTGGCTTGTATAGCCTTGTGATTGGTGTGTGATTGCTAGATTAGGCTTGGTTAGGCCTAGTGAGACTTGTTAGACTTGTTTGGGCGAGGACTTGACCTAGGTTGACTAGTGTGGTTGACTAGAGTTGACCAAGTGTCGACTTTAGCCTAGTTTGACCTAGACAGCATGCAGATGCATTGTACATTTCATATATCACCCTCTGTATATATCTTGACTTGTGTTGCTCTAACTAGGAGTCAGGTATCTCATCTCGGACAGTACATTTACTTCAGACATTCAGATACGAGGCGAGTACATTCTCTGATCTTTTCATACTTGTCTGGATTTACATTCTTGCTCTAGATTACTGTACTTGATGCTGACACGATTGTTATCACGGATTAGTACTATACGGATCTCCTTTTGGGATGTTATCCCCTTGTATTCACTAGATACATATTGTGATGTGCGTTTCACTTCCATATTGTATTTATTGAATACCTATATCCTTGTATACTCCTTGTGCATATTGTACTCTCAGTATCACATGAGTCCCAGGGATAGACATTGTACACTATTGTATAACATTGTACAACCATTGTATAACATTGTACATCTATTGTATATTATTGTACATCCATTGTATAACATTGTACACTATTGTGCAAGATAACGTAACGGGAGTGGATCCTTGTGTATTGATTGGGGAGGGGGGAGTAGAATTGGTTATGTACTCAAATCCTATTGTACAACATTGTATAACTATTGTATATGTCTATTGTACACCCACGTACAATGGAGTTACCATTGCATTTTCCTAGCCCGTTTACATAACCAGATTGTACTCTAAAATCACATGTTCCTTACAGTTCTTACTTATCATATTTAGATATTTCCTGTTATAAAATCTCTACTACATTTCATATATCTTCTTCTTCAGCGTTTCATGTACTTTACTCTATTGCATGCTTTATATTTCCTAACTCGATATGAACTGCGTGAGATGTTTTGTGCTCGCTCCCGTCCTGACTGGACCTGTTGAAAATTTTACAGAGGATGATGAGGAACCCTGCACCCCCTTACTTGGAGCTTGCCTAGATGACACTCGCGACCTGGACCCCTGGCGAGGTTCAGGCAGCTGCTCAGGATGATACCTTGTATAGAGTAGATAGCTTAGACTATTTTCCTTTCATGTTTAGCTTATGTCTTTGTTTCAGAGTTGTATGTTGTAGAGATGTTGAGACTTGTTTTTAGTTTCTGTTGTACCTCAGTTGAGGATTTCCTTATCTATTTTATCGTACCATTTTCTATCTATAGATTGTGATTGAGTTATACCTCTGTGTTGGCCTCCTTATGGAGAGTATTCATATTATGTTAGTTATAGTCCATGACCTAGAACAGCGTTCTACCGCCGACACTGCGGCGTAGGCTGGACGTACCCACTTCTCGTACCCTTACTCTAGGGTGCGGGTCGTGACACATTTTTAGTGGTGGCCCATGCAGGTCGAGTTTATATAGTGGTATTCGAACTAGAGTATCACTACAGCCTGCAGTAGGAGTAGAATATTTTGGGGTACTCAATCACAGTTAGAATTCCTTGAGAGATTCCTGGGATGCCCTTGAGAATCTCATTCTGAACTTCAAATTTGAAATTCTTTTCTCTTGTTTGATTTACCCTTACTCCTTGATATTTGAATTTGATTTTGATAAATCGTTGTTGATTTGATTTTCTTATCGAGATGAATTTTATGACCCGAGTTACGGTATCTTCTGATAACATATGTTGACGGAAATAACAGGGATGGTAAAACGTCTACTTTATTATGGAACCTAGAATTTACCGCAGCTATATTAGCCGGCGTGGCAAGAACGTAGGGACCTGACTTCGGATGTACATATCTTGATCATGAGATTGGAATTTCTCGCAGCTATACTAGTCGGCATAGCGAGGATTCCAGACGACTTGATCATAGAGATGCATACCCTAGTTATGAACCCTACCGTTCATTGCAGCCTTGCTTACTAGCGTGGCGAGGATTCTGAGTATCATGATTCTGGACAGACGCATGTGATTATCAGATTATATCTTGAAGGTTTTTAAAGTATAACCTCTTTCATTTCCTTTCTGTAAAAAAAAATGTTTTCCATCATCAAATAACTTAGGAGTAGGGATAACTTTAGTTGACTAGTCTAATTCCTTGTAGATTTTATTAGTTATTACTCTTTCTTAGTATGATGATTTGATGAGTTGTGATTAGGCCTTTATCTTAGGAATGATAGTATAGCCCTGGCTTAGAATAGGGACCCTTGTAGCTGGTTCTCTGTTGTTTATATTTACCAGTTTTATATAGGATGGTAGACCGCCTTACAGCCTTGGTGATTGTTGTTTCTGTAACTATTCCAGTTTAGCACCCAGATTGCTTGTATGTTTTGATACCCTATGACCGTTTTGGTTTAGCTTGACTAGTATACCTAGATGGGACCTTCAACTGCCACCGTATGCCATGACCATGTATGCCATTCTTTAGATTGTATAATTTAGGTAAGTTCTGAGACCATGATTGTTGGGGACGAGACTCTAGAAGAAGTACGACCATCTTAATTTCGAGGACGAAATACTTTTAAGGGGGGTAGACTTGTAACACCCACTTTTCCAAAATAAGGGTAAAATTGAAATTTTGCATTTTAAATCATTAAAATATTGATTTTTAGTCATGATATGATTTTTGGTGATTTTTAGTTAATTTAAAACTATTTAATTGAGTGAAATGTGAATTAGTGTTTTGCTAGTGTAACATTAGTCATACATGACCTAGAAGACTAATCATGACCAATGAGACCTAATCATGTGTTTAGGATTTCATTTTTCTACTTTTAAGCCTAGGGGTATTTTAGTCATTTTGACACTTTTGTGATTTTGTGAATTATATTAATTAAATATGTGTTAGTTAAATTGTTGAGTCATGACCTAGATGTTAGCCTAATCTAGATTGTTAATCATGATCCTAGAGACTAAGTTAGAGGGTTTCATTAAAGTAATTACATTAGTGAAATATCTAGATATTTTGTAGAAAGATATTTTGGACTAAAGGTTAAAGGGGCTACTTTGAATGTGAGCCCTTAGATTAGCTAGAAATTGTTGGAGTAACCTTAGCCCCTCATTCTAAACCCTAACCCTAACTTATTGGCAGCCAACACTCATCCCCACCCCCTATTTATATCCTCCCAAATTTTTAGGGATAGCCTCTTTCATTAGGGTTCATCAAGTTTAGAAAAGAGGTAATGTTCCAACTTCACAAATTCATAGAAAATCCAAATTAGCTCCTTTTTCCCTCTAGTAAATTCCTATAGGTTCTAAATAGTGATTTCTTGCTGTTGGGATTGAGATTTGACAGGGGGCACACAATTTGAGGAGTTTTGGAGCTTGAAAGGATCTCTTCTTTGGTGTGTTTTTGGAGCTTGGTGCACCACTAGGTATAACCTTCTCTAACCCATTAAAAATTCTGTAAAAATCATTTTTAGGTTGCCCAAACCCTAGCCAAACTGTAGGACTAGGGTTTCCTAAAATTTCGTGTCATTTCGTGTCCATTCTGGACACGAATCAGTGTTCACTGATAAGTGTTCGATGAAATGCCCCAATGGGCATTTCGTGTGTAATTTTGGAATGTGTTTGAATAGGATATTAGATTTTTGCCTCGCTTACACGATTCTGTGGTTGGTGTCGAGTTTTTGTGCTGTGTCGAGTCGTGTCGGGCACGTGTACACGCTGTCGTGCACACGCGCGCGCGGGCACTGTGCATGCCCTGCTCATCGAGGGACACAGCGCCCAGGACACGACTCCCCGACACGTGAGACTTGACACACGTCATGGGGCAACTTCTGTCACCCCGTGTGTCAAGTGGCACGAGCCCACGTGGTGTGTCGGACACGCACGAGCTCGTGCATGGGGCTTTGCCTGTGCAGTTCTTCACTGTTTTTGAGCACTGACACGCACGTTTTGTGTCGAGTACACGTGACTTGGACACAGGACAGGGTGTCCATTGGATAGCCCTAGTCTAGGTCAACCTTGGGACACAACCACGAGGGTTGTTTCGTGTCGTGTCGTGCACAGTAGTGATGTGAACACGTGCACGAGGGGACAGTTTTCTGTGCACTGTTGTGTGGTTTTTTTGACTGGACACGTTTGTGTCCACTTTTGTGGACACAAACAAGTTTCATAGCAGGTATAAAATATGTTTGCTAGTTACCAACCTTTTAATTTCTATTTAAAATCGATTTTCATTGTTGAATCTTCAATTCCCTGTTTTGTTAAACTGTGAAGTATCAGTCCACATTGGATGTTCTGTCCAGATTCTCAAACTGAACCTTGTCATCATTTTCTACCTATTTAACACTGCTAATTACATGTAACTAATTGCCTAAAATGTTCTCCTACATGATTCCTATTTGTATGCCAATTTTGGACTGAATTGGTGAGGTGTTGGTTCACAAATCTGGATTTACATTTTTAAACTGATTTTTGAAACTCTTGTTAACTTGAAGTGTTATGTTAACTTCATGAACTGTTAAGAACTTGCAATAGGGTCTGTTATGGGTTTTGTTTAAACTGTTTCTTTTGTATTCTTATGAACTGTTAATGGTGTCCCTTAATGTATTGTCCTGGGCAGTAGTCTAGGACTGTTAACTGTTGTGAACTGATATGAGTTTAATTCCCAGTTTCTTTGAACCATTTTGACATTGTCAATTGATTTCCTTTCATTATTTCCTGTTGTCCATTTCCCTTACAATTGTTTTCTTAGTGAAAACTGGAAACTGATTTTGTGTATGTATTAAACCATTGATTCAATGTTCTTCTAAACTGTTTTGAAAACTGATTTTCCTGTGAGCTATTCAATTGTATACTGTCATTCAAAACTGAGAATAAAGCTTGAACCTGAGATTGAATGGAGGGAAGGTAAACTCTTGTTTGAAATCTGTGAATGAGATAATTTGGTTTACACTTTTAGATTCAAGTTCATCCTAAAACTGTTGTGAAATCTGAGATTTGGAGTTATTATTAAACTGTTTTTTTTGTGTATGTTTTGAACCATTGTCATTGTTAATTGACTTCCTTATTAACTGAACTTTGAACTGTTAAATGATTCTATGTGTTAATCTAGGTATATGGGACTGAACTGAATTCCCTTTCCCTGTTCATATTGATATGAGTTATGTGATTCCTTAATTTATTCAAATGATTAACTGTAAACTGCCTTGAGTAATTTCTTTGATTTTTGTAATGCCTTATAACATGTGGTTAACCCTTCTTAATGAACTATAGTCTGAAATGTGAATGGGTTTCAATTCATGTTCTGGTTGGGACATGAAACTGTCATTGGTTGTTTAAACATGAGATCAGGCCATCCTATTCCTGTCACCCACATTGCTAGTACACTTTGATCCCACACACATATTCCTGCACACATATGTTATTGTTGTGTTTACCAGAGATTAAACTTCAATCCTAAGAGTTGCTTGTTGTTCTGATACAACCCATGGCCTAGGAATTTCCTAATTACACTTTCTGAATTCTTCATCATGTATGCCCTGTTTTTATTTCCCTTCACATTGTTGCATACCACATGTTAGTTACACCCAAAATACACAAACATTCATGTCACTCACTGTTTTCTCAGTTTTCTATCACACACACACACATATGCTTGCACACACACACTTACACAATTGCATTGACACACACTCTAGTATAGACACTCCCCTTGCCATGATATGCCCTTTCCCTCTCTCTTTGTGGATACAATATATATATATTCTATTTATGTTTTGAGTCCATATATATATATATGAGATGGTTCCTAATGAATAGAAATTATAACCAAATGTAATGTAATGTATATAGATATGTATATATGTGGGTTCAAGGATATATAGCCTTGTGTTGGTTCTCTTTCATGTACACATCCATGTTCACACACACACATAACTTACATGTTAGTTCATTCCTCTTTTCATATAATGTGAACATGCATGAATAGGATGTGCCTTGATATGTGCTTGTGTTTGGCTTGTATAGCCTTGTGATTGGTGTGTGATTGCTAGATTAGGCTTGGTTAGGCCTAGTGAGACTTGTTAGACTTGTTTGGGCGAGGACTTGACCTAGGTTGACTAGTGTGGTTGACTAGAGTTGACCAAGTGTCGACTTTAGCCTAGTTTGACCTAGACAGCATGCAGATGCATTGTACATTTCATATATCACCCTCTGTATACATCTTGACTTGTGTTGCTCTAACTAGGAGTCAGGTATCTCATCTCGGATAGTACATTTACTTCAGACATTCAGATACGAGGCGAGTACATTCTCTGATCTTTTCATACTTGTCTGGATTTACATTCTTGCTCTAGATTACTGTACTTGATGCTGACACGATTGTTATCACGGATTAGTACTATACGGATCTCCTTTTGGGATGTTATTCCCTTGTATTCACTAGATACATATTGTGATGTGCGTTTCACTTCCATATTGTATTTATTGAATACCTATATCCTTGTATACTCCTTGTGCATATTGTACTCTCAGTATCACATGAGTCCCAGGGATAGACATTGTACACTATTGTATAACATTGTACAACCATTGTATAACATTGTACATCTATTGTATATTATTGTACATCCATTGTATAACATTGTACACTATTGTGCAAGATAACGTAACGGGAGTGGATCATTGTGTATTGATTGGGGAGGGGGGAGTAGAATTGGTTATGTACTCAAATCCTATTGTACAACATTGTATAACTATTGTATATGTCTATTGTACACCCACGTACAATGGAGTTACCATTGCATTTTCCTAGTCCGTTTACATAACCAGATTGTACTCTAAAATCACATGTTCCTTACAGTTCTTACTTATCATATTTAGATATTTCCTGTTATAAAATCTCTACTACATTTCATATATCTTCTTCTTCAGCGTTTCATGTACTTTACTCTATTGCATGCTTTATATTTCCTAACTCGATATGAACTGCGTGAGATGTTTTGTGCTCGCTCCCGTCCTGACTGGACCTGTTGAAAATTTTACAGAGGATGATGAGGAACCCTGCACCCCCTTACTTGGAGCTTGCCTAGATGACACTCGCGACCTGGACCCCTGGCGAGGTTCAGGCAGCTGCTCAGGATGATACCTTGTATAGAGTAGATAGCTTAGACTATTTTCCTTTCATGTTTAGCTTATGTCTTTGTTTCAGAGTTGTATGTTGTAGAGATGTTGAGACTTGTTTTTAGTTTCTGTTGTACCTCAGTTGAGGATTTCCTTATCTATTTTATCGTACCATTTTCTATCTATAGATTGTGATTGAGTTATACCTCTGTGTTGGCCTCCTTATGGAGAGTATTCATATTATGTTAGTTATAGTCCATGACCTAGAACAGCGTTCTACCGCCGACACTGCGGCGTAGGCTGGACGTACCCACTTCTCGTACCCTTACTCTAGGGTGCGGGTCGTGACATTCCCCGTGTTAATACAAAACGGAGAATGACATTCTCCGTCTATTTTAACACGGAGAATGACATTCTCCGTCTATTTTAAAACGGAGAATGATCATTCTCCGTCCCACTTAAAACGGAGAATGGCATTCTCCGTCCAATTCATAACGGAGAATGACATTCTCCGTCCATTTCATAACGGAGAATGATCATTCTCTATTGGAGTTATTTTTTATGCAATTTTATCATTAGCCTATATTATTATCATAATCGAAACTAAATTTATGTGCAGTGATTATGTATACATGTACATTCCAAGTGCTCCAGAAGAATGTAAAATAAGAAGAAGAAACAATGATGTCAGCATGTTGTTAAGTGCTAAAGATTTTCAAGACATACTAAATGAGGCGGATATAGAAGCCGGTGTTATGAACTACTTAATAAAGCTTATGAACGAAGTTCAAGCCGAATTAAGGCAGAACATGCAGTCAAGCTCGCAGGGTGCACAATGTAAATGGTTTGCAATCATGATGCCCCATTCATTGGTAAGAATCGAAACTGAAAAATAAATATTAATGTGTACAGCTACTAATAGTGTTGTAAAAAACTAACTCATGATATTATTTTTTATTTTTTTTCTTCTGGAAAACAGAGTACTGCCCAGTATGTCGATGAAAAAAATCCAACACCTGGAGCAGTGTACAATTTCAAAGTTGATATAGAAGATTTTATAATGGAGCTGGAAGATGACATTGAATGGCTATTCGTGCCACTCTTCCGCGAGGAGAATAAACACTATACGCTGCTGGCATTCAACTTCAGCTCCAATGTTTGGACGCACTACAACTCATTGCGGAAAAACACAGGCGCTAAGGGAATCCAGGATGCAACATACATGAAGAATAAAATCGAGCCAATTGTAATGAAGAAGATTGCATTGATGAGGAATAAAAGCCCAGCAATCCAGGAATACGAAACAACAGAGCTCAAGGTTTGCAAAGAATGCCCACAGCAACTATCACCGAGCTGCCTGCTGTATGTTTCATATTATATTGAAAAGTTGTCCAGAGCTCCATTTGATTTACAGAAGAAAACAAACAAAATAGTTCACAATACTATTGTAAAGAGAAGGCTAAATTTGGCTAAGGCTTTGCTTATGAGTGAATGTGCAGTTCCTTTTGTACAATAAAAGAAAATGACAATGTAAATTGGCTAACAAATTTCTTGTATATATTCTGTTTGTCAGGTTTCTTTTGTAATATATTTGTTTTCCTTTGTAATAAAATTCAATTTTTCGACTAATTTACATTGTTCTATATATGTAAATCTGTTTTGTTAAAGTTCTGTTGTTTGATTCAAACCTATAATGTCATTATCTGTGTTAATACAAACCTATAATGTGTGCATTTGGAACTTAGAAATGGCCATTCTCCGTGTCAAAATAGACGGAGAATGTCATTCTCCGGGTCAAAAGAGACGGAGAATGCCATTCTCCTTGTATTTTGACCTAGGGAATGAGCATTCTCCGTCTTACTGACGCGGAGAATGGCATTCTCCGTTTTAAAACACGCGGAGAATGATTATTCTTTGTATTTTTGACCTAGAAAGGAACATTATCCGTCTTAGGGACGCGGAGAATGCCATTCTCCGTGTCAAAATAGACGGAGAATGTCATTCTCCGGGTCAAAATAGACGGAGAATGCCATTCTCCTTGTATTTTGACCTATAGAATGAGCATTCTCCGTCTTACTGACGCGGAGAATGGCATTCTCCGTTTTAAAACACGCGAAGAATGATTATTCTTTGTATTTTTGACCTAGAAAGGAACATTATCCGTCTTAGGGACGCGGAGAATGCCATTCTCCGTGTCAAAATAGACGGAGAATGTCATTCTCCGGGTCAAAAGAGACGGAGAATGCCATTCTCCTTGTATTTTGACCTAGGGAATGAGCATTCTCCGTCTTACTGACGCGGAGAATGGTATTCTCCGTTTTAAAACACGCGAAGAATGATTATTCTTTGTATTTTTGACCTAGAAAGGAACATTATCCGTCTTAGGGACGCGGAGAATGTCATTCTTCGTGTCAAAATAGACGGAGAATGTCATTCTCCGGGTCAAAATAGACGGAGAATGTCATTCTCCTTGTATTTTGACCTATAGAATGAGCATTCTCCGTCTTACTGACGCGGAGAATGGCATTCTCCGTTTTAAAACACGCGGAGAATGATTATTCTTTGTATTTTTGACCTAGAAAGGAACATTATCCGTCTTAGGGACGCGGAGAATGTCATTCTCCGTGTCAAAATAGACGGAGAATGTCATTCTCCGGATCAAAAGAGACGGAGAATGCCATTCTCCTTGTATTTTGACCTAGGGAATGAGCATTCTCCGTCTTACTGACGCGGAGAATGGCATTCTCCGTTTTAAAACACGCGGAGAATGATTATTCTTTGTATTTTTGACCTAGAAAGGAACATTATCCGTCTTAGGGACGCGTAGAATGCCATTCTCCGTGTCAAAATAGACGGAGAATGCCATTCTCCGTGTCAAAATAGACGGAGAATGTCATTCTCCGGGTCAAAAGAGACGGAGAATGCCATTCTCCTTGTATTTTGACCTAGGGAATGAGCATTCTCCGTCTTACTGACGCGGAGAATGGCATTCTCCGTTTTAAAACACGCGGAGAATGATTATTCTCCTTGTATTTTTGACTTATAAATGGCCATTCTCCGTGTATCTAAAACGGAGAATGATTATTCTCCGTGTTAAAACACGGAGAATGGTCATTCAATACATTATAAAGTCAGAGAGTATAAAGGAGAATAAGTTCTTATGCTGTTAATATATATGTGAAACATCAAATATGCAGAATTCAAACTATTACCATTGATATCAAAAAATGTAAGATATGTATTCAAAAAACAATTTCCAGTTATATAAAAGAAGGAATATATGTGTATGTATTAACGAGGGGGCGCTGCCCCCTTGACCACCGTAGCAGCATGTGGAGGCAGAGGACAAGTGCTGCGATTGTGATTGCATAATTCAAAACAATTCTGGCACCTTATCTTTTTCTTCTCTTTTCCCTTGTTCTCATATTTGCTCTTGTAACGGTCCGCTTTTGGTCATCCAGGACCCCGTTTCGGAACAGGGGGTAGAACAACATCAGTGGAATTATTTTCAAACTGTTTTTCGCAATCTGGAACTGGACGAATGGCACATGAATATAACTTCTGGTAATAATCTGATGTCCAATACTGCTCCACAAAGTCGTAAACAGATTTATCTGAACCAACTCTGATGCATTGTATTGCATGGCTGCATGGGAATCCATATACCTTTCATCTACGACAACTACAATGACAATCAAGAAGATTCACCATATGGGAGGAAGTATCTGCGATCACCTCAAATTCGAAATCACCGGACCGATATACCCTATAACACATGCCATCATCTGTAAGCTGCTTCAGCATATCCTCAGCGTATGGAGTCAATTTGCTATTCAAACCAATTGCATCCTTGTGGCGATCCGAAATCATCTTCATCATCTTCACACGGATGACATTTACAATTGTTGATATAGGCAATTTCTTCTCAGCCTTTATCCATGCATTGAATGACTCTGCACAACTAGAAGCAACCTCACCGTATCTACATCCCGGGAAGAATGCGTTTGACCAGTGTTCAGGTTTTTGTTTATTCATCCAATTCACAACATGACCACAATTCAGATCATAAATCTTCTTGATTGCTTGTCTATACCCACCTTTATACAGAAAAACAAATAAGTAATAAAGAATTAGGTCAATTCACAAAATTATGAAAAAATAAGTGCATTCTCATAAGGATAATAGTCATTCTCCGTTCAAAAGCTAACGGAGAATGATATTCTCCGTTCTATGCAAGACGGAGAATAGTCATTCTCCGTTCAAAAGCTAAAGGAGAATGACATTCTCCGTTCTATGCAGGACGGAGAATGTCCATTCTCCGTTTTAAAACACACGGAGAATGACTATTCTCCGTCTTACTGACGCGGAGAATGGTCATTTTCCTTGTTAAATTAATGGTAAATGCATAGAAAATGTGCATATATCTGTCTCATTAACACACCTGGAGTTAGAGCATATACTGCTTGCCTCCAAGCTTCAAGTACATGCGGATACACTCTTTCATTTCCTTTCTCTTTCAGCGGTATGGTATTCTTCATGTGATAATAGCAATAGCTATGATAATCATTAGGAAACACTTTAGGGACTTCAGAAACTAGACCGGTGCCTTGATCCGAAAGAAAAATAATACGCCTACTACATCCAACAACATTCTTTAGATTTCTAAGGAACCATTCCCAATTGTCGCCATCTTCGCCTGAGACTATACCGTATGCAATAGGATAGAACTGTTGGTTACCATTCTTCGCTGTAGCAGACATCAAACATCCTCTAAACCTCCCTGTAAGGAAAGTGGCATCCAAATATAGCATTGGACGACAATATTGAAAGCCTTCTACGCAAGCCCCATATGAAAGAAAAACCCGCTCAAACCTCATTGATGAATCATCTTTCTGGAAGTCGATAACGGAACCATTATTGGTTTCCTTTACCTTGTTCACATACCAACACAAGTCACTGTAAGATCTAACATCATCTCCGTACATTTTCTGGTGCACCAGCCTAATTTCGTGGTATGCCTGTCCATATGTAACAGATAAGCCGTAGTCGACCTTGAAATCATCGACAACAGATTTTACGGACTTTTTAGGATGCATCCGAACAATGTCACTAACCAAACTTTTCACAAACTTTGCTGGAACAACCAGATTACCTTTATCCATATAGCCAGCTCCACAATTATGTTCTCCCACATACCTCCTCACCTCAAAAATTTGATTATCTTTCGAAATAGATATAGCATGGAAGCTCCACAAACAAGCATGTGTCTTGTAATTCTTGCAACAAACAGTATACCTCCCCGGCTCAGATTTCAAAATGTGGAATGGATGACGAGATTCAAAACATACCTTTCTAACAGCATTCCTAACTTCTTCAACACCATTTAGAAAAATCTGACCAACACCAGTAATTGATCCAGGCCACATATCCGATTTCCTCTTCTTCACTGTCTCAGTTGAGCCCTCATAAAATTGTACTACTCGTTTGTCCTTTACAGTAGGAGAACATCTACTCAAAGAACTAGAAGAGGAAGACGAAGGTCTCATGTGAAAGCTTTGACAAGGAAAAGATGTTGATGAAGAACATGGAGAGTGTATTTGCTCCACATATAGATCAAAACTCACATCATGAGTACCGTTAAAACCACCAACCAATGAGCGAAGCCAAAAATCACTTTCAACATACAGTTCAGTCCCATCAGAGTGCAAAAACCTGAAACGGAAGGAAAGTGGATCCAACGAAGTCCATCGATCGCACACTTTATTCTTTAAAAAATCCACGGTACTTTCATGTGTGACACGGCAGGAAACTATGTCTCCCTTGAAACAAATGTTAACTAAACAACTTGATTCCATATCTTCCCCCCCTGATAACATAAAAACATAAGAGGCCACAAATAGAAGAATAAAATTCTCATCTAATAATGATTATTCTCCGTCTAAAAATAACGGAGAATAAATATCCTCAGTTGGAACTAACTTATAAAGATCATTATCCGTCTAAAGTAAAACGGAGAATGTCATTCTCCGTCCTAATTAAGACGGAGAATGTCATTCTCCGTCCTAACTAAGACGGATAATGTCATTCTCCGTTCAAATTAAGACGGAGAATGGCATTCTCCGTCCTAATTAAGACGGAGAATGGAATTCTCCGTCCTAAAAACATACGGATAATGATCTTTATAAGAAGTAATTGTCATTCTCCTTTAAAATATAACGGAGAATGCTATTCGCATAAAATAACAAGATTAAATATCTCACTAACATTTTCTAAGTTAATAATCTTCATAACAAAATCAAATTCAGCATAAATTTCGAGATATACAAAGCTGATGGATGAATTTCTACAGATCTGAACTCTCACCTTGTTTTAAGATCTATAAAAAGAAAAGAAGAAGATCTTCTATCCACAATTGACCTAACCGCCGGAAACCACGAAGATGATGTTGATGATGATGATGATCGATGATGATGAAGGATGATCGACGTTCGACTGACGAAAACCACAGTGAACTACGAACGATTCTGCGATCTCTAATAAAGATTATATCAATGGATTTCAAATTTCTTGTGAAGAAGAAGAAGAATACGAATTTCTCAATCCAAATCTGAGATTGCGAATTCATAATTATATATAGATGTCCAAATTTGCGCGAAGGGGTATTTTTGGAACTATGATAATGGCAAATTTTGTAAATACATAGCAACTAGAGAGAATCTTGAAATATTTAACGTGTAAAAACTTAATTCTGGGCATTTCATAAAAATAATCCAGCGGGTGGGCATTTCATAAAAGCCCACCCCGAAATTGGGCTTCTCAGCAATTTTCAGTAATATATATGTCATTTATTTTTTGGGGTTAATAATTTTAAATATATTATTGTTAGATCATATGAATGGTAAAATTATTTCAATAACCAATTTTATTTTATAAAGGAGTGTCAAGGCACATAACAATTTATATGTATTGAGAGTGTATTCCACAACTTATCTTATTTGTCATGTTATACTTTGTTCGTTTATGATATGCATATATAACGACATATTTGTATCATATCTTGTTTTGAGTAAAACAAATCTCTCTTAATCTTCTCTCTTTGTCATTTATTATTTCTATTAGCAAAATGATAATGTGATTCATATCTAGTCCAATGTATTGAGCACGAGGAAACAAGATATATGTATCTCTTAATTCATGATTGATGGAGGATACTAAGTTGATATCAAATTGTCAGAGTAAAAAAGTTAGAATATTTAAGTTAAAAAGTAGAATAGTTAAGGGTACCAAGTTAAAATTTAGCATAATTAAAAATTAATCATCTTATTATGACTATGATGATAAAAGGAGAAGAACGTACATTTGGAATAATTACTGGACTTAAAAAAAAAAAAAGACTAATAGGGTTCTTATAGAATTTTGGGAAATTTCTACAACAATAATTGAAAATATATGTAGTATTTGTTGCAAATTTTCACTAATTTCAATAGTTGGTTTAAAATAAATAGTAACATTTATACAACAAACATTTGCATCATTATCTCAAACTATTCCAAGATTTGTTGAGGCCAAAATGCATGCAAAATGCAACATTATTGAGATCATTTTCAATAATTATATCTTAATCAACAAAACAATAGTAACAAATATTTCTTGAAAAATATTTCAGTAATTTCCAATGTTGTAGGATTTTCACTAATAACGACAAAAAGCTCCTCGGAAAACTAAACGTGAATTTCATTAATGATGTGCTTGATTATACCAAAATTATTTTACTAGAAAAAAGTATAAAAATAAAAAAATTCTTATTTAAAACTTAATTTTGGTATTTGATTTGGAACTTAATTTGAATCTTTGTTTGTCATTATTTTTCATAAAAAATAGTTATTTTTCATAAAAATTGATATTTTCCTATGGGCTGGTCAGTTTCATTTTCCACCACATTACATGAAAAAAATCCAATTAAACGCAAACCTTACATATTTTACTCTTTAGTCCCTTAAGTCAGATGCATCTAATCCAAAACAGTTGTTAATGGCCGAATTTTAAAAATGAAGAACTCGTGAGTTCCGCAGGGATTTTTGCTTACATTTAGCAAGATATAACCTTCAATCGATTCTAAGCTTCAGGTAAGCTACACGTGCAGCTTATCTTATCCTACTCTGCCACATAAAATTCAGCATTGCAAATATTCTCCCAACAAAAGATTATTTAGATAAAAAATTTCATCAAATTATCAACCGAACTATCTGTTCTGAACTTAGACAAAACTTGAAGTTTTTTTTAAAAAAAACAAGTAGACCAACAATGGGTATTAGTCCATAATCTCAGAAGGAGAAACATCAACATTGCACTACATTTCCAGGAATGAAGTATTAAATTTGTTCTAAAACACTAAATAAAGGACACATGAGCTGCAGACCCACATGTGGTGCTGCTCTTTTTTTTTTTTTTTAGATAACCACACAAAAAAACCTACAGACGCCTTCCTCTTCTACCGCCCTTTCTGCGGGTACTGTCAGTTGGAATCGGTGTCACATCCTCTGCAAATAATACAGAAATTGCAGGTCAAAAACTACAAGTGCTAGTAAAAACAAAAAACAAAGAAAAGAGCATTCAAGTATGGTGAATATACCAATGCGACCAATTTTCATTCCAGAACGAGCAAGTGCTCTGAGAGCTGATTGAGCACCAGGACCAGGTGTCTTGGTTTTGTTCCCACCAGTGGCCCGAAGCTTAATATGAAGAGCAGTAATACCCAGTTCCTGTAGAACAGGAGGCGACTAAATAAGACATTTATATCAGAAGGCAAGTCACCATCATTCCAATAAATAGCACCAGATATAAAACCTTGCATCGTTGTGCAACATCTTGTGCTGCAAGCATGGCTGCATAAGGAGAAGACTCATCCCTGTCAGCTTTCACCTTCATACCACCTGGAAAGAAATAACAATCCTATGTCAAAGATAAAAACAATACCCACAATAAGGGAAAAGAGAGTAATTTGTCTTCAGTGGGATGTTAGTGGGTTCAAGGGTGGACGGGCACCGTAGGTAATTGAGATTATTGTCAGAAGATTGGCAAAATTTTCAAAATCTTGCAAATAATTCATGCACAAACGAAGGTTCATAATAATATAATCAATTTTGGACCATTCATTTGAGTATCAATACTGGCGAATTCGACAGTTTCTAGTTAGTGTTTGGGAGTTGAGGGTTGAAAGTGAAAAGATAATTAGTGTAGATTTCTCGCCAATGGCTTAAATTGGTCTTGTGAAGGTGTAAAGTTAAAGCTAATTAAATTAATCTTTGTTCAATATCCAAGAAAACAAAATCGGAACCATGACATGCAAGAGCAATTTGGGAATAAGGTAAAATCTCACTCCATTCATTTTGAAATTAGTAACCATGTAAAACAGAAAGGTTCATGCAGAAAAAGACTGCTTGTTTGGAAACAAAAAAAGTATCTTTATACAACATTTTCCACTTTCACAAGAGGAATATTCACAAAGGCATTGGCAAGAGATTTCCATTTGCAATCACTTTCAGTGAGCAGCAAAAGCCCTTGCTGATAGTGCTCACATTTGAGAACGATCAAAAGCCAACAAAAGAAATATTCCACAGACACAAATAGTGGTAAGGTACCAAAGAATTACTCTATGGTACCCAGACATCAATATTGCGTGGCAATGACTCAAAACGCTTCCATACTATGCAAGGAAGGCGATCTTAAGGGCCACGCTATAACTATTAAGGCGTCTGTGTCAATGCGTGTGTAGCTGAAAACCGATAAGCATGAAAAAAAAAATCTAACCTAATAAACATGGGAAGTAACTTTTAACAAAATGTCCAAAACATTCATCCTGGTACATTCGGTACAAAAGGTGTAATATGCCTAGTAATCTATGAAACATGCCTCAAACCATATACCAATTTCATAATACTACATTTAGAGTGTGTATTGCTTAAACTGCAGAAGGGAAAGAACGACAAAATATTTGGCTAGGTAAAACAATATATTTAAATATAAACATATCATACCAGTGATACGGACAAGTGTTTCCCTCCCAGATAAATCAGTAACATGCTGCAAACAAATAACACCTATTAATTGAAAGAATGATAGATTCTGTAAACAAGAAGTATCATATAATACTAACGATGAAAGTATCATTGAATGATGCAAATATATGTGCAACACCAAACGCATATTCTCCTTCTCGAACTGTGGGTCCAAGTGTCACATTCTCTTCCTTGGGCTCCCTAGTCTTCCTTCTCGACTGTGAATCAAATATCAACTCCAATTAGTCCAAATAAAAGACAAACAAGTTTGCACAGCTTTTATCAACAAATCAACAAGTTAACTGTGTGAAGTGACAGGGTCCTCCATTACTTGTTCTCAAGATTTAAGAGTGATCCTTTCTATCTCAAGAATTAAAACCAACTTCTATTTGAATAACAGAAATTCGGTTTTAAAGCTAAAATTTAGTCGTTAATCAATCAAAAAAAAAGGTTGTATGTTGCACGGACACAAATACAACACGATATGGATGCAATCACAATGACACGACACTGATTGCTTCGTCTACTAGTGTATTTGGGAGTGACTGTCCAGCACAATGAGACAGACATCGCACTCAGTTGTTTGTGTCCGGGCTTCCTAGCAAAGCCTTTAACCAAAATTTTGGGGTTGGTTGCATGAATCGCTATTTTCCCTTCACCACCGTACTCATTCCTTATGCAGAGGTCAATACGTTTCAGTCTCGTAGAGTAGTCAAGAGGAAGTGGGAAAGGTACTCTTTTACTCGTGGAAGGTTAGCAACCTAGTCTTCTCTATCAGGAATTCCTTGGGTCTACCGTCTACTACTAACAAGAATCCACTCTAGGCGCAAAGCATAGTGGTCCCTCGGTTTGCTCGGGGCAGCTTTTGAAAGGAGAGGGGAGGCTGTTTCTGCTGCCACTTTTGGAAAGCGGCACAGTCCCAAACCATGCACAAAAATGGTGTTTGTTTGATAGAAGCAAATGATGACATTGTAATAACAAAGAAAATTGTTAAAACTGTATTAGATTTTGAGAAGGTAAAAATAATAACAAACAATTGGTTCATAATTGCTCTCAACGACTTCCTATGAAACTGATATAGGGACTATTTCCACTGATGGGCCCTACGAGTTACCTAACACACTTCCCATTTGCCAAACATACGAGAGATGAGAACTAGCTAGATTTTTCACATAGTTTCCCTTTTACTTTCTATTTGCCAAACAGGCCCATAATGAAATACTAATGGTCAAATATAATTTCATATATTTTTATAATTTTCTCTTTGTTTTGGGAAACTGTATAATCACGACTTTTATGAAATTATATCATGGTATCTGCATTAAAAACGTAATTGATAATACATAGGAAGCTCTATTTGATTGCTAAAGCTAGGGGTTTGTCAGGAACTAAGATATATGCTGATAAAAAGGATATGCTATTTGCTAATGTTAGAGATAAATGAGTCAAAAGACGATGAACATATTAGAATGGAATAAAAAAATTCAAATTGTCATTCCCCAAAACATGAGATAAGTCTTCGATGTTGTACCATATATAAGTTAGAAAAACTTGAAGCAACACGATGAAAGTAAAACTAAATTAAGTATCTACTTTGGCCAGTTTTGTAAACAAACTGGTAAATTTGGTACATTGCAATCTTGCATGACGTTATTTGTTGATAGCGATTTTATACTGCAATCTTTTTTTTTTGGCTCAAATCCAGCTCGTTGCTACCGTTACGTACTTGTAAATCGATTGACTATACTTTGGTCTGTATGTATATAGGTCTCACACTAATTACTTGTATGCAACTATCTAGTAACTAAATATGCTGTCTACATATCTAAAATAAACAATCTATGGTTATGATATAGTTACTTAAATCTTCACAAAATGGTTAATACCAGATAACCAATCTCTGTAATAATTAATATCCCTTGTATATGAAGTCTAACTGGGTGAACTTTCAGAGCCCTTAATTACTCTTACTGCAAGGACATAAAATGCAACAAACCACAAGGTTGGTCTCCAAGTCATATAAAAAAAAAGCCCTTGTTGAGACTAGACTAATGACATTTTCACTATATTACTGGAAGCACTAGAGAAGCAGCACAGATGGATAATCAACTTAATCTGTAGACTAACACAAAACACCAACGCCAAGTTTAAGATATAGATTCCTCAACACTAGATAAACGAAAAAATATATATCAAAAATAAGTCTTTTACAAGTTATTATGCAGATGAAGCTAATATATTAAACAAAACAGCTCAATTGCAAAAGCCTCATTCACTATCTAAAACTATGAGTATAGCAAAGTGTGGTCTAGTTTATCCTCAAAGGAACTTAACTAAAATAGCCACCAATCTCAAGTTTTAGTCCACTTCTAGGGGCAACAAAGCAACCCTCCACGAACTCATCCAAATTTGCTACAGTTAGTAAGTTGGTTTATTAACTCTATCATGTAAATTAGAAAATAATACTTGCATAAAAATATTAGTATAAGAAAATGCAGTACTGTTTAATAAGGACACCTAAAACCAAACATCACTTTAAAGTTTTATCACGCAGCTTCTTCAGTAGTAGATAAAATGAACATACTCGAGCAACATGGCCATGTGTCAAATCCCTTAATCTAACAACATTTGAAAATAAGATAATGTGCTCTAATTTGATCTAGATCGATAACCAGACACCAATCTAAAGTTCATAGTTTTCTTAACATGATTGATGGAATTACCACCAACTTATTAACATGACTGGCTAAAATTTTCTCAGCCGCTCCTTTATATACAAATAAATTGACTAAATGAGGATGTGCTCCATTTTTTCCACAGACATTAAACCAAGCACCAAATTTAGATCTTTGACGCAGTTTCATCATCGTCAGATAAAACCAAGGGAGCACCCACAGAACTCAACTATATAAACCCATCATCAACTTTTCCCAAAGAAAACCCTAAATTCAACATAACAAGACTGTAGCATATGAATCTAGTGAATCCCGACATAAAAGTACATCGTTAGTATCAAAAAACTACTCAAATATGTAGCAAAATGAGCAGAAAAACTCCTAAGAAGAGGTGATCTAAATTCGAAAGAATGAAGAATTTTCAATAGGGATTTTGGATTCAGTTACCATGATTGCAGAAGAGCGAGCAGTGGAGGCGGGCTGGAACAAAAGCTAGGGTTCTTAATCGGCAGAGAGGAAACCCTAATTTACAATCGGTTGCACTTTATTGTTAAGATGGAGTGTGTAAGATGACTGGATTGCCCCTCATATTGAAAACACTGATGGACTTGGGCCGATCAAGAAGAAAAGCCCATGTTGGTCAACGTGGGCTCGGTTTGAGCATCAAATATTTCTTATTTGATACAAGTCCCTTAAACCTATGCTAATTCTACTTAGGTTCTACTTATTATTTACTAAATACTTCCAAATTACAACGAACTTGCTATTTTAAGACAGTTCAACATGTAAATGATCTAGTGAGAAGATGTGTTTTATTTCGCATTTGGAAATAATTATGTTGTAAAGTCTTTCTACAAGAAGTAAAAAAATAATGTGAAATATCAATCTAAGCTGCAAGTCTTGTGGGCATCAGTATAAAATGTTCCTTACAACTTACAGATAGTGGATTTAAATCTCATAACTTGTACAATTATCAGCTGTGTTTGATGTATTTTCAGCTTAAATAAGGTGGGTTGTGGATCACATGCTCAAATAAGGATTTTCCAAGCTAGTTGCCAAATGTATCGGTAGCAACCTAAAGAACGAAGGTGAAAAGGTTCAGTGGGCATTTGGATCTATCGGCAGCTTTGGAAATGTTCAACTCGTACATACAGGAAGTAGGGGTGAGCGTTAAATTTCAACCGAACTGAAATAGTCAAAACTACGAAATTCTAAAATCAAAACCGAACCAAAATGAGCCAATAATCAATTCGATATATTTGGTTTGTTCGGTTAGAATATTTATATTATTTAATAGATATGGTCCAAAGTTGAAATCGTGATTAAATTATATTAAAAATTATAATTTTTATACATATATCTGGTATATTTTAAAGTTGTGTCCAAAGTTGGATTAGTTGTTAAATTATCAAAGTTAGAACATTAAAACATATACATGTTTTCAAAATATACACTTCTTTGATCACAAAATATGCATAAATTTAAGAATATTTATATAATTGCACAAGTCTTATTCGTTTTTCGGTTTTGGACCGAAACCGAAATCCATAACCGAAACCGAATAACGAATTCTAGTATTTTCAAAACTAAACCGATTTTTTTTTTTTTTCAAACTGAACCGTATCTTATTCGGTTCGGTCATGCTCGATTTTCAGTCCAAACTGCTCACCCCTAACAGTATGAGCTGAATTGCCTCTGAATTGAGATGTAATGTGTATGATTGCAGGAAGAGCTATGTTATTGGTCTTCTACTGGAGCATCCTTAAAAAATGTTAAAGAGTTTTACTAGTGCTATATCAAAAACCATAAAAAAAATATACCATAGAAACCCCTATTTGATAATTAAATTCTCCTAGATTTTTTTGGGGAGAATTAATCTCTCTGAGGTTATAAACCAAGTTGTTCCATGTTGCAACAAGTCCGCACAGCAACAAAAGTTTATACTGAATAACAACAGAGTTTCTCAATACATCAAAGTACCTCAAGATAAATAGTAATCAGTCAGATTATTCTCATTAATATATATTTTAATATTGTTCTTTAACACATACATCAAGCACACAACTATAGCCACTCCTCATTAGGAAGCAACCTTCAACCTGGTATCAGTCAAGAAATGCTATGAGCTATAGTATATACTCTATTGCACGCTTTCTTACAGATATTCATCCCAGTACCGACCACCACCAATAGGGGTGTAAAATGGACAAAGTAGTCCGTTGTCCGTACGTGTCCGGCTCGATAAATGGTTCGACCGCGGGCCGTCCGATTGATTAACGAACAAAACTTGGACATATTTTTTGGTCCGTTTAAAAATCGGACACGGACACGGTCATATCCATGTCCGGTCCAAATTTGTCCGCGGACCGTCCGATAGTGGAAACTCCTTTTGGTTTTGCATCAATCATGTCATATCATTTGGTTTTGCATCAATTTGTTGTTGTCCGGTCTCGATTTTCATTAACCTTTTGCCATTGTTTGTTGTATTCTATAACATTCCATTATATTTTCTTTCAACTTGATTTTGTTAGCAACTATCAAGTAATCTTGATAAAATAATAGCTTTTGATAATATATTTAATTTGTCCGCGGACCGTCCGATTGAATTAACGAATAGTGGTTGTCCGTGTCCGTCCGGCCCAAATTCGAACAGTGGACTGTCCGTGTTCGTCCGTCCGAACTCATTTTTATTTTCGGACCGAACACGGACAGTGGACTGTCCGTGTCCGTCCGACCCGTTTACACCCCTAACCACCAACACCTTCCAGTACAACTCTTGCAAGACATCGTCCTATTTAATCAAATGGATCTATCCGAGGATCGTGTTCACTTGCCATTACCATCCCTGTGCAAAGGCATGTGGGGCACATGACCTGAGAGGAGAAGAGCAGTTTGACATATACTTAAGACCGGATAAAAGCAATTAGTCAAGCATATGCGACTCTCAACAAATTAGTCACAATATGAACGGCCGATTAAGCAGACAAAAAAATGATAAAGCATAATAAAAGTACAATTGCAAAGCATTCATTGGTTGCATTTTGAACACCGCAACAAAAAATGCCAGTCAGTCTTATAGGTGCTCAAAAGTATGCTTTATCCATCTATAGGTTGTGCATCAATAAGTTGTCATTCATCGAAAGGACAAATACCTTTCCAGCTCCTTAGCAATTTGACATCTCTTAGTTGAAGGAGGGCTCAAAGGAGAATTACGGCCACCAATTATGGAAACTGCTTCGGTGCTCACGAACACACCACTAGCAGAACATCGAGCACATGCCAGATATCCTAGTGTTACAGAAGATAGTATATTATTGCGCATATAATATACCACTAATTAAAAACGTAAAGTGAGCAAAAAAAGAACTCGTAACAATATAGCGTCATAAGAGAAGAACATGTTTCTACCCCTGTATATACATCATAAACGTGACATCATTAAGCATAGTAACAAACAAAACGAACAATCACAGCAAAGAGAAACAATTGCCATCTCTAACAGACCCTGGAATACCTTTCATGATTCTAAATTCGTCAAGATAGCACCTGAAGTTCTACTTTTTTCAACATGCAAAAAACCATGAAAACGATATACCTGTACCGTTGCAGTACTTGCATCTCTTCTTTTCTTGTTGCTTCACATTATTGGCATCAATCAACATCAGGGCCAATATTACACCCACTGCACCACCTAAAAAGGATGCCACTATGGGATCAACCTGACTGCACAATAGAACAAAATTTAGAACATTAAAATTTTATGTGAGAATTGAAGTCAGGATATTGTCAAAGGGTACTTACCTTAACTGCAGCGACAAATGCATGTTTCATATAAAATTTGTTCATAAGGGAACACAGAATGATTAGCTTGAGCTTAAAATTTCATCAAGTGAAACTTTTTGTAATTTGTTCATAACTGTCTATGGGTCTTCTATGATGCAAAAGTTGTTCATAAGGGAACACAGAATCGTTAGCTTGAGCTTAAAATTTCAAAAAGTGAAACTTTTTGTCTTCTGATCACTAAAAGCATATAGCTGGCCAAGGAGGGAAACTTGCAATGTTATTGCATTTCGCTGAAAGATTAACTAGTCTACATTGTAGAATCCATAATCTTATTTAAGTAGTTGCAGTAGAGATTATATATGAAGATGAACTTTATCTCAAAAGAAATATATATATATATATATTTAAAAGGTATGAAGATGAACTCTCATAATGACACTTTTTGAAGCCCTACAGCCATATCATTGTATCCAGGAAAATGGCTACGTTCTATATAGCATGAGATAAAATTGCAAAAAAGTACCTCCAGTTCTACTTCCTAAAGTATGAGAAAATTGCAGAAAAGTACCTCCAACTTCCATTGATTTTGGGGTTCAGTTTACTTAGTTTTCTTCCCTAGATTTTGGAGTTCAGTTTACTTAGTTTTCTTCCATAGATTTTGGGGTTCAGTTTACTTAGTTTTCTGCCACTTGTATATCTCCAATTTCTAGATAGTGGCAGTTAACCTTCAATAACGTTGAAAACTGTCTTCTCCGTTAATTCTGTCATCTAGTCCATTAACATCAAGTGTCATCTTTATGCTGAACCAGAAAGGACGAATTTAGAAAATGGTTTTGAACTTGGAGGGTACTCGACCCCCAATTTCAAGAAGTTGAGGTTTCACCTTCAAGTGCTAGAAAATAAAGTATATGGTGTTTAAGTGCAAACGTGGAGTAAGTGGGAGGTACTTTACTGCAATAGTGCAATTTAGCTGAGGTTACGTGCAAATCAAAGAAGGCAAGTAGGAAACACATGTCAAATCAAGTTTATTCTACATTGCTGAATTCCCCTGTGAAGATAGTTATGCAAACTGGGTACTGAGAGAGAAACTTTTTAGTTTCTTATATCAAAAAAATAAAATTATAGAAGGCCAGAAAAGGAAACTAAAAGGCGGTAGGTTTAAACCTTCAGCCAACTAATTGGGTATATCAAAAGGACAAAGAAATATATGAAGAAATATTATGGCTTAATACTATATACAGTTCCAACAATCCGACATGAGGGTTGACACCTCAATCCTCACAAAAGAGAATTAAGGGAGAGAGAAAAACTCCAATTGAGAAACTCAAAATCAATTATCATTCGACACAACATATCCTTCTTCTCTACGTATCATCTAATTATAATAAAAGACTAACTTGAGTCCGAAGAAACAAATCCTAATCAAATTAAGAAAGAATCTACCAAAAATAGAAAAGATGAATACAAAATAAAGTAGAAGATTTGGTGAGAATCCCGCTTGGTCCAACTGAATCGGTCTGGACCGGAATTCTGGTTCCACTGAGCCGAAATTCAGAACCGGAACTCTGATTTCGCTGAACAAGGATTCCAGTTTTTTTTCTTAGTGCAGAGTTGCAGGAAACCGGAACCAGTCAGCCTGACCTGGAATTCCGATTTGGCTGGGTTTGGATGCTTTGGACTTGATCGCATCCACGCCACACACCATATAGCTTCCTCTCTCTATTTGTTTTCTCTCATGACCAGTCATCATCATCATCTTCATCACCATAAGGATTCTCCCATCAGAATGGAATCGGGTATGGATTATAATTGCTCCATAAAAGAAATGACATAACTTTATGATTGATCCACTGTCAACTTGAGGTCAATCCTATGTGCTGGTGCCAAATCTCTTCCAAGGTAGCAATAAGCAAGAAAGGGCTTTGCATAAAACCTATAAGGTGACAATAGGTGAACCTCCCTTTTCTTTTGTCCACTTTAAGCTCATGCAACCAAGGAACATTTCTCTCATAAATGGAAATGTAATATTAATCCGAAACCACAGAGCCCAAAGAGGAAACATTATATGAAATTTGGAGAAGTACACCTAATCCATTTGTAAAAGAGCAAATAAAGCCAAAATCTGACTAGTAAAGGAACCAAAAAGAGTTTTCTAAAGTAGCTATAATATTAATATACAAGTCTTCTCTCCTCGATTTCATAACCAAAGGCATGTGAAGGACAATTTGGTTATCTAAATCCATCTTCCAATGACTAAATTAAGGCAAAATTCTAATATGTTCACATTCCTTTTCCATATTCCACAAAATTAGAAGCAAATTAGTGTACAATTAAGTGAAGCAAAATGGCTGCTCCTAAAATAAACTTTATATTCTAATTTTTTAATTAAATACAGAAAAAAGGAGTATAAACTATAATCCAATGCCCTGACTACATGAAAGATTTTGCAACCAGCAATTTAGGGAAGAGAAATTAGTTATAATTGACATTAGCTAAAACAAAGAAGGTTCCGTGAGACATGATATACAACATAAAGCTTCTCAGTTTTCTTTCATGTGAGCCAAGCCTCACAACTCTATGCAAAAAATTGTAAAATGTAGTAAACTACAAAAATCTTTGCATGATTCATAAAAACATGCTCTGATTGACCAAGTTCATCTCCTCAAATTGGCAATAGTGAGCTCTGTGGAACCCTAGGGGGGGGGGGGGGGGGGGGGGGGGGGGAGGTTGAATAGGATAATAAAATAATTACCAAATAATTTACTACTATTTTAATAAAGAGTAAAAGAGATAGAGATTCAAACACTCGATATATCATGGTATCCTCCCAAGGGGCACTCCAGTCCTGGAACTCTCTCCGGCTTTAATCACTATTTGAGTAAATAGTTACACACGAATTTGGATCCGAAGAACTCGTCAACTTCAACACGAGTTTGGATCTGAAGAACTCGCCAACTTCTTACACACGACTTTTCTTACGAAGGCTCGCCAACTTCAATGGAAAAGAAAAAGGATGTTTGATCTTCTACAACACTTTGAAGATCGAAGCATACAACTCTTGAAATACTCTAGCACTCTTCGGTTGGATGACAAATTAAAGCTTTGGGTAGAGTAGTAATGGAGAGACTTTTTTGGTTGTTGAGAAAATTTAAGGCTCAAGTGGATGTCTTTAAAAAGAAGACACAACAACCTTAAATAGAGAACCAAGAAACTAGGCATTTAATGCTCCAAACATAAGGCTGACGGAATACCGTCGGTATGGAGCGGTATTCCGTCGATATACCGTTCCTGAGAGGTAACGGTAATAAATCTATCCGTTGGAGCATTTAATGCTGACATCTGTCCGTTCAAAAATCAAAATAAGAGAGATCGGAATACCGGCGGTATGAAACGGTATACCGTCGGTATGCCGTCTTTCTTCACAGAAAGTTTTCTAAACAGAAAACCGGTATACCGTCGGTACACAACGGTATGCCGTCGGTATGCCAATTTTTGATACAGAGAGTTTTTCTTGCTAAGAAACGGTATACCGTCGGTACATAGCGGTTTACCGTCGGTATGCCGAGTTTCGTCACAAAGAGTTTTCTCTTACTTAGAAACGATATATCGTCGATACATATCCATGTACCGTCGGTATACCGAGTTTCGTCACAGAGAGTTTTCTCATGAAGAATTCGGTATACCGTCGGTACATGGCGGTATGCCGTCGGTATTCTGTTTCTGAAGATATTGATTTTGATTAAAAAACAGAAGGACTTTATGTTTTGTCATTCACCTTAAGTGTTACATAGAAAGTCCTAGACCTTGAACGGATTCTAAAAACTTGAATCTTTTGAGAGCAGTCTTTGAGTGTGCGCTGTCTTTTCTTCAGTCTTGTTTTTAGGAGACTTCTTTAAAAGCTTTTCATGTGGTTTTGCTGAGTGGCTTGGATAAACAGATTTCTTTGTAGCAGCCATTGGAAAGCTTGAGGGTGTATCTGTTTGCTGAAAATATAGAGAAAACTAAACCACGGAGATGCTGTTAATGTTATCAAAATAAATGTGACAACAAGCTCAATCAGAACTCTATGCAATTTGGTAAAGAATAACCGATCTTCCTACAATCCCAAACCAAAATCCTAGTCAAGTTGCAATAAGGCTTCCCCAAACACATATTTATAAGGGGTAAAGTGCAAAAAAAAAACCTCGTCAAGTTTGCACCTTTTGCATAAAAAGACTTTTTAGTCAAATTTAGCAAATAAAGACCCCCGCAATACGACTTGCTCGAAAAGTCCCCTACCGTCAGTTGAACGTTAGAAATGACAGTTAATGACGTTTGAAAAAAATAATAATAAATACCTAAACTATCCCTCCTTCCCCACCAGCTCCCCTTCCCTAACCTCTCCCCTTCCCCCCCTCCCCTTTTCCCTCCGGCCAGCCCCCCCCCCCCCCCCCCCTCTCCTCCTCCCTCCGGCCAGCCCCCCCTCCTCCCTCCAGAGTAGGCTGGGCGCTGTTACGCACTTGTGCCCCTACCTAGGGTGCGGGTCGTGACACCCCCTTCCTCCCTCCGGCCGGCCCCCCTCTTCCTTCCCGCCCCCTCCTCCTCCTCCCCACACCACCGGAGAGAGAGGGGGAGCGAGTGGGGGAGGGGTAAAATGGTCATTACATATCCCATTTAACATCAGTTAACGGAAATGGGGCAAAATGAGCAGATTTTATACTTTAATGAATTTTAAGAGCATTGAGTCTTTTTAAGCAAAATGTGGGAATTTAACGAGGATTTTTTTTTGCACTTTACCCTATTTATAAGTGCCATCTAAAATCCTACGAAGCACAGACGTCCGAAAAAAGTCGCTGGGTCAAAAAGTTGTAATGGACTGTGTATCTGACACAACACAAACATTCTAAAATACACCACAACACACCAAGATCGTAGCTGCATGGATGTGTCCAACCCATTTTTGTCGTACATATGCCTTTCATAACCTATCAACTAGACTCCTCCCTTCCCTCCCCCCTCCCCCGTCCCCCTTACTGAATATTCCAACCTTACAAATCTAAAGCAAAAGACAACAATTTCGTGAACTATAGACCAGGAAGCACAAAAACTCCCAAAATTGGTGCCGCGAACACTCTAAACTACTGTGTTGTGTTCGTGCAGCGTAGACTACACACAATTTAGGTGAACAAAGAACCAACTTTTCTACAATTTTTGGAACCAGAATAACGATCGAACAACTTCCTGCACCAATTTATACCAAAATCATAACATTGAGAAGAATCGGCATCTCCCTCCGTTGTCCGCGCCGGAGAATGGGTCATCGCCGGATGAACATCGTATTGGTCGAAATCCGGCCGACATATGGCATCCGAATAAAAGAGGTAAGGTTTTGCAAGAGGAGGGAATAAAGAATCTAGGGTTAGGGTTTGGGAGGAGGAGAAGAGATGAAGAAGAAGGAGAAGAAAACATCGCTATCGACATGAAGGGTCTGCTTGGATTGAGGGGAAAAAAAATAAGCAGAGTTAAGTGGGGTTAAATGAGGGAGAGCTAAGTGAGGGGGAATAGAGTCAATACATAGAATCTGACTTGGATTGGAAAGAGAGTTAAGTAGGGGATGCTTAATAACTCTTGTTTGGATTGGAAATTTTGAGTGAAAGAATGATTAATAAAAATATGATAATTACCAAAATAATCTTATTACATATGTCATAAAATTAAATTTGATTCAAACTTTGATTAGAACTTGTCAAAATAACTTCAAATTAGGAAGCTAAGAATTAACATGTTGAGAACAAGAAAAAATGGAAAGAAAAATCATAATATTTTATAAAACAAATATAGGGTATTTATGACTTTTTAAACAAAACCTCTCAATCACCCTCGTTAACCCTCCGATTTGGGAGGTTAAAAAAATGAACAAAAGAGGGTGAAATAAACCCTCACTTAACCCTCTATAACCCTCCCTCCTAAACCCCCACCCTCAAATCAAGCATGATTTTATTTTTCCATCACTTAACTTCCCCTCACTTAACTCTCTTAACCCCCAATCCAAGCATACCCGAAGTATCGAGGAGGAATTGCCGAATGCGGAAAGGATTTTTATATTAGGGGATCTACGGATAAGGGTGAATCTATACACACCCCACCTCTTATTAAGTACACTCCAAATCAAAGTAGGGGTGAATCTATACACCTCCTGACCCCGGAGGAGGAGGAGGAGGAGGAGGAGGAGGAGGAGGGTCGGGAGGAGGAGGAGGAGGAGGGGGAGGAAGAGGAGGAGGAGGGTTCGCAGGGGGAGAGCAGGGTAGGATAGGAATTTTATTTTATTTTTTATATTTGGGGTGTGCTTAGTAGGAAATTGGGTGTGGATAGTTGGACTCGAAAAATATAAGTGTCTACTTCTTCAAGTAAGCTGCTATTTTTTTCGCCGATGAGGGTCGTGTGAGCGCCGACCAGCGATCACGTGATGTGCTGTCATTAATCTTCTGGTTCGGGATAGATCGGTGCTCGCAAGAAGTCAATTGCTGACCGTCTTCCGCGGTGGATCAAATATTATTTTTGCTTGTTTAATCAGCAGTCCTAGATGGCATGAAAATGGACAATTATCGTGATAGAATTTGGAAATAATGTATTTTACTTTCACTTTTGCAATTTTCAATAACTTAAAAGTTCATAATACAAATTTGAATATAAAATAGTCTACCATACAAAGTTGTAAATCAGAAATAATTATGGACGTCACAAAGATAATCCATAATTATGTATTCATTAGGTCCTTTATGTCCACGAAGAGCAAAATTGAAAAATGTGGCGATTAATTCCGTTGGTGGAGGATGACCAGAGTATCAACAAGTTTAGCAACCAAGTTGCAAGACCTGATTGGACAACAACAAATATGAACAAGAGAATTCCTTCAATCAAATTAATGTTGGTGTTGGATGGGGTTCCCTTCCTATGTAGAGAACATCCTGTAATGCGACAAGTTTCATTTGTGTATGAAAGTCGAAAAGTTGAAGGCAACAAATGGGCTCAATTCGAGTTAGTATCAAAGGCTATATTGAGCAGTGTCAGTGCTGACAGTACATTGATATTATATTGAAATTGGACCAAAATTTCTAGAAGCTTTTTTGTGGTAAAAAATTATGATCGCAGTATACTGTCAATATATTATATCGGCAGTACACTGCTACGAGTGGACTGAGGGAAAATGAGGTCTTATGTTGACCACTTGATCGTATCGAACGTGCGATCATGACTAATCCAAGATTAGTCATGGATTTATTATGTTATTTTCTTGACCTAATTTGAGTATAACAATAATAGAGGCCGAGTTTTCAAACAAATAGAGAGAGTTCTCAACGGTGGTCAACTTTCAAAGGAAGAGGAAGAAAAGATTTAGAGTTTGTGGATGATTCGAAGAGAGATTTGTTTGAGGAAATCCACATTGGTTCATCCTCTTAGTCTTGTTATTCGGTAATTGCTATTCTCATTGTAACACATTTCTTTTTAGTTTTGAGTAATTACAATGATCCATTTTGATTGGTGAAAGAAGTTTCTGAAAGAATCACTATAATTTTTCGTGGATGCTTTTTCGGGTTGGATTTCGATCGTTTCGTAGTTTTTTTTTCTATAAGAATTTTTCATCTATATATCGTTTGTGACTGTGATGTGCTTTAATTTGGTCTATGGATAATGACTTCGTGTGTAGATTGTATGTTTTACTTGGATGCTCAATGATTTTTTTTTTCGGTTTAGAAACGATATTTATTCCGCTAATTATTTGTTCCCAACCATTAACATAATTGTTAATAAGATGAGTAATTGGATTAGTCTCAAATTTTTTAATATAATGCATCCACATAATGGCACGACTTTTTTATAAATAAATAAATACAGTGACTCCCATATGATTTATAAGTATCACAGAGACTATTCCTATTCCGAAAATAATTATACTGACCACATCTCTCCTTTATAAAATTTATAAAACATAAACGGGTCAATGTTATAAGTTATTATAGAAAATAAAAAATATAGGGGTGCTCCATATAATTAGTTTCAAAGTATGAATAATTTATGTAGTAAATACGGAAGACCGCACGCATGAATCGAAGACACATGGCAGCCTTCCATTGGTCCAGATCCGGAACCCACAAAACCTGACCCCAATGACATTGTGGTCCAGATCCGAACAAACAAGATATTTCTAAACCTGTCCCCAATGACATTAGTTAGATTTTTTTTTTTTTTACTCAAGTGATGATATATATATATATATATATATATATATATATATATATATATATATATATATAAGCAAACACTAGTAAAGTACAGTAAAAGTCCATCCTTTGGTCCAAGATATTTCTGCCTTGGGCACAGGTTTGATTATTTTCATCCAACTACAAGTAAAACTTTGCTTCGTCGCAACGGCTAATGGAGAGCCAAGTGTTACAGCCATCCCTGTTGATGTTGTTCTTCATTGGAAGCCAACCACCTGTATTATACAAGGAAAAAAAGAAGAATTCTTCTCAAATTCTCCAATACAAGCAACAAAACAAGATCATGTAGCTTCCGGAAACAACCAAATAATTCAAACAACTGCTAGAAGAACACGCTTAACTCTATCGGTATCAACTTCTAAGCCACAGCAATTCATTCATTATCATAAGCGAACACCGGAATAATCTAGTCATTTGAAAGCTACTGTCTGGGAGTTCTCATCTCACCATAAACAGTAATTCAGAATTAATACGCTACAAAATTGACTGTTCAACATAGTCTCCTTCTTGTCCGAGATCTCTAGCCTAGTGGTATTAGAGCGGACATCCGGAGGGCCAGCAAGGTTCGAGCCCCCCAATTGGGTGTGTGCGTGTGATTTCAAAAAAAAACAAAAACAAAAACAAAAACATAGTCTCCTTCTTTGGACCCACTACCATGTCACTTTCTTACAAGTTTACTACAAGTTGGTGAACCAAGAGTCATTGAAGGGATTTGACACAAGCATGGATTGAGCTTACTTGCTGAAATCAAACAAGCAAAACCGCATTGATGCATCCATCATTTTCTGGATTGTTTGTAACTTGGGCGTATTTACCTGCATGACATGGAAATAAACAGGTAAGGTGCGTTGAAGAAGAGAAGCCACGATATATGCTTACGACTTAAGAGGGACAACAGTTCCTTACCCCAAACTACTTTTCCTGCTGGAGTAACTAGACCAAGTTCACTCACATTCACCTAGATATTCAAAGACAAAATGTCAGATCCACGGTTAAAAGGATATTCCACTTCTGAAACTTGGAAGGACTAGGCTAATGTATAATGGAACTAACACAAAGAAAGCTAACACAAAGAAAGCAAAAAAGGGCATGGTATATTACCTCAATAATAGTTCCTTTAGTCACGACACCCAAAGAAGTATACATAGGACCATTTGGATTCTTCTTTATTCCAATAATTTCAAGATTAAAGGTACATTTGAGCTCAGGGTGTGTAACATGGGCTTTCTTAAATCTCAAACCCATGGGTCGGATAAAACGTTCGTACTTTGGTGGTTTTCTTGTAAACCCTTCTCCAACAAACGTAACTTTGGTGACCATTCGCTTCCATTGCTTGGCTGGATAAGCAGAAAAGATGCAGCATATAAACAAAGCTCTTAGGAATGAAAATCAAGTCTTAGAATTAATTATATAAAGGGCAAAGATAGTTAAAATCATGAGAATCATAATACATCACAATCGCTCAAGTAATATATATATATATATATATATATATATATATATAAGGTGAGGTGCCATCCTATGAGTGGTGGCTACATGTTACCCCTCCATGCTATCATCATGCACCGAAAAGTGTGCAAGTGCATGATGATAGCATTGGGGGGTGACATGTAGCCACCTCACCGTGAGGTGGCACCTCACCTCCCTTATTCTCTCTCTCTCTCTCTCTCTCTCTCTCTCTCTATATATATATATATATATATATATATATATATATATATATATGAAGGAAAAAAATCACTTCATAATAAAACACGAATAAAATAACCGTTTGCAATTGACCTAAGTAATAATATGGGGATAGCTTAGTCCTAAACTAATAACGTAGTGTCTCTCTGAAGGTTCCCCCCGAAAGCCATGTTTATGAGGAAACCTTGTTATTCACATATAAATGTGGATGTTGGAACCGTCGCGTAAATAGGCTACTAATATTTGTTTAGCGAAGTTGACTGGAAGGGTAACAATGCAGTTTGCAAATGTTCGGGACATCGAAAGGGAGGTCTACGTCCTTCCTTGGTCAATATCAGGTCATCAAATTGCAGTAATTTATTCAACTGCAACATAGCTAAATGAAACATGACTCATGTCTCTACAGCACCGCTGAAGGATGGAAAGGAGTAACTGGGCTCATTACGAAGGTAAATGTGGTATAATCATGGCTGCTATTGGTTATTTTCCTTTATACGTTTCTTATAACCAAAGACAATATGCCCTATAACCAAAGACAATATGCCCCACCGAAAGTAGAACTCAGTCGTCATCATGATCATATATGGCACACTGAAAGAAGAACTCAGTCGTTATCATGATCATCCAAGCCTTCTACCAGAATAGGGTCGGCTATGCAGTATAAGAAAGCTCCTTAAAGGATTTGACGAAGTGTTTACGACCGGTTGTCTACATGACACCAACCCTCTATGTTGGTGCCAAATTCCTCGAGCATGTTCCATATCTCAAACTTAAGTGACACCTGAAAGCTTTATGAACATTTACCACCAAAGCATAATGGTGATTTTAGAGCCCTTCTGTGCCAACAACCATCCAAGTGTCGTGGAGCTACAAAAAGGATCAGGAAACTTAAAAAGTGGATATGCCTATCATCCAAAGATTTTCAACACTCAACATATACTGCACTTTTGTATTACATCATTTCCAACATGAGTGATGAGTCATCAGTCGAGCTCTTCATAAATTAATTCCGTGTACAATGCATGACTATGCTGCATGGAGAAATGGCATCCGCATCGTGTATGTACCCCTATATGCAACATAGGCAAGTACCTTTTGTATATATTTGAAAATGTCCTTATCCCTATCCGTGTTGTGTCCGTATCTATGCAACATAGATGGGCACCCATGAGACCTCAAATGAGAAAATCACATCTATAGGGATATCTACATATTAGGCTGTGTGTGTGGTGGTGGGTGGGGTGGGGTGTGGGTTGTGTGTGTGTGTGGTGGGGGGACAACCGTTGAGGAGTACCAATACGAGAAGCCTAACCAAAAGTAACAAGTAATTTGAAACTCCAATAGGCTAAGCTGCTTCCCTACACAAACAAGTGGTCATGTTCTAAGAGATGAGAGGCTCAAGTGCAGTTTCACCACATCATATAGATGGTTATACATGTGTAGTAAGTTAAACCTAGGAATTTCATATAAACTATTCCTACGAACTTACTTTTGCGCTTGCCAGTACGAACAACTCGAAACATTTCATCTTCAGCCACTGGTCTGACCTGCAAAGGACATTGCTCAAAGAAGTAAATAATAAAAGCACTCGCAGCTATTAATGTAAAACAACAGAGCAAACCTGTTCCATAGCTAGAGATGAGAGCAAGTAATACCTTGGGTAAGGGAACCTCCCATTTGCCAGCCTTTTCCTTCCTCTTCTGTTTTATAGTGTTGCTAAGAACCTACAAAGTGAACCAGACATTAGTATATACCATTAGATGATTGACTATGTATACTTGAATGTGGAACGTTATATAGAAATTAATTACCTTTGCACGTGCTGTAACATCACGATCGAGCAAGTATGCAGGAAGGGCTCCCTCGTGCACCTCATCGTCTACCTTGCGCCTACTTGAGGACTCGTCATGCATGGCGAGCCTGTTATGATAGAATGCAAACTTTTAGCAATTGTGTAAATACCACAAGTAACCACAGAAACATTACTGAGGCAAGATACAGATACAGAACCAGAACAGGTAAATGAACATGAATGACTCGGAGCATCTATGCTATGGAACATTTAGGATCCAATCCAACTAGGAGTTCAAGGGTTTTCAAATAGGTGAGATCCAAGCTATATCCATATAAAATCCAAATCCTACCTCTTTAGCTAGCATTACCAGATTCAAAATTCCTGAACATATTGTTTGCTTATTCCTATCAAATTGCATAAGCCAGAAAAAATGTTGGACCCAAGAAACACGACTACCTTTCCGGTAGCCTTGGCCCCTTGTCCTCAGCGGAGACTCACAGTTCCGTTCATATAGATGCCTAATATGACCTCTGCTATTTGTCCTGGTGTTGAAGGGGTGCCCAACGGGCTCCCCGCCATAAAACATAACGACCTTGCGTTCAACAAATTAGGAGCTGGAACGAGAAAGGTGTTTTTAACTCGGCAGAAAGGACTACGCTAGAAGCTAGTGCTGGTCCAAGGATCGGTTTGGTCCATCCTCAATGAGGACCTGTCTCTCTACAGCCCACTCCCCAAGAAGAGAGTAGGAATATTGGTTAGGTCCATCCCACTTTCAGGCTTCCGAAGAAGATCCGGAAATCCATTTCATCTGGATATTTGGTTAGGCCCCAAGCCCACCTATAAGACCCATACAATAAGCTGGTCAAAGATTTGTATATTGAAGGATAAAGCTGAATTGGGCTTAAGAATCATCGTATCTATTTATGTAGATTAGGATCTTTCCCCATTCTTCCCAAATCCAACACCGAACAAGAAACCTGTGATGGAATATTACATTTCCGACCCCAAGTATCTTTCAACAATCCTGCTATTCTTCCTCGCACTAATCTCTAAGATCCATTTCATTCACTAGTGTTTCTGCATCTCGAACCCGTATCCTCAAGGATGCAAGCAAAGAGCCTTACCATCGTGCCAACCGACACTTAAATACATACCAATAGAGATTTCGGGTTGAATTTGGGTTTAAAACTTTTGGACCGAATGGCTAATTAAGGTGGGTAGCGGTGTACCTATTTCCAAATTGAGTTTCTACTTCGCACCACATTTACAACAAAATACATAATAAGCCATTAGACAAAACTTAAAGGTTGTGTATTTAAACATAAATGAAATACATAAAAGACAAAGGACGGATATAGAGAAATATATTTAGAACATCTGACGTACAATATCCAAGATATCCTTACTTTGAACAAAAGTCCTGCATGTAGACTCTCAATAACAAGATCAACTATTTACTAAGAACAGCGACAAATATACTCCAACTATAACAAAGTACTAAACCAACAAAACTTCGCTCCCACTCTCCAATTGGGCCGACTATTTTAAATAAAAGACTCAAAAAAACTTCTAACGCCACTATCGTGCTTTCAATTTTGACTCCAGTTCTCTGTATATCACATTGAATGATAAATATAACTAACTAGCAATGTGAAGATGCGCTACAAGTTAATGTACTTTTGATATTGATCCTAGATCTGCACCAATTCTTCATAACTCACTATCCATATGACAAAAATATGAGTTCTTAACCCCATTAGCTGTTTCAAGTATCTCATGAATTCATCACCATTTTAATTTGACAGCCAATGGTACAAATTCTTCATTTATCATCAATAATGTGACTGAAAGATAATCAGCAAACACAATTACCACCTCATATCTGGTTACTATTTCAATTTGCTGTCGGTCTTAAATCCACTAATTGTACCCACTCACCAGTATTCTGACTAAAATCTACTTCTAAACTTCACCAGCAACCTTAAATATTTTCCTAATTCGTTATCATTTCAATTTTGTCTATCTAATGGTACAGTTTCCTTCCAAACCACCAGCCATGTGACAAAGAATTCATAATGCACCTAAACTTTCATTACAAATTCATTGAGCTAACAACTTAAGACTCCCTAAATGTTTTGGTTACTCATAAATTACCTATATTGCACGGACATGGCATAGTCTTGTGCAGTAAGTGTCTAACACACAACAGAACGGACAAAACACGTTGGAAGTGTCCTTACTGGTAAATCACCAGTCAGTCGACTTAAAGATGAAACTTTTAATCCCACCACCCACCTCAAAGTTTGTTACTAGTTTTTTTCGATCTAGGCTATTTTTTTGGCAAATCTCAACTCTGATTACCAAAGAAATCTACTTATAAACCAGTAACCAGTTCAAAATTCCATTACTAGATCATTCTGCAAATCAATCAAAACTTTAAAAAAATAAGTTTGAAATTTATCACTATCGACCACAATATAAAGGATAGTCAGCTCACGTTTCTTCATAAGCGCCTTCTCAGCGCCGCTTCTTCGCGAACATCTTGCCCTTAATACCAAGAGCCTGTCACATTTCCAGAAGCAGTTTATCAGATTAAACCCCAAACAAAACAAAAAACTTGCAAATACTGATCAAAACTACCGAATCGATTAACCTTTTTCACACAATTTATTAAATTTAAACCTAAATTTACCGAATCAAATTTAGTGAAACAGTTGAACTTTTGCACAAACATTTAAACCAAACAGAAACCTAAAATTGCAAATACTCAATAAAACTGCTGAAAAATTTAACCTTTTGTGCGAAAGCGGACCGCTCGTGGACCTGACGCGCCTCCTTCTTCCTCTTCCGGTCGAAGTGGTCGAGACGGTAGCCATGGCGCTTCCTGTGGAGCTCGATGTAATCCCCCTGCGGCTATAATGAACCAAAACAAAGAAAGAATAATTAGAAAGATATATTCTACGTATTGAAGATCGAAATTATAATAAAATTTCGATAAAATTACCATTGTGAACAGAGACTAAGCCCTAATTTTTAGGGTTTGGGAGGTGAAGAAGATGGCGGCCAACTGTGCGCGAGTGCGGCTAAAGAAGAAGGTTGTTATATGTAGTGTGAAACATGGGCCGGCCCAAGTGAATTTGACGGGCTGGGCTCGGTTGGTTAATAATATATTTAGGATATTTTATGGGAAACACCCTCTACTATTTAATTTGCAATTGAGGTTTCGTTAAATTTGAATGAGAGTCCTTCAAATTATGGATAATTTTTGGACGATTTACGCTTTCACTATGACACCGTCCATTCATGACAAAATACAACCCACTCCTAGGTTTCAAAAACAACCCAAGGTGTACAATGAGTTTTTTGTTTCCATTATAATTATGTTTTTAGCCTATGTTTACTTCATTTTATTTAAAAGTGAATGATTGATTAGTGACTCAAGTTGTAACTCAGTAGAAATAGAACTTTTATACCTTGAGTAAATTTTACCGTATATGTTTTCTTTAGATTTTTATATTAATTTTACAATATGCCTCTTTAAAAATTTAGGTTACATATTTGCACCTCCATTTAAAATATTTTGGATTGTCTTACATCAATGGATAAACTCATAATAATTTTTTACTTTTTATGACATGACAACGCTTAGGCCATGTTTAGTTAACGGAATTGGAGTCTTGGGAAAGGAGAGTCGTTTCTTTCTTTCTTTGGATGCCAAAGGAAATGAGGAGAAAGAAAATTGATTCCCAAGAGGAAGGAAAATAGTAGGAAAAATGGTTCCTCTCATCCAACCAAGGATTCATTTCCCCCTCTATGTATTCTTTTTTCTCTAAATAATTTTGATTTTTTCAAACACCGAAAATAAAATTGATTGGAATTGCAATTTTCCAAAGAAAAGAAAATATCAAAGAATCAATTTCCTTTTCTTTCCTTTCCGTGAACCAAACGATGCCTTAATAAAAAAGGATGAATCTATACACACCCTTCTCTTACAGCACAACCCAAACCGAAAAAAAAAATTGAAATTCCTATCCTCCCCTCCTCCTGCTCCCCTCCCCCCCCCCTCCCGGCTCCCCTCCCGACCCTCCTCCTCCTCCTTCGGGGTCGGAGGTCGGAGGAGGGGTCAGGGTCGGGGGAGGAGGAGGAGGAGGAAGGGGGATGGAGGGTAGGATTGACATTTCATTTTTTTTTTTGTATGGGATGTGCTTAGTAGGTCATGGGGTGTGGATAGAGCGCGCCCTAATAAAAATTGATAATTAAAAAAACAATAAACATATCAAACTTTTATTGCAAGATATAGTTCTATATAATAGAGTAGGGCTGGGCAAACGGTTCTTGGACCCGCGGTTTCGACCCGGCCCGAACCGTAAATTGTCCAAACAAGTCGGTTCCTGAATTTTAAAATTTAAACGGGACGGGTCGGGACATGTCGGGTAACATTAACGGGTCGGGACGGATCCTATTTTTAAAGCAAGCGGGGGCCCGGCCCGGCCCGTTTTAGGGTAGAATAAAATTCCTAAAATTTCTTTCAGTTTTTTAGTATAGTCTAGTGTCCACAGAGTACAGAGTCTACAGACCTACTGGGATATACGGATTAGAAAATTACTTTTATTTTTTTATGTAAAATCATCAATTCCTTCGTCAGCCAACCAGCCCTAATTTCTAAAGGCCCTCCTCTTCGACACTGCTGCCAGCCCGCCACCTAACGTTGCCGACGGCGGATGCCCCAGGTATGGCTAAAACTAATGCATCCATTTTTCATAATTCTCTCTCAAGAGTTGTATTTTTTGTTTGGGAAGGTCTGTTGTTTGATGTTTTGATGCTCCTGCCATCTAGACTAATATTGTTAATGTGTTAATGGGTGATATCTAACAAAATGTTTGAATTGCTTGATATTCTTAAAGATGTTTTCTGCTGAAGAGGAAGAGACTGATCTGTAACATCTGTCCGATAGCTTTATTGTTAAAAGTTAAAACATGCCGGAAGGTTATTCCAGTTACGAGTATTTTCTCTATACTAGTTATTCTATTACATTAAAACATGTTTTTCATTTGATAGAGACAAATCTGTAAGTGTTACTGTTAAGATTTAAGCATGAACTAATATGTCTTTTAAATTTTTTTAGAAATTTAGGATCCGTTTGGACCCGCAGATCGCTCCAGATTGAACCCATTTCAAACGGGACGGGTCCAGTCCGGTTCCAAAAAAATTCGGCCTACACCCCCTCCCCCCGCCCCGCCAAAGAACGGGTCCGGTTCGGTTCCATAAATTTTGGGCCCGACCGACCCGTGCCCACCCCTACCTACGAGTTACCTAACACACTTGACACTTCCCATTTGACAAACATAGAGAGATGAGAACTAGATAGATTTTTCACATAGTTTCCTAGTTTCCCTTTTACTTTATATTTGCCAAACATGCCCATAATGAAATATTTAATGGTAAAATATAATTTCATATTTTTTTATAATTTTCTCTTTGTTTTGGGAAACTGTATAATCACAACTTTTATGAAATTATATCATGGCATCTGCATATTTAAAAAAGTAATTGATAAATATAGGAAGCTCTATTTGATTGCTAAAACTAGGGGTTTGTCAAAAGGAACTAAGATATATGCTGATAAAAGGATATCTATTTGCTAATGTTAGAGACTAAATGAGTCAAAAGAGGATTAACATATTAGAATGGAATAAAAAATTCAAATTGTCATTCCCCAAAACATAAGTCTTCGATGTTGTACCATATATAAGTTGGAAAAACTTGAAGCAACATGATGAAAGTAAAACTAAATTAACTAGCTACTTTGGCCAGTTTCATAAACAAACTGGTAAATTTGGTACATTGCAATCTTGCATGACGTTATTTGCTGATACCGATTTTATACTGCAATCTTATTTTTGGCTCAAATCCAGCTCGTTGCTACCGTTACGTACTTGCAAATCGATTGTGACTATACTTTGGTCTGTATGTATATAGGTCTCAACCTAATTACTAGTATGCAACTATCTAGTAAAATATGCTGTCTACATATCTAAAATAAACAATCTATGGTTATGATATAGTTACTTAAATCTTCACAAAAGATTAATACCAGATAACCAATCTCCGTAATGTAATATCCCTTGTATATGAAGTCTAACTGGGTGAACTTTCAGAGCCCTTAATTACTCTTACTGCAAGGATATAAAATGCAACAAACCACAAGGTTGGTCTCCAAGTCATATAAAAAATAAGCCCTTGTTGAGACTAGCAGTGACTAATGACATTTTCACTATATTACTGGAAGCACTAGAGAAGCAGCACAGATGGACAATCAACTTAACCTGTAGACTAACACAAAACACCAACGCCAAGTTTATGATATAGATTCCTCACACTAGATAAACAAAAAAATATATATCAAAAAGAAGTCTTTTACAAGTTATTATGCAGATGAAGCTAATATATTAAACAAAACAGCTCAATTGCAAAAGCCTCATTCACTATCTAAAACTATGAGTATAGCAAAGTGTGGTATAGTTTATCCTTAAGGACCTTAACTAAAGTAGCCACCAATCTCAAGTTTTAGTCCACTTCTAGTGGCAACAAAGCAACCCTCACAATTTCGCTGCAGTTAGTAAGTTGGTTTATTAACTCTTATCATGTAAAGTAGCAATTAATACTTGCATAAGAATATTAGTATAAGAAAATGCAGTACCGTTTAATAGGCACACCTAAAACCAAACATCACTTTACAGTTTTATCATGCAGATTCTTCAGTAGTAGATAAAATAAAGATACTCGAGCAATATTGCCATGTGTCAAATCCCTTAATTAGTCCTTATAACAACATTCGAAAATAAGAGAACGTGCTCTAATTTGCTCTAGATTGATAACCAGACACCAATCTAAAGTTTATAGTTTCCTTAACATGATTGATGGAATTACCACTCCTTTATATACAAATAAATTGACTAAATGAGGATGTGCTCCATTTTTTCCATAGACATTAAACCAAGCACCAAAGTTAAATCTTTGACGCAGTTTCATCATCGGCAGATAAAACCAAGGGAGCACCCACAGAACTCAACTATATAAACCCATCATCAACTTTTCCCAAACAAAACCCTAAATGCAACATAACAAGAACTGTAGCATATGAATCTAGTGAATCCCAACATAAAAGTACATCGTTAGTATCAAAAAACTACTCAAATATGGAGCAAAATTGAGCAGGAAAACTCCTAAGGAGAGGTGATCTAAATTCGAAAGTATGAAGAATTTTGAATAGGGATTTTGGATTCATTTACCATGATTGCAGAAGAGCGAGCAGAGGAGGCGGGCTGGAACAGAAGCTAGGGGTTTTAATCGGCAGAGAGGAAACCCCAGCAATCGGTTGCGTTTTATTCTTAAGATGGAGTATGGAGTGTGTAGAATGACTAGATTGCCCCTCATATTGAAAACATTGATGGACTTTGGCTGATCAAGAAGAAAAAGCCCATGTTGGTCAACGTGGGCTCGGTTTGAGCATCAAATATTTTCTTTGATACAAGTCCCTTAAACCTATGCTAATTCTACTTAGGTTCTATAAATCTTATTATTTGCTAAACACTTCCAAATTACAACGAACTTGCTATTTTAGGACAGTTCAACATGTAAATTATCTAGTGAGAAGATGTGTTTATTTCGCATTTGGAAATAATTATGTTGTAAAGTGTTCCTACAAGAAGTAAAAAAAATAATGTGAAATATCAATCTAATCTGCAAGTCTTGTGGGCATCAGTATAAAATGTTCCTTGCAACTTAGAGCATCATTAGTAAGGCCCATCTCATTTTCTAGATTCTAGATTTAGAATGTAGGAGCTCATTTTGTAGAATAATAAGTCTCATCCCTAGTCCCAATTTCTACAATTTCGGTTCCAACCCATCCATGGGTGCTAAGGGTTGGGCCTCCCAATTTCTAGATTCTAGATTGTAGAAACTCGTTTTGTAGAGTAGTAAGTTCCAATTTGGAGTCCAACTTTCTAGATTCTAAACTTTATATTATTTTTTCCTACATTAATTTTTGCACACAATTTTTGGGACCGAAGCTCACTTTATCATTTCCTACTATTCTCATACAAACCCAACCCATTCTACATTTACCTTTTTTTTGAAATTTTGGGCTCCAAATTGCATTGGAGAGTCCCAACTAATGATGCTCTACAGATACTGGATTTAAATCTCATAACTTGTACAATTATCAGCTGTGTTTGATGTATTTTCTTCTTAAATAAGGTGGGTTGTGGATCACATGCTCAACTAAGGATTTTCCAAGCTAGTTGCCAAATGTATCGGTAGCAACCTAAAGAATGAAGGTGAAAAGGTTCAGTGGGCCTTTGGATCTATCGGCAACTTTGGAAATGTTCAACTCGTACATACAGGAAGCAGGGGTGAGTGTTCAATTTCAGCTGAACCGAAATAGTCAAAACTACGAAATTCTAAAAATCTAAAACCAAAACTGAACCGAAATGAGAATAATCAATTCGATATATTTGGTTGTTCGGTTAGAATATTTATATTATTTAATGGATGTGGTCCAAAGTTGAAATCGTGATTAAATCATATTGAAAATTATAATTTTTATACACACATCTGGTGATTTCAAAGTTGTGTCCAAAGTTGAATTAGTTGTTAAATTATCAAAGTTAGTACTTCAAAACATATACATGTTGTTTTCAAAATATACACTTCTTTGATCACAAAATATGCATAAATTTAAGAATATTTATATAATTGCACAAGTGTTATTCGTTTTTCGTTTTGGACCGAAACCAAAATCCATAGCCGAAACTAAAAACGAATTCTAGTATTTTCAAAACCGAACCCAAATTTTTTTTCAAACTGAACCGTATCTCTTATTCGGTTCGGTCATGTTCGATTTTCAGTCCAAAACCGAATAATGCTCACCCCTAACAGGAAGAGCTGAATTGCCTCTGAATTGGGATGTAATGTGTATGATTGTAGGAAGAGCTCTGTTATTGGTCTTTCACTGGAGCATCCTCAAAAAAATGTTGAAAGAGTTTTACTAGTGCTATATCAAAAACATAAAAATATACCATAGAAACCCCTATTTGATAATTAAATTCTCCTATTTTTTTGGGAGAATTAATCTCTCCGAGGTTATAAAACAAGTTGTTCCATGTTGCAACAAGTCCGCAAAACAACAAAGTTCTGAATAACAACAGAGTTTCTCAATACATCAAACTACCTCAAGATAAATAGTAATCAGTCAGATTATTCTCATTAATATATATTTAATATTGTTCTTCAAATACATCAAGCACACAACTATAGCCACTCCTCACTTGGAAGCAACCTTCAACCTGGTATCAGTCAAGAAATGCTATGAGCTATAGTATTTACTCTATTGCAATTTCTTACAGATATTCATCCCAGTACCGACCACCACACACCCTCCAGTACAACAACTCTTGCAAGACATCGTCCTATTTAAGCAAATGGATCTATCCGAGGATCGTGTTCACTGCCATTACCATCCCTGCATGTGGGGCACATGACCTGAGAGGAGAACCGGGTAAAAGCAATTAGTCAAGCATATGCAACTCTCAACAAATTAGTCACAATATGAATGGACGATTAAGCAGACAAGAAATGATAAAGCATAAAAGTAAAATTGCAAAGCATTGATTGGTTGCATTTGAACACTGCAACAAAAATGCCAATCAGTCTTATAGGTGCTCAAAAGTATGCTTTATCCATCTATAGGTTGTGCATCAATAACTTGTCATTCATCGAAAGGACAAATACCTTTCCAGCTCCTGAGCAATTTGACATCTCTTAGTTGAAGGAGGGCTCAAAGGAGAATTACGGCCACCAATTACGGAAACTGCTTCTGTGCTCACGAACACACCACTAGCAGAACATCGAGCACATGCCAGATATCCTAGTGTTACAGAAGATAGTATATTATTGCGCATATAATATACCACTAATTAAAAACGTAAAGTGAGCAAAAGAACTCGTAACAATATAGCATCAGAAGAGAAGAACATGTTTCTACCACTGTATACATCATAAACGTGACATCATTAAGCATAGTAACAAAACAAAACGAACAATCACAGCAAAGAGAAACAATTGCCATCTATAACAGACCCTGGAATACCTTTCGTGATTCTAAATTCGTCAAGATAGCACCTGAAGTTCTACTTTTTCAACATGCAAAAAATCATGAAAACGATATACCTGTACCGTTGCAGTACTTGCATCTCTTCTTTTCTTGTTGCTTCACATTATTGGCATCAATCAACATCAGGGCCAATATTACACCCACAGCACCACCTGAAAAGGATGCCACTATGGGATCAACCTGACTGCACAATAGAACAAAATTAGGAACATTAAAATTGTATGTGAGAATTGAAGTCAGGATATTGTCAAAGGGTTACCTTAAGTGGCGACAAATGCATGCTTCATATAAAATTTGTTCATAAGGGAACACAGAATGATTAGCTTGAGCTTAAAATTTCATCAAGTGAAACTTTTTGTAATCTGTTCATAACTGTCTATGGGTCTTCTATGATGCAAAAGTTGTTCATAAGGGAACACATAATCGTTAGCCTGAGCTTAAAATTTCAAAAAGTGAAACTTTTTGTCTTCTGATCACTAAAAGCATATAGCTGGCCTAAGGTGGGAAACTTGCAATGTTATTGCATCTCGCTGAAAGATTAACTAGCCTACATTGTAGAATCCATAATCTTATTTAAGTAGTTGCAGTAGAGATTATATATGAAGATGAACTTTATCTCAAAAGAAAAATATATATATTTAAAAAGTATGAAGATGAACTCTCATAATGACACTTTTTGAAGCCCTACAGCCATATCATTGTATCCAGGAAAATGGCTACGTTCTATATAGCATGAGATAAAATTGCAAAAAGTACCTCCAGTTCTACTTCCTAGAGTATGAGAAAAATTGCAGAAAAGTACCTCCAACTTCCATTGATTTTGGGGTTCAGTTTACTTAGTTTTCTTCCATAGATTTTGGGGTTCAGTTTACTTAGTTTTCTGCCACTTGTATATCTCCAATTTCTAGATAGTGGCAGTTAACCTTCAATAACGTTGAAAACTGTCTTCTCCGTTAATTCTGTCATCTAGTCCATTAACATCAAGTGTCATCTTTATGCTGAACCAGAAAGGACGAATTTAGAAAATGGTTTTGAACTTGGAGGGTACTCGACCCCCAATTTCAAGAAGTTGAGGTTTCACCTTCAAGTTCTAGAAAATAAAGTATATGGTGTTTAAGTGCAAACATGGAGTAAGTGGGAGGTACTTTACTGCAATTTAGCTGAGGTTACGTGCAAATCAAAGAAGGCAAGTAGGAAACACATGTCAAATCAAGTTTATTCTACATTGCTGAATTTCCCTGTGAAGATAATTATGCTAACTGGGTACTGAGAGAGAAACTTTTTAACTTCTTATATCAAAAAATAAAATTATAGAAGGCCAGAAAAGGAAACTAAAAGGCGGTAGGTTCAAACCTTCAGCCAACTAATTGGTATATAAAAGGACAAAGAAATATATGAAGAAATAAGATGGCTTAATACTATATACAGTTCCAACAGTGGCTGACACCTCAATTCTCACAAAAGAGAATTAAGGGAGAGAGAAAAACTCCAATTGAGGAACTCAAAATCTATTATCATTCGACATAACATATTCTTCCTCTCTACATATCATCTAATTATAATAAAAGACTAACTTGAGTCCTATCCTAAGAAACAAATCCTAATCAAATTAGGAACGAATCTACCAAAAATAGAAAAGATACAAAATAAAGTAGAAGATTTGGTGAAAATCCCGCTTGGTCCAACTGAACCGGTCTGGACCGGAATTCTGGTTCCACTGAACCGAAATTCGGAACTGGAACTCCGATTCCGCTGAACCGGAATTCCAGTTTTTTTTTTCTTCTGAGCGCAGAGTTTGCAGGAAACCAGAACCAGTCAGCCTGACCTGGACTTCCGATTTGGCTGGGTTGGTTGCTTTGGACTTGATCGCATCCATGTCACACACCATATATAGCTTCCTCTCTATTTGTTTTCTCTCATGACCATCATCATCATCTTCACCATAAGGATTCTCCCATCAGAATGGGGTCGGGTACGGATTATAATTGCTCCATAAAAGAAATGACATAACTTAATTATTGATCGACTGTAACTTGAGGTCAATATGTGCTGGTGCCAAATCTCTTCCAAGTTAGAAATGAGCAAGAGGGCTTTGCATAAAACCTATAAAGTGACAATAGGTGAACCTCCCTTTTCTTTTGTCCACTTTAAGCTTCATGCAACCAAGGAGCATTTCTCTCATACTCAAATGGAAATGTAATATTAATCCGAAACCACAGAGCCCAAAGAGGAAACATTATATGAAATTTGGAGCACCTAATCCATTTGTGAAAGAGGAAATAAAGCCAAAATCTGGCTAGTAAAGGAACCAAAAAGAGTTTTCTAAAGTAGCTATAATACGAATATACAAGTCTTCTCTCGATTTCATAACCAAAGGCATATGAAGGACAATTTAGTGATCTAAATCCATCCTCCAATGACTAAATTAAGGCAGAATCCTAATCTGTTCACATTCCTTTCCATATTCCACAAAATTAGAAGCAAATTAGTGTACAATTAAGTGAAGCAAAATGGCTGCTCCTAAAAAAAACTTTATATCCTAATTTTTAATTAAATACAGAAAAGAGGAGTATAAACTATAATCCAATGCCCTGGCTACATGAAAGATTTAGCAACGAGCAATTTAGGGAAGAAAAATTAGTTATAATTGACATTAGCTAAAACAAAGAAGGTTCGTTCCGTGAGACATGACATACACCATAAAGCTTCTTAGTTTTCTTTCATGTGAGCCTAGCCTCACAACTCTATGCAAAAAATTGAAAATGTAGTGAACTACAAAAATCTTTGCATGATTCATAAAAACATGCCCTGATTGACCAAGTTCTTCTCCTCAAATTGGCATGGTGAGCTCAACACAAACACTATGCAATTTGGTAAAGAATAACCAATCTTCCCTACAATTTCCCCAAAAAATCCTAGTCAGTTGCAATAAGGCTTCCCAAACCCATATTCTAAAAGTCAACGAAGCACAGACGTCCGAAAAAGTTGCTGGGTCAAAAAGTTGTGATGGACTCTGTATCTGACACAACACAAACATTATAAAATACATCACGAGACACCAAGATTGTAGCCGCTTGGATGTGTCCAACCCATTTTGTGTCGTACATGTGTTTCATGACCTATCAACTAAACTCCTCCCTCTCTCCCCCCCTCCCCATGCTAAATATTCCAACCTTACAAATATAAAGCAAAAGGCAACAATTTCGTGAACTATAGACCAGGAAGAACGGACAACCCCCAAATTGGTGCCGCGAACACTCTAAACGACTGTGCTGTGTCCGTGCAGCGTAGACTACACACATTTAGGTGAACAAGAAACCAACTTTTCTACAATTTCCGGAACCAGAATACCGATCGAACAACTTCCTGCAACGATTTCTACAAAAAACCATACATTGAGAAAAATCGGTACCTCGTCCCGTTGTCCGCGCCGGAGAAGGGTGGGTCATCGCCGGATGAACATCGTATCGGTCCGGCCGACGTACGGCGGCTGGAGAAAAGAGTTAGGGTTTTGCGAGAGGACGGAATAGAGAATCTAGGGTTAGGGTTTGGGAGGAGGAGAAGAAACATCGTTATGGACATGGAGCGTCGAGGACGAATTGCCGAATGGGGGAAGGCTTTTTAGGGAAGGAGGGGATCTGGAGGGGAAATATAAGGTGTCTGCTTGTTTAAGGTTAGTTATAAAGACACTTCACTTTTTTATCGGGACTATTCTATTTTAAATTTTATATTATTTACAAGTTTGTCATTGAAAAAATTGATTAGGGCTATTCTATTCTTTGGTATAAAAGTCACTTCTTCTTTTTTTCTTTTTCCCTCTTCCTCAACCCATCCAAGAAGAAGAAAAAAAAAAGGAGAACAACAACAACAAGAAAATGTTAAATCCTAATATTGGTGGAAATCCTAATATTGTTATTCCTAATTTTTTTCTCATTTCCAAATTCGATGGCGTCCAAGGCTCATAATATACGAACCCTAATATGGAAGGAACCCCAATATTGCTGTTCAACTAGTGCAACAAGGACTGCCCAATTTTCTGGCAGTCCTACAAACTGAATGGACTGCCAGAAAACTGGACAGTCCTAAGTCACAGACTCACAGCATGTAAAACAAAAGACTGTCCATTTTTCTGGCAGTCCATACAGTATGTAGGACTGTCAAATTTTCTGGCAATCCTGAATACAGTAAGGACTGCTAGAAAAATAGGCAGTCCTTTGTTTCACATGTTGTGACTTAGGACTGTCCAGTTTTCTGGCAGTCCATTCAGTTTGTAGGACTGCCAGAAAATTGGACAGTCCTTTGTTTCACATGTTGTGACTTAGGACTGCCCAGTTTTCTGGCAGTCCATTCAGTTTGTAGGACTGCCAGAAAATTGGACAGTCCTGGTCGACGCAGAATTTTTTCGTTCGTGCATACTTGCGTTTAATTTAAATGGATAATTTTTCACTCCGAATGTAGTTTAATTCAAATGGGCTACAGACAATTGAAATAAAAATGTAATGGATGCTTGAATTTTTCAATTTAATTTTTAGGATTTTGGAAACAAATAGAGAAAGAATTTGGGTGCCATCAATCTTCTTGAGAAGGAAATTTGGAAGAGAAGAGAAAGAAGAAGAGAAAATTTCTAGGGTGGAAGAAATTTCTAAAATTTCAAATTAACTTCTTGCTTGGGGATGGAGAAATTGTGGAGGAGAAGGGGAAGAAGAAGAAGAAGAGAGGATTTAGGGTTTAGAAAGAAAGATTTGTAAATGAGAGAAAAATTTGGGTTTGGGAGAATTTCACTTTGGGACAGTCCTAAATTAAAAAATGGACTGTCCTGAGTAAAACACAAAAAAATCTGGACTAGCTCCAATTCGGACTAGTCCTGAAAAAACTGAAGTGCCTTTATAACTAACCTTGTTTAATGAGCAGCCGTTGCATTGCATGAAAATGGACGGTTATGGATATAATTTGGATTTATTTTTATTTATTTTTTACTTTTGTTTTGCAATTTTCAAAACTTAAAAAGTTCAGAATACAAATTTGAAATAAAAATAGTCAGCCATACCAAGTTGTAAATCAGCAATAATTCGGGATGTCAACTTTCAAATTGGAACCCTTGTTAGCAATCATTAGTTATACGCGAATTTTTTCGTATGTTACATAAACGTATAACTTACGTACTTTTGAAAAATTCGAATTTGTACGTAAATTTTAAGCATGTGGAGTTTTAAACACGTACCGTATATCAAAAATAATGACCAAAAAAATCTTAGCACATGTTGCTTGCAACAATAAAAAAAAAACCTTTCGGTTTCCACTCTACTTTCACTTCATTTCATTATACAATGTTCACTCAATCTCTTCTTATTCTCACACTGAACTTTGTTTATGAAGGAGTAGAGATAGATGGACTCTAATATATGTCGAATTTTTAGGACCGAATTTGTTTATATGAAACGTACTAAACACGAATTAAATCTAATCCGAATGTTTTTCGTTAGACGAATTTTTGACCAAATTGTTTACCGTATTTTACTTATGTTGTGCCGATTTATACTCGTTCTTTTGCTGTTCCGAATTTTTTTCGTTTGCCGAATTGCTAACAAGGATTGGGACCAAGGCTAAAGTTTAAAAATAATGTGAACCAGTAACCTTGAAACTTTAATATTTTTGAACTACATCTTCAAAATGTATCATGCATGACCATATGCAGACGGATTCATGGTTTGGGACTTGACAGTGGATTTGGGTACGACTGGGGTGGAATTTGCTCCACAATAATTAGGACATCGCACGCATCTTTGAGCAAGGAAAATTATGAATCCCATCAATGGCGGACGAAGATAGAGGGCCAGGGTGTGCTCCAGCCCATAGGGGTGAGCAATTGGCGGTTCAAAACCGAAGATCCGAATCGAATCGAACGGAACCTAAGTTTACATTCGGTTCGGTTTTTGAAAGTGCGGTTCGAACATCGGTTCTGTGTTTTAAGTATTTCGGATTTCGGTTCGGTTGAGGGTTATGGGTTTTGGCATCCGATCCGAACCGAAATCCGAATTACACACATCAAATTACCAGTTTACCCTCCCATGTATATAAAAGTTAAAAAAAAACCTAACTTCTCCTCCCCTTATTTCACTCTGTAAAATTTCTAAAGCTCTTCAGAGCTTCCGTTCCGCCGCCGCAAGAATTTGGGGGAGAAACCCTAACTTTTTCGGAACGATCTCGAGTTTTCCCCCAAAAATCCCAACTCCTGACTTCTTCCAGAGTCGATCTCTCGTTCCTAGTCTCTCTCGTTCGGCTGAGATCTCTCCCCTCTCCCTCGAGGGTTTTGTAACTAATTTTTTTAATTTTAATTATGTTTTTTTACGTATCATTGTTTGAATCACGGAGTTGTTTGTTCTATTTGTTGAGACATCATATATGTATTTTTTGAGACATCAGGTCTCTTATTATTTTATTTTTTTGAGACATCAAATCTATTATTTTTTTGTTGCTGTTCTTTCATTTATATATGTCAATATGTGCTCATTCGAATAATCGTATGTATTGTTCTTCTCATTCAATGATCATTTGTATGATCATATGTACTGCAGTTCCTTTCATTTGTATATGTGCTCATTTTGCTGTTCTTATTTCATTTTTTGTTGTTCTTTCATTGTATATGTGCGCAAACTTCGTATTGCTGCAGACTGCAGATTGAGTTTTTTTTTTTCAATAAAGTTGTGTTGGCTGGCCTGTTACGTTGGCCCATTAACCTATTGGAAGTGAATATGGCCTGTTACATTGGCCCAACCGAACCAACCGAACCGATTTGGTCCGGTTCGGATCGGGTCGGATCTGAACAAATTCGGTTCGGTTTCGGTTCTCCCTATTTCGGTTCGGTTTAGTGTCGGTTTCCAAATATTTCGGTTCGGTCCAACCGAACCGACCGAATGCTCTCCCCTACCAGCCCACCCTCAAATTTTTGTTTTGTTTTTTATTCATGTATAATTATATTTTTTTGATATTTTTATGTGAGTCAGTCTATGTGTAGCCTACCCTAATTCACTCCAGTCCATCCTAGTTCAAGTTTTTGGCTCCGTCCTTGAATCCCATTGTTTAGTTTTACATCGGATATGAGATAAAAATTAGTCATGATGATACTTCAGTTATTGGGACTCATGTTTACATTAAGATCAAATATTTTAGTAAGTGGACCAAGTAACGATGCATGTGATCGTACATTACTGATGTTCTATTAGGTCAATGGGTCGAGACTGTTAGGATTTGGCTCATATATAGTAATTTTAGTAATATTGAAAAAACATACATCGTCAAAACCTTATTCATATTATTTTTTCAAATAAAAAACTAATGTCATGTCTACTTATGATTGAGTTTCTATATATAGAAATACGACATGATATACAAATGGGCCTGGACTTCCTTATAGTTTAATTGTGCTCAAAAAAAATTATTGGGTAGCCAATAGTTGTTGAGAGAGAGAGAAAAAAAGAGAAAATTAGAGAGTCTGAAAAAGATATAAATTTGGTTTTACATGTTAGGATTTTTCACTTATTATTATTGAGCCTGTCTTATATCTTGTGATCTTTATTTTATGCAATATTCGATCAAAATGTTTAGTGTTGCATGTGTCATTTTCTCGCGGGCGTCTTTCCAACAATGACATAACAAAGATAATCCATAATTATGTATTCATTAGGCCTTTATGTCCACGACTAGCAAAATTGACATTCACAAAACATAGGTGATTAATTCCGTTGGTGGAGGGGACCAGAGTATCAGCAAGTTCATCAACCAACGTTGCAAGACCTGTGTCACGCCCCAGAACCAGAATACTGAAGAACGGGGACGTGCACAGCCAGCTACGTATAACGGAACGGCAACCATCCCGCTATACGGTCACGGCTGTCTAGCTATGTGAGGGTCCGCTACAAACCATCAGTCCCTTAGGGTCAAATCACACTATTGTCTCAATCTCATCAAGTAATGATAGTAACAAGATATCAGACCACCAAATATACAATTGTAAGGCGTCCCAAACATTACATATCCAGATGATCATGAAGCTAGTCGTACAAAATGTAAGGACTAGCAAGAGTTAAGTCATACATGATCAACCTCGAGTTGCCAATCATGTTTACAGCCCGTAGGCAGACAGAAAGTAAAGTGCATCGAGCTAACAAGTGCTTGTCGGCTAAACGCCTCAAAAGAATATCAGTTAACAATACAGTGGGAGAAACAAAAAGAGAAAACCCACTCGTTGCCCGGGTTCCGTCTAGTGTTCACCATCGGGCTGGAAAGCAGGTAGATCCTTTGCTGCTGCTCCGGTATCTGGCCATACAAAACCAGCTGGGTCAGACCCCAGAAAGAGCAAGTGCCACAAAGGAGGCCACGAAATAAGAACAAAGCCAGCAATCAGCACAATAATATAATTACATAATAAGAGACAGTAATTTAAGAAAAAGGCATGATAGTTAGATATAAAAGACAAATCTTGTACAGAATCGATAAAAGACAGAACATATGGAAAGGCATGACAGGATGATATACGATGAGATGACCATGGGACTATTCAAATAGCCAGGTTACAACCCGTAAACCAAACAAGGACCGGGGTTGTAACCCTTCGTCTGAACGGAACTTGGTTTCTCCCACCATTTATCGGCAAGATAAAATATGCGAATTCAAGACTTGCAATTAAACATGATTAAGGTAAAGCACGAGTAATCATGTCATGTCATGACCTTGCACAAGATCAGGACAGGACAAGAGGGACTAGACTCCATTCAATCAATCACGGCCAAGCAAGTACTACGGCTTACTACTTTAACTAACTAGGGTTATCACAGACCTGATTACTAACAAGATGCAATGAGAATTCCAAGTCCGATTACCTGTTTGTTACTACCTGAATGCTCCCAGCAAGAAAAGGAAAAGTTAGCATGATATAGCAGACGCACTGTAGTAAGATACATGTGTCCTAAGGTACCACGCTCGACGGCGGGCTGGAAGTGCGCTCATCTCGACGGATAGCAACAAATCCCATGTATATATATATAAGGCCGGGACCAAAGGGGCAACAGGTAACTGGGAAATTCTCCATGAACTAATTGATCAATCTAGTCATTAACCTAGCCAGATTCAGTATGAATCCCTGACCGTGGGAACCAGGGAGTCACGTCCTAGACATGATGCAAGACAAGACGAGTGGATTGCACAAGCAAGCAAGCAGGAACACCTACGGTGTCAAGACAGGTCAAGCTAAGTTATCAAGTCATGTCAAGTCAGGAGTGCGCCGCCACGGGCCACTATCAAGTTATCAAGATAATTCATGTCAGGGTACTTGTCAGGAGTACGCCACGACGGGCCACTATCAGGTCAGGTTGGTCATGTCAGGAGTGCACCATTACGGGTCACTGTCATGTTATGCTAGTTCCTTGTCATACCATGCTATGTACAATAGTTATTCTAAACATATTAAGCAAAATCAAGTTCATGCCAAAAGGCGTAAGGATATAAAATGGGCGTAAAATACCTAATAAAATACTAATATAAAATAGGACAATAGAAGAGCCAAGATCAAGAAATAACACATTCATCATAGACAAGTAGGTTGTGCAGGGTATGCACTGCGCAGGGTGAGTTGCGCAGGGTACCAACTGCGCAGGGTGCCAAGTGCGCAGGGTGAGCTGCGCAGGGTACCAACTGCGCAGGGTGCCAAGTGCGCAGGGGCAGATGGCGCACAGATGGATTGCGCAGAAGGTAGACTGCGCAGGAGTTGGTTGCGCAGAGATGGATTGCGCAATGGTTGATTGCGCAGGGGTGAGTTGCGCAGGGTCAGGTTGCGCATGAGATGGATTGCGCAGAAGTGGACTGCGCATGGAGCAGATTGCGCATGAGCAGACTGCGCATGAGCAGACTGCGCATGAATCCATGCGCAGTTGGGTTGAGCGCAGTTCGCCAAGGGGCAAGCTGCGCAGTCGGCGCTGCGCTAAAGAGCGCTGGCCGAAGGGGGATGCGCAATCCAGCACTGCGCTAAAGAGCGCAGGCTGCAGGCTGCTACTCCAGGCCGAGAAGAACACCAAGAACACCAAAAATTCAAATTTTCATATCTTTGTCAAATCAAAGCCAAATCTAGATTTTCAAAGTTCTAACTTGAGTAAAATTGAATTCTCTTCCACATGGAAGCATCAAAACCCACAAAAATCCAACCAAAATAGATCAAAACTATATAAATCCGAAAATAGTTAAAACCTAGATCTAGAACAATGGAAACTCCAAATCACAAAATGTCAAGTTCTAATGTTGATCTCCATAGCCTAATCTAGCTAATGGACAAATAAAAGTGGTTCTCATGTGGTGGCAAGGTGCACTTGCCTAATGGGTTGGAGAGTTGTGTGGAGGAAGAAGAAGAAGAATTAATGGAGGAAAATAATGAGGAGAGAGAGTGTTAGGTGGGGATTTTAATGGGGGAGGATAAGTTGTGTTGAGGGTGGAGGTTAGCTAAGATGGTCCAATGCATAATAAACCAAACCAAACCAATTCCTTCTCCTATCCAAATAAAACCAAGCTCCATTAATCAGAATTAATCCAGGAATGATAAAGGACAATTAAACTACAATGCTAAGTATGAAATATATCACAACTTAACTGGCCAAGAAAAATGAAAAATACTGGTCAGAAATACGATCACGTATAAAATACGTATCACGAATTTCGGGGCACTACAACCTGATTGGACAACAAATATGAACATGATAATTCCTTCAATCAAATTAATGTTGGTGTTTGATAGGGTTCCCTTCCTATGTAGAGAACATCCTGTAATGCGACGAGTTTCATCTGTGTATTGGAGAAAATCAGAAAGTTGAATGCAACAAAGAGGTTCAATTTGAGTTAGTATCAAAGGCTATATTAAGCAGTGTCAGTGCTGACAGTACATTGATATTATAGTGGATTGGACCAACATTTCTAAAAGCTCTTTTGTGGTAAAAAATTATGATCGCAGTATACTGCCAGTATATTATATCAACAATACATTGCTACAAGTGGACTAAGGAAAAATTAGGTCTTATTTTGATCATTTGATCGAATGTGCGATCATTATTAATCCAAGATTAGGCATGGATTTATTATGTTATTTTCTTGACCTAATTTGAGTATCACAATAATAGAGGCCGAGTTTTCAGACAGATAGAGAGAGTTCTCATGGGTGATCAACTTTCAAAGGAAGAGGAAGGAGAGATTCAGAGTTCGTGGATGATTCGAAGAGGGATTTGTTTGAGGAGATCCACATTGGTTCATCCTTGTAGTCTCGTTATTCGTTAATTGCTATTCTCATTGTAACACATTTATATTCAGTTTTGAGTAATTACAATGATCCATTTGGATTGGTGAAATAAGTTTCTAGAGGAATCATTATAATTTTTCGTGGATTCTTTTTCGGGTTGGACTTCGATCCTCCTGTATTTATTTTTTTCTATCATAATTTTTCACCTAAATATCGTTGTTTGTGACTGTGTTGTGCTTTAATTTGGTTTTATAGATAATGACATCGTATGTAGATTGTATGTTTTACTTCAATACTCAATAAAAAAATTTCAGTTTAGAAACGATATTTATTCCGCTAATTCCTTGTTCACAACCATCAACATAATTGTTAATAAGATGAGTAATTGGTGTAGTCTCAAATTTTTTTATCATGCATCCACATAATGGCAGGTCTTTTTTTATAAATGAAATAAATACAGTGACCTCCTTATATTTCATAAGTATTACAGAGACTATTCATATTTCGAAAATAATTATACTGACAACATCTCTCCTTTATAAGATTTATAAAACATAAGGTTGGTCAATGTTATAAGTTTTTATAAGAAATATAAACTATAGGGGTGCTCCATGTAATTAGTTTCAAAGTACGAGTAATTTATGTAATAAATATAAAATATAAGGACAGTTAATACAATTTGTCCTTTATAAATTACAATAATATCTAACGGACTGAATGGGAGACCGCACGTGTGAATCAAAGACACGTGGCGGCCCCCCATTGGTCCAGATCCAGGACCCACAAAATTTGACTCCCACTAACATTGTGGTCCAGATCCGGACCAATGAAAACCGTCACGTGTCCTTGATTCATGCGTGTAGTCTCCGTCGTTGTGTATCTCTACTATATAAATTAAATGAAAAATTGTACGAGAAACATTAACGTTTTAAATCATTGTGTAAAAGGAACGAAGTTTGTACGTACAAATTATGAATTCGTAGACATCGATACGTTCCAAATTTGGACGTTTAAAATTATACACCCTAAATTTGCACGTCTGGAAAAGAGTATTGGTTGATTAGGTTCTTCATTAAGGTTCTTATGCTTATGGAAGAGCTTAAGTAGGATTAAGCAAGAGCTTAATTATACGCACAAATATTGGGGCTTTTTTTCTTTTCTTATGAGGCAAATATAAGCCCTAAAGTTGGGCGTTTTTTGTTGTTATATTTATTTTGTGTTTTTTTATGTTGAGGTAGTCTTTCCATTTGTCGCATGTAATATTTATTCTCTTTGTTACATGTAATACGTCCTTATGTTGGGCGTTAAAAAAAATACGTCCTTTTTTTGGGCGTTGAAAAAAAATACACACTCATGTTGGGCGTTTATTTTGGGCGCAATTATTTTAACGAAGAAAATTTTATTTTAACTTTTGACTAAGTCATTTTAACTTTTAACTAAGCCGACTAATCCAACTATTTAGTTTTAGACGCCCATATATAGGATATATTTTTTTGACGCCTTACTTTGAGGCAAAATGGTTCCTACTTTGCATTTTCACAAACTTCTTTCCTTTTACATATTTTTTTGTAAATTTTTATACTTCTGATACAGTTTCCATAAATTAAAGAAAAAATTTGAGTAGCACCCCACTTTTTTTACGCTTATTTAAGGTGCACCCCACAACATTACAATATTGTATAACATCCCCCACTTTTAACGAATTCTGTCTAAAACGAATGGTCAAATTTTTTTTGACGAAAATACCCTTGTCTACTTTTGTGTGTCCTCCCTTTCCGTCACACGTGGCTGCCCGTCCCCCGCCCCCCGCCGTGCTCGGCCTCCCTCCACGGCGTCGTCGCACTCCCTCCCTCCCCGACCTCGCCGGACCCCTCCGGCCATCACCACCACCACCATCACCAACATCATCACCATCATCATCATCACCACCACCATCAACCATCATCACCCCCCCCTCCCGCTCCGCTCCCCCCCCCCCTCCCGCTCCGCCCCCCCACCTTGGTAAGAATAACTATTCCGACCAAGCTATTTAAGTTAACAAAACTATATACAAAAACTATTATGTACAAAACCCGGCTCCTCCGACTCCGTCAGCAACCGTCCAAGTGGAGAATCCTTCTCAAATTCTCCGTGGCGGAGGTGAAGGCGTCACTCGTCGGCAAAGTCGGGGCGGCGGGTGTAGAGAGAGGTCGGATCTCGGTGCCATCCGAAGGGAGAGGCAACTCCAAGGATACGCTCCTCTTCTGCGGGAGCGAGAACTTGGGGATGGGCACGGAACTCGGAGGGGGGGAGCTCGAGCAGGTCGGTCCGGCCCAAGTCTCCTCGCCAGGGCAGGAGGGTTTCCTCTTGCTGGGCTTGGGAGCTATCGCGATCGGCTTGCTCTGCCTGCCGGTTGGTTTCCTCGCTTCCTGTCGGAACGCGGTAAAGGCGAGCGGAGGGAAGGGGAGGATCCCGGCGCCGGACTCGAAGCTCCGGCAGGAAGAACCGAACCGACCGGAGATCCGGGGCCGGCTCGGCCCGTAGCACTGGCTCCGGTGGTGCGCGACCGCTGCCATAGTCTTCATTTTTTTTTTCTTCACGACGACAAGTGTAAGTGTGTAACCTAGCAAAACCAAATTGTAATAGAGAAATCAACATCCGGCGGGGAGGAGGGCTGCCGGCGGTAGCAATGGGAGAGGGGGGTCGCAAGGGTTGGGTAGGGACATAACGAGAGGATATTTTCGTCCAAAATAAAGGGTCAAAGGAGTTGACCGTTAGTAATAGACGTTTTTCGTTAAAAGTGGAGGGTGTTATACAATATTGTAATGTTGTAGGGTGCACCTTAAATAAGCGTAAAAAAAGTGGGGTGCCACTCAAATTTTTCCTAAATTAAATTAACTACTGGAGTTAGAGGTGTGAATGTCACGGTTTATAAATTTTATGTTGTTTGGATGTGAAAGAAATGGAATATGTCCAAGCATCCAAAGTTGACAATCCCATAAAACAACAATGTTCTAGTTGTTATCATAGACAGGACAGGAGGCAGCAGCAAAAACATTTTTAAAGCATATAATATGCATCCTGAAAGCTACTTCTTTGCTATGGACAAACACACAAAGTACTATGTAAATTAAATAAATGAAATTAGATTAAACCGTAATATTCCAAAACATTTCTTTCTAATAGACAACTCTAATTAAAATGAGATTTGTTTATTATTGGATCAGGTATGGATATGTCTTAAGCTTGTAGATTCATGTGAAGAGGTCTTACAGTTATTGAATATTATTCTCATAACTGAGCAATTGGAACACAGCCATCAAGTCCTAATCTACTCCAAAAGTGTATTTAACTTATGTTTTGAGCAAACTTATGTAGTGATTGGTGAAAGTGGTAACTTTTAAGTGGCATGTCTGATTAATTAATCATTATTTGGGGAAGCTAATAGTTACATAATAATATCCTACATTAATTGAAGGTGACGACTATACGTCTCTATTATTGGACTCTCGAAGAAAACTCAATTCAACTAGTACTCATTGTCCTTGTTGATTCATAGATGCTCACTCATTGATTAGATGGCCAAGATAAACGGTTTGTGGTGATTAATTGCACAGAGCTTTAGGCTGGCATTATTGTTAGTAGAAGGGATGGAAAAGTAAAAGGAAGAAAAAAAAATAAAGGATACATTTTTTTTTTTCATATGAAAAGAAAAGTTTATTTTCTTTCTTTGTGTTTGGTAGCAAGGATGGAATGAAAGAAAAAGTAAAAAAAAAAAAAAAGTAAAAAATATAAGATTTACCAATTATGTCCTTAACTAAAAACACTTATTTACCATTTGACTTCATAAATAATTTTTAAATAATACATTCATATGGGGGTATAATTGTTAATTAATACAAGCATTTATTTTTCCTCCCACTTTAGGGGGATTGGATTTCTTAAATTATAAGACCATCTCCAATGGGGGTTTCTATCTTCCCTATTTCTATGGAAGAAATTCATTTTAGAAAAAATTTCTCCCAATTCCTATCTCTCATGACAATTATTATTGGACCCCACACCATTAAATTGGTCCTTTTACTATGTGACACATATGATAGAAATGGAGAACCATTGGAGAGCATTTTTTTTATGTGTACAATTTCTATGTAGAAACTCTTCCAACTAGGATAAAAATCTCCATAAAGTACAATGCCAAGTAGGATAAGAACTCAATTTTAGAAATCACCATTGGAGATGGTCTAAGGTCTCGTTTGGTTCGCGGAATGGAAGGGAAAAGAAATCATTTTCTTGTAATTTCCTTTCCTTTGGGAAATTTTATTTCCCATTGATTTTCCTTTCCGATGTTTGGAAACGCCAAGGAATTCGGAAAGGAAAGTGATTACTTCAATGTGGGAAAGTGATTCCTTGCTTGAATGGATGGAATCACTTTCCCCCCTAATTTCCCTTCCATTGGAAATCACTTTCCTTTCCTCCTCAATTCCTTTGACACCCAAACATAGGAAAGTAATCACTTTCCTTTCCCAACCCGAAGCTTCGCGAACCAAACGAGGCCTGTACAACCGAACAAGAGAAAATGAATCTTTCCTATTTTTCTTCCTATTTTTCTTCCTTCCTTCCTATTTTTCTTCCTTCCTATTTTTCTTCCATACCAAACAAGAGAAAATGAATCTTTCCCTTCACTTTTCTCTCCTCTATTTTCCTTCCTTCCACTTTTGCATGGGTGTTTAAAAATCGGACCAACCGGCCTGCACAACCGGATTATCCGTGAACTGGTAATTTTCTGGTACAATCCACAATTTTTTCAAAAATAAATTTTAAATAATTTTTTTATAAAATTTAGTGTTCATAATGGATTAAACTTGTACAACTTTGTTTAATCTAGTGGTTGAAAATCCTCCCTACTAGTAGTGGTTGAAAAAGTTTAATCTAAACGGCCAGTTAGTAGTGGTTGAAAAAGTTTTCTGAATCAATCAACAAATATTCACTTAAATGTATCTTGTATATTCGAGAAGAAAAATTACTGATGTTCTTCTCAATATATATATATATATATATATATATATATATATATATATTTGGGTGTCCTTATTGTTGGAGCTTAGGTGCTTATATATATATATTTTTTTTTTGAAACAATGGGTACTTGTGGCGAACTCGCCTCCACTGAGGCTCGAACTCCCGACCATTTGGGCCGCATGCATCTCTCTTAACCACTAGGCTAGAGGTCATTTGCTGCTTATATATATATATATATATATATATATATATATATATATATATATATATATATATATATATATATATATTTGGGTGTCCTTATTGTTGGAGCTTAGGTGCGCGCGTTTAAGGGGGGGATTCGAACCCGGGCCTTCCGTCCGAGGAGCCTCCGTCGCTACCACTAGGCCACGACTCCTTGGACATATATATATATATATATATATATATATGGGAGCGGATCGGGAGCCCCGTCCGCGGAGCCCCGCCGAAGCCCCCGCGATCCTTAGCCGTTGGATCGTGCGGGCGGGCGCGGGCCCCACGCGGGCCCCGCGCGATCCGATGGTGCAGGGGGGGCGGGGCTTCGGCGGGGCTCCGCGGGCGGGGCCTTTGATCCGCTCCCTATATATATATATATATATATATATATATATATATATATATATATATAATTTAGAATTAAAATAGTGCAAAACAAAAAACATCACCTCCTCTTCTTTGATGTTGATGTTCACTTTTGGTTAGTTACAGATGACCTATTCTTTGACTGAAAATGAGTATGCCAAATATCCTTGAAAGTGACACTTGTTTTCCTTCTAGTTGTGGCCCCAGTAGCTTACCAAGAGCCTTCTGGGTGGACCCAGATTTTTTTTTTTTTTTTTTTTAGATTAACTACACAAGTTCTACGTATGCATGTACTATGTATATGAAGCCAATCTGATCACTATAATAACCACTACCCACATATAGGCAATCTTATTTTTAGGGTATGGTTGGTTCTTCACTTAGGGCCTATTTGGATAGATGTAACTCTTTGAAAGTGTGAAAGTGATACTTGCAGCAAGTTGAGTTTTTGTGGATTTGCAGCAAGTGACACTTTTCAAAATGTATTTGGATAGAGTACTTTTTGTCTGGTGAAAGTGGAAGAAAAATGAATTTGGTGTTTGGATGTTTGTTGAAAGTGGAGAGAAAAAGAGTTCGGTTGTTTGGATGGTTGTTGAAAGTGGATATTGGATTGGAGTTGAAAAAAAATGAGTTTGTTGTTTTCTAAATTCATTTAAAATAATTATCATAATTAAAGATATCATAGTAGATATTTTTAGTTAACAATTTTCAAACCAATTTTACTCCTCCTGAAAAGCAAAAAAGAAAAAAAAGAAAAAAAAAAAACAATACAAATAGGAAAAAACCAATTTCACTCCTCAGTGGAACCCAATGTTCAGTTGCAGCCCACCTCCTCTGGTTTTTGCCTGCAACTGAACCTTGAGAAAATTCTTTGAACACTTACCACACACTTGCAACGATGGGACATTTACCGCACGGTTTCTGCGGCCAACCAAACACCGGATGTGCCGAAGTCAACCACCAGTTTCACTGAAACGGCTACTTTCATCCCACCTCCAGCTAACCAAACAGCTCCTTAGAGCATCTCCAACCCTATTGTGACTTTGGAAAAAAGTTAATGCCACATAGGAATGGCAAAATTTTATTCAAAAGTTTTTCTCCAATGCAATTGTCAAGTCAATTGTGAAGCTTATGTGACAAAAATTAAAGAAGACATTGTGAAGTTGATTGTCTTGTTCTAGACAATGCACTTGACAATGTCTTCTAATCCATGTCATCAATTATGAATAAAAAATATTAGAAAAAAGAAAGAAGATGAGTAGTTGTCTTAAAAGTTGTACCTTGGAAGTTGAAAAAAATATTTTTTATTGTCTTCTCAATACTTTTGCATTGGAGAGAGTTTTTCTATCTCATTGTCTTTTGAGATATAATTTTGCCACATAAACAAGACATTGTCTTGTGGCTCATGCCACATAGGAGCCACCTAAGACTCACAACACTTAACAAGACAATAGGGTTGGAGATGCTCTTAGTATGTTGGTTTGGGTTGGAGTTTGGTTAGATACGAGCTACGTATGTCCAAATGGGCTATACTACTGGACCATGGGCCGTGGCCCATGCCAATTTATATTCTCCCACTCTCCTAGGCCGGGTGGGTCCACCTCTCCCCAACAACCCTATTTAAAGCGTCTCCTCCTCCTCCTCTCTCCCTCCGTCCTCCACCCGGGAGTAACTAAAACCTCGACCACCTCCAACCGCCGATGGCCGCCCTCCAACGCCAGCACCACCACCGCCGGTCGGACCGCCTCCTACGCCTCCTCTCCCTCCCGAAACCGGACCCGAGCCCCTACCCCCCCCACTCCTCCCCCCCCGTCTTGGACGACGACGACGACGAGGAGCTCGACGAAAGCGACATCTTCTCCTCCTCCACCGCCTCCGCCGACGAAACCTTCCACCCGAGCCCTAACCCCATCTTCCACCTGTCGAGCCCCAACGCCAGATCCTTCCCCATGGCGGTCCCCAAGGCCAGGCCCGCTTCCTCGTCGGAGAAGAAGGTCCTCCGGCAGTCGGCTCCGGTGAGCGTGCCTATGATGATGAGGAGAATCATGGATGATGATGATGCTGACGAGGAGGAGGAGGAGGAGGAGGAGGAGGGGGTCCCACCGCACGTGATGATGGCTAGGAGGATCGCCATGGGGGGGTCGCCGAGGGAGATTAAATTTTCGGTTCTGGAAGGGGAAGGTAGGACCCTCAAGGGGAGAGACCTCAGGCGTGTTAGGAACGCCGTCTTTCAGAAAACCGGCTTTCTTGATTGATTCACTCAGCTTATTTGCTGCTTTATTTTGAGAAGCTCGGAAGAATAAAAACTAAAAATAAAAAGCACAAAAAAGAAGAAGTGGATCGAGAGAGAGACAGACACAGAGAGAGAGTGGAGTGTGGAGTCGACATCATTATATCACCGAGTATTTTGCTTGTTCGTTTTTAATGAAAAGAGGATTTTATTTTGTGAGACATTAAATTTGCCAATGTATGCAATTACACAACTAGATTTTGGGCATAAAAGTAGCGGTTCAGTTTTGGTTTTAAAATATTAAATAAGCTATCCGGTTTTAGATTTCAGTTGCAGTCCAAATCGAATAAGACTTACACAATTAAATAAATATTTTTAATTTTATGCATATTTTATTATTCAAAATTTGTATATATTTAATTTGAAAATAATAATTCTATGTATATGTTTTAAAATTTAGTTTTTTTAATTTAACAACTAGTCCAATTTTAAAATACAACAAAAGTATTTATAAAATTACATTTTTTTTTCAATACAATTTACCTGCAATCTCAACTTTGGGTCAAACTCACTAAACAATATAAATAATCCAACCGAATAAACCGAATCGATTATCAGCTTGGTTTGGTTTCGACTATGACTATTTTCGTTTCGATTTTGGATTCTTTGAAATTCGGTTTATTCGGTTTTGACTATTTCGTTTTAGTTAAAATAAAATAAACCAAACTTCCACCCCTACAGAGAAGTCTGTCTTCATCTTCAACATTATAATTTTTTTTTTACAATAGCCCTAAACACAACAACGATTGTCAAATTTTTAATAGTTCTGTTTATGTACAAAACTATATAAATAGTGATCTCTAAACAAATTTTATAGCCTTATTTTTCTAGCAAAACGAAATATTCCCACTAGAAAACAATAAAATGAAATAGCATCCTGGTTCAGGAACTTGAGTGAAAATTAAAAATAATCATTTTTATCACTTTTTTACAATTTCTTATAATTAGTTTTTTCAAATTGTTATGGTTGTACAACTTAGTCCTTGGTATTTTAGCCTTACCACGATAAATAATATGCCTCACTTATAAAAACAATGCCTTCAAAATTAAAAGCAAGGAATATTATTCGTTAATTTCTGTTGATTTATTTTTTTGTACGACGGCCAGGAAAATGACCTTACTATTGGACGTTTTATTTTTCATTTTACAAATTTTGCAGACTGTACTCTCAACACAATTTTGCTAAATTCGAATGCTTTGAGGAAAATTTTCAAAGTTACACAAGAAGTTCCAAACTTAAAAATAAAACATATGATTTCTCTTCTTAATTATTTTTATCTGTCAAGCGATCATACCAAAATATAACTTTATTAGGAACTTGTACTAGTGATCTGACTGATATACAAAAAGTTGTAGGGACCTGTACATAAGAAACCCATTCTCAAAATTAGGAACACAAAATGTTAGCCCCATCTATCTTGAAATTTGCTGCTATTAGAATAGTTACACAAATGATAAGAATAATTAATATTTTATAACAAGCATTGTATTGTATTGTTGCGTGTACGTCGCATAATGTAATTTGATAGCAAGTTTTATTATTAATATATGTAAAAATAATTGTGAGTATATGATTTAATGATAACTTTATTCGTAAGTTAGCACATTATCCTACGTAGCGACAACCACCTGACCCTAATGTTTATGAATTGATTTTATTTGTCTACTTAGGTTTACACAACCTACACTTTCTATGCATACAAAATGAATGTACCGATTTCGACATAACCACTTGAAACTTAGATGTGAAGGAGTTGGTATATAGTATAATATACTTATTTGACTGATTTCTTTATTCATGTAGGAAATATAATTTATAGCTATTTAAATATTTGTTGACACAATTTTTTTTAATATTAATTATAACCTCAATATGACTGGTTTGTTTGGAATATTGATAGTTTGGGTAGACATGACCTTTCTAGAGACCTGAAGGCTTAAGACCATGGTCACTGATCAGTATAATTGTGAGTTATGTTTACAAATATATTGCAATTGAGTAGTTTTATTGTCCGGCATAAATATGATAACTATAAACCTTAATTACCATCCTTTTTTAGATTATTCCTATAATCCATTCTGTGGCAATAACTTGAGTTACTTCAGTATTCTTTTCAAGAATTCCCTCCTCCCAAATAATTATCATATCATGCCACACCCAAATGTTTAAACCATTCAAATTTGTTGGGGGTGCAAACAATAATACAGGAAAAACTCCTTGTAATCCCCGCTTAGTTTTTTTAAATTATTACATTTATATAAAGCATTTTTAAATTGTCATTTAAAAGTTCATTCAAGATTTTTTTTTTTTTTAATCATTCGTTAAGTATCATGTAAGAAAAATTGTTGTGTAGTCGTGGTTGAACCTAACAAGTACGACAAAGACTAGTTCAGGAAAGAAAATATTTGAGCACAAGCCAGGGATACCCAATAAGCAACAATGATTAAAAGCCAAAAAAAAAAAAACTAATTTAGCTAATCGAGTTGTCATGAGTTATTACGACAAAAACTAGATTATCATGTTTCTCTTTTCGCAGATTATATTATACCACTAACATATACTCCTGGACAAGAATAGTTTTCTCCATGACAATGAGAGTTTTCTCGTTATATTCACTGCACAAGAAAAAAAAAACGTTTTAGTAGCCTAACCGATTCATCTTGAGCTTCCTAAAACAGTTTCCTGATTTTTTTTTTCTCCTGAACTTCTTGATATGTCCATTTTTATTTCTTCGAATTTTAGCCAATTAATGTAGCAAAAAGTACATGTCTATTTAATTATCTTGTCCTTAGTAAATGGATTTAGAACATACGTGAAAATGATGTTGGGTTTCTTCTAGAAATTTTTAATTCTTTATTTTGTCAATATTTTTAACATTTTCGATTACGTAACCCTTGGCTCTACTCCATGGTTTGCGCATGGTTTTCTTTTCCAATAGAAAGATTTTCCTTTAAAATATTAATTGGACATATTAAGAAGCGCTAGCTGAAATAGTTAATTTCAGTTTGTACTATTGAATTGATGGGTAGTTTGTTTTTGTATTGCATTTATGCTGCTTCTGCTTGGAATTGTCATAGTTTGAGGATTCTCAAAGTTATTTATTCAAATTTGATGTTGGATATCTATTAATCTATTGAGAGAGAACTACTTATCCCTTATTTTGCTAGGTTTCAGAACATCAACATAAGAAAAAAAAACTTATTTGCGTGGGATCTCTATATGGCCCTTAAATTCTTCAACTACTGGTAAGCCTTCTTGTAGAAATCAACAGGTTAAGGATTGGGGACTTATTTTTCTGCAGTATGGAGTTTATGGCTAGAAATAAATTATAAAGAGGCTTTGTGCATCAGCTTTATAATGCTGTATTTATGCTAATGTGATTCTTATCTTCTTCTAGATCTTCCAATATGCCTTTTGATACATAGTTTGCAGTATCGGCCGATACCGATTCGATACAATTTGGCATATCCTGATCCGATACCGATAAATACAGATACAAACATTGGAGGTCTATTTTTTAGTCAATTTGGCCACACAAAAAAAGAACGAAAAAGACCAATCCGTAATATGATATAAAAGCATAATTAGGTTGTAAAAGCATGTAAATAAAGAAAACTTATCTATCGCATGTAAACCAATTGGCAATGATGACTACTATTTCATTCAATTTCAGAACTGGTAAGAAGCAATATACGAAATACTTAAAATTTATGACTAAATGTATAAAATATTTTCTATTTTTTTTATTTTCAGATACAAAAAAATTCACTACTCCAATCCAAAACCGTCATAGTGTCGATCCCGATACTCATAGGAAGGGTTCGATGCCGATTTCGATATCGATACTGTGAACCTTGTTTTGATGCTGATTGGTACGATTCAACTGTCGGAAAAGAAATTGTTTGGAAAGAATATGCTAATGGAGAGAGACCAGACGGCTAAATAACCTCTCCCCTTTGCTTCTTTCCATGTACAATTGCTGTAACCAACATATTAGATATTCATGCTTTAAAAGTGTTGAACATTTGACTACACAAAGCTTAGAGATATTGGTCGCTCCATTTCATTTACTGAGATCATCATTTTGGGCAGGTTTATGGCACCAAATTGTTATCGTAGGTACACGGATGAATGGATGGTAACGATAATAGTCATATTACAAAATCCACCATTTCATGTTGAGACAAATTCTAGGTGTGCGTATTTTAATATTTGAGCTATTATTTTTTCTTTTGTGAACATGGGATGTGTTAGTTCAAGTGGTTTTAACGGTGAGAGGTTTTTCTAGAACAAATCCTAGAGGAACTCATGAGTTCTTAATTCTAAAGACACGGACATTAATGGCCGTTGGATTACATGCATCTCAGCTTTTGATTTTTTTTCCAAGGACCTAAATAGAAAAAATCAAGGGCCTAAATGCAAAATAATAACACGTGTCATAATCACATTCCAAGTTCCTATTTGAGTTTCTGTAGTCAGACTGTTTTTCTAGTGGGCAATGTTAAATTCCTCAACAATCATTTGTTTTGTTACAAATTTTTTTGGGAGAAATCCCTTTGTAGCTAGGTCCCAACTCGGGTGAATGTTGCAATGTCGAACTGAGGCTGCTCAGAAGCGTCGTCTCAGTCTGCTAATAGTTCAGTCTGCTAATAGTTGTGCAGTAAGCTTTACGGTAAGCTTCATGGCAGCCCGTTGGTAGTGTCGCGGAAGCTGCACTGTAGTGCCATGGTAGTCCGCTGGTAGCTCCGCGACAGCTTTGCATGGTTACCCCATAGTAGTCCTTTTTCAAGACTGTTCAGTTTTGTGATTGTCATATTAATAGAGAATTACTGCTGATCAGAAGTTGCACCCTGGTATTTCGTCCACGTTGTTAGTGGACGGTTACCGCTGATCTGCTCCACTATATATTGTGTGTTCCAGTACCTAGTGCACACATGAGAAGTGAGGAGAATTTCCTAGATCACTCGAGTGCCTTTTTCGCTATTGAGTACCATTGTTACAACACATCACTGTTCCGTTTGATGAAGGGCGGTGTCAATAAGCGTTCCATAAGTTTTTCGTGGCGGATCGATGGAGACGGTTGAACCGTTCTGACCATCCAAGCAGGCTTTTCTATCTTTCTATAGTTCTGGTCTATATTCAGCAACCTTTTTGCTAGCTTTCAAACATTTCGACTGCTGGCTTCTTAAGTGGATCTTTCTACTTGTAACTATGGTGCACTTCACTAGCAATTTTAATGGATTTCTACTTCTCCTTGTAAACTTGACTTGCATTCAGGAGCTTATTTCATTATTGACTTGTATGATTTTTTTTTTCCGAAAACCAACAACAAGAAATGACAAGTGACCACAACAAAACTTGCTAGTTGCAACATCATTTGTTGCAAGAGACAGCAATGCAATTGCGACATCATCATCATCATACAACAGTCTTATATGTGTATCTTTCATGCACATTGGTTATTGGATTTAAATCCTTTGCTACGTTGCATCCACACGAATGCGACACGTACACATTTTAGACATGGTAATACGAATTCGATACCTATTTTCGTGGGCTCTAGTGTCCGTGACGTATCCGATACATGTGTCTGACATAACATGACATAACATAACATGAATTTTGGAGTGTTCTTGCTTCTTAATTCCTTAGAGATCCATATAAGATCAAAATAACATACCCAATCTAACAATGAAATTGATATTTTCTTCCGCCGTCATAATTGAAAATCTCATGCATCATTTGCTCTGTTGTAATTGAAGTTGCAGCCAACAAATGCTGTATGAATTGATATATGTATTGTAGTTTTTATTGTATTAATGGCTCAATTTACAGCCAATCAAACATGAGAATTGGTATAAGTGCTCAAACGAAAGTTGCTAGAGTTGCATTTACAGACGACCAAAAAAAATCAGTAATGAAGTAACCAACTACTTAGCCAGTCATGACTTGCTGTCTGGTCAACTTAATTTGGCAAGGATTCACAGACATCCATAAAAGCTGCTTTAATTATGTGTGACCTTAGGTCTTAAGCACAACTTATATCACTCGTCTGCCTCGACAAACGAAAATACTTTTTTGCCCGCAGGCTTGGATCGCGGTCCTGATCTGCGGGCCATGTGTCCCCAAATAACTGACCCTCCCCCTGCTAACTTTCGGTCCCACCTGGCCTCTGACCAATCGGAAGGCGACACGTGACCCGCGGACTAGGACTGCGGTCCAGACCCGCGGGCAACGTAGCACGTCCGCTCAACAAAAGATCTTATCAAGCAATGAAATAGTGATATATGTGTGCGTTTAGGTATAAGTAAGAGCCAAAAAGAAGCTTTAATTGGTGCAATATATCTTTACAAGTGGTGCATCTAATAAGTGCTTTCTGTCTGCACAATGGGAGCTTTAAATTGGTCACCAAAGTGGTTGATTCTGGCTTTTTGCTATAACATCTGCGGGCCAGCAAAATTTATGGACTTCTCTTTGACTCCCTTACTTTGTATGTCCTTTGGTTGTTAGGTCTGCTTCAACATTGAATTTGATTTTGAGTTGGGTTAGGATAAGGTTGAAGTAGGATGATAGGGCCACCATGTATCATGTTTCAAATCAAGTCTATTTGTGGTTAATCTTTGTTACAATATTGCTCACCTTAGATATTTTGCATTTAGGTCAGCATTCTGTGACCATCTCTCTCTTTAGACATGTTGAAAATTAGTTGAAGTGAGGAGCTTTGTACCAACTACTTCCCATTAGGACATCAAGTTCAATAACATGCAAGCTCTAACTCAGAGCCGGCTCCAAGCCTAGGCGAGTTAGACATGGGCCTAGGGTTCCAAAGTTTATAAAGGCCCCCATTTTCAGATCGGCCAAAATTTACGTAGGGACCTCCATTTTAGTATCGGTTCAAAATTTACGTAGGGCTTCCAATTTTCAGAATCGGTCCAAAATTTAAGTAGGAGTTCTCATTTTATGATTGGTCCAAAGTTTACATATGTACCCCCATTTTCTGAATTGCTCCAATATTTACATAGGGGTTCCCATTTTCAATAACGTCTATGGTTCCATTTTTGCTAGAGTCGGCTCTGCTCTAGGAACAATGTATTTTCTTGTTTTAGTTATACTAGTCCTTATTTTCTTTTTAGGTCACTTAGTACGACAAGGATATGATTGTTGAGGTGGAGGAGCCATTGTTGAAATAAAACCACTAATGCAGATGAGTGCTAATGTAATGAAGAGTTAATTGTCCAAATGGTGCCTGTGAAATGTCATGAAAACCGTTAAAAATGAACATGTGATAGTTACATGCCTTATTTTTAGAGTTATTTTTGTCATGACCAGCCGATACGTCGGCTATAATTGATTGTAGAGCTGTCATTTTGTACTCGACAAAAGCTATTTGTTTAAGTAGAATTTCTTCGAACACAAATATTCTTAGTTGAAAAACAAAAACATGACAAAATAACTATGAAAAATAAGGCACGCGTGACCATCACATGTTTATTTTTATCGATTTTCATCCAAAAATACTAACGAAATCTAGTTCAGGTACTCTTTAAACCAAAATGTAAAGCTTATGTATCAAATTAACAAAAGAAAAAAAAATCGATCACCAAAATGGTAACCACTACATTTTTCAGGCACCATTTGGATAGTTAACTCTATATTGAAAGATAAGATATAATTTGAGCTAAAGGAAGTAATACTTAGAAATAGAGCTATGCTAAAATGTATTTGGATTGAAGCTCTAGTGAAGGATGTTTACCTTTCACCAGTAACCAGATGTTGAAAGTCTCACATTTATTGTCTTGCCTCTTATATATGAGGTGGCTTGAGTGACCTCTCCAATTCCTCATAGCAAAAGCCCACAGTCCTCTCAACCCTTCCTTCAAGCTGGCATGGCTCCCCATTCTGCAGCACCAGGGGTTCTTCTCTTTGTAGTGGTCTTCACACATGTCCTCCTCTCAAGTAGCCAGCTGATGATACTCAAGGGTTCAGTCTCTTGTCTGGACTGCACTCCTCAACATGACCTCTCTGGTTGCTCTCTTCCCATTTAAATATTGCAATTTATGCTTGTTGATGAGCTTTTATTTCGATCTTCCTCCGAGTGTTTTTCTAACATCTGCGCCAATCGAGGATAAAATGAGATGAGAAAAATCCGTCTCAAGTGGTTTAGACATGCACAACAGACCAATAAGATGCAACTTTTTTTTAAAAAGGAACGACGACAAAATATAACTAGTTAATGAAGCTGCTAGAACTATGACTGTTTGAACTAGGTTGTGACCAAATACACATCACATCCTTCCTTCTGAGTGCAGGTGTGAGGCTAGGAGTAAAATGCAGCAATGTGAAGGAACCAACAACATATGCATTGACCAACAAGCATGGTTTCTTTGTGTCCAATATCCCTACAAACTCTTCTTCCCACTGCCTGGCCAGGATTTTGGGAGGGCCAACTCAGCTCTGCGCGCATAAAAACACCATGGTTTCCAAAATCGTCAAAGCCAGAGGATCGATGGGTTTGTATGGTCTATCCAACTCTCTATCCTTCTTCATGCAGTGCCCATCTCAAGCACACCTACCCCCAGTGGCTGACGAGAAGGCTCCGTCGCCACCCTTCGCCTTCCCTCCGCCGGCAAATTTGAGTAACCTGCCTTTGATTTTCTTCTTCCCTTTCATTCCTATCATAGGAATTCCTTGAGTCTCTCTTGCTACATAGTATGATGATCTCCTAGTAATGTGAGGTGATACTCGTTTGTAGTAATATATGTACTAGGCCCAGATTTCTAGCTAATGGTTTGGGCAGTGAGAATGAAACATGTAAGGCAGTCCAATAAAATGTTTAAAGGACCTCTTTGCTTGTAAATGTTCAAAATGTACACTTCGCCAATCTACTTGAAAGTGTCATTCTCCCATGAACAATCTGTACATGAATTACATTTCTAAAGGTTTATTGAAGAATTTCAAGAAAGTCCTTAGATCATAGTGAATTGCTGAAACTCGAACCAAGTGTAAACATATATTGCAAATTCCCCCACCAGAATTCATGCCATCATCCAGATATCAAGCTGTATCATATTCAGTGACTTGGATGGTGGGGAAACAAATAAAACATTTTGCAGCTTCAAACCATTCCATCAATACTAATGGCGCGTTAAATTTACATATACTTTACAAGATTCATTGGAAACAACTGCATTCCTTCAAAGTGCAGGTCATAAGTCACAAAGACTAAACTCAAAGCAAGTGAAAATGGATTTTCTTCCCATCTTTTTTCCTAATATTAGAATCGAGTGCACAGAAACAATTGTACAAAATGAGTTCAGCTTTTCTTGTTCTCTATCACGCAGTTGAGTTTCCTCCTCTTCCTCTTCAAATTATACTACCAATCTTCGTCAAGACTAACCCGGTGGAAACACAGAACTGTGACTACCAAAATGAAGAAGGATGTGAACTCTATAAACATAGCTCCGGTCTCGATCAGATGAGCATGTCTCAGGATCACTGGAATGGCAATACTTCCCATGGTGGATGCACCAGTCAAGAACTTAGCAGCATTTATCCACCTGAAACAATAAACAAGGAATTCATGTCCACAAACTTAAATAAATCAACATATTCATATAATCAAATAAACAGTGAGCATAAAGACCATAAACAATAAAGCAATCACTCATATAAAAAGGCACCATCTATAAGTGTCCTCAGGTATTTAAAGTTATTCAGTTCTTGGTTACAATATCATGCAAAGTAGTGTAACGTCCACTTGGTATGCGATATATAATCCAAGGGGTTTTTCATATACATCCTCTAAAAAATATCAAATGGCAGTCAATAATTGCATGTCTGCATACAGCCATGTAGATGCTTGAAATTGTGCACGAAAATGGAGGTTAAACTGACACAATTAGAGCTTAGGAATCCCAATACATGGAAGGGATAAAGGCAGACAAAGCTAGCTGAACAACAGCCCAGGGCCCAACTAAATTCTACCCAAAATGAGAAAAAAGGGGCATAATCCTGAATCTTCTTGGATTAAACACCATGGCTGTGGCAATCAGCATACCACAAGTGTTCACAAATTCAGGTATATTTACGAAACCTACATGAGAGGATCAAGTCTGCCTTCAAATCCAAGAATGCAGATATAGAAATGACAAGGGGAAACACTTGAAAAAGACAAGAGGCACTGTTGACAGCTACATAGTAAATGTTACAATCCCAAATCCCGATATTCAAGTCCTTAGGATGTGATGCCGTACAAGCCTAAGTTGGCTTGTACAAGGCAAATAATTTCTGATTCTCAATTTCAATTATAACTCACAAAGCAGTGGAATATTGAGAACTTACAAATGTAGCGGAAAATATTATACCAAGTGAATATCAGAACATTTTAGAGTCAAAACCGAATATCATAACTTGCAGCAAAAATCACAATATAGTCATAGAGATTATCCCAAAATGAAGACCATCCAAGACTTACACCAAAGGCTTATTCCAAGTGATGTTCCATCTATCTTGTCATAGGCGACGCCTAGGCGGCCTAGGCGCGCAGGTTGGAGAGAACTCGCCTCGACATGGAAAAATTTCCCACGGGTGAGACGATGCTCGCCTAAGCGGGCCTAGGCACCCGCCTAGGGTCGTCCAGGGGAAAAAATGATCCGCTTAGGGTCGTCTAGGGCCGCCCAATTATACTTACTATCTTGACTTGACGTTGAACATTAATTATTTCATCTTTTTGGCTTCTTATATTCCTTTCATGCTTATTGGTTAATGTTTATTGCTCATTAGTTATACTACATATTTGTTGTATACATAATGCATAATTTTTTGATTCAAGACCAGCGGATCCTAGGCGAGCGCTTAGGCGACGCCTAGGCGCGCCTGGACGAGGCGGGTGGCATGTCGCCTCGCCTCGCGCCCAGTACAACATAGTGTTCCATACATTATATCCATAAACTAGATTGATAAAACTCCATTAATGTAATAGAAGTATCCAATAGCAAACTATTGCCTCGACGTTTCTACCTTGTTTTCAGTACCTGAAATGGTGAGGGTCAATATAATGAATGTACTAGTGCGTGGAAAAACTCAACCCACCTAAAATTAAACGCAAGTAATCATGTGAAATACAAAATTACAAACATTCATATTATCAAATGATCTTTCTATCTTTTCATACGTTCATTTCCAAATCCCTAACTTTATCAACAATCCTTATTAGTCCAATTCCTTCATCAGTAATTCCACATCCTGTTTATCTCATTTAGACCACTCAAACGTAGTCAACATACGCACTAGCTTTATCAACAATCCCTATTAGTCCAATTCCTTTATCAATAATTCGACATCATGTTTATCTCATTTAAACCACTGCTACGTAGTCAACATACGCATTCATATTTCCTTTCTATTTATCGTGCAATCCGATCTTAGGGTCATTCTAGATTCATGAGTGTGTATCTTACTGAAATTATTTAAGCAACATATAAAATGCGATTGGGTAAAATAAACATATTAAGTGCCAAAGCCCGTCCCTGCAAAACAAGGATTAGTATTCCATAGGTAATCCCTAACGTCAAGGGCTCGTCCAAGCAAAACAAGTGTTAGGAATACAATTTATAATCTATTAAAAGGCATCGAAGTTTGTCTATGCAAATGAATGTTAGCACTACCATTTGTAGGGTCCTGCAACACAACTTGTTAGTACGAATTCTTGTCCATATGATGGTCAATGGTCCTTCCCACTGTACTCAAACATAAACCTTATTCGCTTGAGTTATAAGAACGCTATACCCACCAACAACTCTTCCAGTTTAGGGTAGAGAACCCAACTGCAGATCCTGGATACCCATACGACAACTTCTTCACGAAACTATTATTTTCCCTAGGCCAATACGATCCCGACACATCGGGCATCGCTCGAGGAATTTACTTGCGCACAATTTGTCCATGACCAATGCATATGAATCTATCTTATAAGCACGATGGAAGCTAATGCAATAGAATATAAGAACTATCTTTCTTTGTTCAACAACAGTACAACACTTCCATCTATATTTCAGAGCCTCAGCTCGTTCAATCTCTAGAGCCTCAGCTCAAATACCGTGCCTCATTGCACCTTCCAACTCAAAGTTTATCTCATGTTCCACAACAATCTCCACGAAAGAATCTCACAACAATGCTATAACTTTTGGTACACAACACAATCGTGCCAATAAGATTATACTATCGTGACATCAAAATAGCATATGTATCGATAGAACATCGCCGCACAACGATTCCATCACTTGAACATTCTCAACTGAAGTGTAATGTTTCAACAAATATCTCGAATGCGTTATAGATTTCTCTTATATTTCTCATTGCAAATACTAATTTACTAAATATCTTGTTACCATTATTCTTCATCTCCTTTGTACTAGCTTCTATGTTCTTTAGCCTACCAAACTCTCGTGTTCAATGCCAACAATAATGGAGTGCATCTCTAACATAGGTTCCGTAAAAAATATCGTAATAGTCTATATTCTAAGTTTTCTATTTAATCGTAACTGTGTTCTAAATAATATACTATAATGATGGCCCTCTAATTAGCATACGATTATGAGAATCATATTCAATCGGTCCTTCACGGTCCACATTGTTATTCTAAGTTCCAAACTCTTATTAATACATATTAGGGTCCGAAGATTCTAATAGATGAAATTAAATAATTAGGCAACAATTCTGTATTCCATTAATCGAGCAAAATAAGGGTCTAGTGTTCTCAAATTCCATGTTGTCAACATCATTCAAAAGCAAAGAAGATAGATTATCACTACCTAAAGAAAGCATCAACATGAAAGCATATGAAAAACATACAACATATAGAATATCTTTTACCTTTGTTTTTATAGATTACGGTATCTATAATAAGGGACTATAGAGAGTATCTTTTATTAAGAGTGAGTGATCAAGGAGAGAAGGGTTCCGTCCAGGCGTCCACTCACTCTTTGATGAAATGCCTAGGCGACGACTCGAAGAGGTCCTCCCTAAAACATGTCGTCTCGCCTTTTCTTCCTTTGTTGAATGCTTCACACGCTTCAGCAAAACTTCGACAAGGCTTCTGCAGGTCTTCCTCTCTTTTTTCTCTCTTTCAAGTCTTCCTCTCTTTTTCTATCTTTCAAAAGTAGAATAATTTGGAGCAAGAATGAATAGGGAGGGTATCTTATATAAGCTTTCATTCCAAACAAAATGATATTCTATCAAAACTAGCTAAATGAATCTTTTTTCTTCCAATCACTCATGTTAAGTACCATCTACCTAGTAACACAAGAAACTGCAATGAGCTTTCTGACATTCCCAAGCATTGTCCATCTAGGTCTGCTTCATCCATGAACATGTCTCTTAACTAGGGTCCTATCCCCCGTCCTTACCGGTCAACAATTTGCACGTGTCCAAATTATCTCGACGATAATCCCTCTTCTTATCCCATGTTGACAAAAGCAGAACTTGTAATAGCTGCATTTCTATAAAATTTTCCAATGAATTCGTCAAATTAAAATGGTTGTATTTTACAATCATTATTAACTAGTTTTATTTCTACATTAAATTTTCATAAGTTTATTTTTACACTCCTGTTTTATTAAAATTACCCTTTAGCCCAATTGGACACCTCATGGGCTAGGTTTCGTGTAGAGAGCCCATGAGGACCACTTGGTCTCTCCACGCCTAGCTCACTTGGAGAAATCATCTCTCCAGCTCATAGTTTAGAGGAGAGAGGAATCAGTCACCATAACCATCTCTTTGCCCCCCTCTCCCCTGTAACCCCCTATCCTCTGCCCTCTGTCTCCACCGCACCCCTCCTCACCCCCCCCCTCTCGGGGTCTCTCGCCCCTCGCACCCCACACCCGTGCAACCCCCTTCCCGCCTGCCCCGCCTACCTGTCCGCAGCCACGCCACCAGCCCCCGCTCCCGCTCCCCTTTCTGCGCCTGCTAGAACCCTTCACTACCACCTCACCCCGAGCCCTCGTCTACTACCTCTTGACCACCACCACTAACCCTGCCCCCTCCCCTCTTACCCGGCCAATCATCACCACCACCATCACTTAAAAAAAAGAACAAAAGAAAAGAAGGAAGAAAGTAGAGAATAAATTTCAAATTTAAGTTCTCAATCAAGCTAGGCAAGTCCCTCTTCCTCATCCTTTCAAAATTTTCCTCCATTTGTCTCTATTCTGAATAATTGACATCTAAAGTTTAATTATGCTACAATATGGTTTTAAATTTACATTGGTATGCACATGTTGAGGCTTAGAGTAAGATTTATAATCGTCTTCTTTTAATCTTGCTAGATGTACGTGATACTTTAGTTCTAGGGTTTTGATAACCAATTTCTCAATTGTACAAGTTTTGATTTGAAACCAAGAAAATCCTAACTTGTATAGAGATTAACTTGGGATAAGATAAAGGAATAATCATGGTTATGAACTTGGAAGCCCTAGTGTCATCTTTAACTTTTAATTTCCGAATAATTAGGAATAGCTTTTAGCCATGAACCAAATAGTAAATACGCTGTCCGGATTCCATAAATAGGGTAATTAGTGATTTAGTCTAAGTTAGTAGGTTAGTGAACCTATGTATTTAATTCAAAGGGTATTGGACACTCCAAATCGGAGTTGAATGTCTGGAATGGCTTATATTGAATAATTAGAAATAAATTTCAGCGTCTAATCTTTAGTTGACATTGATGGTGAGAACCTATAAGTAGTTATGTAAAGTATAGTTTAATAATGGCATAGCTTGGGACCGAATGGGAGTGAAAAAAAATTGAAAATCCGATCTTCGTTAGATCATTTGAAAGAAATTCAGCACATAAAGAATTTTCAATTAACAAATTCAAGGTTTAAACCGTCCAATTTCACTTGACCATCTAACATTTAGTACCCTTAGGGTTCGGCCTATAGCTTAGCCCCCCCCCCCCCCCCCCCCCCCCACCCCAACACACGCACAAAAAAAAAAAAAAAAAAAAAACCATTTTCGGCTTATTTTGAGTAATTCTGTAATTTTTCGGTGTTTAATTATCATTATAGTAATTCAAACATAAGATAGATAATAGGAAGAATTATGATTTAAACATGTTTAACATTGCTTGTTTGTAAAATTTCCGAGTTACTTACCATTTTATTGCTGAAAAAAATAGGTAAGTGTGTTTGTGGTTGTTTATGTGTTGAGATTGTAAGTAGGACGTTAAGGATAGTTATATGTGTAGAAATGAGAACTTAAGCATAACTCTAATTTACTGAAATGAACTTAATTTCCATTCCATCAATCATATTCGATTCCAATTCATATCACATTTGATTTTCAATTTTTACCATCCTTGAACTTGGGATTTGCACGTCTTTGATGACCTAGTGCTTGTCTGCTAGGTGAGGAAGGACTCTGCCGCTGTACTTTGTAGATGAATTCGAAGGCCGAGTCCAAGGACGAGAACATCATATCACATCTTATTTTGACTGTTTTATCCTTTATGTTATTATTGTATATTAAATGTTTTGGTACGTAGACTGTGGGTTGTATATCTAGTTGTCAATGTATAAATATAAATAATCTTTCCGGTTACTGTTATAGTTTAGCCATACTCCATTACCCTATCCTAGAATTACATGCGACAATCGAGGATATATGAATAACGGTGTATTCGTAAGTTGCATTAAGTACTCGGCTCGCCGTATTCCGGGAGCGGGCCGTGAAACTTCCTATGAAACCGTCATTCTAATTCTATATTTTAACAGATCCATTCATCCATTTTACCATTCTTGTCTTAGTTATGATAACTTTTTGTTCATGTTGTTTTTTAAGTGAACAACTTACTAAACTATAAATAAAGGGATCTTAGGTGATTGAAGAAACTGACTAGGCAATCGAGATTAAAAACTTGAATATATGAACACATATATAACTGGAGCTTCAAACAAGTAACCTACCCCCCACCCTCGTTGCTGGTTAAGAAACGTGTGGATCCACCTCCAAAAAACAAACAGGGCATAGGCACGAGAACATACATTAGAGCTGCAAAATGTAATGGATCCATGTAAGTTAAAAATATTATGAAAACCTAACTCAGAAATCATTTCTCCTCAATTTGTTGATGTCATTACCTGATAACATCGGCCACCAATTGTTGTACAAGGCACAAGCCTGAAACAAATTAAGTAAATTCACAAGTTAAGCAAAAGAGATGTTCAAATTGTTTGTTAGTAAAACTTCTGGGTGTCCGGAAAACTACTCGACAAAACTCAAAATTCCGAACATAGACTCTACCATTCAGACCTCAGACGAGACAAAGTTAAGCAAAGGTTTCAATTTTTTTTTTTCTACTGTAACATAAAATAGAGATTCCAAACATAGACTCAGGAGTCTAACAGGTATATCTACAATTGTATGGTAATTACAATCCTTATAAACAAAGAAGCAAGCACATTTCTCTATCATAAAATGTGAGTCAGTTAATTGGAATACAGAAATACAAATTGTTTTCCAAGGCTAAGAAAGCAGTATCGTAGAGGACTTGATGATGTAAAATGACGAATCCAAGCAAATAGAGATGAAGAAAAATTAGCTGATAGTTTTCTATCATGAAAAGAGTAGATGAAGATTGAATTAGTTGATCGCAAATGCAGTCATGACATTCGACAGGACTCCATCACAAGGATATATTTGTGAAGGACACAACCTAAGGTCTAAAATTTGCAGTCAAACTTAACATAGGAAACAATTATTTTGGATGCTGATACTTATTCTGTGAATTTTCCAGTAAAAGCATCAGTTTGAAAATTTACATAAAGGAGAGCATAACAAAACAACTTCAGTCGAATTTCCCAAAGCTGGCAGTTATGAGACCTACGAACATAAGAACGTCCTCCAAGGAGCATGAGATATACCTTTTTTGTTACGCATTTTGAGGTCTTGCAGGCAAGAACCTATCCTCCAAGTTTGAGCTCTTGCAACCGAGCATTGAGCAACAAGAAAGCCTCTATGCCAAACTTTTGAGGTCGGCTATTTGAATCCTTCTCTCCATTCAACTCTGCTTGAATTGGTGGAAAGCGAGGGAAAAGAATGGAAAATGAAAGTGGTTTATGTACAAATGAGATCCGTTTAGTTAGAATTAAGTTTCATTTCCTTTCTTTTCTCTCACTTTGTCACCAACCCTAAGGGCTATGTCCCACGATTGTTACACTCAAGTTGGATTAGTTCTGTCCTACATCTAGCAGCTTCTCTGATTAATATCCTATCACTCCTAACATGTGCATCTATTGGTCTTCATTGCACATGTCCAAAGTCCAAACACAACTAGTTTAAGGGATCTGTCCCATGTAATGTTAACACAAAACCATATCAATTGTTACACTCGAGTTGGTTTAGGTCTGGCCTAGTTCTAGCAGCTTCTCAGATTAATATCATATTACTCCTAATCCTAACCGGTGCATCTATTGGTCTTCATTGCATATGTCTAAACCACCCAAGACGATTTTTTCGCATCTTATTCTCAATTGGTGCCCCCTTCAACTTCCCACGAATATGATCATTTCTTATTGCAAGGGCAACTTAAAGAAGTTTTTCTCCTCCTTTAGATAATGAGTGCGCTAAAGATAGTATTGGTATTCTAAAGTTTTGGTTTGTGGCAACAACTCCCTAGGCAGATGGCTAAAATTCTAATAGTGAAACTTTGAAATCAACTTACAGCAAGGGGGGATCATTTTAGATGTAAAGCACCACTGGTGTAAATACCATTAACCATGCAAGTAGGACATTAAGGTGTATAATCTCAAGCAAAAGTAAAGGTTTGTTCATGTAGGTTTTAGAAGCTTTAGGCTTTTCTGGTGCATTAGCTTAACGAAAAGAAAGTGGTTAACATAAACGTTACATTATCCATAAAGGAACAATCTCCACTATCTAAAAGTAATTAGTTATAGGGATGTCACAAGAATACTCTCATTGTTGATGACTTCCTAAAATAAATTAATTATAGGAATGTCTACTATGTAAAAGGGAAGGAATAAAAAAAGAACACAATCTAACACCATTTTAATGTGAGTGCCATCTTTTTGTGCACAAGATGAACTCATGAGACTTTCTCACAATCAACTAAACTATAATCTTCCTGAACTTAGCAAAGTTTAAATTTTAAACAAGTCAGATGAAGAAAACCATACCAGAATTTGTAGTAGAATGCTGGAAGAAAACATAAAAGCAAGGCCGGCGAGCCTGCATATTGCCAAACATTCAGCAAGACAATTTCATTTTATCACAAAAGAAAAAGAGTAAAATCATTGTTTGAAATCTTTGACTTACACTATAGAGGTCAATCGGTATATGTAGATTCCCAAGAACGCATCCGTGCCAATGTGGAAGGAAAAAAAAAAGGCAAACAAATTAAACCAGTGGAGGAGGGGTAAATCAGTTACGTAGCAAATGCAAGTAGTTAAGATTACATAACCGATATAAGTGCAGTGTAATAGAGATCTTTATCTGATTATTTAGTAGAGATGTACCACTACAGGCATCGTAACATTAACACACAAAAAGGCCAGAAAGTGTGTAACACATCAATAAGTTAGAAAATAGAAAGAGTAACAGATTCTCTTCCTTTTATTAAAAAAAAAAATCTGTTCGCGTAGTCATCATCGCATCTAAGCCTTCACCCATACGAATGGGATCCATCACAAGAAAGCTACACCAAAGAACTTACAAAGTTTTATGAACGGATGTCAACTCTCTATGTTTGAGCCAAATTTCTAGCCAAGGTAATAATGAACAAGAGGGTCATTGCCGTAAAACCTAGAAGCTATTTGGTGGGTTCTTATACCGATTTCCGGGCAAAAATAACCGGGAGGTACTTTTTTCTAAAATGTTTCCAGGCCTTAAATATAGATTTGGCTCCTTTTAAACTTATTCTTATTTAGGTCAGTTGGTAAAATAGTCAAGGGTAGTTTCTAGGTAATAAACCCTAGTCAAAGAGACCCATACTAATTTTCCAAGCAAGGAAACCTACTGCCAAGGGTTACTACTTTGGCGATGGTTGTATGGACACTCCAAAATCGGTGTTATGACCGTGTGGCACCCAACACACGTGTTGGACACAAGGCACATAAACTTGAAAATACAGTAGGACACACCCAACAATAGGTTACTAAAGTGGTGGATTGGGGGGGTTGTGGTGTTAAAAGAAATGTTAAAATCCAACAATTAATTATTCAGTAGTTTGTACATAAATTTAAATCTTCAAAATAACTGAAGTTCTACTGCAAATTATCAACAACCACTCGATCACACTCCAAATCTCAAATTTTCTAAGCCAATTTGGGAACAGAAAACCCTAGAATCGCCGCATCCTTGACTAGTTTAGCTACATCTCTTTTCTGATCAGAGCAACCGCAACGCAACTAGGCACGCACAAGAAATCATCTGCGACCGAATCAGAAACTAACGGTTCTGAAATTTCACAAGAGCCCTTGAAAGGAAAAAGTAATTACGAGACGAGATCTGCACGGGTCGTATCTGCAATTTTGAGGAATAGGAAGGGGGGGAAATGAGAAAGGGTACCTTCCACTGTCATCGCCATCTCCGCGTAACACCCGAAGGGGGGAAGAGAGACGCAGCGCGAGGTGGAGAGGAAGAATAAGAATAAATGACTTTTGTTTATCTAAATAAAATTAGGCCAGGAAAACGAATCTTTAGGGACACGTGTCTAGCACCTGTTCAATCTGGTCTGGACTGGACTTGTGAAATTTATTATTTTAACATGTTCCATGTTAGGAAGGTTGTTTAGACCCTAAGGACCCGGACCACCAATGGGCCCAATCCGGTTCTCTCCAAACCGAACCGAGCCCGAACCGGATTTTGGTCGGATGGTTTCTGGTCCATAATGAGTAGAGAGAGAATTTACGAAATACAATACAACTTCTATACTTTAATACAAAATAAATTAATTATTTCAGTTAATAATATTTTCAGTCAATTTCGACTTAAAAATAATATATTAAATTAATAATTCAATAAATTTATATAAAAATATATTATAAAAAAAGGTTTATTTAAATTAATATTTTCTTAATGTTAGTGTTTATGATTCTAGGTCTTCCTACTCGATCAATGTTTATTTTTTCATAAAATCTATATGATACATTAATAATACAATCTATTTTGAAAAAAAAAAATTATAAATTTTATTTTGCTAGATAAATATATAATATTATCATTTAGTATAGAACTTTGGTAGTTTCACTTGATTTAAATGTTCATAAAATAATATAATATAAAATATATATATATATATATATATATATATATATATATATATATATATATATATATATATATATATATATATATATATATATATATATATATACACACGATGGTGCACGAGGGACGACTTGGCGATCGGCGCGCTGACCTAGGGTTTGGCCAGGGGCCGCCCCCACGACCGCCGGACCCCCTGGCCGGCGGTAGGCGTGCCCTGGGCAAGCAGAGCGGCCCCCCTCCCGGCGCTGGGGGGGGGGAGCCAGAACGGGGGGGGGGGGGTCAGGCGGAACCCCCACGCGCGCGCGTGCGGCAGCGCTTCCCCCGACGGCTGAAGGGGGCGCGGGAGATGGTGCACAAGGGGCGACTTGGCGATCGGCGCGCTGACCTAGGGTTTGGCCAGGGGCCGCCCCCACGACCCCCGGACCCCCTGGCCGGCGGTAGGCGTGCCCTGGGCAAGCAGAGCGGCCCCCCTCCCGGCGCTGGGGGGAGGGGCGGGAGCCAGAACGGGGGGGTCAGGCGGACCCCCCCACACGCGCGCGTGCGGCAGCACTTCCCCCGACGGCTGGAGGGGGCGCGGGAGCACGGGAGGGGGGGGGTCGGGCGGACCCCCCGGTGGTGTCGACGACCCCCCCCAGGCGGCGGAGGGGGGGGGCTCTTCGGGGAAGGGGCCGGACCTCCCGGGGAAGGGGTCGAGTGTTTTGGATCCGAACTTCGTTTTCGGAGCGGGGTCCGGATCCCTGGGGAGTCAGTCGGAGGGAGGAGGGTGGACGACGGTTACGCGCCGTCGGGTGGCAAAAATCGGGGGAAAGACGAGTTGTCACGCCCCAGAACCAGAATACTGGAGAGCGAGGGCAGACATAGCCAACTACGTATATTGAAATGGAAACCACCTCGATATACGATCACGGCTGTCTAGAAATATGAGGGTTTACTACAAGCCAACAGTCTCTTATGGTCATGAACAAGCCTAATGTCTCAATCACAAGCAAGTAAGTAAGGTCGCAAGATGTATGATCATTAAATATACAATAATAAGGCGTCCCAAATATTACATATTCAGCTGATCATGAAGCTAGTCGTACAAAATGCGGGGACTAGCAAGAGTTAAGTCATACATGATCAACCCTAGAATTTGTTAATCATGTTTACAGTCCGTAGGCAGACAGTAAGTAAAAGTGCATCGAGCTAACAGGTGCTCGTCGGCTAAACGCCTCAAAAGAATAGTTTTACAATAGAGTGAGCGAACAAAATAGAAAACCCACTCGTAGCCCGGGTTCCTTCTAGTCGCCACCATTGGGCTGGAAGTTTGGTAGATCCTCGGGAGCTGCTCCGAAATCTGGCCACACAAACCAGCTGGGTCAACCCCAGAAAGAGCAAGTGCCACAAGGGGGCCACGAAATAAGAACAAAAGCCAGCAATTAGCACAAGAAAATTAACATTAAAACTAGAATTTAAGAAAACATGGCAGGGTGATATACGACGAGATAACCATGGAACTATTCCGATAGCCAGGTTACAACCCGTAAACCAAACAAGGACCGGGGTTGTAACCCTTCATCTGAACAGAACTTGGTTTCCCACCATTTATCGACAAGATAATAATGCAAGAAATCAAGACAGGGAGCAATCTTGTACTGGACCAAGACATGGCTAAACTGGTTATACCTCATTCAATCAATCACGGCCAAGCAGATACTACGGCTTACTACTTTAACTAACTAGGGTTATCACATGCCTAATTACTAACAAGATGCAGTGAGATTATTCCACAGCCACAAGCCCTGCAGACCATCCAGGTTATCCAGGTCGAAAATTAGGGGTTGAATTCAGGTGGGTACATTGCCCGGGAGACAAATGTACCCTTAGGTGACTTAGAGGGTGCAACACGCGACGGTGTACTAGAAATGTGCCCTACTCGACGGCAGGCTACAGATCCCAAGAGCGTCCAGGTAACGGGATTGCCTGTAGCTGTGTCATCTCTTCATGACTACTGTGTTATTCTAGTTATTAACCATAATCCATTTTAGTAGGTACTCCTGACCGTGGTACTCAGGAGTCCCATCCTAGACATGTGCAAGACAGGACAAGTGGATTTAACAAGCAAGCAAGAAAGAACTACCACGGTGTCAAGGCAGGTCAAGTTAAGTTAGCCGTCGCAACAGCATTAAGATAAATCATGTCAGGGTACTTGTCAGGAGTGCGCCACGACGGGCCACTATCATGTCAGGTTGGTCATGTCAGGAGTGCACCACTATGGGTCACTGTCGTGTTATGCTAGTTCCTTGTCATACCATGCCATGTACAATAGTCATTCCAAACATATTAAGTAAAATCAAGTTCATGACAAAAGGCATAAGGATATAAAATGGGCGTAAAATATCTAATAAAATATCAATATACAGGGCTATAGAAGATCCCAGCTTAAAGAAATAAAACCAAAACTCCAAGAGCCAATGGGTTAAGCAAGGGGTTCAGGGTGCAGCGTACGCACAAGACACGCACGCAGGAGAGCTGCGTATGCGAAAAGTCACGCACGCAGGAGAGCAGCGTATGCGAAAAGTCACGCACGCAGGAGAGCTGCGTATGCGAAAAGTCACGCACGCAGAGAGCAGCGTACGCGAAAAGTCACACACGCAGATAGCTGCGTACGCAAAAAGTCACGCACGCAGGAGAGCAGCGTACGCGAAAAGTCACGCACGCAGAGAGCAGCGTACGCGAAAAGTCACGCACGCAGAGAGCTGCGTACGCGAAAAGTCACGCACGCAGGAGAGCAGCGTACGCGAAAAGTCACGCACGCTGAGAGCTGCGTAAGCGAAAAGTCACGCACGCAGAGAGCAGCGTACGCGAAAAGTCACGCACGCAGAGAGCTGCGTACGCGAAAAGTCACGCACGCAGGAGAGCAGCGTACGCGAAAAGTCACGCATGCAGAGAGCTGCGTATGCGAAAAGTCACGCACGCAGAGAGCAGCGTACGCGAAAAGTCACGCACGCAAGAGAGCTGCGTATGCACAAAAGCACGCACGCAGGGAGCTGCGTACGCGTAAAAACACGCACGCAGGGGAAAGGATCTTCTTCTCCATGGCTGAGAAGAAGCTCTCATGGCTCCCAAAACTTCAAAGCATCACAACTTGGCCATCCGAACTCCAAATCAGGATTTCCAAAGTTCCAACCAGGGTGGAATTGAACTCTCTTCCACATGGAAACATCAAAACCCATAGAAATCCAACTTAAGTAGATCAAAACCATGCAAAACCGAAAATAGGGAAAACTTAGATCTAGAACAATGGAGACTCCAAATTACAAAATGCTAAGTTCTAATGTTGATCACCATGTCCTAATCTAGCAAATGGACAAATAAAAGAGGGTTCTCATGTGGTGGCAAGGTGCACTTGCCTATGGGTGTGTGTAGAGGAAGGAGAAGAGTGTTGTGTAGAGGAAAGAGAAGAAGAAATTAATGGAGGTTTATGAGGAGAGAGAAAAAGTTGGTAGAGTTTTAAAGAGGGTGGGATGTGGTGTGTTGAGGATAGAGCATAGGCTAAGGTGTTCCAATACACATTAAACCAAACCAAACCAACCCAATCCAATTAAAATCGAGCCATGACAAAAACCAAAATGCGAGAAATACAGAAATTCCACAAGTTGAGAAAAATAAAAAAAATACATGCCAAAATCTAGATACGAGTATAAATACGAAATACGGAAAATACGGGAAATGAGGGTGACACGAGTGGCGGACAGGGTCAGGCTCGGGATCGCCATCCCGAAATTCGACAGAACGAGACAGAGTCTCGGCCCAGCCGGGGTTCTGGGGTGTCTGCTGGGCGATCGATGGGTTGGCGGCCGAAGGCGACCGCGGCGGCTAAGGGGAAGAGTAAGGTAGTGGATCTGGATGTTCAGGGACCTGGGACTTCCCGCCCGGTGATTGCCCAAAGGCCTATTGGGCGCCCCCTCGGCCTGCTGGACGGTCCTGGGCCGAGATTTGCAAACCGGTGGGACCGAAATCCTCCACATCGATGGAGTACGTCCCGCCGATCAAGGTTGGGAGGGGTTACCGGGTGGTGTTTCCTGCGGAGGAGATCCAGCAGGTGACAACTTACTGGAAAAATACTCCCGTTCTGTATGTCTTGGGCAACAAGCCTTTCTATGGGCAGATCCGGGGCTATGTGTCACGCCCCAGAACCAGAATACTGGAGAACGGGGGAATGACTCAGTCAGCTACGTATTACGGGTAGATGAATACCGTATAATACGATCAATGCTGTCTACAAGACGAGGGGGTGCATACTACATGAAAGTCTCTCTATGGTTACTTCACATCTATTGTCTCAATCATTCAAACAAGAAACAAAAATAGAGAACATATAGGATAAAGCAGTAAGGCGTCCTAAATGCTTAGTCAAAATGTTCTTTGATATCTGGCTTTACAAAACATAGCCAGATGATGTGGCAAGGCATACACAATCGTTATCAGCTGCAGCCTGACTTAGTTATAATTATGTAAAAGTGAGTACAAGACGATCCGACTAACATGTCGGTGCCAAATGGCAATGTATAAAGTAGATAACAAAACGAGCGGGGAAGTAAGAAACCCACTCGAGTCCTCCTGCGATCATCCCTCTAGTATTGACCATCTTGGAGGTAGAAGTAAGCTGAGTCCTCGGGAACCGGCTCTAAATCTGGCCATGCAAAACCAGAGAGGTTAGACCTCTAATAGCAAGTCTACAACGATATGCGCAACTCTACAATGATACCCGTGCGGCTAGGTTGTAGGTCTTACATAGCGTAATGCAACAATCAAATCTAACCATAAAATAATCATGCCTTGACCATAAAGTACACATGCTGCTTTTGTAGAAAAATAAATAAATAAAAAATTAATTAGATTGAAGCATGCATGTGTCTGTATGCCGAGGTTCGGGATTAGCCAGTCGATTACAATAGTTCATAGTTAATATGAACGTGTCTCATTCATTCAATTCAATAAGACGACTAACCAGTCTCTCAGTTCCAACTAGGAACACATGATCAATTATTAGTAAAATTACCCATCAATGTTAATTCGTGCCAAGGCATGAAAGTCAACTATTATAGAGAAAATAGAAACACCAAGGTTAGATTACGCCAAGGTTGGTCTATGCCCAAGTCAGGCTACGCTCAAGTCAGGTACGACTCCTTACTATCCAAGCCAGCGTACGCTAGTCATATGCTTCCAAAAGGCAGCGTATGAACTCCATACGACTCCTTACTATCCAAGACAGCTTACGCAAGTCATACGCTTCCAAAAGGCAGCGTATGAACTCCATAGGACTCCTTACTATCCAAGCCAGCGTACGCAAGTCATATGCTTCCAAAAGGCAGCGTATGAACTCCATACGACTCCTTACTATCCAAGCCAGCGTACGCAAGTCATACGCTTCCAAAAGGCAGCGTATGAACTCCATACGACTCCTTACTATCCAAGCCAGCGTATGCAAGTCATACGCTTCCAAAAGGCAGCGTATGAACTCCATACGACTCCTTACTATCCAAGCCAGCGTACGCTCAGGTCAAGCTACGCTCAGGTCAAGCTACGCTCAAGTCAGCATACGCTCAGGTCAAGCTACGCTCAAGTCAGCGTACGCTCAGGTCAAGCTACGCTCAAGTCAGAGAGGCAGCGTATGGACTCCATACGACTCCTCATCAAGGCAGCGTATGCAAGACATACGCCTCCAAAAGGCAGCGTATGGGTCAGACTGCGCTGCGCTAAAGAGCGCGTGCAGCTCAGTGGCGCAAGCTAAAAAGCTCGCGTACACTGCTCACTGTCTTCTCCAAATCAGCAAGAACTCCATGGTTTGAACCCAAAGCTTCAAAAGTCCATAACTTGGTCAAAATAAGTCCAAATCCAACTTTTCAAAGGTCAAAATTGGGTAGAATAAAATTCTCTACAATATGGAACCATAAAATCTTGAAAACAAAGAAGTTTGATAGATTAAAACTACCAAAATCCGAAAATAACTCATTTCTAGATCTACAAAATTAAGGCTTCGAAATAAAAAATGCCAAGTTCTAAACTCTCTTAGGATCATGAGAGGAAGATAAATGAACTATAAAAACATGGGTTCTCATGGGAAGCAAGTTGTACTTGCCTACGGTTTGGTAGGTGGAGGGAGTGATGAGAAAGAAGAAGAGTGATGGTGAAGGAAAAATAATGAAGAGAGAGAAATGAGGGGGGGTTGGCTTTAAATGAAAAGGTGGTGGTAGGTGGGGGTGTTAGGTTTGGTTCATGATGAACCAACTAACTAAACCAAACCAAGCCGAACCCAAAGTCTAGCTAAAGCAGAGAAATAAAAGCAGAAAGTAAAATACAGATAATTAATTAACATGAATTTAAAGGAATTTAAATACAGAATAATACATAATAAATATTAAATAAATACATTTGAGGAGTACATATATAAAATACGCATTCTGGGAACGGGGAGTGACACTATGCAGTGCGAGTCTGGAAGCCGAAGGGGAGTATGGAGTTCTATGCTCGTGAGAACGGCTTCTATTATGTGAAGTTTGGGCTGGCGGAGGATGTCGCTAGGATCCTTCAAGGCGGCCCCTGGACGTTTGACGGCCGACTGATCATTCTCAAGGAGTGGACTCCAGAGCTGCGATGCGAGAGGGAAGTTCTGAATGCCATCCCAGTATGGATCCGATTCTTCGAGTTCCCGGTTGGGTTTTGGAGCATTCCCCTGTTAATGCGTCTTGCAAGTCTGGTGGGCACCCCGATCAAGGCGGATGAGGCTACTACCTTTCGGACGAGGTTGATGTACGCGAGGATCTTTGTGGAGATTCGAGCAGGGGGGAGCTCCCGAAGATGGTGGAGTATGAACTCCCTTCTGGGGAGGTGCTTACCCAGAAGGTGGAGTATGAATGGGTCCCGCCTACCTGCTCTCGCTGCTCCTGTTTTGGACATCTGGTCAGTACTTGCTTAGAGGCTGGCACTCCGGTGGAGCATTGTATCCCTCCTAGTGAGGTCCCCGACGCCCCTTGTGATATGGATTTCAGAGATGATAGTGGAGCGGTGGTCGTGGAGGAGGAGGTTACTAATCAAGGGAGTGATGTCGGTTTGAGCCTCGTTGTATCTACCCAACTTGCTCCTACGGGTGGGGTGGTATCCACTGGCCAGGGGCCGAGTAGTATAGTTACCAGAAGCATGGTGGCAACGGAGACTGAGGCACGTGGAGATGGCGGTTCGTCTGGAGAGCAGGTTTACTGTAGGAAGAGACGTGCGGTCGGCCTGCTGCGTGATGGCCCCGCCATGGTGGAGGAACGTACCACAGACAGAGAGGAGGTGGTGTGTGTCGCCAATCCTACCTGGGCGTTGGTGTTATCTCAGGACGTCCCCCATCAGACGGTTCCGACTGGCATGGATGAGGATCCTTTAGCGACGGATGCGGCTCCTTCCCCAGGTACTGTTTCGGGAGTTTCTCAGGGGGCCCCTACCTCTCATTAATTAATGGCCATTATCGCCTGGAATGTGAGGGGGGCGTGTTCGCTAGGAAGGTGGAGAGAGATATGTGGGGTGCTCCATAGAGAGAAGTGTGACATTTCTGTTATTTTTAGAATCCAAGATCAAAGGGGAGAAGACCCTTACTCGGCGGACCCCTTCTCATTGGGCCCAGCTGCACAACCTGACCCTTTGTGACATGGCCAGGATTTGGGTGCGCTGGAACTCGAAGAGTTGGGATGGTGACTTGATATTGATGACGGAGCAGTTGATTGCCATCTCCTTCGTGAACAAGGGTGGCTTTCGGTTCTTATTGGGGGCGGTCTACGGCTACAATGACAGAAGGAGAAGGGAGTCTCTTTGGAGGGACATCTCTCGTGTTTCCGATGTTGCTGAGTCGTCGTGTATCCTCTGCTCTTGATCGGGGACTTCAACGCTCTTATGCATCATGGGGAGAAGCTGGGTGGTCGTCCGGTTCCAGATTCTATACTTTATGATTTTCAGAGATGCCTCCTGATTGCAGGACTGCGGGAGCTGTCTCGATCAGGCTTCATCTGGACTTGGCACAACAAAGCAACTCACGGCAGGGTTGCTTGTCAGCTTGATCGAGCTCTGGGCAACGGGGAGTGGTTCCGGCACTTCTCCAACACTTCGGCTGAGGGTCTGGCAGCTGGGACTAGCGACCACTCTCCTATCCGGGTCGGCTTCACGGCTCGGTCTCTGGGAAAGTCTCGCCCGTTCAGATATAACAACAGTGGGTATCTTTCTGAGGGCTACCTGGAGGCTGTTACGGAGGGACTTACTAGCGGGCACGAGGGGACGGCCCAATTCCGCTTGGTTCGTCGTCTCAAGGCCACGAAGAGAGCCCTTAGGAGTTGGGTGAAGGGGTTGCCCAAGTCCACCTTAGAAGATAAGGAGGTGGAGTTGCGAACCCTGCAGCAAGATATGCAAGCTGACATGCTGAATGGGAACCTGGCAGCTAGAGAGAAGGAGCTGGTCGGTGAAGTCAACATCCTGAGGCTGCAGAAGGAGATTAGCTCGGCTCAGCGAGCCAAATGTTCCTGGCTGAAGGATGACGACCGTTGCTCCAAGTTCTTTTACGATGTTATCAGGACCCGGCAGAATAGGAATCACATCTCCCAGCTGCTTGATGCTGATGGCAATCTGGTGGGAACGCCGGCTGAGATCCAGGGCGAGACTGTCAGGTACTACTCTGAGTTATATTTCCAGACTGACTACCTTTCCGTGTTCCCAGAGGTTGTTACGAAGAGATTGGTGACCCCATTTGGGAATAGCATTCTTCTTGCCCTTGTCACATTGGAGGAGGTGGAATCTATTGTCAAGGCGGCGGATCCCAACAAAGCTCTTGGTCCAGATGGCTTCAGCAGTGGTTTCTTTAAACGCCATTGGGATACTCTGAAGCATCAGGTCGTGGAGGTGGTCCAGGAATTCTTCACCAAAAGGAAGCTTCTGAAGGAGCTTAATCATACTTTTCTGACCTTAGTGCCGAAGAAGGAGGGAGCGACAGCTTTGGCGGACTTCAGACCCATTGTGTGTTGTAATTATCTTTATAAGATAATTATGCACCTTATGTGCCGGCGGATGGAGAGGATCATGCAGGACTTGGTATCCCCGAATCAGGCTGCATTCATCAAGGGGAGATCGATCGCTGAGCACAGCCTCCTGGCACATGAGATGGTGAGGGGTTTCAGCAGACCGGGAGGGAAGAAAGCCTGTGTTAAACTGGACCTGAGGAAGGCATATGACATGGTCAATCGTGACTTCCTCTGTCATCTGATGTCTGCCATGGGATTCGCGGATCACTGGATTGAGATGATCAGGGAGTGCATTACGTCCCCTACTTTCTCTGTTCTCATCCATGGTATTCCTTATGGGTACTTCCAGAGCAACCGTGGTATCAGGCAAGGTGACCCATTGTCCCCTTGTCACGCCCCAGAACCAGAATACTGGAGAGCGGGGGCAGACATAGCCAGCTACGTATAATAAAATGGAATCCATCTCACCATACGGTCACGGCTGTCTAGATATGTGAGGGTTTATCTACAAGCCAACAGTCTCTTAAGGTCATAAATTATCCTATTGTCTCAATCTTAACCAACTAATAATAATCACAAGATATCAGATCACCAAATATACAATTGTAAGGCGTCCCAAACATTACATATCCAGATGATCATGAAGCTAGTCGTACAAAATGTAAGGACTAGCAAGAGTTAATTCATACATGATCAACCTCGAGTTGCCAATCATGATTACAGCCCGTAGGCAGACAGTAAATAAAGTTGCAAACGAGCTAACACTTGCTCGGCGGCTAAACGCCTCAAAAGAATATTTTTACAATAAGGTGGGCAAGACAAAAAGAAAACCCACTCTTGGCCCGGGTTCCGTCTAGTTGTCACCATCGGGCTGGAAAACAGGTAGATCTTTTGCTGCTGCTCCGGTATCTGGTTATACAAAATCAGCTGGGTCAGACCCCAGAAAGAGCAAGTGCCACAAAGGAGGCCACAAAATAAGAACCAAAGCCAGCAAATTAGCACAATAATATAATTACGTAATAAGAGACAGTAATTTAAGAAAAACATGATAGGTGAATATAAAAGACAATCTTGTACTGAATCGATAAAAGACAGAGCATATAGAAAAGTATGACAGGGTGATATACGATGAGATAACCATGGGACTATTCAGATAACCAGGTTATAACCCGTAAACCAAACAAGGACCGGGGTTGTAACCCTTCATCTGAACAGAACTTGGTTTCTCCCCACCATTTATCGGCAAGGTAAATATAAGAAATCTGGCCATGCAATTATTCATGATATAGAATTAAGATAAAGCACGAGTAAGCATGTCATGCCAGAAATTGTACAGGATCAGGACGAGACAAGGCTGGACTAGACTCCATCCAATCAATCACGGCCAAGCAATAATTACAGCTTGCTACTTTAACTAACTAGGGTTATCACAGGCCTAGTTACTAGCAAGATGCAATAAGAATTCCAAGTCCGGTTACCTGTTTGTTACTACCTGAGTGATCCCAGCAAGAAAAGGAAAAGATAGCAAGATATAGCAGACACACTGTAGTAAGATACATGTGTCCTAAGGTACCACACTCGACGTCGGGCTGGAAGTGCGCTCATCTTGACGGATAGCAACAAATCCTATGTATATGTATATATAAGGCCGGGACCAAAGGGGCAACAGGTAACTGGGAAATTCTCCATGAACTATAGTTAGATCTAGTCATTAGCCTAATCCATGTTCAGTGCGAATCCCTGACCGTGGAAAACCAGAGAGTCACGTCCTAGACATGATGCAAGACAAGACAAGTGGATTGCACAAGCAAGCAAGCAGGAACACCCACGGTGTCAAGTTGATTATACGAGTCAAGTTACAAGTTACAAGTCAAGTCAAGTCAGGAGTGCGCCGCCACGGGCCACTATCAAGTTATCAAGATAAATCATGTCAGGGTACTTGTCAGGAGTGCGCCACGACGGGCCACTATCATGTCAGGTTGGTCATGCCAGGAGTGCACTACTACGGGTCACTTGTCGTGTTATGCTAGTTCTTGTCATACCATGCCATGTACAATAGTCATTCCAAATGTATTAAGTAAAATCAAGTTCATGACAAAAGGCGTAAGGATATAAATGAGCGTAAAATATCTAATAAAATATCAATATATAGGACTATAGAAGAGCCAAGCTTAAGGAAAAATAAAACCAATACTCCAAGAGCCAATGGATTGCGCAAGGGGTCAGGGGGTTGGATTGTGCAGGAATGGTTGGCGCAGGCTGCGAAGTGCGCAGGCTTAGACTGCGCAGGCAATGGATGGCGCAGGATGCAGACTGCGCAGGGGTCAAGCGCGCAGGAACCGATGGCGCAGGGTTGGTTGCGCAATCGGGCAGCGGCCAGGCTGCGCAGTCAGCGACCAACGCTAAAGAGCGCGGCACGGGGAGGCTGCGCGGTTCAGTGCTGCGCTAAAGAGCGCGGACTGTAGATCTTCTTCTCCAGACCGAGAGGAACATCAAGAACACCCAAAAATTCAATCTTTCATATCTTAGTCAAATCAAAGCCAAATCTAGATTTTCAAAGTTCTAACTTGAGTAAAATTAAATTCTCTTCCACATGAAAGCATCAAAACCCACAAAAATCCACCAAAATAGATCAAAACCATGCAAATCCAAAAATAGTTAAAACCTAGATCTAGAACAATGGAGACTCCAAATCACAAAATGCCAAGTTCTAAAGTTAATATCCATGACCTAATCTAGCTAATGGACAAATAAAAAGTGGTTCTCATGTGGTGGCAAGGTGCACTTGCCTATGGGTGATGGTGTTGTGTAGAGGAAGAGGAAGAGGAAGAGGAAGAGGAAGAAGAATTAATGGAGGAAAGTAATAAAGAGAGAGAGAGAGTTAGGTGGGGATTTTAATAGGGGAGGATAAGTTGAGTATAGGGTGGAGGTTAGCTAAGGTGCTCCAATGCAAAATAAACCAAACCAAACCAACCTTCTCCATAACATAAAACCAAGCCAGGTAAAACCCAATTACGAGAAATCCAAAATCCGCAAGTCAAGTCAATTACAAGTACAGGCCAAAATTCGAGAAAATAAAATACAGGTCCGAAATACGTATACGTCTGATAAAATATGTATTCCGAATATGGGTGTTACAACTCTACCCACCTTAAAAGAATTCCGTCCTCGGAATTTAATCAAGGGGCTAGAGAGACACGGACAAGTTATACTATTCATATGCAAGCTATACTAAGCAGTCAATCAATCATGCAAGTAAGGATTCGAAGGCATGAGGCATAAGGAAGACATTATACCTCACGAGTCAAACAAGTCAGGATATCGCGATCGGATATCATCCTCACGCTCCCACGTTGACTCCCCCAAAGAGTGATGAATTCAAGCAACATGAACTAAACTGATAGTCTTGCGCTTGAGGTCTCTCTCTTTGGTCAAACAGGGACACGGGCCTTTCCTCATACGAAAAGTTTGGTACCAATAACCATTTTCGAATGATCTAGGATATGGCTCGGGCCCGGGATATACCGTTGTAATTAGGATACATGAAACATGGCATGTGTCCCGCATAACGACGGCAGAAAACAAGACAATAGGACACATATACCTCTCTGCCGATTCTGGATCTGGGCCTGGGCCAGGGCGAACTGCTGAGGCCTCTGTTGCTGGAAGGCCTGGGCCTGAGACGACAATGGACCTAGGAACGGAAGCTGCTGTGGTTGGTGAACTGGAGCTGGTTCTGGTGCTGGTCCCATAACCGAGGGACTAGTTACTGTCGACGATGATCTATTTCTGAACGGACAAGATCCTATCATGTGGTCCGGCGAACCACAAACCAAGCACAATCCCTGTGCTCTGCGGCACTCAGTAACAACATGCCCGGGCTTCCCGCAATGAGAACAACCGGTTGCGAAAGGCCGCTTCTGCTTCTGCTGTTGGGGATAGGTCGAGGCAGAATGCTGTAAGGAGGTAACCGAATCTGTCCTTGTAGCTCCAATGGTCAGGGCCCTAGCTGCTGGGGCCGGTGCTGAGGATTGGTTCAGCTGGTCGTGAGACCGCTTCCGACCTCCGGTCCGGTCCGCTATCCTTCGGGAAGTGTACTCATGCCTCCTCGCTGCTCGCAAGACGGCATCAAAAGTTCTGTGCTCGAACTGCTCTACTGCCAATATGATCTCCAAGTGGAGCCCTTGCTGAAATCGCTGTGCTCTGTCTAGCTCGGTTGCCACCAAGGTGGGAGTAAACCGACTCAACCTTGAAAACTCGGCCGCATATCTGTCGACCGTCCTGTTCATCTGCCTGAGATTACTAAACCTGGTCTGCAGGTCATACCTAGCCACTGCGTCGAAGTACTTGGTCTGAAACATATTACTGAATACCGCCTACATGACAGGCATACCCAAACTCGCTGCTTGCATAGCCCACCAGCTGCGGGCTAGATCTAGTAACTGCAGGCGCACCACAGCCACCTTCTCTGCTTCAGGGGTCCTGGCTGCCTCCAAGATAACTTCAATGTCCTGTAGCCAGGCATCTGCAGCAATAGCATCCTCGCTGCCGTCGAAGAAGGGAGGGTTCAGGCGCTTGAAATTGTTGACCGCACTATTCCCTCGAGGACCACTTCCGCTCATAGCTTCTTGTACGGCTTGCTGCAAGGCATCACCTCGACGGTCCTGAGACGCAAGCAACTCACGGATGAGTCCTATCAAGACCCCATCCTCTGACCCTGCTGGCTGAACTGGCTGGACTGGGGGCACTGGTTCTCCAGAAGGCATGGCTCGAGAGGCGGCTGCTGAGGACTGATCTTGATCTTCTTGCTGTTGCTGGGCTGCCGGCCGAACTTCTTCTGGCTGATCTGTAAAACCCCTCAAAATATTTTATTTTTTTATTTTATTTATATTTTGTTACAAAATTTTGTTATTCGTTAAATAAAATGCTTTTACCCTAATTGTTAAATTGAATATATATAGTTTAGAAAAAATATGTTATATATGTATATATATGCAAAGTTTGTGTGTGCATTGTATTATATAACCCTCACCCTTAACCCTAAGACTAAACTTAGGTTAACTCTAACATTAGACTCATTTAGATTTTTTCTAGATTATTTATATATATATACTTATATATATAAAGTATTACTAATCATCAGTTTTTATTATTGGAGTATATGTATTATATCTATACTTTTAGTTATGGTATTACAACTTGAGCAAAACCCAAATCCATTTCATTTATTCCAAATCCAACCTTAGCTCAGCCCATGGGCAAACTAACTAACCCTAACCTAGGCCCAACCCATTAGGAATTTCTAAGCCTTTGGATCTCATCCATGCATATATATCTAAGCAACTTCTCTCAAACCTAACCCTAATAATTTCCTCCACAAGCCTCCACCTCTTCCCATCCTCACTGCCACCCTATCCCTCTCTCTCTCCAATCCCGACCCCCCCTTCGGACTAAGCCCCGCCATCGGGCGACGAAAGCGCGCGCCCCGGCCTTCCGCGCGTGCAGCCGGCCCTCCCGCGCTCGCTGCAGCCGACCGGCCCCGATCCGGCGACCCCCCCTCGTCGGCGCGACCCCCTCGTCGGCGAGCCACCCCCCTGCGGCGTGGCGAGGTATTGCCCCGACCACCCACGTGTCCTCTGACACGTGTGATTAGGTTGCAATAATTAGGTTATTTGCATTGTTGAATATTCTGTGTAATTATATGGCTGTTTAATTATTTAATTAATGATTAATTGTTACTAATTAGCATCTAAATTATTAGCTAATGATTAGAGTCATTAGTGTAGACTCTATATTAATTATGTCAGATTTTTATATAATTTATTCGTAATTATTAACCATTTAACTGGTGGCATTAATGCAGTTTTTTGTGTAAATTCCACAGTATTATATATTCTGTTTTTGATTTTTAGAATTTAATTCATTAGGAATTACTTGTTATGATATATACATAATTTGTAGGTAATTATGTATTCTAATTACTGTTAAATTTTCAGGATTTAATAAATAGTTTAGATATTTTAATTATATTTTAAACTGTGGATTATTGTATCTAAATGACAGTTTAATTTCACTGTTTCGGATTTTTTATTAATTAATTCACTAAGAATTAATTAATGGTCTCTATACAAGACTTGTAAATAATATTTATATCTATTTACTGTAAAATTTTCAGAATAAAATAATTAAATTAGTTATTTATTTATATTTAATCAGTGTTAAATTATATTGTATATATATTTGGTTCACTACTAAGTTTTAATTTTTATTAAATATAAATTATTATGGTAATGTTCATAAATGTATAGTCACGGTTGGAGAAATGTTATTTTCTGTGAATTATGAATTTTCACAATTTATTAGTAAATTTTTAATATTTAATTCTAATTTCAATAGCTAAAATAGTAATTTTATATATTGAGTAGTTAAATGTTTTTAATTACTTATAATTAGGTAAATAATATTAAAAATATTATTTACAGTAGGTTTTCCTGGAAAAGTATTTTATAACCCAATTTAGATCTTTTTACTATTTATTAACTAGTATTTATAATTATTAGCACTAATCTAGTTATTAGATAGATATATATTAAATAAAGAAAATCCTATCTATGGTTTCTTTACAAATAATATATATCTATTATTTCTGTCATTATTTAGCTTATTAGACTAAAAATGATTTTTATGGATTTTTACAAATTTTGTTGGTATTATTAGGAATTTGTGAAGGCATGTGTTATTTAATTGATTAATTAATTATTTATAAGTAATTAATTAATTATTAAATATATATTAGTTGTATTAATAATTTCAGAATATAAAATTATAATAATAAGTACTTCATACTTATTATTGTATATTATTATTATTTATAATTATTGGTACTTATTAGCTAGTAATAATGGTTTGATATTAATTATTGATTAAATAGAAATTAAATGTATTGTTTAATTTGGCTAATTAGTAATTAATTATAGTTAATACTTATATAGGGTTATTTGCTTCGCGGGACTCGGACTCTATTTTGGACCCGGATACTCAGTTGCTGGACACAGGCAAGTACACCTTGCTTGACATTTACTATGCAGTATTTACATTTGACCAGTTATTACTATTGTGTGCACTCGTCTCCATTGATGACTACCTTGTATAGAGTTAGTATGAACTTGACACTGACTCAGACACGTATCACATATGAGTGAGTTGAGTGCAGAGGTTCTGTGTTGACTGGCCCTTAACATATGAACTTGAGTCTGTTAGCAGTTTGGTTTAGTTACATTATATTTACTATGACGTCTTGCAAATTGTTCGCACCGCGTATACGGTACGAGTACATTGGGTGGGGAGAGTCTACTAGTGGTGTATGAGAATTTCTGTTTCCAATGGACGCTGGATGCTCGTAGCCACTCGTTCCTCAAACCGTAGGACGCTTGGTGGCAGTTTCTTCTTCTTCTCCCCCTCTCATGTGCCACTAGAGATGTCTCGAGTGCATTTTCACATAGATGGTTAGAACACCTTATTGTCTTCTTGTATTTCCTGTCCTTGTTTGGTTAGGAAAATACTGGGTGGCATTCTTACTAGTTACTTTTACATTACTGCTTAGTTTATTCTTGCATGTCCTTTTCTGTGTATTTGTTATGTCCCTCTGAGGACCTGGTATCTTTTCCAGAGCTCGACGAGTACTCGTTCCCGGCTGATTACGGAGTAGAGGGACTTGTTGACGACGACTTTGAGGTGGAGCCGCAGCCTTGATCCTCTGGAGGCTAGCTACATCTTCAGACGTGGATTCCATTTCTAGTATTCTGTTTATTTCTTTTGCTACTTCATTTCATTCCAGATGTACTCATTTACTTTTAGTGGATTGTTCTCCTCTAGCCATAGTTGACATTTGGATTCTGTGGCACTGATGATTTTCCATTCAGTTATCTATTACATTATTTCATGGATGAGACTAGTTTACCTGCCTGTGATGTTACTTATTAGTTATACTTCAGCGTACTACAATCGAATCATAGTCCATTAAATTGGGTTTAGCTATGCTAGATTGTACAGCTGGCATGCCACGTGTTCCCAATCCGATTATTTGGAACTGGGGCGTGACATAATCAACATGAGTGATACCGCTGAAGCAATGACATCAGAAATATTAAGGAAGGACCAGGATAGAACAATGATGCAAACATGTTATCAAGTCAGGGATTCAAGGAGGTAAGAAGATACGAGTGGAGATCAAAGGCGAGTACAGATTGAGACATCTATCTGGTAAACCCTCACATTTCTTGATTGACAAGACCTGCATGGGCCACCACTTAAACCATGTCATGCCCCAGAACCAGAATACTGGAGAGCGGGGGCAGACATAGCCAGCTACGTATAATGAAATGGAATCCATCTCACCATACGGTCACGGCTGTCTAGATATGTGAGGGTTTATCTACAAGCCAACAGTCTCTTAAGGTCATAAATTATCCTATTGTCTCAATCTCAACCAACTAATAATAATCACAAGATATCAGATCACCAAATATACAATTGTAAGGCATCCCAAACATTACATATCCAGATGATCATGAAGCTAGTCGTACAAAATGTAAGGACTAGCAAGAGTTAAGTCATACATGATCAACCTCGAGTTGCCAATCATGATTACAGCCCGTAGGCAGACAGTAAATAAAGTTGCAAACGAGCTAACACTTGCTCGGCGGCTAAACGCCTCAAAAGAATATTTTTACAATAATGTGGGCAAGACAAAAAGAAAACCCACTCTTGGCCCGGGTTCCGTCTAGTTGTCACCATCGGGCTGGAAAACAGGTAGATCCTTTGCTGCTGCTCCGGTATCTGGTTATACAAAACCAGCTGGGTCAGACCCCAGAAAGAGCAAGTGCCACAAAGGAGGCCACAAAATAAGAACCAAAGCCAGCAAATTAGCACAATAATATAATTACGTAATAAGAGACAGTAATTTAAGAAAAACATGATAGGTGAATATAAAAGACAATCTTGTACTGAATCGATAAAAGACAGAGCATATAGAAAAGCATGACAGGGTGATATACGATGAGATAACCATGGGACTATTCAGATAACCAGGTTACAACCCGTAAACCAAACAAGGACCGGGGTTGTAACCCTTCGTCTGAACAGAACTTGGTTTCTCCCCACCATTTATCGGCAAGGTAAATATAAGAAATCTGGTCATGCAATTATTCATGATATAGAATTAAGATAAAGCACGAGTAAGCATGTCATGCCAGAAATTGTACAGGATCAGGACGAGACAAGGCTGGACTAGACTCCATCCAATCAATCACGGCCAAGCAATAATTACAGCTTGCTACTTTAACTAACTAGGGTTATCACAGGCCTAGTTACTAGCAAGATGCAATGAGAATTCCAAGTCCGGTTACCTGTTTGTTACTACCTGAGTGATCCCAGCAAGAAAAGGAAAATATAGCAAGATATAGCAGACACACTGTAGTAAGATACATGTGTCCTAAGGTACCACACTCGACGTCGGGCTGGAAGTGCGCTCATCTCGACGGATAGCAACAAATCCTATGTATATGTATATATAAGGCCGGGACCAAAGGGGCAACAGGTAACTGGGAAATTCTCCATGAACTATAGTTAGATCTAGTCATTAGCCTAATCCATGTTCAGTGCGAATCCCTGACCGTGGAAAACCAGGGAGTCACGTCCTAGACATGATGCAAGACAAGACAAGTGGATTGCACAAGCAAGCAAGCAGGAACACCCACGGTGTCAAGTTGATTATACGAGTCAAGTTACAAGTCAAGTCAAGTCAGGAGTGCGCCGCCACGGGCCACTATCAAGTTATCAAGATAAATCATGTCAGGGTACTTGTCAGGAGTGCGCCACGACGGGCCACTATCATGTCAGGTTGGTCATGCCAGGAGTGCACTACTACGGGTCACTTGTCGTGTTATGCTAGTTCCTTGTCATACCATGCCATGTACAATAGTCATTCCAAACATATCAAGTAAAATCAAGTTCATGACAAAAGGCGTAAGGATATAAAATGAGCGTAAAATATCTAATAAAATATCAATATATAGGACTATAGAAGAGCCAAGCTTAAGGAAAAATAAAACCAATACTCCAAGAGCCAATGGATTGCGCAAGGGGTCAGGGGGTTGGATTGTGCAGGAATGGTTGGCGCAGGCTGCGAAGTGCGCATGCTTAGACTGCGCAGGCAATGGATGGCGCAGGATGCAGACTGCGCAGGCAATGGATGGCGCAGGATGCAGACTGCGCAGGGGTCAAGCGCGCAGGAACCGATGGCGCAGGGTTGGTTGCGCAATCGGGCAGCGGCCAGGCTGCGCAGTCAGCGACCAACGCTAAAGACCGCGGCACGGGGAGGCTGCGCGGTTCAGTGCTGCGCTAAAGAGCGCGGACTGTAGATCTTCTTCTCCAGACCGAGAGGAACATCAAGAACACCCAAAAATTCAATCTTTCATATCTTAGTCAAATCAAAGCCAAATCTAGATTTTCAAAGTTCTAACTTGAGTAAAATTGAATTCTCTTCCAAATGGAAGCATCAAAACCCACAAAAATCCAACCAAAATAGATCAAAACTATGTAAATCCGAAAATAGTTAAAACCTAGATCTAGAACAATGGAGACTCCAAATCACAAAATGCCAAGTTCTAAAGTTAATCTCCATGACCTAATCTAGCTAATGGACAAATAAAAAGTGGTTCTCATGTGGTGGCAAGGTGTACTTGCCTATGGGTGATGGTGTTGTGTAGAGGAAGAGGAAGAGGAAGAGGAAGAAGAATTAATGGAGGAAAGTAATGAAGAGAGAGAGAGTTAGGTGGGGATTTTAATAGGGGAGGATAAATTGAGTGTAGGGTGGAGGTTAGCTAAGGTGCTCCAATGCAAAATAAACCAAACCAAACCAACCTTCTCCACAACATAAAACCAAGCCAGGTAAAACCCAATTACGAGAAATCCAAAATCCGCAAGTCAAGTCAATTACAAGTACATGCCAAAATTCGAGAAAATAAAATACAGGTCCGAAATACGTATACGCCTGATAAAATACGTATTCCGAATATGAGTGTTACACCCCTTACCTGTTCACGCTAGTTATGGAGTACTTTACTTGTTTGATGGATCGGGCAGTACACCGTGGTCGACTGGTTCCTCTGTTTCGGAGGATGGTTCCCCCAGTTACTCATCTTATTTATGCTGATGACCTGCTAGTCTTTATCCAGCCTTCGCCGGTGGGGCTACAGACGCTTGCGACTATTATGGAAGACTTGCAGGAATTTTCGGGTCTCCAGTTGAACAGGGATAAGAGTAGGGTCTACTTCAGCTCCCTGTGCACCCGGAAGGAGGAGAGGGCTGAGGTGCTGGGTATCGCAAGGAGTGATCTTCCGGTGCGGTACCTCGGGGTGCCTCTCACAGTCAATTATGCTCGGGATCAGGATTGCACGAGTCTGGTGGAGTATGTCCAGAGGCGAGTTGAGGGTTGGCAAGCAGCAGGTCTGTCCTTTGGCGGGCGCATCGAGTTGGTCAGATCGGTGATCTCGACTGTGGCCCACTTTTGGCTGCAGTCCATCCTCCTACCTGTGGCCACTATCCGGCGTGTGGAGCGATTATGTGCCGACTTCATCTGGAGGGGGGGTATGCATGCGATCTCCTGGGACCAGCTTTGTCGTCCCAGGAAGGAGGGAGGGGTGGGGCTCCGCCCGCTGCTGGTGATCAGGGAGGCCTCTGCGCTTAAGCTGGCCTGGAGATTTATCAGCAGGAGATCTCTCTGGGCGGACTGGATGCACAGTAGATACGTGAAGCAGGGTAGTTTTTGGACGTGCTCTTCTGACAACAACCACTCAGTCACGTTCAAGAACATCTTGAGACACAGGGGGGTGCTCAAGTCTGCTATTCGGAGGGTCATGAAGGACGGGTCGGACACGGACCTCTGGCTAGACCCTTGGATAGATCGGCGGTCGCTGTTGGACATCAGAGGAGCCCCGACTTATCAGGAGGATAGACGGGGCCTGACATGCAGGCGCATCATTCGTGATGGGGAGTGGCGACCTGATTCGTATCGGTTCACCGAGGAGCTGGGTGGGAGCATTTCATCTATTGCCATTGATCCGACGCTGCCTGCGGATCGGTGGATTTGGGAGCCGACAGGAGCACCTACCGGGACGGGGGAGTTCCAATTCCGTAGCTGCTACAACCTTATCCGGCGAGCTTTCCCGTTGTGTTCTGATTACGAGTTCGTTTGGTGCAAGGGTCTGGCCAGGAAGATGCAGTTGTGTGTCTACAAGCTTCTACTGGGCCGCCTCTTGACTAGAGATCGCCTGAGGTCGTTTGGGGTGCCGGTTCCTGATCCCACATGTATGCTGTGCGGGTTAGAGCCTGAATCTATAAAGCATATCTTCTTCGAGTGCACGCTGGCTTGGCAGATATGGTCGGAGCAGATTCGGTTATTGGGAGTGAGTGCCTCCGGAAAATGTGTAGGGGACATCATCTCGGAGATCCGAGATAGCAGGGGTAGGGGGCCGGACTGGTTCCGAACAGCCAGAGTTCGTCTGGCTGCTGCGGTTTGGCACGTATGGCGGGAGCGAAACCGTCGGATATTTGAGGGGCTGGGCACCCCCCCAGTTGGTATTCTCCATAACATTAAGTATGATGTAAAGGCTATGGAGAATTGATGAGAGTTGAGTGGGAGTCCCACTCTGTTTGTATGTGGTAAGATTATGGCTTTTCATTTGGAATAAAATTCACCTTATTTCAAAATATATATATATATATTATAAATTTATAAATTTTACTTATGAAATAAATACATAAAATATTATTTCGTATGTTAAATTTTTTGGTACAAGACTATTAATTTATAGATGTTTAACTAAGACTATTAATTTATAGATGTCTAACCAAGGCTATTAATTTATTACTTATCAAGTTTTTGTTACTCCGTTCGTCTATTCAGTATAACCATACTGGCCAAGAGCAGGGTTCGCGACAAAAACAGAAATTATTGAGCTGCTTGCTTGGGATATTCCTGGCAAGACCATGACAGCAGCGACAAAAACTGAAACAACAAAAATTAGAGCAGACATCTTACAAATTTTGAGTATGCAAAATGCAGCAGTCTCCTATACGTACCCAGATACACACACAATATCATACTGCCGAATTATACTGATACAACATCCGGGACATGGGACACGGGACACGGGGCACGGGACACGCAGGCTCCTTGTTAGCTTGGTTCAAATTCGAAGGCGATCGTCTTAAAATGCTCAATATCAAATTATTAGATGCCAGCCACCAGCAATGATTCTAGTGGCCTCAGGCATATGGAACAGACCCACCTGGAACACGAATCCCTTCCCATTTCAGCTATGCAACCTGATCTGCCTAGTATGGACGAATTTCAACTTCTTCAGCTCCCTTCTCCTCTTTCTGGCCTCAGCAGCAGCAGCAGCAGCTAGATCAATTGATGCTTCGTGCGACTGGACAAATGTCACCTGCCCTCTTTCTGGAACTGGAATCTCCATCTCCTCAACTTTGGCATCTACTAGTAGCCCGCCTTCACCAGATGAACTGGGATTCGGAACCACATATGCAGGCAAACATGTCGCTACATCTTGATCACGTTCATCGCATTCAACTGGCAACTCTTCAAGGTTGATACCAGTAGTTGTTCGCTCCTCGATGCATGTTGTTGCTGTCAAAGGAACACCTGGCTTGCTTCTTTCATGTATACAGTCTGCATTTGTCCGAGTCCGACAGCACTGTGTTATAGAATCTGCATCCTGATCATTGTGCGAATGAGAAGATGGCCGACCGTTTTGAGACGTATGATGATGTAACGGATAGAACCACGCATCATGTGCTGGCACATATAAGTTTGCCACTGGACTAGCTTGACAAGGATTTCCTTCCTCGTAGCATCCAGTAGTCTCTGATGAAACAAGTACAGGCTGCGAAGATCGTACATACGGTGTGAAAGCTGGCTTGCTGGAAGTCAACAAGGAGAGCTCGGTTGATGGAGATGTCTCCAATTGAGAGGAATTAATTTCTACTCCCACCTCAACCTCCCGTTTAGTTGTCTTAGCCATCTGCAAGTTTATGAATTCCTTTCAAGAAATCAAAATCGTCTTCGACATTACTACGAATGTGACAAAACAGGGTATATGTTGCGTAAAATCATCTGAAGGCCATAATCATATAGGTTGTAAAGACCTCACTTGCTTTTTCAATTCTTTGTTTCTGTCCTTCAAGGAGACGTATTCTTTCATTATGAGCTCCTTTTCCTGCTTCCAAAACAAATTCATAATTACTGAGCTATTTTTTATAATGACCAGGTAGTTATTCCAGTTTCAGAAGAAAAGAGAAATGCAAGTGTCTTCTCTATTATGAAACTGCAATACTACCCTCAAATATCACCAAGAATCAAAGAGGGCCATCACAATGTCACTAATTGCAGCTACGGTATTATCTATAAATGAAAGAATAGCACTGATCATACCCTCTTCATATTCTCATTGTCCAATGACAGATCAGCAACCCTTTTAGTCAGCTCCTCTCGAACGGCCTGAATACATAGAAGAGATTAAAGCCTTAAAATGGAACTGTGTACAAGAGACGACCGTCGTAAAACACTATCACAGAAATACTTCTATGCTCTGGAGATGATTTAAATGCTTCTCACTTCATAGCAATAGGTACAAGGAGAAGAGGGAAGGACTCAGGTTACCTGTCTCCGCCGAATTGTCTGCCTAGCTGACTCTCTATTGGCTAGCACCCTGCGTATTCTCCTTGCTTCTTTCTCAGCCTATGAAGTAAGATATGAATCTGCGACTCGAGATCCAATTTTAAAGGACATAACATTGATACCTCGGTCATATTCTGCTTCGTACGACGAGCAAAAGACGACATCTGGCTAATGGGACAGCTGACATTCGATGTAGACAATTCAGAGTTCTGTTCAACCTTTACTCTTTCTTCCTCTACAGCTGCACTAACTTCACTATCTTGAGGATCATCGTCTACCAACGCATGCTACATGAAACAATCACACATGGGAGGCTATATGAACTTATGAAAAGAAAAAAAATTTAAAAAAAGGAAGAAGAAGCACCAATCACAGCAATCATTACCCATCACCAAGGGCGGAGCCAGAAAAGGGCTAAGAGCATGGACGAAAAAGAGAAGAAAAAAATCGTATGATAACTCGATAAATGAAATAACTACAAAATCTACACAAGTAACACAACAAACAACACCCATAGGATTCGAACACTGGACTTTCTATTAAACAAGCCAACTACTCAACCAATTAAGATAAGACTTATATGTGATAGAAAACTGGTAGCTCCTTATATTTATTTTTGAAGCCCGGGCTATAGCCTGGTACAACCCAACTTATGCTCCGCCACTGCAAATCACAATAAGATATGTGTTTGATAGGATGCTCCAACTCCAACATGTTTTATAGGGCCACTCTAGAACTATATGATATTACAATTAAGTTCGTATGTGATACAAAGAAACCTTTGAAGTTAAAAGAAAGAAAATTGTGATTGGAAGATCATACCTTTGAAGTGGGAAAAAAATTGTGAATGAAAGCTATCTTTGAAGTTGAAAGAAAATTATGTAAGATGACGACTATAAGACTACCCAGGTTTTATGGGATGCTGAACACTTAATAAACATGTCCAGAAAAGTAGTTGTGACGGAAATGAGAATGATAAGATGGACGAGAGAGAATACATAAAAAAAAACATACGATTACAAATAAATGTATTCTTGGAATGTTGACGTGATGCCTATCGAGAGGACGAGATCGTAGAAAATCATCTTAGATGGTGTTAATGTAAAACATATATCAATAGATGTTACTCCAGAAAAACCCTTCTAAATGTATAAGATAGATCAATAGTTGCTCCAATAAGGAGGACCAATAGATAATAGTAAAGAAGCTGCTACTATTGTGACTAAATGAATATAGATTAAAGTTCTAAATAAGGATGTGAGTTTTGTTTGTATTATAACTCGATTGGAAGAAAATAGCTTAAAAAGAGCCGACCATTTAAAAAAAATAAATAGAATAAAGGCTTTGTTATTGCTCTCATACGTACTTAAATAGACCAATATTTATATTCATTCACTGCGGGTTTTTTTTTCCTAGAATGAATCTAATCATCATCATCATCATCCAAGCTGAAATACTTGGTAAGGACCATGTAATCGGTTCGAATCCCGAATCCAAGTTTGAATATTAAGGGGTTCGATCCCGATAGTTGAATATTAAGAGCTAAATTGGTTCCCATTTGAGACTCTAGATCTAATAATAAAAAAAGAAATTAACCCAAAATAGAGCGACCGACTCTTCATCATCAAAAGAACCAACGATCGATTCGATCGCGCGCACAAAGAGAGTAAACTACCTTGGATTTGGAGGAGATGGTGTCGATCAGATCCGGAGATCCGCCGTCGTCGGTCCGCATCTTGGAGTTCCTCCCGCCGCTCTCCTCCTCCATCTTCGCCATCTCCGCCAGCGCCAGCGCCGCGTCCAGCTCCATCTCCGCCATCGGCCTACTACTGCTACCACCAAACCTAGGGTTAGGGTTTTCGATGGCTGCTCCTTTCGCCATAGCCACACAAGCGATAAAGTACTACGTACCAACTACTGAAGGAGAGGAGAGGAGGAGGAGAGAAAAGGGAACGACTCTTCATCAGCGTTAAGTGACCAATCGGAAAGCCGCCACGTGGCGCTACAGGTCACCATCCGATCCCCGTCTCGTCTTTCGCCGCGTAGAGCAGCATCCGGACCTCCAAGTAGGCGAATGGACAGGTGTCGAGCATGCAGGGCCTCGCGCGTCAGCGTGTCACGTGGGCAGCACGTGGGCTTTCGGGGTTCCAGTGGTGAAAGGGGGGTTGCACATGGACACGTGGAGTGCCCACGCGATGAAGCCAATGGGAGTACGGCGCAGCAGTATCTCTGCTTTTCGACACTTGGGCTGCTGTCCGTGGTTTGCTAGTCTTTGCGGTGGATAGCTTGCCAGATGTGGGTTGACTGCAATGACGGTTCTGTCCTCGACACCATCGGAGAAGCCCACAGCCCACTAGAGCACGTGAGTCCAAGCCCATTTATATCAACATCAAATAATTCCGAGTCTTACTTTGTTTTGGTTCGATTCATTCATCAATGACTATGTATATAACTATGACTATGCATTCTCAAGGTGACAACAAACAGCAAACCTGCAAGTGGCGTCATCCCCCTAAATCGACAAGAAAAAGGCCGGGGACGAAGAATGCGGATCCGGTCAATCTCACTATCATTTTGTAGCCGTCCCCGTCCAAATGACACGTCTTTGTTTGCCTTTGTCCAAATGACACATCTTTTCGGAATTTTGTGCACAGCCCAATGCAAATTCCGATGAGATGAGAGCACCTCAACGTGGAAACCATTTCCAAATATAGGGTTTTCTACTAAAATCTTCATGCAATTGACTACATGCATCAGCCAAGTGGTCTAGTTAGTATTTTTACTTACCCCACGATTCGTGCAACGCACAAATTTTTTACTCGAACATCCGTATCAGCCTTATACAAACGCTTATCTAGATAGCTAAGACGAGAATGAAAAATATATGAAATAAAAGAGAAATAAAATTTATAAGATTAAAAATTTCATTATACTAGAGATAGTTTACAACCTCAAACGGCTTACATGAACCTTCTGGAACCAACATATTCCAAAAATTATTCTAGAAAACATTACCAGGCCTAAATATTTCCAAGAAAGACTAATATTTAGAAAGGCCTAGATATTTCCAAGGCCATAATATTTAGGAAGTTATGGAAACTTCATGAACCTTCAAGAATATTCCACCATGTCCCACCATATAATGGGAACTTCCAACAAAACTTTGGTCCATAGAGGATTATACATATCCATATCGTTGGGACGAAAATTATTATACGTTACACTAGACTTCTTAAAGACCATGTACATTTATTGTGAGGAAACACTACAGGGAGCTCGAGACATTTGAGTTTGATTTTGTTGTTTCAACAAGAGACGTCCATGAAAGAAAGCTATCCTAAATACTTAATCAGAAGGGAAGACATTCCTTGCATTCATCCAGCCTCCTTCCACAATCATTTCAACACCAGCATATGTGACTGGTACACATTACCAAGTATTTCAAAGGAAGCACACTTCCTTGTTTATAGTTCTCTTAGATGGAACAAACGCCATTGTCCATTATTATATCAGTCTATCGTCATAATGATAATGTGAACATGACATGCCAAATCCTGAAACACTGTTAAAATGAAGCATACATCTCATTTTACAGAACACCTTCATCAAATCTAAATATTCCTGATTTTAGGATGCATCAGCGTTGTGCCAACCTTTCGCGCACGGAGGTATGCTCATGAATTCATCAAACTCCTTCACATGAATGTCGCAGCATTTCCACTGCATAATATTAGGCAAGTTCAGTGAACCTTTCCCCTCAAAGGTTATATGATTCCAAATACAATATGGCAACTTACCCCTCTTATCCTGTCATGGAAAATGGCTGGACCTGGATGATATTCACATGCTGTTTCATGGTTATCCTTCTCTTTAAAGGTCTTGCCGCATCCTTTGTTTCTGCAAGTCTGGGGCTCATCTAGACCCACTACTTTCTTGACTGGAACAGGAGGAGTCTTCTTAATCTGATCATCATTGGCACTAGAGGGCACAACTGGCTTTGGCAGTTTGACTTGGGAACCTGAGAACAACACGGTCAATATAGCTAATGCCAAAAGACGAATACTAAATCCATAGTTGTACTGTTTTAGGTCAGCCATGCAATTTGCATTACCGTGATCAGAGCAGAAGAAGCCTTGGCGGCACCTCGAACAGGAATCATTTGTTGTTTTGATTTGAATGCTAGTTGGAACTGCCTTTTGGGGGCTTGCTGATACCATCTTGGTCACTGGTTTCTCAGTAGTATGCTTCCCTGTCTTGCATCTTAATTAATAGAAGAGAGACTTGAGCCGCTGCTTGTGGATCATGTGCATATAAGATCTACTTCAATTATAATTAAATTCTCAAACCAGATAGCTTCAGTCATGTAATTCTCATGTTTCAATTTGTGAATGCATATTTATTGTTTACATATGCTTGCTTAATCGAATATGTAAGGTTTGGTGGTTGGACCTTACCAATTCCAATCTGAAACAGCCGAACCGTAATGGTTTTGGCTTGATCCTTGGAACTATAATTATTCTTTTCTTGCAATAATCTAACTAATACCGAAACAATGGCATGCACCGACATACAGTTAAGCTATTCTTGCAACAGATCTGACTAATGCTAAAACAATGGCACACCCCCACAATTATATAAGATGTTAGTACTTTCAGCAGAAGTCCCTCGTATGATATAATGTAACAAGGTAAACAAAAAGCAAAATTAGTTAAAAATATCACATTCAAAAGGGATAATATCAATACTGAGGGAAGAAAATAGAATATGCTTTGAGAAATAGAAGCATGAAGAAAACTTTGGTGTGTAGAAGATGACCTCTTGCTCGTTTATCATCAAAATGCTTCTCACTGGGATACATGATGTGGAATGAACAGAAACATCACTTCCACTGGCCTCAAATATATTTGTGAAACGACTAAACAAGTGATCTATAAGGGGGGGAAAATATTATGACTTTCAAGTCTGATTTTGTTAATTGTCTGAATACACATACATTAACCACTAACCAAGCATACCACCACATCTATGTATGTACAAACTGAATATAAATATGCAATATGAAACCAGTTCAATGCAGATTCAACTTCTGACTGTCCTGAGTTTCTTTTTCTTGTCAGCCCAACTGAAGATTATACAACTACAGAGGTCAGGAAAGAATCTAATAAAGACAATAGATGCAGTGGTGCACCTATGTTGCGAAGTGCTTACAGTAATTCTCAAAATGTTGCTCAAGAGAAAGGTCAGGACACCAGCACCAGAGTAAGCACCATTTCATAGATAGATGGATGCAATACTAAGCATGAAACCCCTCAGAAGAGTTGAGAATTTCGAGATTACTGAACATTAAGATTAGCCCCAGGATGTTGCCCAAAATCAAGAAACTTTAGATTGAAGATATCTGCAGATAAAGGTTAAGCAACCTACGGTACCAAACCATACTCCAACTGCATAATCAAAACATAACTTCTGGGAATGTACTAATAGAAAAGAACCATGAGTATCCACCTAAATATTACTATGCCCACTTGTACAAATTCGTCACCCTTTGTCAAGGCATCTTTCTTCACTTTATCTATTATTTGAAAACCAAGGGAAAGTAATTATGTAGGTTGAAATTTGTGCTGCTGAAGGTCACTCCAGCTTAACATGTTATTAAAAATCTGATGTGGAGGTCATACAACTGATAGCAATCCATAAATAAAAAGAAATCAGCGCTCACATCACCAAGATCTAGGCATAATACGGAAAGTAATAAACTAATATTACTATAACCAGACTGTTATCAACAGAAGTTCTCCGACACTCTGTGATATGAGATTGAGAGAGTGAGAGAGAGTAACTTACCCGGGTATCGCCAAAAATAAGCTGAAGTCATGGCTTCTTTGCTTGCAACAGCTCCATTCTTTCATACCGTCGTGAAATATAGGCTGGAATATTTATCATTCTTAAATGAGGAATGTGTTTCAGCTTCCAAAATAAATTCAGAAAATGTAGAGTTTACTTACGCCCTGCAAAAAGAAAGAAGGATAGTGTAAGGACAGACGTTACAAGAATGGACATTGAGCATACGATATTCTGATGAATAAACAATGACCTAAAAAATCTAAATTATAGACTTTGCGATACATTTATCATGGACTGAGCACATGTAAGAACGATCTGCTTAGTGCTTAAAAGGAACATAAAGCGCCAAGGGGGGAAACGGGAAAAATGAATCATCAGGACCTACTTGCACAACTAATACTTCCCGGGAGAAAATAAACTCTAACATGTTTCTAGTTTCTTGAGACCTGCACTCTGCAGTAAATAAGAAGATATGCCCCCGCCTTCTAGGTTGTTCCTAAGCAAGGAAGAAACAACGTACATAGAAGAAGGAGCATATAAACCTATTGAGAGTCTTTCTTACATGAGAGTTATGTTGCACAAACACTGACACAGATGGAGGAGACATATGGGATTTGGAAATTCAAACAAATTTAGAATACACGTAAATGGAAAATTGAAAATACAAGATATCTACTAATATCATGTAGAACCTTTCATAGATAAGGAGTTTAAAGGTTTAGGGTCGATTCCTTTCTAGCAGGGAAGTAAATTTTGATAATTTGCTAACAAGAAAACAAACACGACAAAATTTTGAACTGTATTTTAGTTTATGTTATGTCAGATTCAAGCAAGGTTGTAAAAAGCACAAGGCGTTGGTCAAACGGGCTCCGGACGCCTAGGCAGCCGTGGTTCAAAAAAAATATAAAAATTCAAAACAAAAAAAGCTACTGAAAATTGCAGAAAAAAAATCCATAAAACCCTAAAACATGCATAGTCAGGGGTCGGAGGGGCCTACGTGGGCGCCTAGGCGGGCATTGGACGTCTGGTGCCTAGGCCAATTTTTAGAACAATGGATCATTCAAGTGGTCATTATCAGCATGTTTCCACAATTATTTAGAAGAAAGTGACCAGAAAGTTCGTAGGGCTGATACTATATGGTTTCACAATTGGTGTCTATTCTTTTGTGCAGTTCTTGATCAGCTATGCAAATTCCGAACTAACATTGCCAATATATTTCAGAATCATATTTTTTTTACACCATGTCCAAAACTTTCTCAGTTAATATCATGGTAAAAAAAATCCTGTGACTAGAGATCATAATCATGATGCAACAACAACAAATCCACATGACAAAAGTATCAAGCTCCCAAAAGATGTGAGATAATCAATTCAAGCGGGTTATACTTACGAACATACATTGGTTAAACAACAAATAATTTCCCGTGCAAGGACTAATTTTTCCCTCCTATTTTCCATTTTTTAACTAATATAGATATTTCTTTCTTTTTTTCTTTCTTTGCTAGCAAGGCAATGCCAGTTACAAAACTATACATTGATTAGAGAGTATACTGATGAACTGGGAGTTATCAGTGTCCTTGGATTCAATGCCTATTTGATGATCATGTTTCATTTAAGCCAAAAGATACTATTTGTATTCAAGATTCTTTTCACTCGATAATAGAAAACCAATCACTGATCATTTCTTTCAATTTCCTTGACCATCTCATGTATGATTTTTAGTACACCTTTAATCAAAGCTTTCTTCTCCTCTTTCCAATGTGAGGACTGATCCCTTTTTATTGTATCTTAGACTTTGGTTCTCAAATGCACATGTTTGATGATGAAAATGCAATATGGAAAACCATGAGATCTACTAGTGTTCAAGATTAATATATTCCTAGGTCTTCTACTTTTGTCACCCCAGTTCCGATTTCCCTTCTCTAGTCCGCCTTATATAGGTGTTTCTTTTCTCCTTTCTCATGAAAGACTGACCCCCTTCATAATGTATGCAAGCCTTGTTTCGGCGATCATATTTAATCATAAAGAGACTACAATTCGTCAAGATTATGACTCCAAAACGAAAAGCAATCACTAGTTCTCTCTTTCACTCTTCCCCCAGAGTTCATTTATCGTCTCTTTTCCATGCACGGAATGATTCCTTCCCATGATATAAGTCTTTTTCTTGCATTGAAGTTCTTACTTTTATCATCTTAGTTCATTTAACAAATCCATAAAAGACTTAACAGTCGGTTCAACATCCAGAATCCAATCACCAAAAGAAATTGACTTTTTTTAAATTCCAAGCCCTAACTTCAGTAGTGCATGATCTCCACTTTACCTCTAACTGCCACAATTGTCCATGTTCTTCAGTTCAAGTTCCCATTTTGATGCTACATACAAACAAATCCCAGCCCATTCTTCGAATTTCCAGGCCCTAATTTTCAACGCCCATCTCAAACTGGAGTTTTTCTTCTCTATTTCCATTAAAGTTCCAACTTTTATGCTACATACAAAAAAAAATTCAAACCAATTCCTCCATTTTCCTCGCCCCAATTTCAGTTCCCAATGCATAATACACCATAACCACTGTAGAAAGCATCACATGCATCGAAACCTAGAAATAAAAAGAGGGAGTTTTTACTTACGGAGTCGTGGTATCGGCATGAGCCGTCGGCGTTGTCGTCCTCGGTGAACGAAGCATCGCATCCGATCCTCTGGCATCGAACAGCCATTGCCCCCACTCTCTCTCTCTCTCTCTCTCTCTCTCTCTCTCTCGAATTCTAGAATTCTCTGCTGGATTTCTTCCTTTCTTGCTGGTTGAGTTATATGCGAGGTTCTGGATTTGCGGGCTTTTAGTGGGTGTGTAATATACCCAGACCGAATCAGAACTCATGGGTATTTGGGCCTAACGTTACTGGATCAGAAGACGACCAATCCACCCAAAAGATCACATTCACTTCCCATTTGTTGCCTGATAATGCATTTATTACATTTTTTTTTTTCTTCTGAAAGCCCATTTATTACATTTATATCAATTCCATTATTTATTTCACTATAAATAAGTTGTTTGGTAGGTTGTAAATGGCATTGCTACAATCAGTATTGCAATATTTACATCAAATTTAATGTATATTTTACTGTAAATGGTATATTTACTGCATCAAAACTGAAAAAAATAGTTCAACTTCTGCAGCTTTTCTCACAATCAAAGCAACAACTTTTGGTGCAAATGATGTTCATTTACACTTAATCAAATAGCTCCTTACTGTAGCAAAGGCTGTAATAAATATATTAATTTTTGTAGCATTTGTTGCATTCAAAGTAACTACAACACATGCAATTACAGTAGCACTTGCTACAAGAAATTTCGAATTACAAGCAACCAAACATCCACATAGTAAATTATACTCCAAAATAATTTTCACATCAATTACGATATCTTCCTCTTGGATCTTTCCTATTCTAAGTGGATCCATTCTAATTGTCGGAGAAAACAATCGCACGTACGGACGTAACGATACGACTGAGCCGAAGGATGCACACAATAAATTAAATAAAGTTAAAAAAAAAAACTATACAAACAAAAGCCGGCACAAGAAGCACCCACATCACACACTTACAAATACTAGCAATATCATAGCGTATTTCTTCACTCAGCAAAAAAAAACGTAGTAAATAGCTATGAAGAGCCTCTTCCTCCTCATTGTGGCAGTGCTTCTTCTAGGGGGGAGCGTGTCCGGAATTCTCGGTAGTGAAAGGTTCGGTTGTTCCCATGACAGAGCGAGTGGCAGTCAGCGCGACACCGACGGAGTCTTGGACGAGCTGCGGTCGAAGATACCGGACAGCCCCGTTGGGGAGTACGTCAGCGTCTCTGGAGGCAGCGTCGAGGGCCTCGGTCTGTGCGACGTCGACGACAAGGAGAGGTGCTCTCGGTGCGTCGGCAATGCCGTCCGCAAGTTGAAGGGCGGAGCGTGCAGAGGCAAGGACACCGGGAGGTTTGTCAACGAGGACTGCGACGTGTCCTTCGGTCCCGTGGGCTGATTCATTTAAATTGCTTGTGTTATTAGTTTCATGATCATTTGATCCATCGTTATGTCATGTGTGTTTGTTTGCTCCGTCCGTGTGTGTACTTTCAATTACTGGAATAAAAGTCATTTGGTTACTTTTCTTTCTTTCTTTTTTTTCTGGAGAAATCAAAGTACTAATTTTTACGAACAAATATTCTAATAACACTAATTGCAGAAACCTGATTCTCCGTGTAATTATTTTCAAACCACTAATTAAGGAGCCAATATAAAAAACTTAACTTACATATAAACTGAAATTATTATAAGTAGCGTCGATACTGTGCTCCTATACCACATATATAAACTGAAACAGACCACTACGAAAACTAGGTCAACCCACTTGAGATAACAAACCACCCGTCTACCAGAATGCCAAGACAAATATGACACAATATTTCGGTGACTGTCACTTGCACAAATTCTAATATGTATAACTTCAAGTGTAGATACAAGATTGAATAAAACTATGTTGAATTATTTGTCCAAAGATTCAACCCCCTCACGGAACTCAAGAAGAAAGACAAAGAATATAATAAAAAAAATCACTTATCCAATGCTACAGCAATCTTCCTAAACAAGGTAGACGATTTTTCGAACAAATCTCTATTTTTGTTGTCTCGAATGGAAAGTCCTAAGAGCAAAGTACGAAGTTTTTATTAGATTTTCTATGAACAAGCATCTGAATCTCCCGTGGGTGCTTCTTTGTGTCTACACCCTTAACACATATATATATGTTGAGAAATCTATTCTAGGATTTAGAAAATCTCCTAATTAGTCTACCATCAGATCTGACCGTCCCTCAGCATTCAACTGTGCTCAGCATTCAACTGTGCTGAGTAAACCTGAACCACGTGCAGTCTTGACAAAAATCGAATTCGGTCAGCCGTACGTCGACAAATTATGCTTGGAAATGGCTTAGTTCGGACTGAATTCGAACCAAATTCGGTCCAATTTCCTCCCAGAACCTCGAGACTACTGAACACCCAACATTTATGATGGAGTTGGTGTTTGCAACCAATCTCCCTTTCCTACTTCCTGATCATCTCACCTGCACCACTACTACAAACTTGTCAACCAAACACTACCTAAACAAATATCGCCACCTAGCTCCACGCTCTCATTTCTCTCTCTCTATATATATTGCATGTACTCTACGCACCATTTGATCAACGACACAACAGAACACAAGACAAAGTTAGGTCCAAATTAAGCTCGAGACATGAACACTAGCGAAGCATCCCCCTCCACCGCCATTGCCATTGCCGATGCGCCTACAGCTGCAGCCCCCGCCCCTGCCCCTGCCCCCGCCCCCGCAGTAGCAAGCAGAGCCGGCCCGCGGCACTTGGCATTATTTTTCAGGAAGACCAGGTCGTTCGGAGGGTCAAGGAGAGGGTTAGCCGTCCTGGACTTGCTTCTGAGGCTCTGCGCAATCGCTGCTGCTACTGCTGCTGCCGTCGCGATGGGGACCAGCGACGAGACCCTCCCCTTCGTCACCGACCACTACCAATTCTATGCTACCTATGCCGACCTCCCGTCTCTACCGTACGTATCAACGTATCAGAAATTGTTCACACAAGGACGGATGGTTGTTTTAAAATCGTGTAATGTACGTTTTTAAATGAGCACAGGTTTTTTGTGATTGGGAATGCGATCACGGCTGGGTACCTCGTCCTCTCCCTTCCTCTCTCCATCTTCCGAATCGTCTGCCCACACGCCTTCGGGGCTCGCTTTCTGCTCTTCCTTTCCGACCTCGTGAGTATATATCTATTATACAAAACACAAAGGTTTTTGAATTCTAGATTTAATCTTGGTGAATCAACGGTTGTGGGGTTTTATGGGGAAGAGCATTATTGGGAGCGGGGTTTTATGGGAAAGAGTATTATTGGGAGTGGGGTTTTATGGGGAATCCAAAGATGAGGATTTAATATTTTGATGGTTGGAATTTAATATTTTGATGAGGCCTCATAATGGTTGTGGATGAGCATTATTGAGAGTGGGGTTTTATGGGAAATCCAAAGAAAATTCACATCCAGCAGAGCAAGAATCGATATCAACTAGGGAACGTTTTTATGGTTCCTTGTGTTTGTTATCTTTGCAGGTCGTGCTTGTTCTGACTACCGCCGCGGCCTCGGCCGCTACGGCTATAGTGAACTTGGCCCACACCGGGAACTCCAAGGCCAACTGGGTCGCAATCTGCCTCAGGTTCGACGGCTTCTGCCAGCAGATCAGTGGCGCAGTGGTGGCCTCCTTCGTTGCCATGTTCGTGTTGATGCTGATGGTTGTGTTGTCTGCTGCTTCCATGCGGAGGCATCATCCCAGCGCGCTCGTCGGCAAGAACTAGAGCAGAGGAATGAGAATGGTGGTTCTTTGTGTTCATCTTGAGAGTTTGAGGGCTTGATTCTGTGTAATGTTATGTGTTGTATTCTACTATTGCAATGTGAATTTGAATTTATGTATTAATGTGCAGATTGTTAGTAGTTTTTCTTTTATATGACTCGGCTTGCTATGACTGTGGAACAGGGTGAAAATTTAACAAGAGGAAGACAAATCACAAATACTGGCAATAACATCATATATACTTTCGATATTTTTCCATTGAGGATCACATCATCATGATCCATTTTCAAGCCTTCGCATCAGAATTTGAAGAATTTACAGTTTTTTTTTTATAAACAAAAGGCCAAGTAAACTTAACTTCAAAGGAGATAAATTACAATTACTGGCAATAACGTTAGATTCACTCTCATTGATTAGTACACAATAAATCAGCCAACCAATTTTTGTGCAATAGTAGGTCTCACTTTTCTGGATTAGCAACTCTTACTTTCATAGAAACATAATAAGATTCAGCAGAATAGCTAGTTGGAATAATTGCAGACAATAATCTTAACCGTCCAATATAATACATTATGTATCGCAGAAGACAACTTTAAACAACTCAGATTTTTACTTCAAATAATTCTGCAGACTTCCATCTGAAAAAACAATCACATCAATTATGAAATTTTGGTTCAAGTACTAAAATAGATTTATGTTGATTGATTCCGAAATTACTGAGTACATATATACTGAATGGGAGTACAATATTTTTAGATTGTGCAAAAACAACCCAACCTTTCAGCTATGCTCTCCCAGTTGCAAGTCCTCCAGATCCACTAAGCAAAAAAATAATATGTGTTGATAAACTAAATGAAATACTAACAAAATAACAAAATTGTTTTTTAGCATTCGAGCAGGACCTTAAGATCAGTGAACAAAGTAATGACCTAGTGTCATTTTCCTCGATCAATGATAATATACAATCCCATTCATCTGCTGTGTTGTGTGAACAACTAGGAGAACTTCTCTACTGCGTACTAAATTTGGACACAAGTTTTTAAGAGTTTTATGCTGCCTTGGCTTTCCGAGTTGGTGGCTTCCGGAACATGTTGATAAGATCATCGAGACCCTGAAAGGATAATCGGAAGGTTAGCTCGGGTATATGATTGCTTATTGTAAGGCGATTATGTTTGTTAAGGACATACCCGCGTCGTGATGACAAGGAAACTGAAGAGAATAATTAGATACGATCCCAGCACCAGCAACAAAAGGAGGTCGAAAGTTACACTAGCAACCTGCAGTTCACAAACGTTGCTTGAGTAAGTGCACAATTTCTGTTATTGAAAACTGAAAGTTGATTGGCACGAAAGTTAACAGATAAATGAGTTCTTAAGCAACCATTATTACATTAATTTTCTTTTACCAGAAGGCATCATGAATGTAAAGAAAAATGCATCACAGATTCCACTCTTGCTGTGCTGGGAACTTTTAGGTCCGGTTTGGTGTTGGTGCTACTTCTCAAAAAGCAGAAAGAGCTTTCGAAAGCAGCCTCTCTGCGCTTTCAAAAGCTTCCCCCAAATGAACTAGCTTATCAAGCATAATCAAAAGCAGCTATTATGAAGCAGTTTTTACTGCTTTTCGGGAAAAAAAAAAGGAGGCAAAATAAGCAATGCCAAACCCAACTTTAGTCATACTGAGAGGCTATTCTAACAGAATTGAAGATTTACCAACTGTAAGCACTCTACAAAAATAACCAAAATTTCACCAGATATTTGAACATATTGTTGGGTTGTTTTTATAATTCAAACAAATTTAGAGTTGTGCCCAGAATGTGTTTACGTGGGAATTCATGAAAAGTTAGGAATGCATGTAGCAGTAGGCAAAATCAGTAAGAGGTGGCTCTTTACAATTTGACTGGAAGTTGGAGGTAACAATATGGTTCTTAAAATTCAATTACTTACAAAAGCGGTTGTATATTTGACAAGAGCGTACACAAAAAGGAAGAGTTCAGCCTTCAAACCTGATATACATTGAGCGTCGCCTTTGTTGAATCATAGAAGGTAAACATTCCATCGAAGTTATCGTGTTGTACATGCAAATCATCTGTATGCTCAGACAATTCCTGTAATTTTTTGTGCCAAAAGAACAGCATTAAATAATTGTTTCAGTCCATAAACAAAGTTAGTGTTTCAAATGAAGGTAAAATACATATTATACTTATCAATAAGGATTGATTGGGGATGGTAAGAGTCGTATGGCTAGTAACAATGGACACAGTAAACTAGAACTTACACATGACAAAATATTCCAAATTGCAGAACTCATCTATACATGCTCGGACAGTAAAAGTATTTTCAGGTGTTGAGAAATTTGGTACCCAATACTAGTGGTTGCATGGACTAACTATGTAAATAGCATGCTTAAATGCCTCTTAATATGTAATCCTTACATCATGCTCCAATTAAGCTTGTCCATCTGTAGAAGACGTTTGCTTGCATGAAATTGGGAGTTTTTCTTCAAGTTGTTGGTTTGAAGAAATTTACTGTGCAAGATAGTGATTAATCACAAGCCATGAACATACCAAACCAACCTCACTGGATATGGTGAAGAGGTTACTAGTGAGTTTCAAAAAGTTTGGCAAAGGTTTCTTTGTTAGATTAAGGGAGATCACTTGCTTCCCCCTATGGGTTCAAATTTAGGACTTCCCTTCAGGTATTCACATACCAAAAGGTCTCAACTATGGGAGTGCCCACCTTTGGTAAGTTTGGCAAAGTTGTTCGTGAATCTACTGAATTCATGAAAAAGGAAAAGCACATGCTATGCATGTGCCAATACATGCATGCACTGTTCTATGTATATATGCAGTAATAAATGAATGATAATTACGTGTACAGGATGTAGTCAATGGCTATGAAAGGGAGACCTTTTTCAATGCTGAAATAAATGGATCAGTCTTTGAGAGAAAAGGTGCCACTCGAGGTGTCCGTGACAAAAGATCCAGCCATGAGGTTATGTACGAAGGATTTACTGCCAAGCTACTATCATCTGCAAAAATTTGCACATTCTTCCCTTTGAGTCCATAAATATGCCTCTGCAATTAAAGAGGAAAGCTGCTTTATGAGCAAACAAGCACAAATCGTATAAAGTGAGGTTTTGTAAACCACCAAAGATAAAGGCTAATAAGATGTAGTGAGCTACAAAAACGTGCTATTAAGAATTACAATTTTCTTTTTCTCTTCAAACACACACACAGAGTGCCTCCGAACTTTTAATGTTTATATCTTTGCAGGTACTTCAGGCAAACCTGCATAAGCGGGAGCCTCATGGCATTGGGACGCCCTTTTCCCTATTTTGCAACAGTTGCGGAGAATTGAAAAGAGGTGTTGAGTCAGGCCTGTATGTAGCTGTGTAACTTTTTTGGATTCAGTTGACACAAATTGGCTAGATGGGAACTTATCATACTCTAACCAAATGCATGTCCGATGCTTGTCTATTTCATTGAATTGCATCTCTTGAGTAACAAGAAGATACTAATTAAAAGGGTAAAAGTTTTCATTCAAGGCTCTTAAACCGCTCAAAGAAGGCCGGCCAACACAGAAGGAAGGCAGCTGCCTGGCTATTCACACCAGTGGTAAGGGATGAAAGAACATAAGCAAGGTGTTGAAGATAGTATCTTATAAAACCAATTTTTGCCACTATGGATGACGAGTATATGAACTATTTGAATATAATGAAAATATTCTTATGGATGAGTGGAAATACATTAAAGTGTATGATAATAAATGAGTGTATCTATGGAAAGTTGGATGTGTGAATTGAGGAAAAGATCAGAGACAATCAACTTAGGTGGTTTGTACATGTACACCGCAGACCCATAGATGCTCCAAGGAGGAGGAGCGATAATACAGTAGTTAATGGAACCGATAAGACTAGTAGTAGGCCTAGACGAACATGGTTTGTAAGTGTTAAAGAAGTATATGGCTTTTGTTACCATTACAAGAGGACATGGTCCTTAACATAATCGAATGGTTGAAGAGGATTCAAAAAGCCGGCCCCCAAAATATGGGATAAATGCTATATTGTTGTTGTTGTTGCTTCAATATATATAAAGGCAAGACCCTGGTCCATGAATTGTTTGTGTCAAGAAGACCGAATACTCTACAGTTAACAAGATGTTAACAGAAACACCAAGATATATCCTCATCCATTCACTTTATCACCCTTGTAGATGAGGCATATAGCATCTACTGTAATGCATCTAGCTTACATGTTATAGTAGAAAAAATTTGAATCACATTGGGAGAAGTAGAGGAAGGCTGATCATCCGGTAAAACAGATCGCCTCCCATTTGAGATAGTTTCAAGGGTATATATCGAGTAAATTCTCTAGGAAATTTAAGTATCACAATATAGCAATTTATTCATATAAAAATTCTTACATCAGGGGGAAATTTGAGGGTTCTATAACTCGTTCTTTTTGCTAGGAAAGAGTAGTGACATGATTGACAGGAAATGAGATATGAGAATGCCATCAAATCCTCGTTTAATATGTGAGATAATTGCTAGCAACTTTGGTCCAGCATAAATTTCACGAAATTTGCTACACGAAATGCAGGTGGATCATATGTTGGAATAGTGGCTGATTGAGGTCCGAAATTTAGGGGCTTTGGATGCAAGAATAGTGCTGCTTGAGTTAAGCTACTATCATTTGCTTTGCCTTGTTCTGCAATATATTAGTAAAAGAACATCAAATTTAAGCATTCCAGAGTGGTTTTCAACTGCTGACTAACACAGTAGGTATATTCTCAAAGCTATGCACCATGAGTAATGTCAATGAAACCACTAGTTGTGCAATGGCAGCCAGGCTGCCTAGCAAGTATTTCTTTCTATTGATATTAGAGATGCAGCTTCTCCCCTATGGTTTGATGTTCACATGACATTCCCTATGCTTTTGGCATTATGATCAATGGTAACGAGACCAGAGAAATACTTGTTAGACTTCTACCACTGTGGTCATCAGTAGGGGTGTATATCGGTCAGTTAACCGACAGAATATGCAATTTTGACTTATGCAACTTACAAAACCAATATTGGATCAGTGGGCTAATTTGGTTATAACCAATGGGTTAAAAACCATGGAAAGCTCATAAATGATTAACTAGACCAAAATAAATTTAAGACGTCATTTTACAAACAAAATTGAACTTTTGAATGTCTATAGGCCCAAATGCCATTGTCCAGGTCCTAAAATGTAAAAAAATTGGGACAAGCCCGGCTATTCAAGCCCCATAACCCAGCCTTTTTGTTAATATAAATGTATATACTTTACGTAAATATAATAATAATAATGCATATTAGGTTTCTGGGCCGGTCGTTCAAGTTGGAAACTAGAACCTACCTGACTGATGAAAATTTCAAAAAACATAACTGAACCAACCTATCTTTGGGATTTAACCGACAAATTAACCATTTTTTGTCAAACTTGAACACAGGGGCGGCCCGGGGGAGGGGCAGACAGGGCCTAGGCCCGGGGCCCCAAGGCCCAAAGGGCCCCAAAATTTTTTATATTTTGTATTGATTTTAACTATGATTTTTTCTACTAAGGCCCAAGGGACCTGCAACCTTCACCTCATTGCCTAGCCTAAGCATCTAAAGTCATAAGAATGGAAAAAAAAAAAAAAAATAGGACAGAACATACAAATGAAGAATGTAGGGAATTGGAAACGTCCGCAGCTGCGAATCTCTTTACACGAAATCGTATCTCCGATAAAGGAAAAATGACACGATCAACATTGAATGGCTAAAAATGATTAGCAAATATGCACTAGCCACGGTATGCAAGAATATACACTTGAAGCATAGTCGATCAAAATTGGAACAAAGAATGTAAGTGCTCTATCGACATATATTGTCATATATATAATATGTCGTTTGTCATTGATAAAATATTGCATATAGTGGTTACTAAAATTTTGTTGAGTCTCTAATTTCTAATTTCTTTGTATTTCCTGGTGTACATGGAATCTTAGTTATCACTATTGTAGATTTTGTATTTTACTAGGTTTTATGAACCAATAGTTATGCGTAATGAACAACTTCATATACTTCATTTGCTTAAACCTGCTAAAAATAGCATGATTATCTTCTATAATTTAAAGTCAAATTTATGAACTTCATTAAGTTTTAGATCATTGTATTTTATTTTTCCTAATTGAGATATTGTGCTAGTATTATGATAGGGCTGGGTATGATGCATGGTGTGTATTGCATTGTGAACATCCTATGTTCGATTGCTTGAATGAGACATCTGTTTTTAGTCAAGATCATAAACAAACAAACAAACAGATACTTTGTATTGTTTTGTGGGTTCAAATGGATGATGATTGTGCTAAAAATTATACTTATTCTAAAATCTAAATCGATGATGCTACGAAGATGAGAAACTTGAAGATTGAGAAGATGTAGTCTATGTTACTCTACAAGAGAAAAATATTTCATTAATTTGTTTCATAATCTAGTCTAGTAGAGGTGCATAAAAATCCACACAAAGTGCCTATGTCTATATCCAAAACAACAAAATTCTACATGTATATTTTATGGGAATCAATCTAAGAAATTGCACAAAACATTTATGTTCATAATAATAAATACTGAATCTTCCAAAAAAAAAATTTGATACTTTATTTTTAATATTTTTTTGAACAAGGGGCATAATTTTGAATTTCGTCCCGGGCATTCAAATGCTCCGGGCCGGCCCTACTTGAACAGCATTAATAAACAGGAATGGATAAACCATGATTATAAGCAGTCTGTGATTTGATCCGGAATTAGCATATGCCCTTACAACTATAACATCTCTACTAAGTTGGAAAAATAGAAACATGCAGTTTGAATGCTCCCCATCAGGCAGTAACATTCAGTGCATTAGATAATGATACTTTCCCAAGTTGGCTGAGAATGAAATACAGTAACTTCTGATCTTGTAACAAGCATAAAAAAGTGGGGGGTTAAGAAAGGTGAGTGTGAAACAAATATCGGCCAACATAATAGGATAAGCGATCATACCGCAAGACTCTCGGCGACTAGTTTAACTCCTTTATAGATTGCTCTTTCATCAACTACATCCCTGGACAAAAGAACAATTTGGCATAAGCGTCAAATTAAACAGAATACACGTGAAATTGAGCAGACATTGTGTAGCTTACCTTGTATCATACAGACCACCAGTGCTTTCAAGTAATTCTGGTGCCATAGGAAGCTCAGATAGAGTTGCAGCAGTTACTCTTACCCTTGAAAATTGCTCGTGCTCCCATGCAACCTACAACAGGCCAACATTTCCCCATTAAATGCCACTGATAAAATCTAAACTTACCAAAGTATATTGGTTGCAGGTCAAGTATTCAATATTTGTGTCTAAAGGAAAATAAAAGGGCTCAAACTTGAGGAGCAATAACATTGGCCAAGTTAACATCCAATTTTAACCGTTTCACAGAAAATCTCAAATTGTATTTCTAACATATAAAGTGAATTTTAATCATGTAAATGCATATTATAATTATAGTAAGTCATAATCTAACTGTCATATTATCTATTGCAAAAGAGAATATCAACTCACTCGAGGATTTGATATATTTATCTTTTTGTGCTTTACACCAATTGTAACTCCTAGCTCCTTAGCAACGTCAGACAAACTCTGTCATTGAAACAATTACAGAAAAGATAAGGTATGATAAGGAGGAAGGAGAATTAATTCATTAGAGTTAATACAAGTTTTGATCATTGGAACTTACATCAAACATTTGTTTAATGTAGGCATTTTCAGGAGGTTTTGACACATGAAGCCATAACTCATTGTTCCAGGACCCAATACTATTCAAACATATTGCATAGTCAATGCTCTCACGTAAGCGGTGATCAAAACCCCTTAGCCACTGCAAAAATGTTATTATTATAATACAAGAATAGAAGACAAGTACAGATGAAAGATATGGATGAACTTTTGTACTTACACCAAGACAGATAATAAAACTAACCTTGTGGGTCCCATTATAGTTATAGGGCCCGCCAGATGTTAACCCAAAAAGAAGGTTATATCTCCCTCGGGTCTTTGGATTTGAGTAAAGACGAGAGAAAAGTCTTGCTAACTCTAAAAGTGCCACCGTTCCACTTCCATTACTATCACTTCCAACAGAAAGTGCCTGGATAAAACATAGAATTAAGACCTTTGAATGTCATAAGAAATATTTAGGAACTAATACTCTAGATAATCTTCATACCGGAGCAGCACCAAATGTATCATACGATGCAACCACAGCAATAGTTGGCAGCTGATTAGCATCTCCATCTTCTTTCAAACCACGCAACCATCCCTGTTACATTATACATATTAAGTAGCAGAGGTATTTCCTATTAGGTAAAAGCAAAACAAGGTACACTCAGTACCTGACAGAAGTTATCTGAAAGTCGTTTACCATCTCTAGAGTTAAAATATGTAATATTACTCTATTCAGTGGTGTGCAAGGAAAATAATGTCGAAGGAAAAAAAACATAAGGATTTGACAGCACAGCTTTTAATACTGGAACTTGCCATGCATCAATAGAAGACTCAAATGGTCGATAGCAGGTAAACAGAAAATTATAGAACTGACAATTTCTATGAAGACCCCACAATGTAAATTATGCTCCATGGTCTATAGAGAACCCATTTTGATTGGAAAATGGTGATGAAGAGATAGTGGCAAAGTAAAATTTGATTTATTGCAGTACAAAGTTGTGACGATTGGTTCTAAGGAGGTTTCAACTAGCGTCTATCTCCAAGCCTCCTGAACTGTTACAAAGTGGTGGATGTCCAACTGTCTAAAAGATCAAGTGTCTAGCAGGATAGTGTCAGAGGGTAAGAAAACTTCCTCTCATGTTCATTCTTTTATTATTTGTTTCTTCAATTAATATCTGAGAGCTGCCTCCAGGAGGCATTGAAATTAATCTAGAGGTTAAGACAAGAACAGATAGATATGTGGCTTCTTGCAATAAACTCAGCTGTTCCTTTCAATGGTATTAACAGATAGTTCTACTTAGTGATGCACAGACAGATTTGTGATTAAAAAGTTCAGAGTATATACATCCAAGTCGTTTTGCCAGCATGGGATTGGCTAATGGAAACAACTAGAGGTCTAGCATATAAACATAAAATATCATATAATTTCATTCTTGCCACAGCCAACATGCACCATTCTGAATCTTAACTAATACTAAACCAAATCAATCTTATTCATTACCCAATCGGACTTGAAGCAATAAGGTCCAAATCAAACCGATGTTATGTATAGTGTTGAGGGTTGGATAATTAAATCCCACCAAATATAGGACTGGGTTAAACTTAGGTTGAGTTACCAGTCAGGCAAGGATTAACTATCAACCAGTATAACCCAGTTGAGTTAAAGCACCCCCGCATCACCAATAACCAGGGAGAAAATCTCCAATTTATCTTGCAAAAGGTAGATAATAGTATTCAACTAGGAAGCATAATATAAGCCAAAAGAGTCAAATGAAATCAAATAACCATAAAATTAGCCTAAGTATCAGACATGCATATGCTTGGTTACTGGCACAGGATCACCATGGAATGTAAATGGGTCAAACAGGCTTGGTTCATTTCAATCTGTAAAACTAAATCAGAGAGGGGAGCTCAGACCTGAATGTTAATGATAGATGGAGAAGACACCTTCTTAGGTTCCGAAGACGAGACAACCAACTTGTAGCTGTGACATTCAACATTACAACAAATAGATTAGGAGAAGCCAACATACTATAGGCCAAAAAGTATGTTATTTACTATTCCACATTTAACGAAAAGAGACAAATATTACAAAATTTTCTTAAAATAATAATATGAATGGTAAACCAAAACTCCCGAAACATATTAGTTCAAGATGCTCACTTCACTAGTACCCTATGTTGAAGAGACATGACACACGACACGGGATAGGGGCACAACGCAACACAAACTCGGACACGCATTTTTCTAAAAAAATAGGATATGACACTATATATATAAAGTTTTAACCATAAATATTAGATAATTGAGTATCTGCATCTTTGAGAAAGGTATATGATTTATATGAAATTAAAATGCCCACAACAAAATGCTTTAAGTTTTACCTTTTATATTTGATTTTTATCATTATTTTAGAAAAAAACACTACAAAAAGTATCTGGCATACGTACTCGGAGTGTCCTTATCCGACACGTGTCCATATTTGGAGAGTGTACTTCAGGATTTCAAATGAAAACATGAGATGCATAAAAATGAGTATCCAACACGTGTCCGAGAGTGTTGGTCTTCGATACGTGTCCAATAAGAGACATGTTACTAAGATGAGAGTTCGTGCTACATAGCTAGTAGCAGGCCAAGCACTATTGGACAAAACCTCATGAACGAACCTAATCACTAGTTTGCATTTGTTTTAAATTGGTTGACAATCTTATTTGGTTCAGGCTCATATGTGATTTTGAGTATAACTAATAATAGAGTATGTATGCATGTGGAAACGCAAGCGCATCGAAGTGAAAATTTGAAAATTTTCATTATCAAAGAGACATGCATGATGATGCATGCATGCATCGTGAGTTTTAAACATTAAATAGTTTTAAAATTTTTGGGGCCTTTTAACTTCCCTTTATGATGACGGACAACAGCTTCATGTGGCTTCAAATTGGCTGTTGTAGTTAGATAGTAATGATAGTTTTATATTGTATTTAAGCACACGTACAAGGAATTGTTAGTTCGGCATGGCCATATGCCATACTTACATGTGTTTAGAATCTGTTCTAAGATCAACTCTTGCATCGCAAATCAAAATATCGTTTAAATATATAAAATCATTTGTCCATTTAACCACTGCTGGTTTGTTCTATACTCTATAACTAATTCCAGCAAATCTTTTAACTTTAGATTCACAAGCAAATCTTTTGTGTGACCAGTTGCATCAAAAATATGAATATATGGCTGAGTAATGCACGTGATCATAATGTATCCTAAGAATCCTGCACTAGCCAGCCCTTTTGTTCTCTTTTGCCTTCATAACAATAAATCCCAAAGGCTATAGCGGGTTTTAAAACATAAGGTCATAATTTACTGAAAATAGCCAAGTGAGGAATTTGAGGGGACAGGTCATAGTTTAGTATTCTCTGGGGTCGATAATCGATATATGTTTCTTATGGGATCTTCCATCTTTGAAACTCACAAAAAAAAGACATTGTTGTGTTCAAACATGGGATAGGGACAAGAGTCTCAGTATGTTAATTAAAGATACTTCGATATCGAAGACATAATCTGCTTGCTCCTCAGCCGGCTAAAAGACTACTTGGATTGCGCAGCCAATTAATCACAATTACGCATAACCTAGAAATTCAGCATTCACATAATCCAATTAATGGCAGTTTGTCAACTGCCACCTAGTCCACTTCTCACCTATACAAGTAGGTAGCAGATAACTCACTCCATCCTACCAAAATTTTAAGTAGGATCTGGCCCTATTATTCAAATGGGTACCATTTAGTTTAGCTACTGATTAGAGGGAGTAGCAAGACCCAACTGACCCATTCTATTTCACCTTTGGCTTATTGACTTTCCCTTTTGGAATCAACGACTCCAGTTTTTCTGGTGCATGGTGTCCTGACTCCAACAGGCTTTACAACATGCTTAGCTGTTTGACATATAATCTTAAATAAGATTCTGAACATACTAACCCTCCAGTAGTTGCTGTGGCAGGCTGACTAGAAGCATCACTCCTTTGAATATCAGCTAATATGGCATTGATCTTGTCATCCTCAAAAGCAAAATATACTGGATACTGCAAAATACGACAAACACCACAATAATTACGAAGTCAATAGCAGAGGACATTATCATTATCCAAACCTTCTCCCAACAGAATGGGGTCAGCTCCATAAAAGAATGGACAAAGATATTAAAAAAAAAGAGAGTAAAGGATTAAGATCTCATATATTTTGTTAACTATAAATTTATCCATATCAATTTAGAAGGTGAAATAACGCCACAAACTTTTCAGGTTTCTATTATTCAGGATATGAACAGAAACAACTCCATACAATACGCAATGTTAGCAAGGTGAAACATGAAACTTGTTGCTTTGCTTTCAACTGCTGCATTTCTCTACCTTGAGAGAGAATGAGATATGTCGGCTATTGGGAACAGGATGTGATACAAGTAGAGAGTGTGAACTAACTTATTAAAGAGGCATATAATCGTAGATCTTTGAAAAGAAAAATAAGACAAAAGGAAACTGATCTGAACCAACTTATTAATAATGAGATTCTCGAAGTAAATTAGTCGAATACCCCACCCAACCATCACCCCCCCCCCCCCCCCCCCCCCCCCCCCGCCCCCCAAAAAAAAAAAAAAATTATGCGTCTAGCTAAAAACTCCAAGACACCCTTAAAAAAATATCGGACATCCGTTTAGAGATATGTAATAATGAGATTATGTGTCCGGCTAACGTGAACAGCCGGTTAGAGATATGGCCCTATGGGTCGGAATCTGAAAAAGATTCTCAGACATCCAATTAAAATCATTTAGATGATATATCAGGTGTTATCAATCTAAAACACAATCTTTACATATGGTATTTTACACTAAAAACTCCAAGACACCCTTAAACAAAGTGAAGCTGAAGCTGCACTGAAGGATAATCTGGATGAACTTCACTTCCCTCGCCCACATATTCTAGAAATCTAATTTGCCTTCTTAAATGGACGTTTACAGCACCTATCTTATATTCAAGAAAGCATCTACCCAAATTTACATGAATCATTAACTCCATTCAGTTTGTTAAGGGCTAGTTTCTCTCGCATTAGCAAAAGCCGTTTCCTTTTCATAGCCTAAATCCAAATACTCTTAGTTCTACTCCAAGGCCCATCTGCTCCTTTGGCAACCAACACTCCCTAGTAAACAGTGCATTTTATTGATCTCCATTGGCATGTCAAAAATATCTCAAGCGAAAATCTCTCACCAAATCCTCCATTGTGCTACCTCCAACTTTCTAAAATGCACTAATTTCTTAATATCATTAATCTATTGAAACATCTCAGCATTATCATTCAAGCTATGCTCATTTTTATGATCATGTTTATTTAACTTACTAAAATTTAAACCTATAAAGCAAAGTTGGTCATATTGCTTCCTGTATAATCTTTCTTTCAATTCCAATGGTATCCTACGATCACAGATCACTTCTACTGAAACCTTCCATTTCAACCATCCTGCGTTAAATCTGTGAACATCCTTCTCAATCTCGCCATTATGGTAGATGAACGATCCTAAATAACGGCAGAGCCATCTTAGGTATCTCTTACCATATAATACAAGTCATGGTGCAACCCAATGACTCCATATTTCCCAACCCCATATGCTCGCAGTTCAAACGAGAATATACCTGGCAGAGTCCTACACGCCATCACAAATAGAAGAGAACGGCAAAAGTTTGTGCTTGACTGCCTTTGTCTCAAGAGACAAGTCATAGGCTATTCTTACTCAAACCCTTAATCTATCAATTGCAAGTATATTTAAATTGTGTTGTTCTTAGACTAGGTAAAGTTATTAATTTATAGTCAGCAAGTGAATATTGATTGGCAACAATTCAACAAATAAGAAAGAAAATAATCATCAGTATCGTACTATCAAAAAATATGAACTTCTCACATCTAGATATATAATATGCTGGCATTATATATAACCTGTGCTAATTAGTTGACAATATATTTAGCAATTTAAAATTGGGAGTGCTAATATATTGATGACTGAGCCATAGTGCCTAGCAGTGGTATAGGTACACAATAATTTGACCATTTCTGAATTTATAGCTGGAGATAGTGATAAAATCTATCTGAAAGATAACCAATATGTAGCTGGCAAAAGATAGAAACAAAGTCCAAATCACATTTAAGTTAAAACACTAGAATTGCTCACATACTAAATCATAAGGTCATTAAATGAAGGAAAACCAGAAGATTAACTGACAACCTAAGTCGAGCATCATTAGCAGACTTGCCATAGCCAACCGGGCCACAAAAACATGTATAAGTTAGAAATATGATTCAAGAGGAAACAAAGAAAATTAGAACAGCTAATGACAGATAAATTACATAGTAACCATGCAAAAACATCTGAAATCAAAGAAAATGATGTGATATGCTTACTGGTATGTTGGCATGAATTAGCAATTTTTCCAACTCGATCAGTACGTCTTTCGTTGCCCCATGTGCAGGTAAGTTGCCTACGATCTTCTCACTGGCCTTTTGAGGGAGTAGAAGTAACAAGCCCCCCAATGGCTGCTTATTTGTAATGTAATCTGGAATAGTTTGTAAGATAAAGTTTAGCATAATAGAGATAGATCTACACATACAAAAAAAATCCATGCAATCATTTAATGTTGTTTCCCATCTACTTTTGTTGGTGTGTGTTGTTTCCCATCTACTTTTGTTGGGGTGTGTGTGTGGAGATCATCTAAAACGGGCATAATATATGACCGATGGATGTAAAATTCACAACATGGTATATTCAATATGGCGTCCAAGTCATTTAAACCTTTTGTGCATTATATAAGAACATAAAAAGGTATACACTTGAAGTAGATGCAGAATATAAGTTAACAAAATCAACAAGGCTGAAAACAATTTGAAGCCAAAAAACCACACTAACTACTTGGAAAGCTACATCCTAGTGCTTTATGGTCCTTAATGCAGGCCTAAAGTTATGGAAATTGAAAGTCGTCTCCTCTAATTGCTGGCACACCACTTATCATGAATATCTTTGATAATCTTAATATTATCTATTGGCGATATATTTCTTCTCAGAAAGCCACTACATTATCTCTCTAGAGGCATTATCACAATTGTTCTCTAAATCGATATAAAACCATATATAGGACCCCCTCTGTCTCTCTACTTTGTCATTAATTTTCTTTGAGAAGTAAATAGCCTCCACGGTAGAGCATGTTCTCCTTCTACATCACTGGATCATCTCCCATCTTAAACCCTTCAAAAAACTTATTTTCTTCCGATCAACCGCATAAATGCACACTGTTGAACTCCGCCTAAGTGAGTGGAAATCACATCAAAAGCAATGCACGATGGATAACTACCACTGACTCAGCCCAAACAAGCTAAGGACGAGCAAATAAAAAAACTGACAATGTTACAATTATCCTTTTTGTTTGCGAGACGGATTATTAGCTGAGATCATTGCATAAACTAGATTTGAGTTGAAGTTCAGATAATCATAATTCAAATCGCGTTCCTCCGCGATGTCATAACCATTTTCTAACGGGTCGATCCACAAAATACTGAACCAAGTCCTAACAACAGTAGCTCGACCCTTCGAACTAATAATAAGATGCAACAATCAAAAAAGAAACGTATGCAATCCAAGCTCATATCAGCAAATTTACTAAACAAACAAGTGAGGAAATATCAAAATTGATACTTAATTCTTCCGTGCTACAGAACGAATCAAAGGAACCGAGGCGATCTAGCGGCCCGAGCATTTAATGTGACTCACCGCGAAGGAGGGTTAGGTTTAGGTCGCGGACGGACATGACGACGGCGTTCCGCGACAGATCGCCGGCGGAGCCGGCATCGGAGGGGGAGGAGGCGTGGTGGTTGAGTCCGGCGAGCCTGGATCCGAAGGGGACGCCGGCCATGTCGTATTGTATGAGCCGGTAAACGTCGATAGCGGTGGCGGCGTCGCCGAGCTCGACGCAGGCGACGAGGATGAAGACTAGAGCCACCACGGAGTAGATGGAGTCAATTACTTCCCCGCCGCCGCCGCCGCCGCCGCCTTTTCTTCTCCCCGCCATTGATGAAGGAGAAGAGGAGAGAGAAACAGTGGTTCGGTTTGGTTCGTTAACTTCGATGGAAATATATAAACGTGTGGTTTGGCTATGATTGGGGATCTTAGGGTTTTGGCATTGTTTTTCTTTTGAAAATTTTTTACTTACCCCCACTTGGATTATCCATATTAAGCATCTCCAACCCTATTGTCTTGTTAAGTGTTGTGAGTCTTAGGTGGCTCCTATGTGGCATGAACCACAAGACAATGTCTTGTTTATGTGGCAAAATTATATCTCAAAAGACAATGAGATAGAAAAACTCTCTCCAATGCAAAAGTATTGAGGAGACAATAAAAAGTATTTTTTCCAACTTCCAAGGCAACTCCTCCACTTCTTCAACTTTTTTATAAATATTTCTATTCATAATTGATGATGTGGAGGCAAAGTCATTGTGAAGTACATTGTCTAGATCTAGACAACCAACTTCACATTCTCCTTGCCATGTCATTGCCATGTCAACTTCATGTTGTATTCTACATTTGCATTGGAGAAGAATTTTTGGAATGAAAGTTTGTCATTCCTATGTGGCAAACATTTTTTCTAAACTCACAATAGGGTTGGAGATGCTCTAAGGATTCCGTTCCTCACTAACATAAACCCTCATTCGTGGTAATTTTTGGACGTAAATACCCCTGCTTTGAACTGTTGACTTACAGCCCTTAGAAACTCTTTATGGAATTCCTAAACTACCCCCCCTTAATAATCTCCTAACCGCCTCTCTCTCCCAAACTCTCTTTTCATTCGAAGACCTAATCCCCAAATAATTTTCAATTTTCTTTCGTAACCTAATCTCCAATCTTCTTTCGTAACCTAATCCCCAAATTCCATTCCGTAATCGACTCTTACCTAACCCCCTTGCATTCGATCACGTCCCTTCTATTCGATCACGTCCCTTCCATTCGATCTCGTCGTGTGTTACAGGAAGATCGTCCAGCTCCCATGCCAAAGTCTGCAAGTCAGGTAATATTCAAAAATTTTGCAATTTTTCCTTTAATATATGAAAGATTGATATGTATTTCTTCCAATCCCAAAAAAAAAACCCTTTCTCGTTCAGAGCTTCCTCTGGTAGATGATATGATGAAAGCCAGTCTCCCACTGTAAGTTATACTTTCCTAACTTTTACTTTCCTTTCTATTCATTGTTGAGTCTATTCATTGTTTTGCTTTCTGAATGGGTCCACTATAATTGTTTGTAAGCATGTTATTATATGTGTGCATACTTGTATAATTATGTAGGAAAGTCATGCTTAGGGTCCACTATGTGAATGGTAGTTCTGTAGCTGTTGAAGTGGACCCAGACTTGGTTAGTTTATTGGATATACCCTACATAATTCAGAGTAATACTTTGGAGGCTAGTTATAAGTACCACTGGGTTGATGACTCAAACAATGGTGAAATAGTGGAGGTTCTTACTGATGCTGAGTTGCTGGATATGATTGGCAACCAATTGCCTGACAAGAATGGAGAAATACACTTGTTCTTAGAAGAGATTGGTAAAGAGACAAGCCAAGAACAACAACATATTCAGACACAAGCATCAATTACCATGCAACCAGTTAACAATATGAGAAGACTTGTAAAGAGAGTAGCACATAAATCACCTAGAAAATCTGTTGTTCAATTGGAACATGAGAATGTTGAACCTCTACCTAGTGATAGTGATGTGGACCTCCCAGAGGAGCAGTTGGATGCAATGCCATCAAGGGTCTTCAATATTGGTGGTAAAGATGGTCAAGCAGAGGCTGGAAAGCAGGGTGATGGTTCAAATACAGATGGTGAGGGTACACAGGCAGTGGGTACACAGGCAGAGGGTACACATGCAGAGGGAACACATACAGAGAAGGCAGTGGAGGAAGAAATACATGATACAAAGGAAGAAACAGAGGAGGAGGATGAGGATTATGTACCAAGCAGTGATGACCACATTTCAGAAAATAGAAATGAAGAATGGAGGAAGAAACAGAGTTTCAGAGAAGGAAGAAACTTCAAATTGATGAACTAGAGCCTGAAGAGAAATATCATAGTTGTCCATCATCTGCTTCTGAATGTGATCATAGACTTGCTGAATTTGATGACTTATACAGTGAGGGTGAGATGGGTGAGGAGGAATATAGGGCTCTAATTGTGGGTGCACTAGTCCTAGGTCAACAGTGGATGAATCCTAGTGAGTGCAGAAGATTTTTAAGGACTTTTGCTATAAAAAAACAGGTTTGAAATTAAATTTGTTAAGAATGAATCAAATAGGATATAGGGTGTGTGTGAAGAAGAGACATGTCCATGGTTGTGCAGGGTCAGAATTTTACCTGACAGGACTACATGTACACTTAGACAACTTAATGAAGCCCATACTTACAAGCACACCTCAAAGCTCTCAAACAAAATGGCTAACAGCAAGTTCATAGCTGATGTGTTAGAAGATGACATTAAAGCACACCACACATCATGGAAGGCAAAGGATATTCAGAGGCAAATGTGATCCAAGTTTACAGTTAAGGTCTCCTATTGGACTGCACATATGGCAATATTCAGAGTGAAGGAGAAGTTGTTTGGCGGTTATGATGAAAGTTATAGAAAATGTCCTCAGGTTGCACAGCAGGTCATGAAATCCAATCCTGGGAGTGTAGCATACTGTGGGAATATAGCAGGGACCACTGAATTTGGCTACTTATGCATAGGGTACAATGCAAGCTTCACAGGGTTCATAAAGGGTTGCAGACCATTAGTTGTGTTAGATGGATGTCATTTGAAAGGAAAGCATGGAGGTGTGTGTTTGTCAGCAACTGCTTTATATGGTAACAATGGATTGTTTCCCCTTGCCATCTATCTTTGCACTTCAGAGTGTGAAGCTACATGGGGCCATTTCCTTTCAATTATTAAAGACAAGTTGTTGCAACATCCAGGGAAGATAACATTCATATCTGACAGGCAGAAAGGCCTAGGGAGTGCAGTTGACACTGAATTCTATGGACACCCCCACATATTTTGTTTCAGACATTTCTATAAGAACTTCAAGTCTCGTATCAGTAGTAGCCTACAGTTGAAGCATCTAACCTAGGGTGCAGCTAGGGCCTATAGACAGGTTGACACTGCTAAATGGATCAAAGCACTTTCTGAACAATGTCCAGAGGGTCTTCAGTATCTGATGGAAGAGGACATGAGAAGATGGTGCAGAGCATTCTTTGATAAGACATCCAAGTGTGAGCACAAAACCAATAACTTCTCTGAGAGCTTCAACAGTTAGATAAGGGACATCAGAGGAAGGCCCATCACTATGATTGTGGAGATGTATCATATGATGGTCATGCAATTGATCTATGATAGGAAGATGGTTTCTAAAGCCTGGGATGAGAATGACTTGACCCCAAAAGCAAAGAAAATCATTGAGCACAGGTCAAAATAAGTCAACCAGTTTTAGGTCAATGGTACTGATGAGGGGTTATTTTGTCATGCCCCGACCCGGAATCACCCGAATCATCGTCCTCGTAGGGGGCGTGATGCCGCACGAGCCTGGGATTGCGCTCGTGCAAGGCAAGATGACAAGTTCTCAAATGGTTATCTTTTGATTCGATATTTACAACGATAGAAAAACGGAGTATACGAAACAATTCTCTTTATTGATATTCGAAATCAGATTACAAAGGCTTTCGATAGCCTAACAATATATACCAGATTGGCTACAACACTCAGGTTCTCTCTTGCCCACAAAGGATTTCACTGTTCCATACATCATGCCTTCTATATCTCGGCCGCATCAATCCAGTTGCATAGTCCGAGCGTCAATGCGATCGCACGCTTCAATACGCTTCGGCATTCCAAGCCTCAACACGTTCAAGCAACGCTTCGCCGCGAGCAATCCATTCCCTGCACCCTGCATGAAGCTGGTGGGGGATCAGTACGTTCGTCCTCGCATGTACTGAAGCAAAGATCTTCTTTCCAAACCAACATCTTTAATATTTACGTTGAATCATGCAACTTAGCTTATGATCTTGCTATGTTCTCCTTAGGGTCAATTTCATGGCATCTTTGAAAGTGTAAAGCATGTTATCATAGCAAGCATGTTATCGAATTGAATAGGCAAGCAAGCATTCTCGTGTTTGATTTGTGGCTTATCGACGCACCCGCCCTTGCAACCGACGCAAGGTGAATACGCCTATCTGTTTTCCCTGTCATGTTATAAGTGCCCTCTATTCGGATCCATCCATGTAGGATATACGCATACCTTACACTTCCAAACCCATCGTCCTTAACTATATGAAGGTCACTAGCTTGTCAAGCTAGAATAGACTTATATTCGAAACATAAGACGATGTTAACTCCATGCGGTTGCTAACCAACATCAGAGGCCATCGAAATAATCGCAGCAAGTTGCTTAACACATTCACCATAAGGTCGCTACCCTGTCCGGTCGAAGTGGCGCCAACAATACTCAAACGAATCCCTCCTAGGCCGAACGGTCCTAGCGCCCTGGCGCGCCGCGTTCGAGGGAAACCCATGCACGGGCTTTTATATCTTTAAGTCCATTTGACCATTTGGCCATGCAACGAATCTTATATTTCATACAACCAAGCAAGTTCGCTTATCGCTATTTCAATTGGCACAACGCCCGAATGTCCTCAACGAACGCCCGAAGGCCATGAATATTTCGAAGGGCACCATGCCACATTACCCATCTCGTATTTCCTTCGTTAACTTTCTATGTTCTTACATTTCATACTTCGTTTCAATGTTCAATGGCATTATGCCTCAACTCAATGTTCACCAACCGAACGACCCAAAGGTCCCGAACACCTTTCGAGGCATTATGTCTTATCCGACAGTTCCGTCACATTCATGCCACAACTGTATTCCTTCGCAACGAAGCCATCTTTTGTTATCTCGTGCACATAAGCACGTTTTGACACATTTATCATTTATCCTTCGCATCGTGCACTTGCTGCACGCGTCGAAGTCGTATTTCCACGTTCAATGTTCGTGGCTTGCACGCTAGGGCGCTCGCCTATTATCTTTCAATGTTCTAGCCGTTCTAACTCGTGCACGAAGGCACGGTATGGTTCATGCACTTAGGCACTCGCCGAGTACAGTTATCCCATGTTATTGCGGCTTGCGCACCGAGGCGCTCGCCTTAGCGATATCCAATATTCCGTAGCGACTTGTGCATTTGATGCACATTTCATTTCAATTGTACTAACTTAGTGTTCGACATACGTTATGATTATCTCCGATCGGACCACGCCCGTGGCGTCGATAGGTTAACTTAGCATACAATGATATATTTGACTTATCGAATGAAGGAGTAAAAAGAAGTCAATCCTCCCACCTTGAATCGATTTGCCTTCGTCGTTTCGTCGAGCCGATGCGGCTCGATTTCCTAACTTTGTTGCACGGCCACTCTCCTGACTTAGCCATTCGAGCACTTCGTGCTTGTTGAATTATACGTCCGATTTGCCTTAGCGTGCCCAAGTCTCAACCCGTCGCAAGGCGTCGATTTGGTTCCGCGGACCCCTTACTAAATATTGCCGAAGATCGACCTCTAATATTTTTGCGTCAAAGTATAACCTGCACACGAAACCAACTAAAATCAATACTTCATCGATTCGGACTTGCGCCTTGGTCGATTCGATTTCTTAGAATCTTCGAGCCGATTCAACGCACTCATCCTGCGGGGCAACGCGGCGCTTCGCATCGATTCACTCGATGCATTCTTCGGGACAAGGCAACTCTTCGCATCGACTTAGTTCGATGCGTTGCTCGGGACAACTTAACACTTGCACCGTTATTACTCGATGCGTTCCTCGGATCGATACGTTTCTCGGGACAACGTAACTTTCATATCGATTCGCATCGATACGCAATCGGGTCAACGCTACTCTTCGAGTCAATGACTCAGCATAATGCACCGTGCGGAGCGGGACATTACATAATATACCACTCAAAACAAGGTTCGTCTCGAACCGAAACCAATACTAAATTTCCAAGGGTTTCATTAGATCGTTCCACGATCTCGTCTCACTATCGTTTGGATCGTACAACTTAGTTTGGAATCATACACATATTTTAGGCGTCCCACCAATATACGCATTTCAGCCAAGCTTAGTTGTAAGATATCGGAACAACGCAAACATGTAACTTTCTTATTTTTAAGTACTCGCCATCTCGTATTCTCGATCGAACTTGGCTCTATTACTTGTTCTCACAATTCTAGCGCACATGCATATTGATACATACGCGATCGTCCAACATAAGTCAAGGCACACGATGCGATTCAAAAATCGCATTTCTCACTTTGTATGTTTCATCGGGACTATCAATTCTACGCGTCGCGTCAAGCCGTCGCGCATCCGATCACAACGATCCTCCGCAACGCCGTGCGTTCGAAATCGTTACCCAACTATTTTCGAAGTCTTGCTATGCAACTTATCTCGATACGACTTCCTTAGTTGACTTGCAAATGCATCAACATTCAGGACTACGTCCGCTAGGTGACTTACCTAGCACCGTGCTTAACTTCTCCTTATGCAAGTTTAAATTGACATTGCACAAAGGCCACAATCTATCCGACACGAAAGTTTACATCAAGGCGATGGTGCTCAAGACAACGATCGCCTTGACACGAAGGTCTTTACGATGCGTCTTACGTTCGATTCCTAACGAGTAGGAATTCACTAGCCAAATTCCCAACTTATCCATCTCGCAACATCGAATATAACTTCGATTCACGCAAGCTAAATTGCAAGGTGAATCCGAACCTAACGACATGTCTCGTAAGTCGTTCTCTTATCGTTCTCTCGTGCATAGCACGATTCTCGCAATCGCCTATCCGATCACCAAGTTCGTTGGTGAATTTCTAGCTCGACCATCAACCAACATAACCATTCAAGTATCCATCCAGCGAATACTCAAAATCTATCTATATCATTCTCAATCAAAAGTTGTTCCAACAATTCTCGATCGCCTAGACTTATCGTCAATATGCACCGCGTTAATTTGTTATCGATGCAATCCCATATACGATATCGCATGGGTCATCTTACGGTCTGCAACATTCAATTTGATTTGGCGGTCAAGTCTTCTAGGGTCAGCTGCCCCGAAGCTACGCTCGATAATTGTGGATCATCACCGAAGGACAGTGTACTACGAACCATGCTATATCTTATTTCGGGGCCAAATCACGTTCCGATGATTCTATGCGACTATCCAAATTTCCGAACCAAACCATTTCTATCGGCGCAACTTAAGCGCAACTATCCTCCGAGTAAGGTCATGCACTCCGTCGATGATTCTGCTATTCACGACGCGTCTACTCGCATTGAGTTCGAGTCTATCTTATTTCGCGGTCGACACACGAGATGCTATACGCATCGAGCAATCGTCGATGACTTTAGTCTCGTCTTTGATCAATCACAAAATTTACGATCAACCAAGTTCGTTCATTCTCGTATCGTTACTTACAAAATTTCATAGCACGAGGAACACTCTATTTTATATTCTCACATCGTTTACGTTTCCTTACATATCGATCTCGATACGCCGTATCCATTTCGATAACGTAAGGGTCAACTTTGAATTCGTTTCAACGTCAACTTAGCTCGCATCGCATACATCCAAGTTCGCAACAAACTTTTCCATACGCATCGACTCGTTCTCTGATTCGTCGCATCCCACTATACTTTGATCGCGTAACTGAGTTACCGATTATCCAACATCGAACCCTCAAGTCATACGATCTCGCCCTCTAAGTTTCACGTATTTTCAGTCGTACTCAAATGAGTTTCGCCGTAACGTAACCAACTATTTCTTAGGCACGATTACTCGCGTCAACCAACTTTCATACCGAAGTCGTATATCGTGCGATTTGATTACAATTCGCGTCGCCCCACATTTCTATCAAAATCGCAATTCGTGCGATTCGATTCGCCTAGCCGAACATTCCTATCGAGATCGCAAGTCGTGCGGTTCGATTTCAACGTTTCGAATTTCCTATCCCGTCGATCCGATTGTTGCCTCAAGGCATAATCGTTTCGCTAGTTCCCGTCATTCGACTGACACATAAATTTTTCAATCGACGTAATCGTTCAATATTACAAGTCCCGCCTTACCGTTCTAACCGATCATCGAAGAACACTTGCATCAACATACCGTCATACAAATCCTCAATCGAGTCTCGGTGCTATCCCGTCCGTTGCGGACAAACCTTCCGCAATTCTCACAACGCGTCGATGCAATTCATTGCACAAGTGGTATACCATATACCACTCGAAATCGAGCCATTCATCGCATCGGTGGTATGCCATATACCACCCAGAAATCAAGTAACTTCCGTCGCAACGTACTCCGTATGAACCAACATTTTATTTCGACTCACGATTTCCGCAGTGATCGTGCTTGATCACAACCGTAACTTTGATTAATTCAAATCCGATACAACTCGGCCAATGCATTCATTTGCCAACACAAGCTCGGCACGCAACCGAGCCGATTTCGTTTCTCGATTTATAACTTTGTTTTCTTCCGTTGCAACTTGTGCAATAATTCATTCTCAATATCCGTCGCACTTCGTGCAGCGATTACTTTGATACGCGTTGCACCACGTGCAATAATTTTACTTTCGATACGCATTGCACATCGTGCAACGATTTATTTCCGACATTCAAAGTCAATGCTCAAATCCGTTCAACACATTCGATATTGACTTTCATTTTCTTTTCAACGCATCATTTACAATCAACGCATGGCAATTGCTGCAGCAACATTCCACGAATTTCATTGTATCGATGCAACCAACATTTCTCGTATCGTTCGTTGTAACCAACGAATATCTCGAATTACAATTCACGACGTGTTGCATCCGCGGTAACCAATCCTTGAATTCATATCTCGCAACTTGTTGTACTTATAGCAACAAACCTTTCCCGACTTTTCCAACGAACACCATGTAATTTCCAAACAACACGCGGCAAAATTACATGATTTGTATTAGACTTATTGTATGGAACATCCAGTGCGGCATCGAGTAGAGTCAAGAGTGATTTCGGTTGGTGGTGGGCAACTCTTTGGAATTGGAATGAAGCAAGCGTCCAGAGAAAATTGAGCCTAGAGCTCTGATACCAATTTGTCACGCCCCGACCCGGAATCACCCGAATCATCGTCCTCGCAGGGGGCGTGATGCCGCACGAGCCTGGGATTGCGCTCGTGCAAGGCAAGATGACAAGTTCTCAAATGGTTATCTTTTGATTCGATATTTACAACGATAGGAAAATGGAGTATACGAAACAATTCTCTTTATTGATATTCGAAATCAGATTACAAAGGCTTTCGATAGCCTAACAATATATACCAGATTGGCTACAACACTCAGGTTCTCTCTTGCCCACAAATGATTTCACCGTTCCATACATTATGCCTTCTATATCTCGGCCGCATCAATCCAGTTGCATAGTCCGAGCGTCAATGCGATCGCACGCTTCAATGCGCTTCGGCATTCCAAGCCTCAACACGTTCAAGCAACGCTTCGCCGCGAGCAATCCATTCCCTGCACCCTGCATGAAGCTGGTGGGGGATCAGTACGTTCGTCCTCGCATGTACTGAAGCAAAGATCTTCTTTCCAAACCAACATCTTTAATATTTACGTTAAATCATGCAACTTTGCTTATGATCTTGCTATGTTCTCCTTAGGGTCAATTTCATGGCATCTTTGAAAGCGTAAAGCATGTTATCATAGCAAGCATGTTATCGAATTGAATAGGCAAGCAAGCATTCTCGTGTTTGATTTGTGGCTTATCGACGCACCCGCCCTTGCAACCGACGCAAGGTGAATACGCCTATCTGTTTTCCCTGTCATGTTATAAGTGCCCTCTATTCGGATCCATCCATGCAGGATATACGCATACCTTGCACTTCCAAACCCATCGCCCTTAACTATATGAAGGTCACTAGCTTGTCAAGCTAGAATAGACTTATATTCGAAACATAAGACGATGTTAACTTCGTGCGGTTGCTAACCAACATCAGAGGCCATCGAAATAATCGCAGCAAGTTGCTTAACACATTCACCATAAGGTCGCTACCCTGTCCGGTCGAAGTGGCGCCAACAATACTCAAACGAATCCCTCCTAGGCCGAACGGTCCCAGCGCCCTGGCGCGCCGCGTTCGAGGGAAACCCATGCACGGGCTTTTATATCTTTAAGTCCATTTGACCATTTGACCATTTGGCCATGCAACGAATCTTATATTTCATACAACCAAGCAAGTTCGCTTATCGCTATTTCAATTGGCACAACGCCCGAATGTCCTCAACGAACGCCCGAAGGCCATGAACATTTCGAAGGGCACCATGCTGTATTACCCATCTCGTATTTCCTTCGTTAACTTTCTATGTTCTTACGTTTCATACTTCGTTTCAATGTTCAATGGCATTATACCTCAACTCAATGTTCGCCAACCGAACGACCCGAAGGTCCCGAACACCTTTCGAGGCATTATGTCATATCCGACAGTTCCGCCATATTCGTGCCACAACTGTATTCCTTCGCAACGAAGCCATCTTTTGTTATCTCGTGCACGTAAGCACGTTTTGACACATTTATCATTTATCCTTCGCATCGTGCACTTGTTGCACGCGTCGAAGCCGTATTTCCACGTTCAATGTTCGTGGCTTGCGCGCTAGGGCGCTCGCCTATTATCTTTCAATGTTCTAGCCGTTCTAACTCGTGCGCGAAGGCACGGTATGGTTCGTGCACTTAGGCACTCGCCGAGTACAGTTATCCCATGTTATTGCGGCTTGCGCACCGAGGCGCTCGCCTTAGCGATATCCAATGTTCCGTAGCGACTTGTACATTTGATGCACGTTTCATTTCAATTGTACTAACTTAGTGTTCGACACACGTTATGATTATCTTCGATCGGACCACGCCCATGGCGTCGATAGGTTAACTTAGCATATAATGATATATTTGACTTATCGAATGAAGGAGTAAAAAGAAGTCAATCCTCCCACCTTGAATCGATTTGCCTTCGTCGTTTTGCCGAGCCGATGCGGCTCGATTCCCTAACTTTGTTGCACGGCCACTCTCCTGACTTAGCCATTCGAGCACTTCGTGCTTGTTGAATTATACGTCCGATTTGCCTTAGCGTGCCCAAGTCTCAACCCGTCGCAAGGCATCGATTTGGTTCCGCGGACCCCTTACTAAATATTGTCGAAGATCGACCTCTAATATTTTTGCGTCAAAGTATAACCTGCACACGAAACCAACTAAAATCAATACTTCATCGATACGGACTTGCGCCTTGGTCGATTCGATTTCTTAGAATCTTCGAGCCGATTCAACGCACTCATCCTTCGGGGCAACGCGGCGCTTCGCATCGATTCACTCGATGCATTCTTCGGGACAAGGAAACTCTTCGCATCGACTTAGTTCGATGCGTTGCTCGGGACAACTTAACACTTGCACCGTTATTACTCGATGCGTTCCTCGGGTCGATACGTTTCTCGGGACAATGTAACTTTCATATCAATTCACATCGATACGCAATCGGGTCAACGCTACTCTTCGAGTCAACGACTCAGCATAATGCACCGTGCGGAGCGGGGCATTACATATTTTGTGTCACAAGTGTGTTCTCCATTGAAAACAGATGGACAGTTGATATTAAAGCCAAAACTTGTGATTGTCATGTATGGGATTTAACAGGGATACCGTACGCCTCCAGATAGGCACAGCGGCCACCATGCGCCTCCAGATAGGCACAACGGCCACCATGCGCCTCCAGATAGGCGCAGCAACCACTATGCACCTTCCGATAGGCGTAGCAGTCACCATGCGCTGTCAGTTAGGTGCAGCAGATGCCATGCACCTCCAGCCAGGCGCATCCCACCATCTCTTCAGCAGCTCAGTTATGTGCATCCAGCTCAGTTATGTGCATTCCTTCAGCAGCTCAGTTATGTGCCACTCTTCCAGCCAGGCTCACCTGATAAGTGCTTCGCCAAGCAAAGCATTTAACCCTCTGGCTGGAACCAAGGAAAAGAAGAGCACCGCAAATGCTGTGGCCAGGGGAGGCTTCGAAAGAGCCCCCAAAGACCAAGAAAGACCGTGATCGAAATCATGGCACAAGGAGCTTTCAACACAATCAAAGTGGGCGGCACCCACTTTGAAGGAAGAGAGAGCCTAGCACCACCATTCCGATCTACGGCTCTTCCGGAACAACGGAGACGAGGCCCGAACATCCCTATCTTTGGATGCAACAGGCACCTTCCGCCTGCCTCAGAAGCCCTCGACTCCGTCTTTTGGATGTAACAGTCACCTTCAAGTGCATCGAAGACAACACGACGTCTCATTTTCACCCTCGGGAGCACTTCGTCAACAGAATGCACCCGCATATCCAAGTTCATGTTGGAAGTACGTGAGGGAACGAGGAGCAAACCTTCTCTCCATGCCACTATTTATAGGCCGGGCAAATCAAACCCATACGCCAAGTAGATGACTCTTCGAATTCTGTGCAATGAATTTACATTAAATGGATGAACCGGACGCCTCGAATTCAGCCAAACGGCTATTTATAGCACTCGAGGAGCGAGACAGCCGCATCATTAAAGGACATGTCGGATGCGCCAGCCAAACAGCGCATCACACGGACGCGCCCTCCAGCATCAGGCGCAACACACAGACGCGCCCTACAGTACCCGGCGCATCACAGAGGATGCGCCCCCCTCACATCTCCATGTCGAGTGGAACACCAACCAATGTGCCCACTCAGCTGTCCATCGAACGTCACAAACATTAAATGCTGAACTGACACCAGAGTTGGCAGCACGCTTCCCAAAGTCTGAACAGTTGACAGCTTTTTCAGAGAACGAAGCGTCGGCAACGTCAGCATCATCATGACTCTATTCCGACGGCTACTGCCACGTGGCCATCCGTATGCGCCTCTACGGCCATGCGTCCAAATCGCCATGCGCCTCTACGGCCATACGTCCAAACCAGCATGCGCCTCAAAAGCCATGCGCCTCAGACCTTTCACTGATCCCTAAAGACAGAAGAAGAGTCTCCAGTTGAAGCTTTGCATGCGCCTCAAAAGCCATGCGCCCCAGACTGATCTCTGATCCCGAAAGACAGAAGGAAGGTCACCTGCATGCGCCTCAAAAGCCATGCGTCCTAAATGGTTTGTAACTCCTAAAGGTTATGAGCCGCAGCCTCCTCCTGCGCCCAGATCCAAGGCGCAGCTCACCAGATCACTACCCCCCCAAATCCGAGATCTTCAAGCCATGTGTCCTTTGACTCAACTCGTCCAAGATTTTAGCAACAGAAAGATCTTCTCTTCTGCTACGTGCCGGCTCACAACAGCAGTATGAAGAGTTCAACCTCTCAATCAGGGCGCATCATCCGTGCGCCCCCATCAGCAACTTCCATGTGGCGTCTCCACACACCGGCGCATCCTACATGCGCGCATGAGCAGCCAGCCTGCAAAACTATAAATAGAGGGATCTTCTCCTTCACACACACACACAGAATCCACAACGAACATACAAGGAATCATCAGAGAGGCAGATACAGACACTCAACGTCTTCCTCCTCTCAGCAAGCTCCAGCACCCAGAGCAATCCACACCTTCAGAGAACCGATAACCGTCGTCAGCCCATCAACGGAGTCAACGCATTACCACTCGCTCCATTGGCACTAAGGACCCAGCTTAAACAAAAGTGTACTCCTAGGACTACATCTAAGTCCTACATTGTAACACTGTTCTGTTTGTATTAAAGTTTTTAATCAAACAATTTTAATGGCAAACAAGCTGGCGACTCTGCTGGGGACTTCTTTCTCCTCTTCCGAGAAAGTTGTGTCACAGGCCGACGACGTGAAGGTGGGCTCCTCCCACAAGACGCTGGTCGTGCGCCTCAATCAACAGGCGTACGAAGAGTTCATTTCTAAGGAAGTGCGAGTCCTTCGAAGCGGCTACCAAAGCCGAAGAAGATCCGCACGGCCTGGGTGCACAAGGTCGACGCCTCGGGCACCACCAGTGAAGGGGATGCAGCAATCCAGCCTTTCCTTCCTGCTGACGTTCTCAGCAATCAAGGTGCGCCCGCCGATGCAGCGCATCTCTTGGGGAAGCGTGCGGCCGACCACGTTCCCCAGCTATCTCCCTCTCAGGTGAGGAAGATACGTCGACGGAGCAGGGGCACAGCCAATGCCCCGCGCATCACCTCTGATGCGTCCCAAAAAGCCTCTGTCTTTGACAGACTCACTCGCTGTAATGGCGAGGAGAATTTGGATGCTGAGTACTATGCGCCCCAGCGGGCTGGTACGAAGAAATCTAAGGCGACACGGGCCATGCGCCACAAATGTGCTATGCCAGCAGCCGGCCAGAAGCACGCGCTCGTCATCACGCGCGCTGCCGATGGCAAGCTGTACAAGGTTGACTCAAGTGCTTCTGCACCAACAACGAGTCGATCTTCAAAGTCCTCATCTCGCTTGGGCGCATCTACTACGTGCACAACCAAGTCGAGAGAGGCAAACTCAGTGGTCTTGAACTCCCGTACCTCCTCTGGTTGTGCGTTTGAGGTCCGTTCAAGTCATTTCAAATGTTGTGGTTCCTCCACTACTGATCGTGATGCCTGTTTGGTATTAGATCAGGGGGCGCAGCACTCACCTGACCACCCCGGCGTTTGGCCTTGCCATACGTCTGAAGGGGGTGTGAAGGCACCACTCTCCTCCAACGACCTACGCAACGTGATCACTCACAAGCGCCGGTCAGGAGAGTCGACCAACAAGCACGATGCGCCTCTTACGGGGCATACTTGTGCGGTGGTCACCATCAACTGCTGTTGCAAGGCGGCAGCTCCACCAAGACAGTCGGTCTTCCAACGACTGCAATCATCGACACCTCTCCGACGTCGCCTTGGGACGAAGGTGTCAGCTGAAGAGGAGCCAAAGGTTGCTTCATGCAACGTGGTCTCCAACTCCTCATCAATCCGGAAGACGACTGCCAATTCCTCGTCTTCATCCAAAAGCCAGCCGAGGAAAACCAAGGCAGCTGTCTCGACCTCTGGAGTATTTGAAGGCACTCGGTCGAGGAAGAAGTCCTTGGAGGAAGCTGAGGGTAGCCAGACCCTTGTTGAGCCTCCTTCCGAAGACGAAGATGTCCAAAGCACAGCTGCGGCAGATTTTCATCATCAAGGCGAGATTACTCTCCCTGAAACCCCTCAAAATGAGGACGTCCTCCAGGACACTGTCGGGGGTAGTTCTGGAAACGAAGAGGTCCTTCAAGACGGAGCTGAGGGCAAGCAGACCCTTGCAGATGTGCCTATTGGAGATGAACTCCAGAATGTGGCTGGGGGTGGCCCAACACCAGGAGAAGTGACTCCTCCGTATGAGAGTGAGGCCGAAAGCGAAGCCTCAACCAATCCATCCACTCCTGGCCGTGTCAGGATAGTATACATGGCTGGGGATGATGTCGAGTCTGATGCGCCGTCACAGGACATAGTCCAGCGCATAGACTCATTGGAGGGAGGACTCAAAACCCTCTCTGCCTCTATGCAAGTACTGACCCAAGCAGTATTTGAGATGCGGTCAGCCTTGATCAGGACACCTTCAACTGGTCCTGACCCAGGAGCTAATGGGGAGTCGAGTGTGCCCCCCCAACGGGCGCCCTCAGATACAGAAGCACCTCGGACCTCGGAGCCCTCAAACGCTCCAATCCAGATGGTACCTCCTTCCCCGACTCCTAGCTCTACGGAGGATGTGGTCGAAATGATCAAAGACCTGCGGGAGCGCTTCGAGTCCAAGAACAGGCAAGAGGAACGCCAGAAAATGGGCATTCCCCAGCCTTATCCCCTCGAGTGGAACAAGGTGGTTTATCCCCCGAAGTATAAACCACAAACACTCACCCCATACGACGGGAAGAACTCTCCGCGACGGTACCTGACGTACTTCCAGTCACAGACAGGGCATCTTCCGAAGGAGGACGCGCTCCTCACCAGTATCTTTGTCGGGGCCCTGAAAGGAGTGGCTTATGACTGGTACTGCAGCCTCCCCGACAATTCCATATCGTCCTTCGACGACCTGACGCGCCTCTTCCTCGACCGCTTCTACGACGGCGGGAAGGACATGACGATGGCGTCTCTCATAGAGATACGTCAGAAGGAGAAAGAAACGGTTCGGGCGTTCATCGAACGCTTCTGACAGGCTTGCTTCAGGCTACCTCCAGGCATGCCAGAACATGCGCTCCTCTCCGCTTGCAGCATAAACATGTTGCCTGCAGTAAAGCTCTGGCTCAACTCTACTCCCCCTCCTGACTGGAGCTCCCTGATCATCGAAGCTGAAGCTGCAGAAAAGAAGGCGGCCAATGCACGTCTTCTGGGTGTCAGCTTCCCCGCCTTTGACGATAAGGGGAAAAAGTCCGCAGCTAACAGCTCCAGACGAGAAGCAAAGGGGAAACAGGCATTGACTGTTAATGCCTCAAAAGGCGCATCTACACCTACTCCGAAGCCTCCACTGGCATCGAGACCCAAGAAGGTTTATTCATTCAATAATGACGACACCCTGCAACTTTTCGAGATACTGAAGCAGGGTGACAAGATCAAGCTACCGGACCCAAAGCGGCCCGATGAAGTTGGGAAAGTGGACAACCCAAGGTACTGTCACTACCATCGGTTTGTCGGACACCCGACCAAGGACTGCTACGTCCTCAAGAATTACATCCAGCGCATGATCAATGCGGATGTAATCTCCGTCGACTATGAAGAGAAGACGGTGTCGGCCAATGTGGTTTCGCTTCAGTTCGGCACCTTGCCGCCAACTACCACACAAGATGGCGTCGTCCCCATCCCTAAGGTGACAATGGAGGTGGTAAACTTACCACCTACTCGTGACAATGTGAGTGGACTCACCCCGCTCACCACATCTCGAGGAGAGGTCCTCTGGGTTCACCCCGACCTCGTCTCCGAGGTGACTCAATCGGAGGTACGCCCTACCTCCAAATCAAAAGGCAGGAAGATTAAGTCTTGCCGTACAGTCTCTTCTTCAACAGAAGAGGCACTGCCAGTGCAAACACGTGCACAACAGAACTCCTAATCCGGCGAAGCCGCCGCCGAGGTGGTGCCTCCTAGCACCATCCCTGAGGAGGGTCCATCTAAGCCCTCAGCAGCCAATAAGCAGAAGCAAGTGGAGGCCCGTTTTGACAGACCTCTACGGAAGGAGAATGCTTCGGGGCTGTCCAAGCCTCACAACTTCGACATTCTGGCACAATTAGCCAGTACACCTGCGCGCCTGTCTTTGTTCGAGCTCCTGCGTCTTTCTAAAGATTCCCGAGAAGCTCTCTGCGAAGCTCTGAAGGACGCTGAATCCTTTCTCAGTCAGGTCAAGCAGCCTGAAGACCTCCCAACTACTTGTGCGCACTGTCATTGCGCGGATGAAGTTATCCCAAACATAACTTTCACCCAACAAGACATGCTGCTCAAGCATCACCGACATAACCGACCGCTGTATTACACAGGGTACATTGGCTCGGTCAAGGTGAGCCGGATTCAGATCGATCCTGGGTCTTCCCTAAGCATCATCCCGAAGGCGCTGTTATCTAAGCTGGGGATCCCGATGTACCGGCTGGCGCCCTCCAATACAATCATCAGTGGCTTCAATGCTAGCAAGAGCGGGCCACTGGGCAAGATCCGACTGAAGTGCCACATTGCAGCCTCAAAACTGAGGTGACTTGTTATGTGGTAGATGCCGAAGTCAACTACAACATCCTGCTCGGTCGACCATGGCTACACGAGTACATGGTGGTGCCCTCCACGCTCCACCAATGCATGAAGTATGTATCCACTAATGGCGTCATTCGGATGGAGTTTGCAGACATCGATCCTTTCAAAGGGATTGAAGCCTTCTTCACCGATTCCGACTTGTACAAACCCATTGACGAGGAGGAAGCCAACGACGCTGATGATAAGGCAGAGACGGCAATAGAGCCGGACATGGAGCCTGAGACGACTCCCGACGCCTCCTTAAAAATCCGACTGAAGGGGAAACCACCCCAGAAGGCGCCTCCAATGAGCATCAAGCTATCAGGGAAAGCGCCGGCTCGCGAAGCACCCCTGAAGATACGCCTCAAGGGAAAGCCACCTCAAACATCGGCTCCCCTGGTGGCAAAATTACAAGGGAAGGCACCACTCACCGGAGGCGCCTCTCAAAGTGCGTCTCAAGGGCAAGCCGCCGCAGTCATCCAAGGTATCAGAGAAGGCTCATATAACCCTCTCAGACCTCAAAGCTGTGGTGGACTCTCCTAGTCTGCCCCCAGTTCTTACAGACGAGGAGCTTGGTGAATATATCTCGGCTGACGTAGAGGCACCCTCCTTTGACAATGTAATCCTACGGGATAAGATCTCGTATTTTATCAATAATAGAGTGTCTTTTAATTATTCTTATCTTCCACACTGGAATGCCATGTATACATTAGATAACGCTCTACGGTCGTTGCAAACACAAATAATGACCGTCTACCATAATCGAGTAGTCCCGTCTCAAGGAGTCTTCATAGTCCCTCCACGGAGCCGAGACCAAGGCACCATCATCTCGGGCAAAGTCGAGCGTCATCGGGACCTCCCGTCAATCGAGCCCGAACCTGATACCGGCAGAGTACAAGTCTATCGGTACACGGATACGGCAAAGCACATCATCCAAAAGATGGGCTACGACCTGAAAAGCAACAAAGGCTTAAACTACGGCAAGGGTCGACATCTCCCTGTCCGGCTTTCGATGCCCAATGGAAAGCCACAGGACTATTATAATCGGACTGGACGAGGGTTAGGCTATGTCACGCCGCCATCAACCCCAGAGAGTTCAGATGCAGAAGACATAGAACATTCTCACTCGTCCGAAGCATCGACTTGGGATTCCGATGCCAGTATCGGATCAGTCTTCAGGAAAGTGCTGTCAGCTAACATGACGTCAGCACAACCTCAAAAAGGTGAAGGCGAAGACCAAGCGCCAGAACCCTTCGAAGAAGAACCCTGGGCCCAACGCCTAGGGGAACAATGGGAATCTCGTTTTGAGCTTCGTGAACCTCCCACCGAAGACGAAGTCGAGCAGATCGACCTCGGGGAGGGGTCTTCTTCCAAACCCATCTTCATCAGTAAAAGCCTGGAAGGAGAAGATCGAGAATCTTTAATCCAACTGGCTAAAGAGTATATCGACGTCTTCGCCTGGAGCTATGAAGACATGCCGGGACTCGATCCACAGATCGCAATGCATAGGTTGAACATCTTACCTGATGCCAAACCTATCAAACAACAGCAGCGACGCTTCCGTCCGGACATCATGAATGCCATCGAACAGAAGGTAGACAAACTCTTGACTAGCGGCTTCATCCGTGAGGAACAACACCCGGATTGGGTAGCCAACGTCGTTCCTGTCACCAAGAAGAACGGAAAGATACGAGTCTGTATCGACTTCAGGGATCTCAACTCTGCTTGCCCGAAGGACGAATTCCCGCTTCCAATCACTGATGTGATGATCGATAACACATGTGGCTTTGAGCGCATGTCCTTCATGGACGGGTATTCAGGCTACAATCAAATCAAGATGTTCCCCGATGACGCAAAACACACGTCATTCAGGACTCCAAAGGGTGTTTTTTGCTACACAGTAATGCCCTTCGGCTTGTAGAACGTCGGTGCGATATACCAGCGAGCTATGAGCACTATCTTCCGTCAACATCTTCGCAAGACGGTCGAATGCTATGTTGACGACATCGCAGTCAAGAGCCGCCTCAAAGGAGATCACCTACAGGACCTGAAGACGGTCTTCGATCTCATGCGGGCACATCAACTCAAAATGAACCCCGCTAAATCCTTTCTGGGGGTTTCTAGCGGCAAATTCTTGGGCTTTGTCATCACAGCGAAAGGCATTCATGTTGATCCTGAGAAGACCAAAGCCATCCTCAACATGGACCCTCCGAAGAACCTTCGAGAACTTCGGGGCCTACAGGGACGTCTGGCATATATCCGGAGGTTCATAGCAAACCTCTCCGGTAGATGTCAACCCTTTACTCAGCTCATGAAGAAGGGAGTCTCTTACGTCTGGACAGAGGAGTGCCAAAAGGCTTTCGACGACATCAAGGCTTACTTAACAAGCCCACCAGTCCTGGTAGCGCCAGTCGCCGGCAAACCATTTCTCCTCTACGTCCGTGCCATAGATCATTCTCTTGGCGCTCTGCTGGCTCAAAACAGCGATACAGGCTTCGAGCAAGCAATCTACTACCTCAGTCGAACACTCATCGGGGCCGAACACCGGTACAACCCCGTCGAAAAGGAGTGCTTGGCTTTCGTGTTTGCCATCCAGAAGACTCGTCATTATGTCTCGGGTCAGACAATTCATGTCATTTCCCGAGTCAATCCGCTCAGAGTCCTCATGACGAAGCCAGGATCATTGAACTCCCGGCTGGCTACATGGGCGATCTTGCTAACACCGTACAACATGGTGTTTGTGCCGCAAAAAGCTGTTAAGGGTCAAGCTCTGACTGACTTTTTAGCTGCACACCCTATCCCAGAATCCTCAAAACTCTATGAAGATATCCCGGATGAGGTCCAAGAATCCAACGTCACCGAAGGAAGCTCCGTTTGGCGGATGTTCTTCAACGGCACTTCGAGAACAGGCCCCAAAGGCCAAATCATCGCAGGAGTGGGGGTAGTCTTAGTCTCCCCCGATCAGCTGGTCATCCAGCGTGCGTACTCTCTTTCGAAGCCGTGCTCCAACAACGTTGCCGAGTACAACGTACTCGTCATGGGACTCCAGCTCGCACAACAGCTGGGGGTCGACCATCTGGAAGCTTACGGCGACTCAAAACTCGTCGTAAACCAGGTTCGGGGACAATACGAAGTTCGTCTTGAAGATTTAATCCCTTATCATGAAGTCGCATTGAACATCATTTCAACCTTCACCGGGTTCTTCATTGAACATGTCCCCCGTTTACAAAACTTGGAGGCCGATGCTCTGGCCGGCCTCGCAGCCTCATTAGCAGCGCCCTTTGGGACTCAACACTATATCACGGTAACAGGACGAGATCTGATTTGTCCCAGAAACAACCTATGCTTGCGGGTGGCTCACGCCATGCCGACAAACACTGGTGTTAATGTCCGAGACTGGAGGTTCCCGTTCATCGACTTCGCTGTCTACGAAATCCTTCCAGAGGACCCGAAGGAAGCCGTCTCAGTCAGGAGACGCTCTCTTCGATTCTACTACGATACAGCTACCAAAACGCTGTACCGACGCTCCTTCGATGGGCTCCTCCTTCGATGCCTGTCCAACGAAGAAGCAGCCGAAGCTCTTCAAGAAGCTCATGACGGAACTTGTGGAGCTCATCAACCCGGTCCTAAGTTGCAAGATCGACTGCGACGTATGGGCTACTACTGGCCAACCATGGCTGCCGACGCTGTCGAATATGTTAAGAAGTGCCACGCATGCCAACTTCATGCAGACTTCATACATACACCATCGGACCCGCTACATCCTACAGTCGCCTCCTGGCCCTTCGAAGCCTGGGGCATGGACATTGTAGGGCTAATCACCCCTCCTTCATCGAGAGGACACCGTTTCATCCTGGCCATCACCGACTACTTCTCCAAATGGGCGGAAGCAGTTCCACTGGCAGAAGTAAAAAGCTCCAGGGTGGTCAGCTTTATCAAACACCATGTCATTTACCGTTTTGGAGTACCCCGGCGGATCATCCATGATAATGGTCCTCAGTTTATCAGCCACATTTTTAGCAGGTTCTGTGACAAGAATCGCATTCAGAACGTGGCCTCAACCGCCTACAATCCGGCAGCAAACGGATTGGCTGAGGCATTCAACAAAACTATCGTTAGGCTGCTCAAAAAGGTCGTGTCATCCAACAAACGCGACTGGAACGAAAAGCTTGGCGAATGCCTTTGGGCCTACCGCACAACGGTACGGACCCCAACAGGCAACACTCCATTCTCCCTGGTCTACGGGAGCGAAGCAGTACTGCCTCTCGAGATACAGATACCTTCGCTCCGCGTAGCAATCACAAACAAACTCACAGAAGAGGACAATCAACGTCGTCGTCTGCGGGAACTGGAGGCACTTGACGAAAAGCGTCTCCTAGCTCAACAACGCATCGAGCTCTACCAAGCCCGTATATCACAGGCTTTCAACAAGAAGGTCAAAAAGAGGACTTTCTAAGTTGGCGACCTGGTTTTAGCAGTCAGAAGACCAATGGTGTTGACCCACAAGACACCAGGAAAGTTCGAGCCCAAGTGGGAAGGACCTTTCATCATAGAGACGGTATACTCAAGCGGTGCTTACCGCCTCGCCAAACCCAATGGGGACTTGTTCATGATGCCCATCAATGGCAAGTTCCTAAAGAAGTACTATTCTTGACATCCTCCAGACATGTACTTCCCCAAACAACCTCTTTCCACAAACTCGTACGCTTCTGGAACCCAGCTGTTCCGTGGCATCCTCCAGTAAAAAGATAACCATGTCCATATTACCTCTGAGTTGTCTCTCTACACCCTACAAAGCAGAATCTTACACTTCGTAAGCCTACGCTACCCTTCATGTTTACCACGTCCACATTACCTCTGAGTAAACATCTTGTACAAACAACCCCTGCGTTATTGTACATTGATCGCAGAACTTCCATGTCCATATAACCTCTGAGTTGTTCAGCGTATCCCCCAAGATCATTCCTACCACGTCCATAATACCTCTGAGTAGGGAGATTCTATCATTTCGAACCCAATGATTGCCATGTCCATATTACCTCTGAGCAAACATAATGGTTCCTTCAAACTTATTATCTGTACCTGAAAACCAAGGTGCGCAAAAGATAATAGGTCCACACAAATCATCAAGTTCATGACAACAAAAGATGAACACATCACAAAAAAGGTTGTAGACTTCTTTATTCTTCTGAAAAAGTAGTACAAGAAGCTACATCATCCCCCAGTAAGGGTTGCAAAAGAACACAAAAGAAAAAGGGAAAAGCTATGGTCCCTGAATCTCCCCAGGATGGGCTGAGAGCTCCCTGACTCGAAGCTTTAAGTCGACTGCGCGGGCCTCCACCATCGCCAGGACTCGTCGCTCTGCTTCCTGGCGCATCAATTCAACGGCCCCAGCGGAAGTATCACTTGCATGCTTCTCATCAAGCTGTTGTCGTTGCTGCGCCAAGGCAAGAGTCCGCTGAGTGAAAGTCGCTTCATCCTTCTTGAATGCTGCATGTTCAGCCCGGACACGCTCGACCTCTAACTGGAGTCGGGCCCGTTGGTCTTCAAGGCGGCGCATCTGGGTGTCGATATCCGCGATATTAGCTTCCAATGCAGCTCGAGTTTCCACCGTCGTCTTCATGGACTGAGACAACTGCTCTACCGCAGCCTCAGTCTCAGCCACCTCGCGCTCCCAAACGCCCACGGTGGCCTGGTATGAAGACTCGATCTCGGCAATCAGCTTCCCCTTCTCCGCATCTATCAGGACAGAGAGGTCGTTTCGCTGGATGCGTTGAAGTTCCGCGAGCCGCTCATCCAGCTCAATCACTGAAGCCTCCAAAATTTCGGCCATGTGGTCGTGGCCTTGGTGAATACGAATCAGCTCGATGCAGGGCATTGCCAAAGCTTTTGCCGTCGCAAAACTCCTGTTGGCATCCATCACAGCAGATACACCCTTCTGCAGCATTTTGTATACCCCCTCGACGAGAAATTTCACATACTCGTCTGCATCCGCCAGGACCTGCGGTGTCATCGTGGGAGTTGGAGGAGCTACTACAGTTTGCGGACCGGAAGAAGATCCGCCAACCTCAATCAGCGAGGCTTGAACCTCGGCATCAATGGGCTCTTCATCAACAGGGACTGGACTGCTAGCCCGAGGAGCCGAAGCAACAGAAGGGGCCGGCACAGGCGTCGAGATGGTCCCCCAAGTAGAAGGAGCGACACAGGGTTCTACACCCTTACCCTTCTCAAGCCCGGAGGAACCACCGATGTCAACGGCCACTTCTTCTACCCCCAACGTCCTATCAACAGTTGATACCTCCCTTGGCAGAAAAAGGAGATCATCACTTGTCTCTTGACCCGTCTCAGCGGTCGCGACCGGAAGACGGGTCTCATCATCAACAGGGACAGAATCTGTCGCTACCTCCTGAGCGGTAGCCGCCTCAACTTCCACGATTGAAGCCGGGGTAGGACTCGACAATGATGCAGCCGACCTCCCCTCATCATGATAAAGAGGGGATTCAACCCTCTCCTCTGTCTCAACCATATCTGCTGTCCCCGCAGCAGATTCTTGCAAGACCGGAGGAACGTCATCGGAAGGCGACGAACTCCAGTCCACTTCATCATCAGGATGCCTCGAGTCCGCAAGACCCTCAGCATCCAAGGCCTCCACGGCAGATGGTGCTCTCCCAGAAGTTGTTGCGACCTCGAAGTCAGGAGATACTAAAACCTCCGCAGGAACATCTTCGGGACCTTCCTCCACGGGAGACATTAGCATCGGTAGAATGCGCTCATCAGAAGAGCCTGCCACCTCCTTCGGTTTACTAGCGCCCGATTTTGAAACACGGGACTTCTTCTTCAATCCCTACAAGAAAAAGAGCATAAGTCGCCACAATGACGAAAAGAATTGGAATTACGAAATATTCCTTACCTCAACAGGGATTGATCCTGCTGGCATTATAAGTGGCACTTCCGTAACCTTCGGGGTCGGCGCCTTTCTCGACCTTTTCGGTACAGAAGAACCAGCTTCTGTGTCAGCACGCCTTTTCCCGACAGACGGGTCTCCCACTGGTACTACAGCAGCAGCCCGATACCCCACCAACTCTGGTGGACGATATGATCGGGCTGCCATCAACATATTCGCTGTCGCCTCCAGCTGGGTTCCAATAATGAAACTAGTCTCCCTGTCATAACCAGGAGACATAGCAGTTATAGTGCAATACAGCTTGGCGGCCGGATATAGGATCGGCGGCCGAGGATTGCGAACTGGCGTGGTGAACTTAACGCTAGTGCATCCAGCGTTATAATATTGCCAGCCCCGGGCTCCATCCAGCAAACTCCCGATGAAGCCTAAACTACTACTGGGATTCTGCAACATTAACTGGGTATAGCCAAACTGACGAGCAAATCGGCTTGGCAGATAAGGCTCCAGATAACACCTATTCTGGTTGCGGTAGACCAGGTGAGAAGGCCGGATACTCTACAACCAATAAAAACTCCATTTCGGCAGAGTGACCGCATCTTCGCCAGAGTCAACTAAATCTTGGTCGGCCTCGAAATCTTTGAAGATCGGGCCAACCTTGACAATCTCCCACCTCTGAAGGTAGGACAAGACTCTCCTGCAAACGGGGACGCCAGTGTAAGACCACTTCCTCTTATAGAAGCGGCGAATGAAGGCATCTCCTTCGACATGGTCCTCCTCCGGACCGGGACTCATCACGTTCGGATGATGCAAGATCAGCCACCCCATAAGATAATGGAAAGGCAGCTCGGCCCGGGGAAAGTTATCATTATTACCTCTCTCGTGGATCACATCATCGGCAAAAGACCTCAAACCGCGTAACAGGTTGCACACCATCGCGGGGAGGAGAGCCAAAGGTCGTCCACAGGCCAACTTCACCGCAGGCAAAATGAGATTCCGATGTACCCTCTCGACGGCACCGGATCCACCTGTAAATACGTAATCCCGAAGCCATATCATCAAGTAGGACGTCAATACTGCCTTGGATGACATCCGGTGCCCGCAGTGCCAGAAACAGCTGTACGTAGCCTTGCCGCCCTCATTAGAGTGTGGGGTCCTTTCGTCCAGCCGGCTTATTTCAGAACTCACTTCCGCGGGCTTCAATCCCTGCGGAGTCGCAAACCGAATCCTCGAAGGATCCGTCAAATCCTGCCTAAAGACGTAGTCCCTCCAAGCAGTCACATGAGGCTGGGTCTTACCCTTGTCCCTCCGGTGCATCAGATAATGATGGCTTGTCACCTCTTTGAAAACAGCCATCATCTCCGGATCCTTATCCTCCAGAACTTGGATCTCTTCATTTGATGGAAAATATTCCTCGTACGGTTCCGAGCCCCAAGGAAGCTTGGACACTTCGTACATCTCATGAAGGGCCAATCCCAACTCCCCCACCGGAGTAAAGAAGCTGCCAGTCTGGGCATTGAAAAGCTCCAAGAGCGCAAGGAACATAGGCTTATTGAGGTCCACGCCTGCCTGCGTGGCCCGAATGGCGGCTGTCAGCCCGATCTCTTTAAGCTCAACCTCGAACCTTGAAAGCACCCAAGTGGTCAACTCGTCCCACTTCGGGATGTAGTGACACCAGTCTTCGACTCTGAAGCTACCTGTCGGATACATCACCTTTGATGTCAGCATTCGATTTGCAAAGATTGGGGCACTGAAGGGAAACGTGTCGTTTGGGACCTCACCGTAGATGCTCCCAGGACGCAAGGCTCGGTAACTGAAAGAAGAACCGGCTCGTGAAGCAGTCAAAGTATCTCGCTGGTTCGAGGAGGCGTCAATTGAGAGGGTACCTCCCAAGGCCCCTCCTTGAGAGGGAGTAAGTTCCCAACCCATCCTTCTCTTCGAAGCTAGACGATAAAAAGCCGTCAGCGGCAACTGGCGGTCAACCTGCCGCATGTACAAAACCATGCCTTTGGCAGAAAAGAACCAGTCTTCTCTGATCCTCAGTATCTTCGCTTCGGAAGAGACTAGTCGGTCGCCAAACAGAAAGGCAGGCTTTAAGAAAGTTACACCTTCGGATTCAGCAGACTTCAGTTTACCACTCTCCATCATACTCTGGAGGAAAAGAGGCAACTGGGTCTGGATTTGTAGCATTCTCTCACGAGGTTGGTCCTGTAAGATAGCATCCTTCGTAGGATTGATCACCGCCTCGTCAAAATCAACTCCCATCTGACAAAGAGAAGCGTCCAGAAGGACCTCATTCAACAAAGGGATCGTTATCGACACTGATACAACAAAGGTGGAAGTCAGGCAAAAATGTTAAATAGCTTCGGCGCATCATCAGGGCGTAAGCCTATGCGCGCCAGCATCAGAGCTTCGGCGCATCATCAGGGCGTAAGCCCATACGCGTCAACTTGCTTCGGCGCATCATCAGGGCGTAAGCCCATGCGCGTCAGCATTGGAGCTTCGGCGCATCATCAGAGCGTGAGCTCATGCGCGTCAGCGAAGGCTTCGACGCATCATCAGGGTACGAAACCCATGCGTGTCAGCCATTAAACCTCAGTGCATGATAAAGGTGTAAACCTATACACGTCGGCGGGGTAGAACCTCGGCGTATCATCAGGACAAAAGTCCATACGCATCAGCAAATCTGAGTTAGGGCACAGTCTGGCCCAAAAGCTTATGTGAAGGAGATGAAACCCACCCGTCACCTCAGGACGAACGTCGGCCGGAGTTGCAGGGGTGATAGGTGCATCCTCATCAACGAACTCCTTCGCTTTCTCCTTCCCCTTGCCGGCACCACCGCAAGGAGTCTTGGGAGCCATTCTCTCAGAGAAGAAAAAGTTAGGGTTTTGAAGAAAAAACTTTAAAGAAAGCAAAGGCACGGAACAGATGAACTCTCTCTCTCTCTCCAACCTCACCTATTTATAGGGCATGGTCGCACGCGTGAACCGATGACGTGTAATCTCAGCCGTCGCTTTGGATTCCGTGAGGAGATAACAACAAATACAACCAAAAGATCATCATTAATCTTTTGGGTTACCAAGGCGTCATCATCATCAACTGGAAGGAGCATGCGCCCGAACAAGCATGCGCCCAACAATCATGCGCCCTGACCTCCATGCTTCTTATTCAAAGTATTCCAAAACTTATTCAAAAGTTTTGAAAACTTTGAAGGGGGTCTTGTAGAAGCATGGAATTTCACAACCAGAAAGCCCATGCGCCAGGCATTATATGCGCCAGAACTCAGACAGCAAAATCAAATAAGCCATTCGAAGAAGGACTTTTTATTTATATATAAAAGTCTATTACATGGCTAGAAAAGGTTGTACAAAGGAGAATTTCTACAAAAGAAAGATCCTAGATCTACAGCCAGCGGCCACCATGCGCCTCCAGATAGGCACAGCGGCCACCATGCGCCTCCAGATAGGCGCAGCAACCACCATGCGCCTTCCGATAGGCGCAGCAGTCACCATGCGCTGTCAGTTAGGCGCAGCAGATGCCATGCGCCTCCAGCCAGGCGCATCCCACCATCTTTTCAGCAGCTCAGTTATGTGCATCCAGCTCAGTTATGTGCATCCCTTCAGCAGCTCAGTTATGTGCCGCTCTTCCAGCCAGGCTCACCTGATAAGTGCTTCGCCAAGTAAAGCATTTAACCCTCTGGCTGGAACCAAGGAAGAGAAGAGCACCGCAAATGCTGTGGCCAGGGGAGGCTTCGAAAGAGCCCCCAAAGACTAAGGAAGACCGTAATCGAAATCATGGCACAAGGAGCTTTCAACACAATCAAAGTGGGCGGCACCCACTTTGAAGGAAGAGAGAGCCTAGCACCACCATTCCGATCTACGGCTCTTCCGGAACAACGGAGACGAGGCCCGAACATCCCTATCTTTGGATGCAACAGGCACCTTCCGCCTGCCTCAGAAGCCCTCGACTCCGTCTTTTGGATGTAACAGTCACCTTCAAGTGCATCGAAGACAACACGACGTCTCATCTTCACCCTCGGGAGTACTTCGTTAACAGAATGCACCCGCATATCCAAGTTCATGTTGGAAGTACGTGAGGGAACGAGGAGCAAACCTTCTCTCCATGCTACTATTTATAGGCCGAGCAAATCAAACCCATACGCTAAGTGGATGACTCTCCGAATTCTGTGCAATAAATTTGCATTAAATGGATGAACCGGATGCCTCGAATTCAGCCAAACGGCTATTTATAGCACTCGAGGAGCGAGACAGCCGCATCATTAAAGGACATGTCGGATGTGCCAGCCAAATAATGCATCACACGGATGCGCCCTCCAGCATCCGGCGCATCACACAGACGCGCCCTACAGTACCCGGCGCATCACAGAGGATGCGCCCCCCCTCACATCTCTATGCCGAGTGGAACACCAACCAATGTGCCCACTCAGCTGTCCATCGAACGTCACAAACATTAAATGCTGAACTGACACCAGAGTTGGCAGCACGCTTCCCAAAGTCTGAACAGTTGACAGCTTTTTCAGAGAACGAAGCGTCGGCAACGTCAGCATCATCATGACTCTATTCCGACGGCTACTGCCACGTGGCCATCCGCATGCGCCTCTACGGCCATGCATCCAAATCGCCATGCGCCTCTACGGCCATGCGTCCAAACCAGCATGTGCCTCAAAAGCCATGCGCCTCAGACCCTTCACTGATCCCTAAAGACAGAAGAAGAGTCTCCAGTTGAAGCTTTGCATGCGCCTCAAAAGCCATGCGCCCCAGATTGATCTCTGATCCCGAAAGACAGAAGGAAGGTCACCTGCATGCGCCTCAAAAGCCATGCGCCCTAAATAGTTTGTAACTCCTAAAGGTTATGAGCCGCAGCCTCCTCCTGCGCCCAGATCCAAGGTGCAGCTCACCAGATCACTACCCCCCCAAATCTGAGATCTTCAAGCCATGTATCCTTTGACTCAACTCGTCCAAGATTTCAGCAACAGAAAGATCTTCTCTTCTGCTACGTGCCGGCTCACAACAGCAGTATGAAGAGTTCAACCTCCCAATCAGGGCGCATCATCCGTGCGCCCCCATCAGCAACTTCCACGTGGCGTCCCCACACACCGGCGCATCCTACATGCGCGCATGAGCAGCCAGCCTGTAAAACTATAAATAGAGGGATCTTCTCCTTCACACACACACACAGAATCTACAACGAACATACAAGGAATCATCAGAGAGGCAGATACAGATACTCAACGTCTTACTCCTCTCAGCAAGCTCCAGCACCCAGAGCAATCCACACCTTCAGAGAACCGATAACCGTCGTCAGCCCGTCAACGGAGTCAACGCATTACCACTCGCTCCATTGGCACTAAGGACCCAGCTTAAACAAAAGTGTACTCCTAGGACTACATCTAAGTCCTACATTGTAATACTGTTCTGTTTGTATTAAAGTCTTCAATCAAACAATTTTAATGGCAAACAGATACGAACTCAACGGTATATCCGGAATTGGATTCCGATGAGCCGAAGTCAAAAAGACCCGTTGACCCAGACTGCGGGGCTCGCTTTGTACCGAAATACGTGCCAGGTCCCACTGTCACGTCCCGACCCGGAATCACCCGAATCATCGTCCTCGCAGGGGGCGTGATGCCGTACGAGCCTGGAGTTGCGCTCGTGCAAGGCAAGATGACAAGTTCTCAAATGGTTACCTTTCGATTCGATATTTAACAACGAAAGGAAACAGAGTATACGAAATAAATTCTCTTTATTGATATTCGAAACTGAGATTACAATGGCTTTCGATAGCCTAACAATATATGCCAGATTGGCTACAACACTCAGGTTCTCTCTTGCCCACAAAGGATTTCACCGTTCCATACATCATGCCTTCTATATCTCGGCCGCATCAATCCAGCTGCGTAGTCCGAGCGTCAATACGATAGCACGCTTCAATGCGCTTCGGCATTCCAAGCCTTAACACGTTCAAGCAACGCTTCGCCGCGAGCCATCCATTCCCTGCACCCTGCATGAAGCTGGTGGGGGATCAGTACGTTCGTCCTCGTATGTACTGAAGCAAAGATCATCTTTCCAAACCGACATTTTAATATTTATGTTGAATCATGCAACTTAGCTTATGATCTTGCTATGTTCTCCTTAGGGTCAATTTCATGGCATCTTCGAAACGTAAAGCATGTTAGCATAGCAGCATGTTATCGAATTGAATAGGCAAGCAAACAAGCAATCTCGTGTTTGATTCGTGGCACGACTTACCAAGTCGACGCACTCGCCCTTGCACCGACGCAAGGTGAATACGCCGTAATCCTTCTCTGTCATATTATATGTGCATCTCTAAGCAGGATCTCTATGCGGGACGCATACGCGCCTACACTTTCAACCCATCGTTCCTTAACTATATGAAGGTCGTGGGCGTATTCGCGCCGGAATGGACTAAAAGAGTTTCTCTTTTATCTTTCCTTACTTTCTTTTCTCTCCTTCTTTTCTCTCTTTCTTTGGGTAGCCCGGCGTTTCACGGGTTGGGTTGCTATCCCAACAACCGAAACTTACCGCGTGCCTACCATCATTTGCGGCTTCTCACATTTACGACCGAGTGCTAATCGGACTTCACAAATGTGCGCCTATCAAAGATTATCATCCCTCCTAGGCCGAACGGTCTCGGTGCCCCGGTACGCCCGTTTGGAGGGAACGTTCCGTGCACGGAAGATATCATCGCAATTATCTCAAGTCCATTCTATTCGACCATGCAACGCACTATCATTCAAACAACCAAGCATAGCCTTGAGTCCAAGACTCAGACTTTATCATCTCATATTTCTTCCGTTAACTTTCTATGTTCTCACGTTTCATACTTCGTTTCAATGATTCAATGGCATCGTGCCTCAACTTAATGCTCGTCAACCGAACGACCCGAAGGTCTTGAACATCTTTCGAGGCACCATGTCATATCCGACAGTTCTGCCACATTTATGCCACAACTGTATTTTTCTCGCAACGAAGCCATCTTTTATTATCCCGTACACGTAGGCACGTTTCGACCACATTCCCATGTTCTATAACTTAGCATTCAATGTTCGGGCTTGCGCGCTAGGGCGCTCGCCTATTGTCTTTCAATGTTCTAGCCATTCTAACTCGTACAGGAAAGGCATGGTATGGTTCGTGCACTAAGGCACTCACCGATTACAGTTATCCCATGTTCTTGCGGCTTGCGCACCGAGGCGCTCGCCTTAGCAATATCCAATGTCCCATAGCGACTCGTGCATATTGATGCACGTTTCATTTCAATTGTTCTAACTTAGTGTTCGACTCACACTATTGTAGAAGCATGGAATTTCACAACCAGAAAGACCATGCGCCAGACACTACATGCGCCAGGACTCGCACAGAACACTTCACAGCAAAGTCAATAAGTATAGACATTTGAAGAAGGACTTTTTATTTTATATATAAAAGTCTAGAAAAGGTTGTACAAAAGAAAATTTCTACAAAAGAAAGATCCTAAGTCTACAGCCAGCGGCCACCTTGCGCCTTCAGATAGGCGCAGCGGCCACCATGCGCCTTCAGATAGGCGTAGCGGCCACCACGCGTCTCCAGATAGGCACATCAGTCACTATGCGCCCCTATCCAGGCGCATCCCGCCATCTCTTCAGCAGCTCAGTTATGTGCATCCAGCTCAGTTATGTGCATCCCTTCAGCAGCCCAGTTATGTGCCACTCTTCCAACCAGGCTCACCTGGCCGAGCAGGAGTGTGCCGCTCTTCCAGCCAGGCTCACCTGATAAATGCTTCGATACACAAAGCATTTAACCCTCTGGCTGGAACCAAGGAAGAGAAGAGCACCGCAAATCTGTGGCCAGGGGAGGCTTCGAAAGAGCCTCCAAAGGCCAAAGAAGACCGTGATCGAAATCACGGCGAAAGGCAGCTTTCAACACAATCAGAGCGGGCGACACCCACTTTGAAGGAAGAGAGAGCCTAGCACCGCCATTCCGATCTACGGCTCTTCCGGAACAACGGAGACAAGGCCCGAGCATCCCCATCTTTGGATGCAACAGGCACCTTCCGCCTGCCTCAGAAGCCCTCGACTCCGCCTTTTGGATGTAACAGTCACCTTCAAGAGCATCAATGACGACATGGCGTCTCATCTTCACCCTCGGGAGCACTTCGTCAACAGAATGCACCCGAGAACCTGAGTTCATACTGGAAAGACGTAAGGGAATGAGAGGCCAACCTTCTCTCCATGCCACTATTTATAGGCCGGGCAGATCAAACCCATGCGCCAAGTGGATGGCTCTCCGGATTCCGTGCAATAAACTCACATTAAATGGATGAACCAGACGCCTCGACTTCAGCCAAGCGGCTATTAAAAGCACTCGAGAAGCAAAACAGCCGCATCATCAAAGACGTATCGGATGTGCCGGCTGGTCAGTGCATCACACCTCTCAAACAGATGCGCCCTGTACCGAGCGCATCAAAGGGGATGCGCCCCCATACGTCTAGTGGAATGACAACCGACGCGCCCACTCAGCTGTCCATCGAATGTCACCAACATTAAATGCTGAACTGACAGAGTTGGCAGCACGCCTTCCCAAGTCTGAACGGCTGACAGCTTTTGCAGAAAACGAAGCGTCCACAACGTCAGCATCATCATGACTCTATCCCGACGGCTACTGCCACGTGGCCACTCGACCACCCGCATACGCCTCCGCGGCCATGTGCCCAAACCTGCATGTGCCTCGAAAGCCATGCGCCTCAGACCCTTCACTGATCCCTAAAGACAGAAGAAGAGTCTCCAGTTGAAGCTTTGCATGCGCCTCAAAAGCCATGCGCCCCAGACTGATCTCTGATCCCGAAAGACAGAAGGAAAGTCGCTTGCATGCGCCTCAAAAGCCATGTGCCCAGAACGGCTCGTGACTCCTAAAGGTCACGAACCAAAATCTCATCATGCGCCCAATCCAAGGCGCATCCCACCAAATCATCCCCCCCACCAAATCAGAGATCTCCGAGCCATGGGTCGACGACACGTGTCCTTTGACTCAACTCATCCAAGATCTCAGCAACAGAAAGATCTTCTCCTCTGCTACGTGCTGGCTCACAACAACAGTATGAAGAATTCAACCTCGCGAGTAGGGCGCATCGTCCATGCACCTCCATCAGCAATCTCCACGTGGCATCCCCACGCACCGGCGCATCCTACATATGCGCACATGGGCAGCCAACCTGCCCAGCTATAAATGGAGGAATCATCCCCTCCTTACACATACACAGAGAGACATACATACGAACAATCCAGATAGAGATCATCAGAGAGGCAGATACAGACACTCAACGTCTTCCTCCTCTCAGCCAGCTCCAGCACCCAGAGCAATCTACACCTTCAGAGAACCGATAACCGTCGTTAGCCCGTCAACGGAGTCAACGCATTACCATTCGCTCCATTGGCACTTAGGACCCAGATTAAACAAAAGTGTACTCCTAGGACTACATCGAAGTCCTATATTGTAATACTGTTCTGTTTGTATTAAGATTTGCAATTAAACGATTTTAATGGCAAACAAGCTGGCGACCCTGCTGGGAACTTCTTTCTCCTCTTCCGAGAAAGTCGTGTCACAGGCCGACGACGTGAAGGTGGGCTCCTCCCACAAGACGCTGGTCGTGCGCCTCAATCAACAGGCGTACGAGGAGTTCATTTCTGAAGGAAGCGCGAGTCCTTCGAAGCGGCTGCCGAAGCCGAAGAAGACCCGCCGTGTCTGGGTGCGCAAAGTCGACGCCTCGGGCACCACCACTGAAGGGGATGTGCCAATCCAGCCCTCCCTTCCTGCTGATGTTCTCAGCAACCAAGGTGCGTCCGCTGATGCAGCACGTCTCTCGGGAAAACGTGCAGCTGACCACATTCCCCAGCCATCTCCCTCTCAGGCGAGGAAGATGCGTCGACGGAGCAGGGGCGCAGCCAAAGCCCCGCGTATCACCTCTGATGCGCCACAAAAAGTCTCTGTCTTTGACAGACTCACTCGCTGTAATGGCGAGGAGAATTTGGATGCTGAGTACTATGTGCCCCAGCGGGCTAGTACAAAGAGATCCGAGACGGCACGGGCCATGCGCCCCAAGCGTGCTATGCCAGCAGCAGGCCAGAGGCACGTGCTCACAATCACGCGCGTTGCCGATGGCAAGCTGTACAAGGTCGACTCAGGTGCTTCGGCGCCAAAGACAAGTCGATCTTCAAAGTCCTCATCTCACTTGGGCGCATCCACTGCGTGCATAACCAAGTCGAGTACGACAAATTCAGTGGTCTTGAACTCCTGTGCCTCCTCTGGTTGTGCGTTCGAGGTCCGTTCAAGTCACTTCAAATGTTGTTGTTCCCCCACTACTGATCATGATGCCTGCTTGGTATTAGATCAGAGGGCGCAGCACTCACCTGTCCGCCCCGACGTTTGGCCTTGCCATGCGCCTGAAGGGGGTATGAAGGTAGCACTCTCCTCCAACGACCTGCGTAATGTGATCACTCACAAGCGCCGGTCAGGAGAGTCGACCAACAAGCACGATGAGCCTCTCACGGGGCATACTTGTGCGGTGGTCACTATCAACTGCTGTGGCAAGACGGCAGTACCACCAAGGCAGTCAGTCTTCCAGCGACTACAGTCATCGACACCCCTCCGATATTGCCTTGGGAAGAAGGTGTCAACAGAAGAGGAGCCAAGAGTTGCTTCATGCAATGTGGTCTCCAACTCCTCATCTCCCCGAAAGGCGACCGGTAATTCCTCGTCCAAAAGCCAATCAAGGAGAACCAAGGCAGCAGTCTCGACCTCCGGGGTGTTCGAAGGCACTCGGTCAAAGAAGAAGTTCTTGGAGGAAGCTGGGGGTAGTCAGACCCTTGTTGAGCTTCCTTCTGAAGACGAAGATGTCCAAAGCACAGCTGCGGCGGATCTTCATCCTCGAGGCGAAGTCAGCCTCCCAGAAGCACCTCGAAATGAGGATGTCCCTCAGGACACAGCTGGGGGTAGAGACGAAGAGGTCCTTCAAGACGGAGTCGAGGACAATCATGCCCTGGCAGATGCGCCCGTCGAGAATGACCTCCAGAACGTGACTGGGGGTGGCCAAGCTGAAACACCAGGAGAGGTGACTCCCCCACATGAAAGTGAGGCCGAGAGCGAAGCCTTAATCAATCCATCCACTCCTGGCCGTGTCAGGACAGTATACATGGCTGGGGATGATGCCGAGTCTGATGCGCCACCGCAGGACATTGTTCAGCGCATAGACTCATTAGAGGGAGAACTCAAAACCCTCTCTGCCTCTATGCAAGCACTAACTCAAGCAGTGTTTGATATTCGGTCGGCCTTGACCAGAACACCTTCAACCGGTCCCGACCCAGGAGTTAATGGGGAGTCGAGTGTACCCCTTCAACGGGCACCCTCCGACACAGAAGCACCTCGGACATCGGAACCCTCAAACGCTCCGCTTCAGATAGTGCCACCTTCCCCGACTCCTAGCTCCACGGAGGATGTGGTCGAAATGATCAAGGACCTGCGGGAGCGCTTCGAGTCCAAAAACAGGCAAGAGGAGCGCCAGAAGATGGGCATTCCCCAGCCTTATCCTCTCGAGTGGAACAAGGTGGTTTATCCCCCAAAATATAAACCACAAACACTCACACCATACGATGGGAAGGACTCTCCGCATCGATACCTGACATATTTCCAGTCACAAACGGGGCATCTTCCAAAGGAGGACGCGCTCCTCACCAGCATCTTTGTTGGGGCCCTAAAAGGGGTAGCGTATGACTGGTACTGCAGCCTCCCCGATAATTCTATATCGTCCTTCGACGACTTGACGTGCCTCTTCCTCGATCGCTTCTACGATGGCGGGAAGGACATGACGATGGCATCTCTCATAGAGATACGCCAGAAGGAGAAAGAAATGGTTCGGGTGTTCATTGAACGCTTCCGACAAGCCTGCTTCAGGCTACCTCCAGGCATGCCAGAACATGCGCTCCTCTCCTCTTGCAGTATGAACATGCTGCCCGCAGTGAAGCTCTGGCTCAACTCTACTCCCCCTCTCGACTGGAGCTCCCTGATCATCGAAGCTGAAGCCGCAGAAAAGAAGGCGGCCAATGCACGTCTTCTGGGTGTCAGCTTCCCCGCCTTTGATGATAAGGGGAAAAGGTCAGCAGCCAACAACTTCGGACGAGAAGCAAAGGGGAAACATGCATTGACTGTTAATGCCTCGAAGGGCGCATCTGCGCCTACTCAGAAGCCTCTACTGGCACCGAGACCTAAGGAGGTGTATTCATTCAATGATGAATACACCCTGCAACTCTTCGAAATACTGAAGCAGGGTGACAAGATCAAGCTCCCGTACCCAAAACGGCCCGATGAAGTTGGGAAAGTGGACAACCCGAGGTACTGTCACTACCATCGGTTTGTCGGACACCCGACCAAGGACTGCTACGTCCTCAAGAATTACATCCAGCGCATGATCAATGCGAATGTAATCTCCGTCGACTACGAAGAGAAGACGGTGTCAGCCAATGTGGTGTCACTTCAGTTCGGCACCTTGCCGCCGACCACCACACAAGATAGCGTCGTCCCCATCCCTAAGGCGACAATGGAGGTGGTGAACTTGCCACCTACCCGCGACAATGTGAGTGGACTCATCCCACTCACCACATCTCGAGGAGAGGTCCTCTGGGTTCACCCCGACCTTGTCTCCGAGGTGACTCAACCGGAGGTACGTTCTACCTCCAAATCAAAAGGCAGGAAGATCAAGTCTTGCCGTACGGTCTCTTCTTCAACAGAAGAGGCACTTCCAGTGCAGACGCGTGCACAACAGAACACTCAGTCCGGCGAAGCTGCCGCCGAGGTGGTGCCTCCTGGCACAATCCCTGAGGAGGGCCCGTCTAAACCTTCAGCAGCCAATAAGCAGAAGCAGGTGGAGGCTCGTTTCGACAGACCTCTACGGAAGGAGAATGCTTCGGGGCTAGCCAAGCCCCACAACTTTGACATACTGGCACAACTGGCCAGTACTCCTGCGTGCTTATCTTTGTTTGAACTCCTGCGTCTTTCCAAAAATTCCCGAGAAGCTCTCTGCGAAGCTCTTAAGGACGCTGAATCCTTTCTCAGTCAGGTCAAGCAGCCTGAAGACCTCCCAACTACTTGTGCGCACTGTCATTGTACGGAGGAAATTATCCCAAACATAACTTTCACCCAACAAGACATGCTGCTCAAGCACCACCGACATAACCGACCACTGTTTTACACGGGGTACATCGGTTCAGTCAAGGTGAGCCAGATTCAGATCGATCCGGGGTCTTCCCTCAGCATCATCCCGAAGGCGCTGATGTCAAAACTGGAGATCCCAATGTACCGGCTAGCGCCCTCCAACACAACCATCAGTGGCTTCAACGCTAGCAAAAGCGAGCCACTGGGCAAGATTCGACTGAAGTGCCACATAGGCAACCTCAAAACTGAGGTGACTTGTTATGTGGTGGATGCCGAGGTTAACTACAACATCCTGCTCGGCCGACCGTGGCTACATGAGTACATGGTGGTGCCTTCCACGTTCCACCAATGCATGAAATATGTATCTACCAACGGCGTCATCCGGACGGAGTTCGCAGACATCGATCCTTTCAAAGGGATTGAGGCTTACTTCACCGATTCTGACTTGTACAAGCCACTTGACGAGGAGGAAGCCAACGATGCTGATGATGAGGCTGAGATGGCAACTGAGCCGGACACGGAGCCTGAGACGAATCCAGATGCCCCACTGAAGATCCGACTGAAGGGCAAACCACCCCAGAAGGCGCCTCCAATGAGCATCAAGCTATCCGAGAAAGCACCGACTCTTGAGGCTCCCCTGAAGATACGCCTCAAGGGAAAGCCACCTCAAACATCGGCTCCCCTGGTGGCGAAATTACAGGGGAAGACACCACTCACAGGAGGCGCAGTTGAGGCACCTCTGAAGGTACGTCTCAAGGGCAAGCCCCCGCAGTCATCCAAGATGCCAGAGAGGGATCACATAACCCTCTCAGACCCCAAGATCAAAGCTGTGATGGACTCTCCTGATCCAGCCCCAGTGCTTACAGACGAGGAGCTTGGCGAATATATCTCTGCTGATGTAGATGCACCCTCCTTAGACAATGTAATCCTGCAGGATAAAATCTTGTACTTCATCAATAATAGAGTGTCTTTTAATTATTCTTGTCTTCCACATTGGAATGCCATGTATACATTAGATCACGCTCTACGGTCGTTGCAAACACAAATAACGATCGTCCATAATGTAAATCGAGTAGTCCCGTCTCAAGGAGTCTGTTTCATAAACCCTCCACGAAGCCGAGACGAAAGATCCATCATTTTTGGCAAAGTCGAGCGTCATCAAGACCTTCCGCCACTCGAGCATGAACCTGATACCGGCAGAGTACAAGTTTATCGGTATACGAATACAGCAAAGTACATCATCCAGAAGATGGGCTACGACCTGAAAAGCAACAAAGGCCTAAACTATGGCAAGGGTCGACCTCTCCCTCTCCAGTGTTCAACACCCAAAGGAAGGCCGCAAGACTACTACAACAAAACTCGACGGGGGATAGGCTATGTCACGCCGCCATCAACCCCAGAGAGCTCAGACGTAGAAGACGTAGAACATTCCCACTCGTCCGAAGCATCGACTTGGGATTCTGATACCAGTATCGGATCAGTCTTCAGAAAAGTACTGTCAGCTAACATGACGTCAGCACAACCTCAAAAAGGTGAAGGCGAAGACCAAACGCCGGAACCCTTCGAAGAAGAACCCTGGGCTCAACGCCTAGGAGAGCAATGGGAGTCTCGTTTTGAGTTACGTGAACCTCCCACCGAAGACGAAGTCGAGCAGATCGACCTTGGGGACGGATCTTCTTCCAAACCCATCTTCGTCAGCAAAAGCCTAGAAGGAGAAGACCAAGAGGCTTTAATCCAGCTGGCTAAAGAGTATATCGACGTCTTTGCCTGGAGCTACGAAGACATGCCAGGACTCGATCCACAGATCGCAATGCATAGGTTAAACATCTTACCTGATACCAAACCAATCAAACAACAACAACGACATTTTCGTCTGGACATCATGAATGCCATCGATCAGGAGATGGACAAACTCTTGACTAGCGGCTTCATCCGTGAGGAACAACACCCAGATTGGGTAGCCAATGTCGTACCTGTCACCAAGAAGAATGGGAAGATACGAGTCCGTATCGACTTCAGGGACCTCAATTCTGCTTGCCCGAAGGACGAATTCCCGCTTCCGATCACCGACGTGATGATCGACAACACATGTGGTTTTGAACGCATGTCCTTCATGGATGGGTATTCATGCTACAATTAAATCAAGATGTTCCCTGATGACGTGAAACACACGTCATTCAGGACTCCAAAAGGTGTTTTCTGCTACACAGTAATGCCCTTCGGCTTGAAAAATGCCGGTGCAACATACCAACGAGCTATGAGCACCATCTTCCGTCAACATCTTCGCAAAACAGTCGAATGCTATGTTGACGACATCGCAGTCAAGAGCCGCCTCAAAGGAGATCACCTACAGGATTTGAAGACAGTCTTCGATCTCATGCGGGCACATCAACTCAAAATGAACCCCGCTAAATCCTTCCTGGGGGTTTCTAGCAGCAAATTCTTGGGCTTTGTCATCACGACGAAAGACATTCATGTTGATCCCGAGAAGACCAAAGCCATCCTCAACATGGATCCTCCGAAGAATCTTCGAGAACTTCGAGGCTTGCAGGGACGTCTGGCATACATCCGGAGGTTCATAGCAAACCTTTCCGGTAAATGTCAACCCTTCACTCAGCTCATGAAGAAGGGAGTCTCTTATGTCTGGACAGAGGAGTGCCAGAAGGCTTTCGACGACATCAAAGCCTACTTGACGAGCCCACCAGTCCTAGTGGCACCTGTCGCGGGCAAACCATTTCTTCTTTACGTCCGTGCCATGGATCATTCCCTTGGCGCTCTGCTGGCTCAAAACAGCGATACAGGCTATGAGCAAGCAATCTACTACCTCAGTCGAACGCTCATCGGGGCCGAACACCGGTACAACCCTGTTGAAAAGGAGTGCTTGGCTTTGGTGTTTGCCATCCAGAAGACTCGTCATTATGTCTCGGGCCAGACAATTCATGTCATTTCCCGAGTCAATCCACTCAGAGTCCTCATGACGAAGCCAGGATCATTAAACTCCCGGCTAGCCACATGGGCGATTTTGCTAACACCATATAATATGGTGTTTGTCCCGTAAAAAGCTGTTAAAGGTCAAGCTCTGGCTGACTTTTTAGCTGCACACCCCATCCCAGAATCCTCAAAACTCTATGAAGACATCCCGGATGAGGTCCAAGAATCCAACGTCACCGAAGGAAGCTCCGTTTGGCGGATGTTTTTCGATGGCGCTTCAAGAACAGGCCCCAAAGGCCAAATCATCGCAGGAGTGGGGGTAGTCTTAGTCTCCCCCGATCAGCTAGTCATCCAGCGTGCTTACTCCCTTTTGAAGCCGTGCTCCAACAATGTTGCCGAGTACAACGCACTCGTCATGGGACTCCAACTCGCACAACAGCTGGGGGTGGACCATCTGGAAGCCTACGGTGACTCAAAACTCGTCGTGAACCAGATTAGAGGGCAGTACGAGGTTCGCCATGAAAATCTGATCCCTTACCATGAAGTTGCATTGAACATCATTTCAACCTTCACCAGGTTCTTCATCGAACACGTGCCTCGTCTACAAAACTTGGAGGCTGACGCTCTGGCTGGCCTCGCAGCCTCATTGGCAGCGCCCTTTGGGACTCAATACTATGTCACGGTAACAGGCCGAGACTTGATTTGTCCCAGAAACAACCTGTGCTTGCAAGTGGCCCACGCCATGCCGACGAACACTGGTGTTAATGTCCGAGACTGGAGGTTCCCGTTCATCGACTTTGCTGTCTACGGAATTCTTCCAAAGGACCCAAAGGAAGCCGTCTCAGTCAGGAGATGCTCTCTTCGATTCTACTACGACACAGCTACTAAAACGCTGTACCGACGTTCCTTCGATGGGCTCCTCCTTCGATGCCTGTCCAACGAAGAAGCAGCCGAAGCCCTCCGAGAAGCTCATGACGGAACTTGCGGAGCTCATCAACCCGGTCCTAAGTTACAGGATCGACTGCGACGTATGGGCTACTACTGGCCAACTATGGCCACCGACGCTGTTGAATATGCTAAGAAGTGTCACACATGCCAACTCCATGCTGACTTCATACATACACCGTCTGAACCACTACATCCTACAGTCGCCTCCTGGCCCTTCGAAGCCTGGGGCATGGATATTGTGGGACCTATCACCCCTCCTTCATCAAGAGGACACCGCTTCATCCTGGCCATCACCGATTACTTCTCCAAATGGACAGAAGCAGTCCCACTGGCGGAAGTAAAGAGCTCCAGGGTGGTCAGCTTTATCAAACACCATGTCATTTACCGTTTTGGAGTACCCCGGCGGATCATTCATGACAACGGTCCCCAGTTTATCAGCCACATTTTTAGCAGGTTCTGTGACAAGAACCGCATTCAAAATGTAGCATCCACCGCCTATAATCCAGCAGCAAACGGGTTAGCAGAGGCGTTCAACAAAACCATCGTCAGGCTACTCAAAAAGGTCGTGTCATCCAATAAACGCGACTGGGATGAAAAGCTTGGCGAATGCCTTTGGGCCTACCGCACAACGGTACGGACCCCGACAGGCAACACACCATTCTCTCTGGTCTACGGGAGCGAAGCGGTACTGCCTCTCGAGATCCAGATACCCTCACTCCGCGTGGCAATAACAAACAAACTCACAGAAGAGGACAATCAACGTCGTCGTCTGCGGGAACTGGAGGCACTCGATGAGAAGCGTCTCCTAGCTCAACAACGCATCGAACTCTACCAAGCCCGTATATCACAGGCTTTCAACAAGAAGGTCAAACAGAGGACTTTCCAAGTTGGTGACCTGGTTCTGGCAGTCAGGAGACCGATGGTGTTAACTCACAAGACACCAGGAAAGTTCGAGCCCAAGTGGGAAGGACCTTTCATCATAGAGACGGTATACTCAAACGGTGCTTACCGCCTCGCCAAACCCAATGGAGACTTGTTTATGATACCCATCAACGGCAAGTTCCTAAAGAAGTACTATTCTTGACATCCTTCAGACATGTACTTCCCCAAGGGGATCTGTGGGCCCAATCATCGGGATTCACAAACAATCTCCTTCCACAAACTCATCCGCTTCGGGAACCCAACTGTTCCGTGGCTTCCTTCAGTAGAAAGACAACCACGTCCACATTACCTCTGAGTTGTTCTTCTACACCCTACAAAGCGGACTCTTACGCTACGTAAGCCGACGCTACCCTTCATGTTTACCACGTCCACATTTCCTCTGAGTAAACATCTTGTACAAACAATCCCTGCATTGTCGTACATCGATCGCCGAACTTCCACGTCCACATCACCTCTGAGTTATTCAGCGTATCCCCCAGGATCATTCCTACCACGTCCATCATACCTCTGAGTAGGATGATTCTATTATTTGGACCCAATGATTGCCATGTCCACATCACCTCTGAGCAAACATGTTGGTTCCTTCAAACTTATTATCTGTGCCTAAAACCAAGGTGCGCAAAAGATAATAGGTCCACACAAATCATCAAGTTCATAATAACAAAAATGAACACATCACAAAAAGTTGCATACTTCTTTATTTTCTGAAATAGAGAGTACAAAAGGCTACATTATTCCTCAGCAAAGGGTTGCAAAAGAGCATAAAAAGGGAAAAAAACTACAGTCCCTGAACCTCCCCAGGGTGGGCTGAGAGCTCCCTGACTCGAAGCCTTAGGTCGGCTGTACGGGTCTCCACAGTCGCCAGGACTCGTCGCTCAGCTTCTTGACGCATCAATTCAACAGCCCCAGCGGAAGTATCGCTTTCATGCTTCGCATCAAGCTGTTGTCGCTGCTGCGCCAAGGCAAGAGTCCGCTGTGTAAAGGTCGCTTCTTCCTTCTGGAATGCTGCATGTTCAGCCCGGACACGCTCGGCGTCTAACTGGAGTCGGGCTCGTTGATCTTCAAGGCGGCACATCTGGGTGTCGATCTCTACGATATTAGCATCCAATGCAGCTCGAGTTTCCACCGTCGTCTTCATGGACTGAGACAACTGCTCTATCGCAGCCTCAGTCTCAGCCACCTCGTGTTCCCAAAGGCCCACAGTGGCCTGGTATGAAGACTCAATCTCGGCAATCAGCTTCCCTTTCTCCGTATCTATCAGGACGGAGAGGTCATTTCGCTGGATGCGCTGAAGTTCCGCAAGCCGCTCGTCCAGCTCGATCACCGAAGCCTCCAGAATTTTGGCCATATGGTCGTAGCCTTGGTGAATGCGGATCAGCTCGATACAGGGCATTGCCAAAGTTCTTGCCGTTGCAAAGCTCCCATTGGCATCCATCACAACAGATACACCTTTCTGCAGCATTTTGTATACCCCCTCGACGAGGAATTTCACATACTCGTCTGCATCCGCCAGGACCTACGGCATCATAACAGGAGTTGGAGGAGCTACAGCAGTTTACAGACCGGAAAAAGATCCGCCAACCTCAACCTGCGAGGCTTGAACCTCAGTATCAATGAGCTCTTCATCAACGGGGGCTGGACTGCTAGCCCGAGGAGCCGAAGGAACAGAGAAAGCCCGCGCAGGCGTCGAAATAGTACCCCAAGTAGGAGGGACAACAGAGGGTTCCACACCCTCGCCCTTCTCAAGCCCGGAAGAACTACCGACGTCAACGGCCACCTCTTCTACCCCCAACGTCCTATCGACAACTGGTACTTCCCTTGGCAGAATGGGGAAATTATCACTCGTCTCTTGACCCGCCTCAGCGGTTGTGACCGGCAGACGGGTCTCGTCATCAAGTCCCTCCACTGGGACAGAATTTGTCGCTACCTCCTGATCGGTAGCCGCCTCAACTACCACGGTTGAAGCTGGGGTAGGACTCGGCAATGATCCAGCCGACCTCCCCTCATCATGATAAGGAGGGGAATCAACCCTCTCCTCTACCTCAACCATATCTGTTGACCCCGCAACAGACTCTTGCAGCCCTGGAGCAACGTCATCCGAAGGCGACGAACTCCAATCCACCTCATCATCAGGATGCCTCGAGTCCGTAGGACCCTCAACGTCCTCCACGGCAGACTCTACCTTTCCGGAAGTTGTTGCAACCTCAAAGATAGGAGATACTAAAACCTCCGCAGGCACGTCTTCGGGGTCCTCATCCACGGGAGACATTATCATCGGTGGGATGCGCTCATCAGAAGAGCCTGCCACCTCCTTCGGCTTATTGGCACCCGGTTTTGAAACACGGGACTTCTTCTTCGACTGCAAAAAAAAAAGAGCATAAGTCACCTCAATGACAAAATGAATTAGAATTACGAAGCACTCCTTACCTCAGCAGGAGCAGATCCCGCTGGCACTACGGGTGGCACTTCCGTAACCTTTGCAGTCGACGTCTTTCTCGACCTCTTCGGTACAGAAGAACCAGCTTCTGTGTCAGCCCGCCTCTTCCCAACAGACGGATCTCTCACTGACGCTGCAGCAGCAACCCAATATCCTGCCAAATCTGGTGGACGATATGATCGGGCTACCCTCAATATATTCGCCGTGGCCTCCAGCTGAGTTCCAATAATGAAACTAGTCTCTCTGTCATAACCAGGAGACGCAGCGTTCATAATACAATACAGCTTGGTGGCCGGATATAGGATCTGCGGCCGAGGGTTACGGACCGGCGTGGTAAAACTAACGCTAGTGCATCCAGCGTTATAATACTGCCAGCCCCGGGCTCCGTCCAGCAAACTTTCGACGAAGCCTAGACTGCTACTGGGATTCCGCAACATCAGCTGAGTATAGACAAATTGACGAGCAAATCGGCTTGGCAGATATGGTTCCAGATAACATTTATTCTGGTTGCGGTAGACCAGGTGAGAAGGCCGGATACTTTGCAACCAACGAAAACTCCATTTCGGCAAAGTGACTGCATCTTCGCCAGAGTCAACTAAATCTTGGTCGGCCTCGAAATCTTTGAAAATTGGGCCAACCTTGACAATTTCCCACCCCTGAAGGTAAGACAAGACTCTCCTGCAAACAGGGACGCCGGTGTATGACCACTTCCTCTTGTAGAAGCGGCGGATGAAGGCATCCCCTTCAACATGATCCTCCTCCGGACCGGGACTCATCACGTTCGGATGATGCAAAATCAGCCATCCCATAAGATAATGGAAAGGCAACTCGGCCCGGAAAAAGTTGTCATTATTTCCTTTCTTATGGATCACGTCATCAGCAAAAGACCTCAAACCGCGCAACAGGTTGCACACCATCGCGGGGAGGAGAGCTAAGGGTCGCCCAAAAGCCAACTTCACAGCAGGCAAAATGAGATTCCGATGTACCCGTTCCACGGCACCGGATCCACCTGCAAACACGCAATCCCGGAGCCATATCATCAAATAGGCTGTCAATACTGCCTTAGATGACATCCGGTGCCCGCAGTGCCAGAAGCAGCTATAGGCATCCTTGCCGCTCTCATCCGAACGTAGAGTCCTCTCTTCCAGTCGACTTATTTCAGAAGTCACCTCCGCGGGCTTCAGTCCCTACGGAGTCACAAATCGGATCCTCGAAGGATCCGCTAAATCCTGCTTAAAGACATAGTCCCTCCAAGCAGTTATATGAGGTTGGGTCTTGCCCCTATCCCTCCGGTGCATCAGATAATGGTGGCTCGTCACCTCTTTGAACACAGCCATCATCTCCGGGTTCTTGTCCTCCAGAACCTGGATCTCCTCATTTGACGGAAAATACTCCTCGTACGGCTCTGAGCCCCAAGGAAGCTTAGACACCTCGTGCATCTCATGGAGAGCCAACCCCAGCTCTCCCACTGGAGTGAAAAAGCTGCCAGTATGGGCGTTGAATAATTCCAAGAGCGCAAGGAACATAGGCTTATTGAGATCCACGCCTGCCTGCGTAGCCCGAATAGCGGCTGTCAGCCCGATCTTCTTAAGCTCAACTTTGAACCCTGAAAGCACCCAAGTGGTCAACTCGTCCCACCTCGGAATATAGTGACACCAACCCTCGACTCTAAAGCCACCTGTCGGGTACGTGACCTTCGCTGTCAACATCCGATTTGCAAAGGTCGGGGCACTGAAGGGAAATGTGTCATTTGGAACTTCACTATAGAGGCTCCCGGGACGCAAGGCTCGGTAACTGAACGAGGAACCGGCTCATGAAGCAGCCAAAGTATCTCGCTGGTTCGAGGTGGCATCGATCGAAAGGGTACCTTCCAAGGCCCCTCCTTGAGAAGGAGTAAGTTCCCAACCCATCCTTCTCTTCGAAGCCAGACGATAAAAAGCCGTCAGCGGCAACTGGCGGTCAACCTGCCTCATGTATAGAACCATGCCTTTGGCAGTGAAGAACCAGTCTTCTTTGATCTTCAGTATCTTCGCTTCAGAAGAGACTAGTCGATCGCCAAACAGAAAGGCAAGTTTTAAGAAAGTCACATCTTCAGATTCGGCAGACTTCAGTTTACCACTCTCCATTATACTTTGGAGGAAAAGTGGTAACTGGTTCTGGATCTGCAGCATTCTCTCCCGGGGTTGGTTCTGTAAGATAGCATCCTTTGCAGGGTTGATAACCGCCTCATCAAAATCAACCCCCATTTGGCAAAGGGAAGCATCCAAGAGGACTTCGTTCAACAGAGGGATCGTCATCGACACTGGCACAACAAAAGTGGAAGTCAGGCAAAAAGACAAAAGTAGATTGACGCAGCGTCAGGGCATAAACCCATGCGCGTCAGCTTCAGCGCATCACCTATGCGCGTTGGCATTGGAGCTTCGGCGCATCAGCAGGGCATAAACCCATGCGTGTCAGCATGAGAGCTTCGGCGCATCATCAGGGCGTGAGCCCATGCGCGTTAGCGAAAGCTTTGGCGCATCATCAGGGTATAAAACCCATGCGCGTCAGCAAACCAAAACCTCGGTGCATGATAAAGGCCTGAGCCTATGCACGTCGGTAGGATAAAACCTCAGCGTATCAAGGACAGAAGCCCATACGCATCGACAGCAAAAAGTTAGAGCACATAGATAGCAAAAGTCGACACCCACCCGTCACCCCGGGGCGAACGTCGGCCGGAGTCGCAATGGTGGCAGGAGCATCCTCGTCGACGAACTCTGCCGGCTCCTTCTCCTTCCCTTTGCCGGCACGGCCGCGAGGAGTCTTGGGAGCCATTCTAACAGAGAGGAAGAAGTTAGGGTTTTGAAGAAAGAACTCTAAAGGAGGCAAAGGCACAGAGTAGAAGAACTCTCTCTCTCCACTTCTCACCTATTTATAGGCCGTGGTCGTACGCGTGAACCGATGACGAGTGATCTTAGCCGTCGCCTCGGGTCTTGTGAAGATAGCAGCAGATAAAACCAAAAGATCATCATTAATCTTTTCAGTTACCGAGGCATTATCAAATTCATTAATTGAGAAGAGCATGCGGCTGAACAGGCATGCGCCCCAACAGTCATGCGCCCTGATCGCCATGCTTCTTATTCAAAGTATTCCAAAACTTATTCAAAAGTTTTGAAAACTTTGAAGGGGGTCTTGTAGAAGCATGGAATTTCACAACTAGAAAGACCATGCGCCAGACACTACATACGCCAGGACTCGCACAGAACACTTCACAGCAAAGTCAATAAGTATAGACATTTGAAGAAGGACTTTTTATTTTATATATAAAAGTCTAGAAAAGGTTGTACAAAGGAGAATTTCTACAAAGGAAAGATCCTAAGTCAACAGCCAGCGGCCACCTTGCGCCTTCAGATAGGCGCAGCGGCCACCATGCGCCTTCAGATAGGTGCAGCGGCCACCATGCGTCTCCAGATAGGCACAACAGTCACTATGCGCCCCCATCCAGACGCATCCCGCCATCTCTTCAGCAGCTCAGTTATGTGCATCCAGCTCAGTTATGTGCATCCCTTCAGCAGCCCAGTTATGTGCCACTCTTCCAACCAGGCTCACCTGGCCGAGCAGGAGTGTGCCGCTCTTCCAGCCAGGCTCACCTGATAAATGCTTCGATACACAAATCATTTAACCCTCTGGCTAGAACCAAGGAAGAAAAGAGCACCGTAAATCTGTGGCCAGGGGAGGCTTCGAAAGAGACTCCAAAGGCCAGGAAGACCGTGATCGAAATCACGGCGAAAGACAGCTTTCAACACAATCAGAGCGGGCGACACCCACTTTGAAGGAAGAGAGAGCCTAGCACCGCCATTCCGATCTACGACTCTTCCGGAACAACGGAGACAAGGCCCGAGCATCCCCATCTTTGGATGCAACAGGCACCTTCCGTCTGCCTCAGAAGCCCTCGACTCCGTCTTTTGGATGTAACAGTCACCTTCAAGAGCATCAATGACGACATGGCGTCTCATCTTCACCCTCGGGAGCACTTCGTCAACAGAATGCACCCGAGAACCTGAGTTCATACTGGAAAGACGTAAGGGAATGAGAGGCCAACCTTCTCTCCATGCCACTATTTATAGGCCGGGCAGATCAAACCCATGCGCCAAGTGGATGGCTCTCCGGATTCCGTGCAATGAACTCACATTAAATGGATGAACGAGACGCCTCGACTTCAGCCAAGCGGCTATTAAAAGCACTCGAGAAGCAAAACAGCCGCATCATCAAAGACGTGTCGGATGCGCCGGCTGGTCAGCGCATCATACCTCTCAAACAGATGCGCCCTGTACCGAGCGCATCAAAGGGGATACGCCCCCATACGCCTAGTAGAACGACAACCGACGTGCCCACTCAGCTGTCCATCGAATGTCACCAACATTAAATGCTGAACTGACAGAGTTGGCAGCACGCCTTCCCAAGTCTGAACGGCTGACAGCTTTTACAAAAAACGAAGCGTCCACAACGTCAGCATCATCATGACTCTATCCCGACGGCTACTGCCACGTGGCCACTCGACCACCCGCATGCACCTCCGCGGCCATGCGCCCAAACCTGCATGCGCCTCGAAAGCCATGCGCCTCAGACCCTTCACTGATCCCTAAAGACAGAAGAAGAGTCTCCAGTTGAAGCTTTGCATGCGCCTCAAAAGCCATGCGTCCCAGACTGATCTCTGATTCCGAAAGACAGAAGGAAAGTCGCTTGCATGTGCCTCAAAAGCCATGCGCCCAGAACGGCTCGTGACTCCTAAAGGTCACGAGCCAAAATCTCATCATGCGCCCAATCCAAGTCGCATTCCACCAAATCATCCTCCCACCAAATCAGAGATCTCCGAGCCATGGGTCGACGACACGTGTCCTTTGACTCAACTCATCCAAGATCTCAGCAACAGAAAGATCTTCTCCTCTGCTACGTGCCGGCTCACAACAGCAGTATGAAGAATTCAACCTCGCGAGTAGGGCACATCGTCCATGCGCCTCCATCAGCAATCTCTACGTGGCGTCCCCACGTACCGGCGCATCCTACATATGCGCGCATGGGCAGCCAACCTGCCCAGCTATAAATGGAGGAATCATTCCCTCCTTACACACACACAGAGAGACATACATACGAACAATCCAGACAGAGATCATCAGAGAGGCAGATACAGACACTCAACGTCTTCCTCCTCTCAGCCAGCTCCAGCACCCAGAGCAATCTACACCTTCAGAGAACCGATAACCGTCGTCAGCCCATCAACGGAGTCAACGTATTACCACTCGCTCCATTGGCACTTAGGACCCAGATTAAACAAAAGTGTACTCCTAGGACTACATCGAAGTCCTATATTGTAATACTGTTCTGTTTGTATTAAGATTTGCAATCAAACGATTTTAATGGCAAACAACTATGATTTATCTCCGATCGGACCACGCCCATGGCGTCGATAGGTTAACTTAGCATACAATGATATATTTGACTTATCGAATGAAGGAGTAAAAGAAGTCAATCCTCCCACCTTGAGTCGATACACCTTCGTTATTTCGCCGAGCCGATGCGGCTCGATTCCCTAACTTTGTTGCATGGCCACTCTCATTACTTAGCCATTCGAGCACTTTGTGCTTCGTTGAGTTATACGCCCAATTCGCCTTAGCATGTCCAAGTCTTAGCCCATCGCAAGGCGACGATTTGATTTCGTGGACCCCTTACTAAATATTGTAAAAGATCGACCTCTAATATTTTCCCGTCAAAGTATAACCTGCACACGAAACCAACTAAAATCAATACTTGTATCAATTTGGACTTGCGCCTTGGTTGATTCGATTTCTTAGAATCTTCGAGCCGATTCAACGCACTCATCCTTCGGGGCAACGCGGCGCTTCGCATCGATTCAACTCGATGCATTCTCTCGGGACAAGGCAACTCTTCGTATCGACTTAGTTCGATGCATTGCTCGGGACCACGTAACTCTCATATCGATTCGCATCGATACATTTCATTCGGTCAACGCGACTCGTTGAGTCAACGCTTCAGCGTAATGCATTGTGCGGAGCGGGGCATTACAGAATATACCACTCAAAACAAGGTTCGTCCTCGAACCAAAACTAACACTTCGACTAAGTGTTTTATAGATCGTTTCACGATCTCGTCTCACCAATGTTGTTCAGTTTCACACTTATCTTGTAAGCTTTTCACTAACATTTTAAAGTCATCCCTGCAGCTCGATTTGAATTTGGATACAACTCGATTTGGATCCGTACCTATATTCAAGGCGTCCTGAAGATATATGTATTTTGACCAAGCCCAGTCGTAGCAAATTGGAACAAAGCTGACAGGTAAATTTCAATCCTATGCTTGCCATCTCGTACTCTCGATCGGACTTATCCTTAGCATAAGCTCTCGCAATTCTATTGCATCTGCATATTGATACACACGCGATCATCCAACAAAAGTCAAGACACACGATGCGATTCAAAATCGTATTTCTCATTTCGTATGTTCCATCGGAACTATCAATTCTATGCATCGCGTCAAACCGTCGCGCATCCAATCACAACGAGTCTCCACAACGCCTTGCGTTCGAAATCGTCACCCAACTATTTCCGAAGTCTTGCTATGCAATTTAACTCGATACGATTTCCTTTGTTGACTTGCAAACACATCAACATTCAGGACTACGTCCGCTAGGTTACTTACATAGTCTCCGTGCTTAACTTCTCCCGACACAACTTTAAGTTGACATTGCACAGAGGCCACAATATATCCGACACGAAAGTTTACATCAAGGCGACGATGCTCAAGGCAATGATCGCCTTAGCACGAAGATCTTTACGACGCGTCTTACATTCAATTTCCTAACGAGTAGGAATTCACTAGCCAAATTCCCAACTTATCCATCTCGCAACATCGAATGTAAATTTTGATTCACGCAAGCTCAATTGCAAGGTGAATCCGAATCTAACGACATGACTCGTAAGTCATTTCCTTATCTCACCTACTCGTGCATAGCACGTTTCTCGCAATCGCCTATCCGAATCACCAAGTCCGTTGGTGAATTCTAGTTCGACCGTCGACCAACATAACCATTCAAGTATTTATCCGACGAATACTCAAAATCTAACTTATCATTCGCAATCGAAAGCTGTTCCAACAATTTTCGATCGCCTAGACTTATCGTCAACATGCACCGTGTTATATTTGTTATCGGTACAATCTTATATGCGATATCGTATGGGTCGTCTTACGGTCTGCAGCAATCAATTTGATTTGGCGGTCAAGTCTTCTAGGGTCAGCTGCCCCGAAGCTACGCTCGATAATTGTGGATCATCACCGAAGGACAGTTTACTACGAACCATGCTATATCTTATTTCGGAGCCAAATCATGTTCCGACAATTCTATGCGACTACCCAATTTTTGGACAAAACTATTTCTATCGACGCAACTGATGCGCAACTATCCTTCGAGTTAAGTCATGCACTACCGTCGATGATTCCGCAATTTACGAAACATCTACTCGCATCGAGTTCGACTCTATCTTATTTGCGGGTCGGCACACGAGATGCTATACGCATCGAGCAATCGTCGATGACTTATAGTCTCGTCTTGATTAATCACAAAATTTACGATTAACCAAGTTCGTTTATTCTCGTATCGTTTCTTACAAAATTTTGATAGCGCAAGGCGCACTCTATTTTGTATTCTCACATCGTGCTTACGTTTTCTTGCGTATCGATCTTGATAGTTCATATCAATTTCGATAGCAAGTGGGTCGACTTCGAATCCGTTTCAACGTCGACTTAACTCGCATCGCATACATCCAAGTTCGCAACGAACTTTTCCATACGCATCCACTCGTTCTCTGATTCGCCGCATCCCGCTATACTTTGATCGCGTAACTGAGTTACCGATTATCCAACATCGAACCCTCGAGTTATACGATTACGCCCTCTAAGTTTCGCGTGTTTTTCAGTCGTACTCAAATGAGTGTCGCCGTAACTTAACCAACTATTTCATAGGCACAGTTTCTCGCGTCAACCAACTTTCTTACCGAAGTCGCACATCGTACAATTCGATTACAATTCACATCGCCCAACATTTCTATCGAAATCGTAAATCGTGCGATTCGATTTGCCTTAGCCGAACATTTCTATCGAGATCGCAAGTCGTGCGATTCGATTCGTCTCGCCCAACATTTCTACCGAGATCGCAAGTCGTGCGACTCATTTATAAGTTCAAGTTTTCCCTTCCCGTCGATCCGATTATTGCCTTCAAGGCATAATCGTTTTGCTAGTCTCGGTCGTCCGACCAACTTATAACTTCCGTCCGACGTATCGTTCATCGATACGAGTCTCGCCTTATCGTCCCAACCGATTTTCGAAGAACACTTGCATCAACGTACCATCATATAAATTTTCAATCGAGTCTCGGTACTCCCCCGTTCGTTGCGAACAAATCTTCCGCAATTCTTACAACGCGTCGATACAATTCATCGCTCAAGTGCTATACCATATACCACTCGAGATCGAGTCATTCATCGCCTACGTGGTATGGCATATACCACTCGGAATCAAGCCATTTCCCTCGTACTATACTCAGTATAACTCGACAATCTCTTCCGACTTACGATTTTTGCAGTGATCGTGCTTGATCACAACCGTAACTTTGCTTAAATCAAATTCGATACAACTCGATCAATGTTCTCGCTTGCCAACATAAGTTTGGTGTGCAACCGAATGATTCGTTCTATCGATTTATGAATTCAATTCTTTCCTTACATTGTATCTCGTGCAACAATTTATCTGATATGCGTTACACCTCGTGCAACAAATTTTACTTTCGATACGCGTTGCACATCGTGCTACGATTTATTTCCGACACTTTCATTTCACTTTGTACAACGATTCATTTCCAATTTCCTTTGCACTTCGTGCAACGATTAATTTGATATGTGTTGTACCACGTACAATAATTTTTACTTTCAATATGCGTTGTACATCGTGCAACGATCATTTCCGACATTTACCGCACCTCGTGCAATAAATTACTCTCGACTTTCCAAGTCAATGCACAATCCGTTTTAACACATTCGGTATTGGCTTATCACTTCTCACTTTCATTTTAACGCATATTCACCATTACTCGTTGCACTTCGTGCATCATTTTATTTCTCTTTCAACATGTTACATTGCAACAACAACATCCCAAATCGTATTTCACAATTTGTTGCGCTTGCAGCAACTAACATTTTTATGGCTCGTTGTATTCAATGCAATATATCCTTTGCGACTTTCTTAGCAAACATCATGAAATTTCCAAAACACATGCGGCAAAATTTTACGATTTGTATTAGACTTATTGTATGGAACATCCAGTACGGCATCGAGTAGAGTCAAGAGTGATATCAAGTGGTGGTGGGCAACTTTTAGAATTGTAATGAAGCGAGCGTCCAAAGGAAATTGAGCCTAGAGCTCTGATACCAATTTGTCACGTGTCGACCCGAAATCACCCGAATCATCGTCCTCGCAGGGGGCGTGATGCCGCATGAGCCTGGAGTTGCGCTCGTACAAGGCAAGATGACAAGTTCTCAAATGGTTACCTTTTGATTCGATATTTAACAACGAAAGGAAACAGAGTATACGAAACAAATTCTCTTTATTGATATTCGAAACTGAGATTATAATGGCTTTCGATAGCCTAACAATATATGCCAGATTGGCTACAACACTCAGGTTCTCTCTTGCCCATAAAGGATTTTACCGTTTCATACATCATGCCTTCTATATCTCGGCCGCATCAATCCAGCTGCGTAGACCGAGCGTCAATGCGATAGCACGCTTCAATGCGCTTCGGCATTCCAAGTCTTAACACGTTCAAGCAACGCTTCGCCGCGAGCCATCCATTCCCTGCACCCTGCATGAAGCTGGTGGGGGATCAGTACGTTCGTCCTCGCATGTACTGAAGCAAAGATTATCTTTCCAAACCGACATTTTAATATTTATGTTGAATCATGCAACTTAGCTTATGATCTTGCTATGTTCTCCTTAGGATCAATTTCATGGCATCTTCGAAACGTAAAGCATGTTAGCATAGCAGCATGTTATCGAATTGAATAGGCAAGCAAACAAGCAATCTCGTGTTTGATTCGTGGTGCGACTTACCAAGTCGACGCACTCGCCCTTGCACCGACGCAAGGTGAATACGCCGTAATCCTTCCCTGTCATATTATATGTGCATCTCTAAGCAGGATCTCTATGCGGGACGCATACGCGCCTACACTTTCAACCCATCGTTCCTTAACTATATGAAGGTCGTGGGCGTATCCGCGCCGGAATGGACTAAAGGAGTTTCTCTTTTATCTTTCCTTACTTTCTTTTCTCTCCTTTTTTTCTCTCTCTTTCTTTGGGTAGCCCGACGTTTCACGGGTTGGGTTGCTATCCCAACAACCAAAACTTACCGCGTGCCTACCATCATTTACGGCTTCTCACATTTACGACCGAGTGCTAATCGGACTTCGCAAATGTGCGCCTATCAAAGATTATCATCCCTCCTAGGCCGAACAGTCCCGGTGCCCCGGTGCGCCCGTTCGGAGGGAACGTTCCGTGCACAGAAGATATCATCGCAATTATCTCAAGTCCATTCTATTCGACCATGCAACGCACTATCATTCAAACAACCAAGCATAGCCTTGAGTCCAAGACTCTGACTTTATCATCTCGTATTTCTTCTGTTAACTTTCTATGTTCTCACGTTTCATACTTCATTTCAATGATTCAATGGCATCGTGCCTCAACTTAATGCTCGTCAACCGAACGACTCGAAGGTCTTGAACACCTTTCGAGGCACCATGTCATATCCGACAGTTCTGCCACATTCATGCCACAACTGTATTTTTCTCGCAACGAAGCCATCTTTTATTATCCGGTGCACGTAGGCACGTTTCGACCACATTCCCATGTTCTATAACTTAGCATTCAATGTTCGGGCTTGCGCGCTAGGGCGCTCGCCTATTGTCTTTCAATGTTCTAGCCATTCTAACTCGTGCAGCAAAGGCACGGTATGGTTCGTGCACTAAGGCACTCGCCGATTACAGTTATCCCATGTTCTTGCGGCTTGCGTACCGAGGCGCTCGCCTTAGCGATATCCAATGTCCCATAGCGACTCATGTATATTGATGCACGTTTCATTTCAATTGTTCTAACTTAGTGTTCGACTCACACTATGATTTATCTTCGATCGGACCACGCCCGTGGCGTCGATAGGTTAACTTAGCATACAATGATATATTTGACTTATCGAATGAAGGAGTAAAAGAAGTCAATCCTCCCACCTTGAGTCGATACGCCTTCGTCGTTTTGCCGAGCCGATGCGGCTCGATTCCCTAACTTTGTTGCACGGCCACTCTCCTGACTTAGCCATTCGAGCACTTCGTGCTTCGTTGAGTTATACGCCCAATTCGCCTTAGCATGCCCAAGTCTTAGCCCGTCGCAAGGCGACGATTTGATTTCGCGGATCCCTTACTAAATATTGCAAAAGATCGACCTCTAATATTTTTCCGTCAAAGTATAACCTGCACACAAAACCAACTAAAATCAATACTTGCATCGATTTGGACTTGCGCCTTGGTCGATTCGATTTCTTAGAATCTTCGAGCCGATTCAACGTACTCATCCTTCGGGGCAACGCGGCGCTTCATATCGATTCAACTCGATGCAATCTCTCGGGACAAGGCAACTCTTCGCATCGACTTAGTTCGATGCGTTGCTCGGGACAACGTAACTCTCATATCGATTCGTATCGATACATTTTATTCGGTCAACGCGACTCGTTGAGTCAACGCTTCAGCGTAATGCACCGTGCGGAGCGGAGCATTACACCCATGTCCACAAAACTAAGCAAACTTTATATGAAAATGTGCCAGAACGATGCCACGAGTTTACTGGTGGTGTCAGAAATTGAATTCGGAGTCCCGGGTTCAAAAATAGAATTTTACAAGTGCAAAATTAAAAATTCGGACGGCCAACTTTGGCGTCGAATTCGACCAACCAAACGTGCTCACAATGAAACAAAATTTAAGGGGCAGGAAGAGGGTTATACCAGCTGCGCATAGGAACTGGTAGCATGCCAAACGGAGCTGCGATGGCGGAGATACGAGCTGACGAAGTCGGCTCCACAAAACTGTCCAAAATATACACAATTTAAACGGTCAACTTGGTGGCCGATTTTGATGCATCAAACGACAAAATTAACGGACGAAATTGGAGGTGAGTGAAGAGGTATATACCGAGATTGTGATGGAGCAAAGAGTTCGCCGATCCAACGGTCGGATTTCTCAAAAAATGTATGCAAAATCGCTGCGAAGGAACGCTATTTCTGAGTTCAACCCGCGCGCGTCACGATGGGACTTCGTGCAAAACGCACGAATAGCCCATTTTACATGCCGGGGGCGAAGGTACGCATCACGTGAACCTCGTCGGGGGTTCGCTGGAGCCGTACGAGGTCGACGGGGTGGCCGGCGACCGGTGGCCACGTTGTGGCGCGCCACACGCGGCCGCTACTGCTTCCATTTGTAGCTACTGCTATGCATCTACTGCTGCTCTTGAGCTGCTCGAGCTGCTGCTGCTACCGGCCACGCGACGACGCGACGACGGCGGCGGCTGCCCTGCGACGACGGCACGACCAGCCAGGGAAGGAAGGAGAGGAGGGGTGCTGCTGGTGAGCATGGTGATGATGATGGTGTCCGTAGTGTAGTGATGGTGGTGGTGATAATAATGAAAAAGAAAAAGTAAATAAAGAAGGAGAAGAAAATAATGATGATAATGAAGAATGAGATGGGGGTGTACTGTCGGCTAGGTAGGGAGAGAGGAGAGAGGGAGGTCGGTTGAGAGAGGGGGGAAGTATGGGTGTAAGGAGAGAGGGAGAGAGAGTTAGATATAATATATTATATATGTATATATAAATAAAAGAGAAAGAATAGAGATATTAATGAGAGAGAGAGAAAGAGAAAGAGAAAGTAGAGAGAGAGGGCGTGTTCGGCCACATGGGGGGAGAGAGTGCTGATGGTGATGGGGGAGTTGTGTAGTGAGAGAGAGAGGGAGATTTAAATATATATATATATATATATATATATATATATATATATATATATATATGTGTGTGTGTGTGTGTGTGTGTGTGTGTGTGTGTGTGTGTGTGTGTGTGTGTGTGTGTGTGTTTGTGTGTGTGTGTGTGTGTGTGTGTGTGTGTGTGTGTGTACAAGGAAAGAAATAGATATTTGTATATAAAGGGAGATATTTTTGAGTAGAGGAAAAATGAGAAAATATCAGTGGGGTGTATAGGTAGACATGATAGGGTCACACCAATTTAGATTGGGTATTGGGCCAAGTTTGGTTGAGTTGGGGCCAAGATTTAATTAAAATAACAATTTAAATTAATTAAAATCATAGACGAAATGGGAGCACAAGGGAGATCAATTTGGTGGCACGCAAGTGGCACGTGCATAGTAGACTCAAAACAGGCCCGGGCCATATATTGGGTCGACTGGATTGAACCGATGTCGGGCTCGGAAATTTAGTTGGAAGTTAAGTCACGAATTACGACAGACGATAAATTGGTCTAAATTGACCCGAAAGTAGCGCAAAGCAAATGGAGCACAAAGAAACAAGTTTGAGTGGAACACGATGTATCAACATGAAGATAATCTTGTGTCATGCCCTGCTCCCGTAGGAGCGACCGTCCTCGCTAAGGCGTGATGCCGTACGAGCCTAGGTTGCGCTCGTGTAAGGCGGGTTCCATAACGGCTGATTTCAGCGGCTGCGAAGGGGTCGTCACACAGAAGTCCCAAGCAGAGACATTGAATCATGCAGCAGAAATTTAAAGGCAAAACACAAGTCATTGCAAAATACTCTTTTATTGATATTGAAACAAAGGTTACAATGGGGGGCAAGGCCAAGATTACAAGTCTCTCAAGCTCACATTACATGTCACTCAGCTCTCTTTCATCTCTCAATACATGTCTTGAGCCAGCGGATGCTTTGGAAGGCGACGTCCATACATTATGTCCTGTATAAGTCTTGAATACATGCGGTCGCACACTTCGAAATGCCAAGGAACTCTGTGCCTCGACGCATCCAAGCGAGCTCCGTACCACGAGCTTCTACCTGTGCCTGCACATAAAAACTATGTGGGTGTCAGTACTCAACTGTACTGGTGGAATGAGCTCCTCGCCCACCCATACAAAACCAATACGTTAATTTACTTTGTGTGTAACAGTCCCTTTTATGATTGTCTTTCTACTCTTTCCTTAGGATCAGTTTTTAGGACAGACGTATTGGCCTATTTTGTGTCTCAAGACCATTTCGTGCTTGCAACGCAACATCAACTCAACAACGTCAACCTATCAAGTCGTGCTTGACTTACGGCTTTAAATCAGAGACGCAACTACGCGATAAGACGCCATTCCCGTATGACCGTGCTATAAGTCCTTGTTGAGGCCGTGCCTCGCAACTCAATGAGACTCAATCATATTGCCGCCTCGCGGCCCTTTGCTACTAAATCATCAACCGACCCAATTAAAACTTGTGGGTTAAGTGTCACTCGACCGACTTTGCCTTACGGCCATCCTGACGTAGACTCAAGACAACTCACATCCAAACTATGCAACTTATATGCCGACAACATAAGACTCGACGCCACATCTCGTGCCGAAGCACGTCGCCTACATTGCAACCAAATCTTAGGCCCAATATTTTGTGTTCCAACTATAGTCACACATTCAACTCGACTTCCTTGATATACTACACTCAATACTCGACTCAATCCAAAGGCATACACGCAGATCGCCGCCCATGCCGACTCATCTATATGAACTAATCACTAGCGTCCAGTGCTATAATGGACTCCCTTTGAGCTTTTGATTAGACGGACGCTCCTTGCCAGTGCGAGTAGCTAGTTCCACTGCAAGTCTCTACTAACCCGTGCGGTCATCCAGCACAACTACGAATGTCTCTATCGCAATGGTTCCCATGGGCCGCCTGGGTCGTCGTTCGAGAAACAGTTTATTTTACCTTGTACAAGTTGTCCAATGATCATGCAAGACTCGACTCAAACTGACGTCTCATACAGTCAATCTACTTCTAGTGTTACCATCTCTTTCAGGACTAAGTTTAATACTTCTCACATCTTAGACCTTGCCTCGACGACCCAGTCGCGAGCATTCTTCTTTCTTGCCTCGACGACCCAGTCGTGAGCATTCTTTCTTGCCCTATCATTTCACTCAACTCAAGAACAACTATTTGAAGTACTTTCCAAACTCAACGAGTCAACCGTGGCCCGTACCTTAAAATACTAAGTCCGTGTCATCCTGTCTTAAACCAACTTAAAATTCTATGTGACACCATCGCCCAAATCATACTCTATATGACGGGTCTTACGATCGTGAGACTATGTGGTTATACCCAGCCGTAGAACTCATAGGACCGTGTTTGCCACTACTCATGATAGCTTAACATAACTTGTCTAACTTACTTTGCAACAACTTGACGAGGAAAGGCTGCGTTAAGCCTTGCGTCGGAAGAACGTGCCGTGCACGCGTTCGACTTTGAACAACCAAATTATTTGAGGTGCCTAGACTTATGCCACAAGCCATATAATACAACTTAACCCGTCGGCGAGCAGAGGCTATGCCACGCCTTGGACGAAGAGACCGTGCATGCTTTATGAAGCATTTATGTGGGCGACGCCTATGAATTTGGCTAACTCTTAGCTTGTGGCAAATACCAACTTTTCCTTCTCCCAAGCCACGGGACGAAGGACCGAGTGTCATTTTTAAAGCACGCTGTGCACCAACTCTAACCCGACCGTTGGACCTTTCCATATTCTAACTCAATTCGACCTGTCGGGATTATTCCCTTTAGCTATATGGATTCGTCTCTTTTATTATCAAGCCTACTTGTACGAGTTGAAAATATGCGATTTATTATGTGAAGGCTAAGATGAGGTAAGTTTACCGAAACTACCCCACCTGAGCGAGCGGTCGTCTCGACCGAGCGATGTCTTCGAGCAGCCGTTGCTAGGCTAAGTCCGAAAGCCGTTAGCATTCCGATTCCTCCGATTGACTGAGCGGGACGGGGCACTACATCATACACCACTCAGAAAAAGTTTCGTCGTCGAAACTAACTGAGTACTTACTTATTGACTTATGTAAAACCCCTAAATTTTCTATTATTTTTTTATAAATTTGGTAATAATTTTTTTTTGTATTGTACGTCGCGTAGTTGTATTGTACGTCGCGCGTAAAAATTCGTTTTTCGAATTTGCTCGACGAGTGCGATTATGTGCGAGCGTACATATTTTTAGAAAAATATTTTTCTATTTTTTTTGTTTCAAAATAATATATGTAATAATTATTTTTAGCTATCGTACCAAAATTTTCAAGTTTATAATTTTATTTATAAAAAGCCTTTGGTTTATAACAGTTATTAATAATAAATAATATTCTTAGTGTATACATATATTTCATAAATATTTTATTAGTTTATTTTTAAATAAAAATATAATTTTCGAAATTTAGTACTATTAATATTTGAAAAGATATTTAAAAATATTTATTATTTTCGAAATTATTATTATTAGTATTTTTGGAAAATATAATTTGAAATTATTGTGGCAATTTAAATCTTGTATTAGATTTTAAATAGTTTAAAATTTAGGATAGAATTTATATTAAATATGAGTTTGATTACCTAGATTTAAATTAATTTAGATTTGGATTTGAATTTAAATTGATTTAAATTAGTGGATTGAATTATCTAATTGAGTTTAAACTATTCTAATCCTATCCAAATGGGAATTTCCACATCCTATAAATAGGTAGGTACTCCTTCATAAATTTCTCATATCTACAAATTCTCCACCACCACAACTAGAATTCGTGTATCGTGTCCATGTCCGTGTCCGTGCCCCATCCACAATTTAGTTCCCTTTACATATACATGTCCCTTCCCGTCCGACACACCCGGACATCCAAAACTGTGTCGCGCAGGACACAAACTCAGGCATGATTCATCCAAAACCTTAACCTAACCCTAAACCATAATTCTAGCCTACTGCAGCCACCTCCGTCCAGTCGTCGTCCCCGCTACCGCAATACCAGCCGCCACCATGCCACATTCGTGTCTACGCCGCCTCACCCAAAATAACCGAGACACCACCACAAACAAACACACTGCCACCGCCGTCTCCTCCTTATTCCAGCCGCCTCAACCAAACCACCGCCACCACCAGAAAATTTCCCCCAAAAACCTACAATGCCACCACCACCACCAAGACTAACCTCACCTGAGCGATCCGCTTCCTCCGCCCTTGCCGTAGCGCCGGTGTCCGCCACGTGTCGATCCACCGCGAGCTAGCTGTCCTACTCCGCGATCCCGTCTGTCCCGACCGCTCGGCCACGCACCGCAGAACCCCTGACCGCCGCAGCGGCGGAACCCTCCGCCCCCTTGCCGGAAAACCCCGACGCCGCCTCCGCCCTTGTCGCCGAGATCGCGTCGACCTTGCCTCGATCTCGCTTCTCCGGCGAACCACGCGTGCGCCGCCGCGTACGCGCGCGCCCCGGAAAGTCTCTCCCTCTGTGCGGGTCCGATTCCCTGTGCCTGACCGCCGCTCGTCGAGACCGCACAGGGAACCGCCTCCGTCGTCGGCCAACTTCTTCCAAACCCTCCGCCATCACCGCCTAGCCCCGCGCCCATCTTCCTCCTCCGGCCGTCGCATCCCCGCGTGGCCGACGACCGCCCTGAGCCTTCCACCGCCCGTACAGCCCGTCCGCCGTTGTTTCCCTCGATCTCGCCCCTCCTCCCGCCTCCTCTCACCAAACCCCAGCGCCCTCCATCGGAGCGCCGCCCCCGGCGAGCCCCTTTTTCCGACCACCCGAGCGCCGCACCCCCGAAATTTCCTGCGACCGAGCCTCCTTCCCAGGCCTCCACGCCCCGTTCTCCTCCACCGCTGCGCCGGCCACCGCCGACGCCTCCTCCTCGCCTCCCCGCTTCCCTCTTCTCCTTCCCTCTTCCTCCCTCTCGCTTTCCCTCTCTCTCTCTTCTTTCTTTCTGTCCTTTCTTTTGAAGAAAGGGAAAGTAACAACTTAAGTTTAATATTTTTATATACAATTTTTTTATTACTTTCAACATATACATATAGTATATGTACTTATTATTATTATTATTATTATTATTATTATTATTATATCAGTAGTATATGTCTCATGTAGTTATTAGTATCTTTACAAATAATATTGTTGTTAAAGTTATAATTAATACTTCTAATTTGCACTATAGCAAAACAAAGTATTGTATTTTGGAAATTGATTCTAAATCTATTCTCAAATTTTAGTTTTAACCTATTTTTTTTTGAAATACAAAGTAATACTTAAAAATATTTTGACTAATGAAAGGGTAGTTTTTAAATTATGATTTTCATGTAGATATTATCTAAAATACCTTGGGCAATAAAAATGTAGTTTCCAAAGTATAAAATAATTTTCTAGTATTGCTCAAATATTTATCTAAAAAATATTTTTATAGCTCCCCACTATTACAAAAATATTTATCTAAAAATATATAGTTTCTAAGTATTATAAATATTTTCAAAAATAATAATAATATATGTACTTATTTCCAAGTTTCCTTCAGTTCTTCCCTTGTCCGTGACTAGGACCATTATTCATATTCCTTTGCCAACTTTATGCTCCCTTATGTCGACTCTAGCCTAATTCGATCGTCCTGGACGCGATGGAACTGTCCGTGCCATCATTAGAGACCGTCTTGCATAATTGTAACATCGAGATTATATTTTGTGCCACATTGATCATCGCAGCACACCAGGCGTCACTACCAGGCAAGTATACCTTGCTAATTAACTGTCAAATTATTTATTTTCTGCATTATTTATTTTGTTTCCTATTGTTAGTTTTCCTTTGTTATAAACTGCGCGTCCAAGCCATACTTGGGTGCAAGCGACTCTATTAGTCGTTTTACTTTATTTTATGCATGTTGACTTAGTGTTAGCGGGCTACCTTCTTGTTGGAGGATATTCTTATATCTCCTTTGGTTGTGACACTCACACTATATGGTTGGAGACATGTTGCTAGGGGTACGACTTATTGACTAGCTATCTCTAAAGTCGTGTGACGGTAGATATTCGTAACTGCTATGATTAGGGTTTTAGAGACTCAAGCAGTTATAAAACTGGACGAGCCATGGACATGACTTGAACGGTGTGGGAAATATTGGGGAAGGACAGTCGCTAGTGCGTATGGGAATCCAAACAGGTAAACCACAGTCTCCGGATGGAACTGTGGCAATATATTTGCTGATACCCTCTGACGTTTTGGACGTTACGGTCGGATACAGATGACTGGATGCCAGTTACGTACACATAGCCTAAAATCCCACCCATGCGCATGAAAGTTGTCCTCTAAATTGCACATTAGGCGGTTAGAATCTCCTTTGCATATTTGTGTCTAGAATAGTCTTTTTATATATTATTTTTATTCTGACAGTTCATATTAGCTTGTTCTTCCCGTATCTTGCTACGTCCGTCTGAGGACCTGGTTTTTCTCCAGGTGTGTGTTCATGTCTTCCGCAGGTATCCTAGCCGAGGCATGGTCTTCTCCATTTCTTCGAAGATGACGTGCCTTGGATCTTTCTTGCTACTTTCGCCAATTCTTTTCGTATGTCATGTATCTCTTTTCTTTTTATTAGTTGGTAGTGGACTTTGTCTCTGCCCAATGATTGTATCATAAATATACAA